>OZ038393.1:1714119-2306619 GCA_964036045.1 Eutreptiella sp. 'Long Island Sound 2002' | reverse complement strand
GGAGGGAGGGAAGGATGGAGGGAGGGAGGGAGGGAGGGAGGGAGGGAGGGAGGGAGGGAGGGAGGGAGGTAGCCTTCGCCTGGGGCCAATCCCTAAAGCAAGCTTTCGAGGGTGCTGCATCTGCTTTGTCTTCGCACGACCACCAAGAGGACATGCGCGTCCATCATAAGGGCAGCTCACTCTAACGCCAACAAGACGCCCCTGACCAAGATAAGCAAAAAAAGGCGTTATGCCATGGCACCAAGCCACAACCAGGATAACACACGAAGCTGTCTGGAACATTGGCAGTAATGGTCCCCACAACGTCGCTGCAAATGATGTGTAATCGCTGAAAACATGGGATCACTACGGGTAGCGCGGCATACACATGGCACGGCCCAGACTGCGGAGGCGGGGGGGGGGGGGGGGTCCGTTCGACACGGACGGGGCGTACTTTGAATGGGGGGGGGGGAGGGGGCTGCGTGTTGCTTAGAAGGAGGGAGGGGGCTCACTCCGGGTAGCTTGGGCCCAGAACGACGCTGGTCGTCGCCCTCCAGATTCACTCGGGCATTCCTCACAGTACAACGTCGGGCACGCATCTCAGTGCTGAAGAGGCGCCGGAGGCGTCCCCAGAGGTTTGGTCAGGATTTACAGATATGGGTTGGCGGGGGTCAGAGTTCCACTATAAGAGGGGGGGGGCGGCAAGGGGAGGGGGGTGCAGCTAGGCCAGAACTATATTTACCCCACAGCCACGAGGTGAGCAGGAATGTTGATCCCTTAGCTCAGCACTGTCGCAGTAGGGAGGGGTGCAGAGACTCAATGGTAAATGGGGGGTGGGGACCCTCGTTGGGAAAAGCTGTGGCACGCTCAATGTTTGTATGACCCAGGCTCCTCCCTGCGGGGTTGGGGGTTCGCTAGGGGTGCGTTGGTAGGTCTATTGAGCGGCGCCACCATCGCCCGAAGGAGATGCCCCTGAATGCTGGCACTGTCCTCTTCTGTGGCCTCTCCTTTCAGCCCCACCAGGGATGAGTGCTCGGTATCAGAATGCCCTTCCGTTCTTCCCCCACAGTGCCCTGCAGGACGTGTACGACACTTTCAGCGAAATTTCGCTGGTGAACGATGTGCTGCGCATCTCTGGTCTTGCGCCACCGCTTGTGAGCAGCCTTGTAACGCAACTGCGGGACGTAGTCACCGGCTTTGAGAAGCTTCGGATGTTCAGTGACTACCGCACGCCGTCTGTCATCCGGTTTGTTCCTGCCTGTTTGCAATTCTCACTGGCATCGCAGTGGGTCTCTTTTTGTGCACTGCCACACTGCTGGGAAGCAGTGGGCAGTGGAACTCCTTGCGTACACCGCCACATTTCTGGGGAGGAGTAGGCTTTGGGCCTTCTTCGCCATAGTGCTGCACTGCTGGGAAGCACTGGGCAGCAGAACTCCTTCCTTGCACTACCTCACAGCTAGGCAGCACTGGGCCGTGGGACTCCTTCAGTGCACTATCACAGTGCTGGGCAGCAATGGGCAGTTGGACTCCTTCTGTGCACTGCCACACTGCTAGGGAGCAGTGGGCAGTGGAACTCCTGCAGTGCGCTGTGGAGCAGCGGGCAGTGGGACTCTTTCAGTGCACTGCCACACTGCTAGGGAGCAGTGCACAATGAGACTCCTTCACCGTGTTGCCACACTATTTGGGAGCAGTTGGCGGTGTAATTCCTGCAGAGCACTTGGGGGCAGCTCGCAGTGGGACTCCTTCAGTGTGCCGCCACACTGTTGGGGAGCACTGGGCAGTAGGACTCCTTCACCGCACTGCCACACTGCTTGGGACCAATTGGCAATGCGACTCCTTCTGCGCACCGCCACACTGCTGGGGAGCAATGGTCAGTGGGACTCCTTCAGTGCATTGCGACACTGTTGGGGGGCAGCAGGTAATGGGACTCCTTCTGTGCAGTGCCACACTACATGCCACACTACAGTGCACTCAGGAGCAGCGCACAGTGGGACTCCTTCTTTGCAATGCCATACTTTTGGAGAGCAGTGGGCAGTGGGACTTCTTCACTGTGTTGCCACACCGCTTGGGAGCAACGGGTAGTGGGACTCCTACAATACATCGTCGCACTGTTTGGGAGTAGTAGGCAGTCGCACTGTTTGGGAGTAGTAGGCAGTGGGACTCCTTTTGTGCACTGCCACACTGCTGCGGAGCAATGGGCAGTGGGACTCCTTTAGTGCACTGCCACATTGCTAGGGAGCAGTGGGCAGTCGGACTCCTTAGTGCACTGCCACACCGCAGGGGAGCAATGGGCAGTGGGACTCCTTTAGTACAGGTCGGGGGAGCAATGGGCAGTGCGAGCAGTGGGCAGTGGGACTCCTTCACCGCACTGCCACACATGGAAGCAGCGGATAGCGGGACGACTTTAGTACACCGCCACGTTGCTGGGAAGCAGCGGGCAATGGGACTCATTTAGTGCAAGAGCACTGGGCAGTGGGATTCTTTGAGTGCACTGCGACACTGCTTGGGAGCCGTGGGTAGCGGGACTCCTTGTGTGCACCACCACATTGCTGGGGAGCAGTGGGTAGTGGGACTCCGTCAGTGCATTGTCCCACTGCTAGAGAGCAGTGGGCAGTGGGACTGCTTCCGTGCATTGCCCTCGTCTCATTGCCACTTTGTTGGGGAGTAGAGGGCAGTGGGACCGATTCACTGTGCTGCCACAGTGACAGGGAGCAGCGGGCAGTTGGTCTCCCTCATTACACCGCCACGCTGATGGGGAGCAGTGGGCAGTAGGACTCCTTCAATGCACCGCCACATTGCTGGGGAGCAGCGGGCACTAGGGCTCATTTTGTGCACTACCCGATTATTGGGCAGCAGCAGATAATCGCTCTCTTGCCATACATTGCCACACTGATGGGGAGCAATGGGCAGCGGAACCCCTTCAACACACCGCCGGGCTGCTCGGGAGCAGTGGGAAGTGGAGCTCCTCCGGCACACTGCCACACTGCTCAAGGCATTGGGCATTAGCAATGGGCAGTGGGAACTCCTTTAGTACACTACCACACCGGTGGGGAGCAGCTGGCAGTGGGACTCCCTTAGTACACCGCCACAATGCTAGGGAGCAGCGGGCAGTGGAACCCATGTGTGCAAGGGAGCACCAACAGGGGACAACAGCCCCCAACAGGCGCAGGATCAAGGGCTTGGGAGTTGAACCGTCCTACCCAGCCGGCGTTCACAGCCTATGGAGCGCCCACAGGGCGCAACAGCCCCCAAAAGGCGCGTGGTCACGGGCTGGGGGGACAAATGGTCGTGCCATGCTAGTGGTCGCACGTTTTGGGGCACCAAGAGGGGATGGTAGTCCCCAAAGGCGTGGGGTCACGGGGGACAGGGCGTCCTACACAGCTAGTGGTCACACATCTTGGAGCTCTAGCCGGGGATGGTAGCCCCCAAAAGGTGCCGGGTCACGGGCTAGGGGGACGGGGTGTCCTACCCAACCAGTGATCAAACATTTCGGGGCGCCAGCGGGGCATGGATGCCCCCGAGGGGTGCGGATTAACCGGCGGGGGGGACTGTTTGCCCCGCCGAGCCGTGTTTGGGGTCTTGCCTAGCCTAGACTAGGGTGGGTGGTTTAGTCCTTTTGCTGAGGAGGCGACGGAGTTGATGGAGGCCCGAGAAGGGTGTGGGTGGAACTGGAGGTGGGTTATCCCTTGCTGGGATGGCGAGAGCCCCAAGGACCCCGAGGAGGCGGAGGCTACTCCTCGTCGGCCAAGTGCGAAACCACGACCTCACCTGTCGTCAAGGAAGTTCTTAGGCTTCAATCTTCGGCCCAACCCAACCTATGGTGGAAGATGAAGAGGAGGGTGGAATGGGACCAGTCATTACATTTGGGTGATTGGTGAATTTACCCCATGAAGAGCCCATCCGTGGTGGCTGACAGGCAGGCGCTCCTCAGGGGAGGTGCAGGGTTGTTACCTGGCCCCAAGTTCTCTTCTCTTTTGTAGAGGTTGGCGGTGTGGCCAGGGTTAATGGCCTTATACCTACCCACCTACCTCAAATTTGTTGGATACCCATACCGGGGCCGGGGGCCTCCACATGGATGGGCACCTGCCAAAGGCAAGCCAGGGACGACACATTGTGTGTCATAGGTGAGTAGCGCCCACCTACTCATTTGTGGACTGCTCCCCCGTTCATGGAATTTGGTAGGGCCTTTGCTGTACGTGGCACATAGGGTGGCGGTGCCCCTCCACTCATTTGTGGATTGCTCCACTGTTCACAAACTCTTAGTAGTTGAGGTGAACATCCGGACCAACGTCATAGGGGATCACGAAGGCCCCAAGCAACCAGTGTATAGTCATCAGATTGTCGCTGGTGTCATGAGCCATTCACAGATTCACTCTCCATCCCATGTATTCTGATACTTGTCTGGCTTGGTCCCTAAGAGAAGCATTTGACAACTGGCCGCTAGGAGAGCCCGCATGGCCCTCGGGTCCTCCTAGATAAGGGAAGGAGGAGGGGGGCCACGAGTCCTACAGGGCTATCCTGATGACCCAGCCTGTCAGATCCCCTCACTCTCCCCATGACCTTTGTTTTTTGGCCCCCCTGTGCTTCCTACCCTCTCTCAGATTTGGTCCCGTGTGCCACCGTCGAAGCCCCAAGTGCTTAGCACTGGAGCGTGCGTACACCCAACACTATGAGTACACCGGGCCTTGTCGAGTGGGCTTTGCACCCGGCACGCAGCCCGCGGGTAGGGCTGGGGAGTACTCATGGCGTGTTGTGGTGTGGTGTGGTGTGGTGCGGTGTGGTGTGGTGCGGTGCGGTGCGGTGTGGTGCGGTGTGGTGTGGTGTGGTGTGCCGAAGGCGCTGTTACCAGAAGGCAATGGCCGGGATGTCTAATCACGGGTACAAGTAAACGGGAGGGCTGTGTGTTTGGCGCGCGTGCCGTGTGTACCTCTGTGGTCATTGGCGGAGAGAGGGGTGGCAGGGAAACTTGGATGTCACCCACCATGTGGTTGCTGTCATCCCAAAAGTTCCCGTTGTAACCCCTCTCTCTCCGCTTGCTGGTGCAGGCGCAGCTCCTGCAACACCCACGCCATCGTGCTGCTCGAGCCCAGGCGGGCTTTCAGCAACGTGGCCCGCGCCTTGGCGTGGGCGTACCAGACTCCGATGGACTCCTCGATGACGTTACGGATGAACTCTGTCCCTAGCGCGTGGGGCCCCAAAACACTCCATGTGGGCTCGCTGCATGGAGGGGGTTCACAAGGCCGCCGCCCACTGCTCCAGTACAACCGGCTCCCATAGCTGGTGGCGCACCGATTCAGCCCGTTTTCCCACCTTCTGGTCGAGCCACTCCGCGACCCGCCGGCGAGCCGGCCCCCACTCATGGGACTGGGCCAAGAAGGCCCAAAGGTGGGGCGCCGTTTCGGGCTGTGCTCCACAGAGGAGGCACGTGGTGCTTAGCACCGTGTTGCGGTGGGAGGACCGGCGCACCAGGACAGTCATCGTGGGGATGTTGTCCATGCGGTGCGTCGTAATGTGGCGCTGCTTGTCACTATCGAACCAGTCGAGGGGGAGTCCACTTCCCGACGTGTAGGTTGCTCCCCATCGGGCCTCATAGCCGACCCGCGGCAGTATGGAGGCCCGAGCCTGCAACCAGTTGCTCAACGCCGTTGGGGAGAGCTGGCACTGGTCCCGGTAGGTCACCAGGCAAAGAAAGGAGAAAGGGCGGCGGAGGAGCCATGTCAGGTCTACCTCTGGCGGCTCCTGTGTCGCCGCATCCACACGGACGTTCAGGTCCGTTATCCAGTGCGATGGCGTAGTAACCACGGTTCTGGCCGAGGCCGGGGAGAGTCGGCGGCCTCCCAGGACCGTGGCGTAGAGGTGGTGTATGCCATCCCCACGATGGCCTCCTTCCTAGTATGTCCGGAGGGCTCCCAGTGCTGCCTCGGAGTCCGGTACCACCCAGTACACCCTTGGTTGTTGCGCCAGCCTACGGATGTACGACAGGAGTATGAGGCCTCCCCTTCGTGGGAGGTGCCCACCCCGGAGGCCACGTGGGCCTGGTAGGACTCGAGCCCGCTCTAGGCGACTCCCGCCATTGCCATTCTGGCCGGCGTGGTCCCTGCATCCACCGCGGCTATGGTCCCGCGGAGGGTTGCCAGCGCCGGTAGGTCATGGAACCAAATGTCCGGCTTGACATTGGGGGCCAGCACCTGTTGGGGGTCGGTGGCTAGGCCGTGCGGCGCTAGAAGGGCCAGGTCCCCATGGTGCTCACGGAGGTGGGTTTGTAGGGCCGGGTAGAGCTCCGCCGGCACCGTACCCGCCGTGCTGAGCGAGTAGTATAGGGGCCCTTTGTGCGGGTGCCCCGGGCACCTGTGTGCCACACACTCCGCGGGGGACTTGAATTTTGCCACCGCAGCCGGGGCGATGGCTATCCACGGCCACAGCAGTAGCACTGCGGTGACTATGACCAGGGGGGCTGGCGATGCCTGGGCCCATTGCCAGTACGCGTCTGCCGGTTGTTCGGACAGCCAGACGATGGTGGGTGCCCACATCCCCGCCCTCTGTAGTCGGCCCAGGGAAGCGTCTTGGTGGTCGTCCCATAGTTGGGCGTGCAGGGGCGCGTTGACCTGTACTTGGACACCTAGAAGGGCCACCAGGAGGCGATGCAGCTGGGTATCCCTTGGCAGCGTATCCTGGGGATGGCAGCACACCCGGAGCTCCGGTGTCCAGTCTTTGGCCTCCATGGTGTCCTTCATGGCAGACGTCGCCTTGATCGCATATCCCCTGTGGTACACGGTCTCTACCTGGGTGGTCTTGGCCACCCATCCTCCGATGAATGCTTCCGTAGGGTACGCGGGCACTGCGCTCGGGATCCATCCCTTGGGCGTTGCCTGCCACCACGGCGGGGGTACCCGCAAGAGGGGCGCTAGGACGGCGCTGTGGCGGGCAAGCCACGCCTTGAGGCCAGGGATACCTTTGCGGACAGGCGCCCTCTCCTTAAGGCTTCGCTCCCTTTTGATCCGGCGGTGGCCGTGTATAGGTCGCCCAGGTGGTGGTACCCCAGAGCTTGCACCGTTTCGTAGACGGTCGGGGGGACGACCACTTGTGTGAGATCGCCGTATTGGGTGGCATACACTTCCACCCGGGGGGCAGGGGCCGCCATTGCCCCCGCTCGTGGTCCACCGGGGCCCCGCACCAGTATGTGGGTCGTCCCCGAGCACGGGCCCGGCATCCACATGGGCAAGGACACCTCATCCACCACCCGCTGCAGCGTACCGATGAGGTGGGGGCATCGCGGATGGTGGGTGTATTGTCCTCGGGTGAGCACGGCAGGGCATCCCCCTCTGAGCGCTTGGTGGGCCTGAAGGGTATAGGTCTGGGACTCTCGAAAGTACTCCTTGGCCCAAGCACCCTGCCGGACCCATTCTTGGGCGACCGCGGCGCCACGAGTGCGAGGACCGGGTCAAGCCCTGGCAGCCATGCTCCCAGGGTCCCCAGAGTGCATCGGTGTGGGCATGGCGGGACATCCCCGTCATGTGCTTGTACCCCTGCACCATCATGGCATCGTTCGCCGCATGCACCTGGGCCGTGGGGCGGTAGACGCTGGCCAAGGGGAGCAGTTTGCTCGGGAGCTTCGCCATGAGCACCATCATGGCCGCGTCTGGGGAGAGCCTCTGGGGGCGTAGCTGCTTCCACACCGCCGCCCGCACCTCCGGCAGGTTACGGGGGGCTGTGGGTGTGCCCTGGAGGTAGATGTCGGTCCCCGTATAGCGGAGGACCCGGGAGGGCTGGATCTCCGGGGCCCTGGCCAACGCCTCCTGCCGTTGCTCCGGGCTATCTGTTATCCACGCGCGGACCACGTGCCGGGTTACGGCTGGTGTGGGGTGGTGTGGTGTGGTGTGGTGTGGTGTGATGTGGTGTGGTGTGTGGTGTGGTGTGGTGTGGTGTGGTGCGGTGCGGTGCGGTGCGGTGCGGTGCGGTGCGGTGCAGTGCGGTGCGGTGCGGTGCGGTGCGGTGCGGTGCGGTGCGGTGCGGTGCGGTGCGGTGTGGTGCGGTGCGGTGCGGTGCGGTGTGGTGTGGTGTGGTGTGGTGTGGTGTGGTGTGGTGTGGTGTGGTGTGTGCTGTGGTGTGGTGTGGTGTGGTGTGGTGCGGTGCGGTGCCGTGCGGTGCGGTGCGGTGCGGTGCGGTGCGGTGCGGTGTGGTGTGGTGTGGTGTGGTGTAGTGTGGTGTGGTGTGGTGTGGTGTGGTGTGGTGTGGTGTGGTGTGGTGTGGTTGGACAGGGTGCTGTGCCGTCCAGCTCAGTCTAGGCAGTCAGAGTTTTCTGAAAGTGCTGTTACACACAATGGACGCAGCTACCCCACTTGGCCACATGGTCACGGAAATGCCACCCAGTCGCAGCACTGCCTCCTGCCCAGTCTCACCTGTTTGGCCGCCACCTTCTACTGTGCACGTGCAAATTGGTTTGCTCTGTGTTGTTTGGGTGCGCATCCGCTTCACGATTTTCACGGCACTCCATCCCGCCCACACAGAAATACTCATGCACAGGCACATGCCATCGTCTGCTTGCGAACAGGACCTTCAACGCCTTAGGCATCATCCTGATGCCGCTGCTGCTGGTGCCCTCGTGGGCCCACCTTGCGACAGAGACCACCCCGCTCTGCCAGTGGATCGTGTACGTGGCCGCCGTGATCACCCCGTTGCCATTCATGGCACTCCTGAGGGCGCAGCGGCTCCTAGAGAACCCATTCCAAGGGGACAGCACGTCGAATCCCGACGGCATTCAGCTGGGGGCCCTGCAGATGGTGGCGTACATGGCGGACATGGAGTGGATGCGCCATGAGGAGGGGCAGGGGGATGCCCCAAGCCCCGCAGTGGAGCGCTGGCGGAGGGCTCTACACCGTCGGTTGGACGCGGGTGGTGGGCGCACGGTGGCGGACCCGGATGGTCCGTAAGTTTGGCCCAGGATGTAGGTTAGTGGCCCGTCGACCCTACCCCCCTGAAAGGGGGGGGGTTCAGGGGCAAAAAAAGTTTGTGTACGTAACATTATTCCCCCAACTTCGGGCTCCTTTGATAAAATGTCACTTCTTTTCTGCGGAACCTTTTTCTGATGTGACTGGATGGGTGGGTGGAGGTGGGCTCCGGCCTCTCACCGGAGGATTTGCCACCCCTGTGGGAGGGATTCCACCATGTGTCCGAGGGCTGGTGTCTCCTGGCGCAGGGCTTACACTGTGTGTCTAGGGGCTTATGCCTCCTTTCGGAGCTGGGCCATTGGACTGCAGGTACCCTACAAGTTTCGACAATTTTTCAACTTGAAGTTAGGGTGTGCATGTAAAGTTACCTGAAATGTGAAATACGAAACAATTAATCCTGGACCGACAATCGAAAATGAATGTGAAATGACACAAGTTTGAAATGGTTGCAAGAGTTAAGTTAATTGCGTGCATCACCGCATTTTGATTATTCAGTTTATTGGGGAATTTTCACTGCCTGCTTCCCCCTTGCAAATACCTTGTACCCTGCACACCGAGAATCTACAACTGATAATGCCTCTGTCCCAGTTCCTGCAATTTTTCAGTGACAGTGCCTCACGACACCAAGGTAAAGCAATCCGCCAAAAAAACGAATCTGTCTGGCTGGGCCAAGAATTCTAATTTTCTTGTGCAAATTTCAAATCGCAAAAAATAATGGCCCTGCCTTGGAAAATCGAGAGGTCCGAACATTCTGACGCCCCCCCCCCCCCCGTTTTGCACAAGCACGACCTTGCCTGAGCAGGGGGACCCTGTTATCATTGTCTTTCTGACAATAATTTTTGTCGTCAGGAATGTTGTGCCGATTGTAGAGGCCAAGCGGCGCTGGGTCACGCTGTGACAGTTCGTTCTGCTGATGACATCACTCTGCTTGACACTGCAACCCTGTACCACAGAACGGGAATCCCAAACCATTCCTAAACCTGCTGCGAAGCCTGCCCCAAAAGGCAAGCATTTGCAATTGTGTGCAATGAGGAGCAAGGTTGAAAAAGCTGTGTTCCATGGCTCCTGAAAACCCTGAAGGGCAGCCAGGAAATCAAAAACATGCCGGATTTGGCCACTGTTGTACCATGGGTTGTGCTGAAGCATGGCCCTGCCTAAGCGTGGCCGCCCTGTGTTAGTGGTTTTCCTGATTTTGCGTATGCTTGTGCATGGGGAGAGGGGGGGTTAGTTATGAGGGCAGCACCGGGCTTCTTATGCCCCCATTGTGCAGGTCTGTGCCTCTTGTTGGCAGGCCAGGCCTCTGTTGTGGGGGTTGGAGGGCGGGATCCGGGTGGGTGGGGTGTGCAGATGGATGCGTGTGGGGGCAGGGAGTCCAAGGCGGGTGGGGTGGGGGGGGGTCTCAAGATGGGTGGGTAGGCAGGCGTATGGGGCGGGTCAGGTGGGGCGCTCCTTGGTTTGTTCAGCACAATCAGGGTCGTTTTTCCACACTGCCTGCTCTGCCTCCTGTTGTGTTGTTAGTGCGCTGCTGTGGGGCTTTCCATCTCTCTGTCCCCTGAGTCTCGAATGTTAGTCTTGGTCTCAGTGGTGGCCCTTCTTGCCCATGATTCTTGGTTTTGATGCTTCTGGCTGTGCCGCTCCTTTTGCTCCGTCAGTTGTGCTCCATGTGTCGCTTCGCCCTAGTGTATACACTGTGTGCCTCTCTAGGGGATGGGCGGTTTATTGACCCTTCGCTGAGTCACTGTGTGAGGGAAGGCTGATAACTTAAACTTAAAGATTGAGGCATTTTGAGTTGAACAGCAGGCAGGTGCGCACTTGAGCATTAAGATTACTTTCAGGGAGATAACCAAATGCACGCTGTGTTTGAACGCAAGCAGTTCAGTGAATGAATCCCCCCCCCCCCCGCCCCTGCAGCAAAGCCCCCCCCCCCCCCCACCACCACCCAGCTGCACCCCCTCCCCCAAGCCTTCTGGTGTGTACCAAAAAACCCTGCGTTTTTGTAGCAAAATACCCCAATCTATACCATTTCTTACCAAAAGCAAACCCAGCCCGTTTTTTACCAAACAAAATCCCCCAATTGGCACTTGCCAAAGAAACCAATCCCCTTTTCCTGACCAAAACAAACCCAATCACAAAAAACCTATTGCACCATTGTTGTACCCGAAAACCCCCCGGTAAAGTTTGGGTGGGTTTTTTTGGTAAGGTTTGGGAGGTCTTTTGGTAGGGGGGGGGGTTAGTAACGCTCGGGGATTTTTCAGGTAATGTTTAGGGATTTTTTGGTAAGGTGTGGGGTTTTTTTTGTAAGGGCGGTGGGGGGGGCAAAAAAACAGGGCGTCTTTGGTAAGGTTTTGGGGGTTCTGTGGTGGGGTTTGGGGTTTTTTTGGTATACCTTTTTCAGAAAGTTTGTGCATTGGTTCTTGTAGTATCCCAGGTGCTTACTGTTGTTATTGCCTGCTGCTTTGCTCCTGGTGTTTGTTCCTCTGCAGGTTTTTCTCCAAATGGTTTTCAGGATAATTAAACTTAGATAATCCAAAACTCGGCAGGGCAATGCTAGTGATCAGGATCAGATAGCTCCAAACATCAAGGGCTGCAGTACAAAGAAGATAGATGATTTACAAAGTTGGATATTCACAACAGTAGATCCATTTCTGCCTGCAGCAATCAAAAGATAGTCAAAAACAATTTCCCAAAGGATTGAAAATTACCCCTATGGGCACTCTCTCTGTGGGTGGGTCACTCTCAGATGTGAACTTTCTGTTTTTGGTCCCATAGGTACTGAGGTGGCCTCATTTGTGGCCATGAGGTGACTGCCATGTCACCAAGGGTCTTCCTACTCAGCTAGGCTGTTGTTGTTTGAATCCAAGACCTCTCCAAAAGAGGTGCCCTTGCCTCTAGGGTGCATACCACCAGGATAAATTGGCATTCATGAAAAAATAGATAAAAATATATAGGGTTTGAACCAGAGCAGGGGGTGAGCAAACTAAGGATATCTGTTCGTGGTCCTATGATAGTCTCAGCAATGTTGGGGGAAGGGGTTTTCTCAACATCTTCATAATGCACTATCCTCATTTTGATGGAGACTAATACTCAGATAAAAATGTGGTGTGCCTCAAGATGTCTTTAATACAACTAAAGCTGTTCGGTAGGCATTGTAATACACTTTTTCTTACTCCCCCTTTGTGTTGTGGGGGCCACCGGTGTTGCATATTCAGGAAAAAGGCAATTTTTCATGCTCTTTTCATGTGGCATTATTGCACCTTTTTTAAACTACGTATAACATCCGTAACACTTGAGCTGGTCGCTGCAACCGTCAGTGTATGGTTTTAAGAATATTTCATCACAGCCGTCCATGGCGCTAACAAGCGTCTTTGGAGCGGTTGTGGCTTGGTTGCTGCTGAGTGGGCATGCTAGGTCATATGTACATGCAACCCTCTCTCCAAGAGGCACCGCGCATAACCAAGCGCTTTTTCGCGGCAAGTGTCGGTGTTAGAATCCACACTGAATTTGCCGTCCACACCTGCCCTGATGCTTCAAGCGCTGGTTGCGGTCTTTCTGTATTGCCCTATTAATTGGGGTTTTGGTTCCGTACAATCTCCCGACTTCCGCTTAGCGGCGGTTCGGCGATATCTGTGGAGAGGGTATGTAGAGGGCGAGGGCTTGCTTGCTAGTGAGCGTCTGACAACTAACACAAATCTCTCAAAAGAGGGAGCAGAATTTTTCCCAAATCAAGCATCTGTTCACAATCCAATTGCGCATGGAATGCACATTTTTGCAAAAGTTGTCATCATGCGTCGAAGTTTTAGAATCAAAAATTCCCAAACCAAAATCGGCCGCGCATTGGTGTATTCTCCACTAAGACTGCAGTTAGTCGCAAGAAGTAAGAATTAAAACCAGTACATTGCCTCTGTTAACGTAGGCGTGCAATGATGATGATAAAGAAAAAGATTCCTCTTCCACCAATGCTTGCTAGAAAATTTTGATAGAACAACAAAAAAAAATTCTTCAAGTATTTTTTGCATATTGCTTGTTTGCGTCGTCTCATGCCCGTCGGCCATAAGCCCCAACGCAAAAACCGTGTTGCTAACAAGATTAAAGGGATACATCGCGGCGATGGAAGGTGAGGGTAATTAGCAATAAAGAGGTGATTAGGAAAACATTGACGTGTGCTACTTGGCGGCAGTGAGATGGGAGGTGTTCATGCACCTTCGGCCTTGGTAGGCCCAGCTGAATCTCTGTAAGCTAGTGCTTAAAGCACAAAAATTCAACAGCGGATCGCACAACAAGTCGGATTGTTCAACCGTTGTATGCTTTGTCATCGCTGGTGTTTGCTTACTGGTGTGTATTCTTCCTTTTTTGTTCCCTTTCTTTGCGGCCGCAGCCTTGAAAACCTTGCTGTTTTCCTTGTACGGCCTTTGGTCACGAAAACCACACTGCTTTTCAAGATAGTCCAAAAAAGAGCAGCATGGACACCAAAATGACCCGATCCATGAGGATAATGTTCGTTCCAAATTAAAGCGTGTAACAAAGAGGGGTTGCAAAGGATAGTGCAGGCTTACATACTAAGCATCAATGGCTTATGAACAAAGCAAATGATTTTAGTGTGAAAGTTGACACTAATGTGGCCCAATAGATGGTGATAAGCACTTCATGTGCACTGTTTTGGAGGCAATGAAGTAGGTCGGGAATCTGAGGTAAGTCAGTTGGGCTAGACATAGGCGGCTCAAGTTGCATGGTCAAAAATGACGGAAAGGGTAGGAAAATGACAGGTTTCAAAAGGCAGAAAAAAATAGTTGTTTTGATGGCTATTTCTAAACCGTCGCAAACAAGTATGGCGAAATAAATATTTCTACAAGAATGCCGTGTCCCATGGGCGACACGGGGAAAAGTATTGTTTTGCGACTATTCTTTGCGCGAGGCCTCGCACAAAGACGTTCATTTGTGTCGGATTAATGTACTACAGTACAACGCATTAGGCAGGGTGTCGAGAAATAGAAACCTGTCGTATTTATACACGTAACTTTGTACCATTATCAGGATGGAGTGATAGAGATGGATCCATTAACGAATAAAGTTCAACCATTGCGTACCCAGGAAACTTGAAAAGTATAAATGTTCCGGAACAAACTGTAGTTTCAAGCGCGAGGCCTCGCGCATAGAACGCCGCATGAGAAACATTAAAGTTTCGGTGATCATTGCGCGAGGCCTCGCGCAATGGATCTCAGAAGCGCTCATAGAAACCAAAAATGGAACAGATCCACCAACTACACAGCATGTGCATTCCCTTGATGCGGCGCTACTGCATGGGCGCCCACAAAGGTCCCGCCGGCATCTCCAGTTTTCATACTGTGGTCACCGCTGGCTTCACTGCCCAACAGCGATGGTAGCGCGCCGCAACTGGCTACCGCAATCAAGATTAACTAGTCAAATGTGGGATCACCAGACAGTTACAGCTAACCGAAAATGGTGCATGCGACAAGCGAATCACAGAATAATTGGTCGGGCGAAAACTGTGTGACAGGTTGATGTTTCAAATCAAGAAAGTTTTTCAAACAGCGATTTTTACGTAGATACAGTTACGCAATTATTTTTCACAGCAACAATGCCCCTGCGAAAAGAGGTGGACCTTGAGAAGACAGTGGCCGCAGCATCTGGAGTTTTCCGCGATGTTTGCTCAGAGGAACCGCCGTACCACACGGCAGAAGAATTGAGGGAAGGGCTAAAACAGGGGGACGAGGGCGCGCGATTGTTGTTTGTGTTTTTTCTTCGTCTGCGCAAAAATGAACGGACGCGTTGCAACGTTGAAAAGGCGATTGCGGCAGAAGGCAAGAGATGGGTTGGTGTTTTGATAGAGGAGGCCTGGCGCCTTTATTTGCTGATGCACCACCGCGCAGTTCCATACCAGGGAAAACCAAAGTCAGTTGTTGCGATAGAGGGAAGTAGGGCGCAGCGTCGCATTTTAGCAAGGTCAGGTCTGGCGCGATACAGCGCACCTTCGCTGAAGGAGAAGGCCGCAGTCAGATTACAGACTACATGGAACAAAATACACAGCATTGGGTTGTGTTATGGATTGACAACTGGTACAACAAACAGTTTACCACAAATCCTGACAAGAACGACAAAAGCCTGAACGCAACAGCGTTGGCTGTGTTGCTACTGAGGGATGCACCACGCTATTGGCATGGTCATCCTAGCCTAAAAGAGCTTGAACGGCGTGTTCTTGTTGTTGCACGCATGCTGGGGAACACCGAGGGAACATTTGCGCGTATCCTGCCGGATCTAGGATTTGCAAGCACGCGGCTTGTTGTTCGAAACATTAGGGCGCCGCTTGACATTATTCGCTCTGTACCTAGGGACTTGGCGCAGCACACTTGACCAGTTGTGCCTGTTTTATGTGATGGAAACATCCATTACCGCATTTGTAAGATGATGTACGGTGAAAAAGCAACGGGTTCCAATCTCCGGCCTTTCTTGCGGTCACACCCTATATTGTATGGTTTCTGGCACGCGTACAAGTTTTGCGTTACACAAACATTTCGCTCATTTTGGCCGATCGTGACTAATTTCCGTAAAGGTTTGTTGCGCAGCGGTGACACACTCCCCTGTTTTCCCAAGCTGATCACAATGGAGATAACTGTTGGCGCACTGCTGTTGGGTATGGGCCCCCACATACGGCGCCTTAACAGAAAATGTCATTCCCTTGGGCTGGCACGTCCTGTAAATCGGCGAGGCCGCCTCGGTTACGCTGTGTGTAAGGCCATGCAGGTTCTGTTAACACAATACTGTCCTATGTTACTATGCCTAGGACACCTCGTTAGACAGTGCAATTGGGCCGGGGAGACGGCCAACACGGGTGTTTTTGCTTCTGAGGGATTGCAGATCGTTATGTGTCTGTTAGACCGTTTGAACATGGGGGACACACTTTTAAAATACGAACGCACTTGTGCAACTGCACTATTGTGCCACACTGCATGGCACACAGCCATGCCTGGACAGGCTTTTGCCGAGGAGTTTTGTGAAAGTCTGCTTTCCAGCCTTGTGACAAAGAGGGGCCAAAACAGAGGTGCAGTGACCATTGAAGATGTTGACAATCTGTATCATCTCATCACTATCCGCAAAGAAGGTCACAGGGTGAACGTCTGCAAAATCCCAAATTCCTTTGTCAATTCCGTGCGTCAGCGGTTAACTGCTTACTTGAACGCAGAGCGTGTATACGTGCCTTGGGTTAGGTGGTGTGCTGAGCCTACTTGTACAATCCAGGCGCATTGGCCGCGCAGGGGTGTACCTAACTTTCCACCGTCTCTTCTAATTCCAAAGGGTTCTAACCACTACAAACAAGTCCTTGTGTCTGTGTTGTTGGTGCTAACGCAGCAGGGTCCGCTTAAGGCTGGTTTTAAGCGAAAACTGTCGGAGCTGATCCCCCAACGCAGTGTGTTGGAGGAACAGAGAGAGGCTGACACGCTGCGAAACGTTCGAAGAAGATTGGAGACCATGCAGTGATGCGCGAGGCCTTGCGCAAACAGCAGGAAACAACAGGTTGGTATACCCCCTCTCTTGCGCGAGGCCTCGCGCAAGGTTGACAGTCAAAAACAGTGACGTGCCCCTTCAGTTTTGCATTCTCAACCATACTGTACTCGTATTCGCTAAAAACACCTCACATATGCATTATTGACGACGATTTTAACCCTTTTCAATGTTTCGTTTCCTGCAATACAGGCTTCCTCCTTATCGCAGAATGGCAAGCCCCGCCAAAAAAACAGCCGAGGAACGAGAAGATACCGAATATGACCCTGGGACCTCAGGATCGGAGGTTAGAACACCAAAGAAGGGGCGGAAGAAGAAGAAAACACCAGATCCTGGCCTAATTTTGGGTACTGACATCGAGGACCACCTGGAGCCGGATGGGAGGCAGGTGGAGGTTGAGCTGGACAAAGGGAGAATCGACCAGGAGAAGACAAAGGGACAGATCAGACGGAACGATACGAAGTTACTGCAGAAGCGTATTGAGTCACTCGAAGCAGCACCGCCAACAGGCCCATTACACGTCGTTCTCTGGGAAGATAATAGTATGTTGCCAACCGACTGTTCGCTCTTCTCGGTGTGCGAGCCCTCGCGCATGGACGTGTCTCATATTTGCAGACGGCGATTATTGGTGTGTATCTGGACAGCACAGCGTGGAAGCGATTGTGAAGATTCGAGAGAAGCGACACACAGCATGTTTGGATCTGCAGCAGTGTCATACTACATGCATCGCCGATATTCTGAAGCCTACGACACCGTGGGCCTTCCGCGCAAAGCTGGCGGGACAAAGCACAAGGAAGCGCACAAGACGTTGAGCCAATACCGCTGTATGAGACAGCAGATAACCTCATTCGATGTGTTGAAGATCAGCGGCGGAGAGCCCTGGCTGACACGTACAGCAATCTCAAGATCGCCATTGTGGATGCTGTGCAGATGAGTGCCCTGGTTCCAACCGCTGAACCACCTATGATTTTACGGGCCAAAACGTCACTTTACTCAAAAAGCACCCAGAAAGCAATTTTTCGGACTGCGACAGCATGTTTTTTGGATTCAGCGCCCCCAAAATAGGGGGGGGGGGGGGCTCATGAAAACATTTTCAAAAGGCTCATTTACCCGTTTTTTTCCAAAAAATGGCCCCGGGGGGGGGGGGGGGGGGCGTTTTACCAGATTTCACCAGACGTGGCACTAACTACCTGCATACAACTTTACTCAAAAAGTACCCAAAGAGCAATTTTTCGGACTCCAGAAGCATGTTCTTTGGATTCAGCGCCCAAAAATTGGGGGGGGGGGGCTCACGAAAACATTTCCAAAGGCTCATTTACCCGTTTTTTCGCAAAAATGGCCCCCGGGGGGGGGGGGGTTTACCAGATTTCACCAGACGTGGCACTAACTACCTGCATACAACGTTACTCAAACTGTACCAAAAAAGCAATTTTTTGGACTCCGGAAGGATGTTTTTTGGATTCAGCGCCCCCAAAATAGGGGGGGGGGGGCTCATGAAAACATTTTCAAAAGGCTCATTTACCCGTTTTTTTCAAAAAAATGGCCCCCGGGGGGGGAGGGGGGGGCGTTTTACCAGATTTCACCAGACGTGGCACTAAGTACCTGCATACAACTTTACTCAAAACGTCCCCAAAAAGCAATTTTTTGGACTCCGAAAGCATGGTTTTTGGATTTGGCGCCCCCGGAATAGGGGGGGTCCTCACGAAAACATTTTCAAAAGGCTCATTTACCCGCTTTCCCCAAAAAATAGCCCCAGATTTCACCAGACGGGGCACTAACTACCTGCATGCAACTTTTACTTGAAATGACTCCTGCCATATGTCCTCTCGGCCCCATACCCACTGTTTTTGGATTCAGCGCCCCCAAGATAGGGGGGGTCTTCATGAAAACCTTTTGAAAATGGTTATATATCCGATTTATTTCCAAACTAGCCCCCCTGAGTCCCTGAGTCTCTGAGTCCAACGCACAGACAAACACGAAGGCATATGAACCACAAGTCGTTGCAGGCACAACTAGTTAGGGCCACTTTTTGCAAAAGGCGGGTAGGGTCACAATTTGTTGCTTGGCAAGCCTAACCGAGCTCTAGGGAAAATTTTCATCAATGCCAAATCACACAAAAGCACAACAACATCAATGAAATCAACCATTGTGGGTTCAAAAGTGCAAATACACATGTTTGGGAGGTTGTTGGCACCCTCTGGATAATTATCTTGAGTAGAGGTCATGTAGGGTCACAGTTTGTTGCTTGGCAAGCCTCACCTAGCTCAAGGGACAAACTTGAAAACTTGAGATCACACGAACACGTGACGGTATCACTTTAATCAACATTTATGTGTTCAAAAGTGCAAATATAGCCATTTTTCGCGTGTTTGGACGGTGCCATGACCCAACACTTTGCCCTTGAAACAATGTCAAGACGTGTTACACCGTTCATAATTTCACGGCTACAAGGGCTACAAGCATTTCTTTTGGATGCAATGCCTCTTTGAAGGCCATCTAGCAATAGAGCATTGCCCTTGTATGGGTACCGTGGTTCTATGTAGCGCACCAAGGCCGTTTGTAGCCGTTTTTAGTGTCAAAAGGCACCAAGAATGTCCATGCATACGAGCAAAATGCACGCACAAGAGATACATATCCTCATGGCAATGCAACATAGAGGCTTTCAACATGATACAATGTGTGTTCCATCACGGTCCTATCACCATACATCGCCCTTTGATTGTTTGTTTTGTTCATAGTACTCCTTACGCTTCCTAAATGGCATTTACACCTTGCAAACAGGTTCTTTTTCCACATAAACACATTCATGTTATAATTTCACGGCTACAAGGGCTACAAGCATTTTTTTTGGATGCAATGCCTCTTTGAAGGCCATCTAGCAATAGAGCATTGCCCTTGTATGGGTGCCGTGGTTCTATGTAGCGCACCAAGGCCGTTTGTAGCCGTTTTTAGTGTCAAAAGTCACCAAGAATGTCCATGCATACGAGCAAAATGCACGCACAAAAGACACATATCCTCATGGTAATGCGACATAGAGGCTTTGAACATGGTACAATGTGTGTTCCATCATGGTGCTATCAACATACGTCGCCCTTTGATTGTTTTGCTTGTTCATACTACCCCCTATGCTTCCTAAATGGCATTGTCACCTTCCGAACAGGTCCTTTCTCTACATAACCACATTCGTGTTATAACTTGATGGCAACGAGGGCTACAAGCATTTTATTTGGATGCAATGCCTCTTCAAAGGCCATCTAGCAATAGAGCATTGCTCTTGTATGGGTGCCGTGGTTCTATGGAGCGCACAAAGGCCGTTTGTAGCCGTTTTTAGTGTCAAAAGGGAGGAAAAAGGATGAAAATTGCCTATACTGACGCGTTCCCGTGGGGGGGCCTGGCCACGGGACGCTGCGGTGGACACGCGCAAGCAAGCAGGCAGGCAAAGCACTGCGCTCACAGGGGCATCATTACGCTCGTGTCATGTGACAAAGCGTTTCAGGATCCTTGCCACTCTGAAACAAGGGAACAAACGTATGTACAGCAACACATCAGGATATGTACACATGGGGTTAAGACTGGACTGGGGTAAGGGCATCACAGGACAATAGACACTCAATCCCAACTCATATCCCAATCCCAGGTCCGTCCCTCTCAGTGGCTGGCAGGGGCGGGGGCTCAAACACAACCCATGCCCTACTCAGTCCGGACCCTGAAACCCTGCCAATAGGGGAGGGTGTCCCGCCCAGCCACGGGGGAGTTCCTGGGAAACCAAGCAGCTCCAAGGCCAACCGATAGTCGCTCCCTATGCTCCCTTAACGGCAGGTCCCAACTCCTCTCTGGGCCGGAGAGTTGGCCCCGCCATTATCCCCTAGGAGTTGGTAGCTGAAAATGGGCTGTTTCAGCCCAAACTGATATTAGCTCAAAAATCCCCAAAATTGACCCCTTGTTCGGACCCGCCAGAGGTAGGGACGAGGCAACGGACCCTATGCCCTTCGAGTACGAACTCTCTGGAGCCCTCACCCAACCTGGTTCCCTCTGAGGTCCCGGGATCAGGGCACCACGGGTTCATCAAGTGGGGTCATGATGCCAGAATTACCGAAATTGGCGTCATTCCCACGCGTGGCTCGCCCGGCCAGGGCAAGGCCAATGGCTCACAGGATAGGAGGCAGGACCTGGGACCCATATCTGAGTGCACAACGTGGAATTCGGTCCAGGCTCTCTGTGGGCACAGAGATATGGGGCCGCCAATTGACCACACGGGGGGGTGAAATTGGGGTCCCAAAAGGGGGTCATTTTGGCTGCTGAAAATGAGCCAAAATCGGGGGTTCCCCCAATGGTATATCTCCACGCCGGCTTGGAGATCGGATCCGCCATTCCATATGCGATCCACTGGGAGTCCAACAGAGACTCCCATGCACTTGGCTCTCAAAGATCTCCATGCCACTCGGCGTGGTGACAATTCAAATTGGGTCCACAATTGCCAAAATGGCAAAATCGGCCGTCTCGGGCGACCGTCCAGAGTAGGAAACCTTGGCGATATTGATACGCCAAGCCTTGATTCACAACCCTGGATATCCCCTTTGGTCCCATGCCCTGGGTTATGGCTTGCTGTCAAACTGGCTGCTTGATGTTCATCGAGGGGATGAACACGCGGATGGGGCAGAAAGCAGCATGCGGTGCAAAGGGGGGGATCATGGATCGCACCAAAAGTTGAATAACTCCGGATGAGCCAGAGGAGTAAATACGAAACTCAATGGCGTTCAACCCTTGGTCATATGCTACAATATTCGCCCCTCCTTCTTGGCTAGATTCCGTGCCCCATGGAGATATGGTAATTCCAATATGGCATACCATGGCAAAAACAGCGAAATATAGCCAAAATGGCCTGCAATCATGATTCCATATCTCCATGGCCACGGCGAGGATCCTTTCAACCAAAGATGCTAGAGACACATGGGACTTAGGTCCCAATATATGCCACTTGCCAACCCTCATGGTCGCCTCTAGGCATTTTCCCCATTGGAGGGAAAGTGACACACAAATGGGGCAGAATGGCAACATACCCCAAATTGGGTGACTCACAACTCTCCCTTTGAGAGGAGAGGCCACATGGGGAAACACCCCATTCAATGCGGGTTTATGTGCCCTCTCCGAATTGCCTTACACTTGGTCAAGTGGCGCACGCAACCGTGGGGGCGAAATCAGCGGGAGAAGGGGTTTGTGGCCATTCTGGGCAAAACGGCCAAAATTCACCCAAAAGTGGTCCCTCCAAATATCGTATCTCCGTATCGCAAGAGAAAGGAACCTCGGGCTTTTGCATGGATGCAAACCGAAGCTTTGCTTCCCTTTTGCAACAAGGGTTGAGGTTCAAAGCATAATGTAAACATTGTTAACACCTCAATCCTTGAAGCACACTATTTATGGGAAAAAGTGCATATATCGGCGATATTGGTATGTACATATCTTTGGGTCATTGAGGAACAAAAATATGAGTGAACACTTTTGGAGTAGGAGTAAGAACTTCCCCTCTGGCATCCCCGCGCGATCGCAGCAGAAGAAAAATAAAATACCAAGAAAATGACGCACCGCCAGAAAAAATAAAGCGAAAAATTGTCTTTTCCGACCTCAGAAACCCGCCCCAAAATTTTACGCCGCTGTTTGGCCAGGTCGCCAAATTTAGGACACTCACAAAAAAAGACGAACAATGGAGTCGCAACGGCGAAGAAGCTGAGCGTTGCTTGCCCCAAACCACCTAGCAAAGTGCGTGCCCTAGTAAAGAAGGTCCCTACCAGGACCGGCCCCCGCTGTGCCCCTTCCGCCTGTAACCCCTGCTGATTTACTCCGGATCAACGATTGCATTCCTCAATTTCCAGGGTCCAAATCCAAAAATATAGAAAATAGAAAATACAATCCTCCTTCAACCCTGAACAGCAACCAGATCCCACAAATACAGCAATGACCCAATCCACAATCCAATCCAAATCCAGACTGCGGCTGCGGGCTTTCGTTCAGCACACCGGTATTCCCACGGTGGCGGGCATGTACAAGAATTGCACCAAGGAAGAAAGCCCTGAAATTGGCATATGAACACAAATAAAGCAAAGTTGGGGAAAGAGGTAAACATACACATTCACAGCCATAAACCCCTCATTCCCTGGACTCAAGACCTTCCCTTGACTCACCAACATATTGCCCTGAACCAGGTCAAATGAGATGGCTGAATGCCATGTGTCACAAGTCATTACACAAACCCCAAAAATGTGTTCACTCCCAAGCGTCTAAATCCTAGCCCAATGAGGGAGGTGGCGTGTCATGGCCTAGAGTGGCACTCAGGACCAGGCCCTACCCTGACATAACCTTGGTTGGACTTGGAGTCAAATGGGCTTAGAGAAATGACCTATGAGTTTGAACTCATAGCATGCCAAAAAACTGCCAATTCACACCATATTGGCCATATATCACATATATGCTCAAAATTGAAGTTACCACTTCTCCGAAGGCTCAAAGCATGCATGGAATCGAAGTCTAGTATTCATGGAGGATATAGACCAAAGGTCAATGCCCATGTACATCCCCACTTTACCCTCGAAACCCCTTCGGATATGGGCGCCACGCACTGCCCAAGTCAGCCCATGATCTTGAGACCAATTCTTGTGATCCCTCGTGCGCCAAGCCAAATGGAGTACGCGATCCGGCATATTGTGGTGTTCAACTCCAAAGCATATGCCAACATATGAACAACATACCATGGTTCGACTCTCCATAGGCTTCTTGCTGTTTGCCAACCAGGTAAGTACACAAAACGCAAAAATGAGCAAAAATTGAGGTCAAAAACATGAAAATATGACCAAACACAAAGTTGTCATGATAGTATATCTCTATGCCCACCCATGATGTCCGCTCATGATTCAATACACAAATGATTGGAACCACTTGCGAACAATTCCCCCACTTGGATCCCCAATCGGGCGCATGGAGATACCTTCGCCACTAATATCTACATGCCCCATGAAAATGGGAGTGCACCCATGGATCCCTTTGTCAAACATACCATTAGCAATACATACGCGGTAGACTTGGTCTAGCGCTTTGAATTCCACAATTAGGACACGGGCAAAACCCTTGTCACGTATGGCTCCCCATCTCTTCGGCCACACGAAGATATATAACATGGGCGTGAGCATATCAAGACATATACCATGCATATAAAACATACCCTCAAAAGTGGCTCCCACCATGATATGCCATGTCCCTCCATGGACATAACTTCACGTAAAAAATACGTAGGAACCCAAGGAAAGTTGCTATGCAACCCCAACACTCATGCGGCACACTCTAAAGTCGCATTAAAATATTCCGTTGCACGGTCCAAGAGTTATATAACACTTTCTACCCTCTTGACCCTTATCCCTTGCTACACCGGGCATGCGTGCGCACCAAAGGCGTTTGATGCTTCCTGAATTAAGTTGAGAGTAAGGCGCTTGCAACCCAACCTTCCTTTTTCTCTTTCCTCACACTCGCGCGTAGATATGGCCATTCAAAATGGTCCCACGATTCACTTTTGTTTCCCTTATATCTCCAAGTCAAATGGGTGGCAAGTATAAGGGAAACCTGATTCGGGCATAGGGAAAAGAGTATGACCACTCGAAGAAGACAAAATCAAGTGCGGCGATGTCGAAGTCGAAAATCCGATTTCGACATCGCGAAAAATTCAGATTAAAATTTCGAGTGCTTATTTAGAAAATTGCGGAAGCAACGAACCCTTTGCTGATGAAATCTGACCCTTCAACGGAGTATCCGCTAAAATATCTGGAAATAACAGTTAACCAATCGGTGAACGCAAAATCGCGAGCCAACTGACGGTCGCCGATACATTGACCATCAGAACGAAAGGCTGAAAAATTACGGAAACATCATGATAATAAAACCCTGTTGATTCCTGATATTCCGATATATAAATCTCCGCTGGCGGCGCCTCGGTACTGAATATGGCCGCTCGTAGCCGGAATGGCCAAACCTATCACACTATCACATCGGGTTAGTTCAAGTGGATGGGAGAGTATGATATCAGCCAATGGCGGCTTGCCGGCACATAGATACACACCCCAAGTGACCCCAAGATGGCCACGGGGGTCCTAACCGGCTTCACCCCCCTTCTCAGAGCGTTGTTACCGCTCGGAAGTCATTGAAGAGAGGACGGGAGGACCCCAATGGGCTCCAACCACCCCCTCCATGTCCCAAGGACACATGGAGGCCCCACACACGTCGTAGGCGTCCCCCATGCCCCAAGGGAGGGGTGAGGACACTGATACTCAGCGCCCTACGCCATATCCGGTCTCCACTTGATCTACAACATGGACCAAGGGGATCAAAGATAGAAAAACGTCGTCGGTCGACCTAAATAAGTATACCACAATGCAATATATATGTGGAGATCGAGTGAAGGGGGTAGATGGCCAATCAGGGCCGAAAAATCCCCGGATGAACGCCCTCACCCGTCTCCCCAAGCACAGAAACAAACAAAATGCCAAGGGGGGATCCATTACGGTGCTACAGCAGCAACCAAATGGACCAACAGGTCCTTGACATCCAAAGAAATATTCTTTTTCTTTAGGTAGTCCATCCAGACCGTGGTATACCTCGGCACGAAACTGCTCGGAGTCCCACGAATCCCTGGATGCGGCGAATCCCTTCCAACGGACTTTATAAAGCCTGCCCCCAGGCGTCCCCGGGTCCGGCTTGTCCGCCAGGATTCTCTCGGCGGTGAAGTCGTCGTCCTCACCCTCATCGTCTGAGTCCACATCGCCGGCCGTGAACTCGAAGGTGACTGGACGTCCGCTGGGGTCTGGTGCTCGGGGACGAAGCTGGGTGTGGTCGCGGTCCAGGATCTTGTTATCCCCCACACGAACCGCATACACATCCTGCCCGACCTTCCGCACGATTACCCCCGGCACATACCAAGATGCCTGCCGATGCCTGGACAGGACATCCTTGTGGTGCCGCTCCACCCACACGGTGTCTTGGAGAGCATACTTCTGGACTTTTCCCTGCTTGAAGTACTTGGCCCTCTTGTCATGCTCGTCCTGTAGTGCCTTGCACACCTTGGCCGCCGTGTCGTCCGCCTCAGCCATCATGGCATTCGCATCCCGGGCCACTTTGCCATGGTTCATCCACGGGAGAGTGCGTGACACTCAATCGCGTAAGAACAGGATGCGATGGGGCGACAGTCCAGTGGGTCCCGGAAGGTCGTGATACGCTTGGAGTACCCTCCACAGCGAATTGTACCAATTCCGGCCCGGTTCGTCAATGTGCAGCTGGCGGAACTTCTCGAACATCTGCTGCCCGGCCACCTCAGCGCGGCCATTCGACCGGCTGTGGTACGCCACGGTCTTGGCGTGCCGAATACCCATGTGCTTGCACATCGTCTTGAACCACGTCCCCACGAATTGACTGCCCCGATCGCTGCAGATGACAGCTGGGATATCGAAAATCGTCAGCCAATGCCTGATCATGGCATTAGCTACGGTCTTGGCCTGCAGCCCCACTCCATCCTTGTCCTTCTTGTCCTTCTTCTTGGACTTCTTGCCCGGGACTGCCACGATATACCCGCTGTGCCTGTCCACCGCCAGGATGACACAGTCGTAGGTCTCTCCGTCCACGGTGACCTCAGGCATGGCGAATACATCCATGGCCACGGACCGCATAGGGGCCTCCGGTATAGCCGTGTACACCGGGTTGCCCGCTGTGGAGTGGTTGGGGCTCTTCGTGGCCCGACACACGGCACAGTCGCTGCAGTACCTGTCCAGGATGGCGAAGTACCCCGGAGGGAACTTGAAACGCCACTCCAGGTCCTGCTGCATCTTGTCTCGGCCAGGGTGCATGAGCTGGGCGTTGTGCCAATGGTCAATGAGCTCCTCCACTCGGTTTTCGGGCACCAGCAGCTTGTCCTTGAGGAACAACTTGTCGCCATCCTCGGTCAAGCCCTCTGACCATTCGTCATCCGACGGGGCGCCCACGGCATTCCAGTACTTGCTCCAGTGCTCGGATGCCGCATAGTCATCCGACCAGTCCTCTGTGAGCACCGACCTGACTAGCTCTACAGGGGCCACCATCCATTGCTCGAGGGTTTCCTCTCGAATAACCTGGACTCGGGCGCCCCGGAACTTGGCCAGGTCTGTACGGTTTGCCATCACCACAAAACACTTGACCCCCTCTTGCTCCATGACCTTCTCCATCTCGATGATGCGCTTGGCCTCCTCGGTCTCCTCGGCGTCGCCATGGCTGGATATGTCCATCCACGCCTTGCCCGCGGGGTAGGCCCAGCGACTGAGGCAATCTGCCACAGTGTTGTCCTTCCCCGGGACGTACACGACGCTGAGGTCGAACTTGGCGAACGTCTCGTGCCATCGGGCCCTTCTAGCCGCTGGTCCTGAGGGGGTGTCGACATGCTCCTTGTGCCAGCTCTGTAGGGACTGGTGGTCCGTGCAAACCACCACCGGCTGCAGTCCGATGTGGCCAGACCACTTCCTGAGCGCACATACAATGGCGTATGTCTCCTTCTCCCTCGCGGTCCATGTTCCGCGATGGCCCTCGGCCAGGATCCTGCTCCAAAACGCCACGGGAACATGAGTCCCGTCCTCCCGGACTTGCTCGAGGACTGCCCCCACGGCATAGTCCGAGGCGTCTGTCCGTAGCACGAATCCCTTGTCGGGGTCCACCAGGAACAGCCCCAACTGCCCCAGGAGTCGCTCCTTTAGGCTGTTGAACGCATCTTCAGCTTCAGGGGTCCAGGCAAGCTTCTTCTTGCTCCCCTTCCGACCATCGAACTTGCCCACCTGCAACATCTTGTGCAGCGGCCCCGAAAGTTCTGCATACATCCGGACATAGCCCGAATAGTAATTGCAGAACCCCATGAAGGATCGGAGTTCGCTGATGGTCTGGGGCTTTTCCCAGTGGTGCAGGGACGCCAGCTTCCCAGGCATGGGACGGCGTCGCCCGTGACCAACCACGTGACCCGCGAACTCCACTTCCTTCACGAAGAGTGAGGCTTTGGTGGGCTTGCACACCATGTTGTGCTTGTCCAACTCGCTGAGCACTCGGCGCAGATCCTTCTCATGCGCGTCGATGAGCTCGTCCTCAGTCATGTTCTCCGTGCCGGACCCGATGATGATGTCATCCACGAAGGGGTCGGCACAGTCCCGGACAGGACCGAGTAGGTCCTCCATCATGCGCTGGAAAGCGGCGTTGCCATTCTTTGCGCCCATGGGCACCACCTTCCACTGCATGGGCCCCAGCGGCGTCGACATCGCTGTGCAGGGCCTGGAGTCCGGGTGTAGC
Source organism: Eutreptiella sp. 'Long Island Sound 2002' (assembly GCA_964036045.1). Taxonomy (NCBI): domain Eukaryota; phylum Euglenozoa; class Euglenophyceae; order Eutreptiales; family Eutreptiaceae; genus Eutreptiella; species Eutreptiella sp. 'Long Island Sound 2002'. The sequence goes on along the minus strand of OZ038393.1, from coordinate 2,278,840 downwards.
GGCATCTGGTGATAACCGTGTTTCAGGTCCAACACCGTGAAAATCCGCTTTTTCTGTTGCTTTTGGAGGATGGAGTCGATCAGGGGAAGCGAGTACGAGTCGTGCTCGGTCTGCTCGTTCAAACCTCTGTAATCAACCACCAACCTCCATTCGCCCTTCTCCTTCTTGGGCACGATGAAGGCTGGGCTGGCCCATTCACTGTCGGAGGGTTCGATCCATCCCCGCTCAATGAACTCGGCCAACAGCTTCTTCATGGCCTCGGCCCGATCGCCCTGAAGTTGGTACTCCCGATGACGATAGATCTTCGGGTTCGGCTTCAGCTTGATCTTCGCTGTACCAAACCTCCCACGGTCTGGAGGGTTCTTGTTGGCGACGCCACTGAATAGCCGCGGATAGGCACGGATCAGCCTCTCCTTCAGCTCGGCGGCCTTCGGGTTCTCCTGGGCCTCTTCAGCCGCTTGCTTCGGTATCGATACAACCGACCGCACTGTGGTATAGGCCTCTTCTGGGTCCGAGTCCGACTTCTCCTCGTCCGATATGCCGTCTTCATCGTCGTGGGTCGCGATTCCCACCGATAATCTTCGAAAATTTGCGGTTTCGGGCTGGTGCTCGTCACTACCGGTTCCCACTCTTGGAAAACCCCACGTTGGTGGGTCCGACCCAACCGGACCATCGTATTGGTCCGCGATGTGATCCATGACCCTCGCCACGAACTCATCCTTCTCGTACTTGCCGGTGACCAACATCTTGTCGTCCCACCAATGCGGAGATGTGACCATGGCCCGCCTCTTCTTGGCTGCCACACGGTCGTGCATCCCCATCCGCCTGTAGTTGACGACGTCGTCGATCCCGGCGTGGGACAGGACGTCGATGCCATCAATTGGCTGATTCGTCCCCTCCTTGGGCTCAAACATGACCTTCATGGGCACCGCCTCCACCCTACGGATGAACGCTTCGTCACCCGCGGGCTGGGCCTGCGCCCCATCCACCAGGAAAGCCTTGGTACCCCACGCTTGACCCAGGGAGGGCATTGATACACCCTTGGCGTCCATGAACAACTCCTCCTCTGGCCCGAATGACATCTCGTTCAGGGTGATGGAGTCCAGCGTCAACTTGAGACCCTCCAGCGGACATGGGGTGGATCCTATGCCGGTTATGACCAGGATCCCCTTCGCCCTATCCGCGATGATCTTCTCCACCGTACGTCTGGTATTATCCAGGGAGCCATGCCAATACATGGGTCCCCACTCCTTCAAACCCCAATGCCTGTGCCAGGCTGAGTCTCCTCGATGCCAATGCCTCCTACACTTCCGCAGAAGTGGGGCATCCCGGGAAGCGACGACGTCCGTCTCGGGCGCTTCAGCTCCCAGCGTCTGAATCATCCTGGCGTACACTTGCGGCGCCATTCCATACTCCGTGAGCTGAACTCCACGGTCTCCTCTGGACTTGGCACCCACAGCTTGCACCGCTTGGACAATCCGATCCTCTTCCTCAGCATTCCATTGGGATGATCCGCATGCATAGTCCGTGGATAGCCATGTTAGGCACTCATCATCCTCCCGGACCAGCGTTGCACGATGGGGAAGGGCTCCAATGGCGTTTGCCACCATGAAGTCATACCCCATGATCATATCCCAATCTGTAATGTCGGCCACATAGAAGTTCCCGGATAGAGTGCTTCTCTTCGCCTGATCAGGGCGGTTCAAGCGCTCATGTTCCCAGAATTCCATACTGATGGTGGCCTCATGGGTGCCACCACCCATGATCTCTCCGTTGGCGACCTTCAGGCGGACCGGTCTCCGGCTGGGCTGCAGGAATTCCTCCTTGAACAACCCTCTTCGGACCAGGCTCACCTGGGCACCCGTATCCACTAACACATCCACCACCTTCTCCTCTCGTCCGCACCGTACTCGCACTTTCAAGTGCAACTGCCGCTCGTCGCCATGAGGTTTATGGAAGACTCTCACGGCATGCAACTCTAGCACGTCCGGGTGCATCAGGACTTCAAGGGTATGGTCACGGATGGTGTAGATCTTGGGTTGGTCCTGCCCGTCCACGGGGCTCTCCGTGGTCGCTCCTTCCTTCTTGCCATGTCCCGTACCCACATGTACTTCCCTTGGCAGGGCGCTCCAGGGGTTGGGAGTGGCGAAACTCAGTGGTTTTGGCTCTTCCGGAGCCTTCTTCGGCACCCGATGTGCCTTCGCTTTCTCTGGGATTCCACTGATTTTCGGAGGAGAGACCTCCGAGGTCCCACTCCCGTGGGGGCTCCTCTAGACTTGACTTCCCGCAGCCCCTTCCGGCTGCGATCCGCCAGGACTTTGTCCACCACGCTGCTGGGCCTTGAGTTCCTCCAACGTCCTCAACATGTCCTCAGCAACTTCCTCGATCGACCTTACTCGTCGGTCTTGGCCAGGTCCACCACCATAGCCTCTTCCCCCGCCTTTTCCTTGGCCTTTGCCTTGGCCTTTTCCCCCGTCTCCGCCCTTCGCCTTCCAATCGGAAATCTGCTGCTCCTTGGGCTTCTTCTCGGGGTGGGCTGCGAAGTAGGCCTTCTTGTCCGCCTCATACACCTTGCACTGACGGTGGTCGTGTGCATGGTTATTTCCCTTGCCATAACAGACCGAGCACCCGTCGTGCTGAGACCTGTACTCTCGGAACGAGAGCGGTGGGTTCCCGATCCTCCGTGGCTCTTTGCCCCTGGGTCCCGCCCGGCTCCATCTGGACCGATCCTGCCCATTGTTCTTCACGTTGTGCGCCACAAACGCGAAGAAATGGGCCTCCTCGTGATCCCCCCGGGACCAGTGGTCTTGGCCACTTCCACTACCATCCTCCGCGGAGTTGGCCGTGTCCTCCTGGATCTCCCGATGATGGCGGTCTTCTCGGTGACCTCGTTGTCCATGACCATGTCGATCCTGCACGTGGGCCTCGTTCTTCGCATTGAGCTTCAACTCCACCGTGATGTACTTCACGATCTCGTCCAGGCTCATGCGGGCGAAGATGACCTGCATCCTCAGCGGCTCCCCGCGCCTCCACTCCACGTTGTTGAGGCGCAGCAACCTTTGCCCCATGGAGTCCCCGAATACCCCCACGTACACCGCGTTCTTCAGTCCCAACATCCGGTTGGGCTCGCCCAGGTTCCTCCTGAAGAACTCCATGATACCCGAATGGGTATCTTCCGCCGCCATGATCCGCACCGCCACCCGCTTCTTGGCGCGCTTCTTCTCCTCGTTCTCCACTCGCCTCTTCCAATTGCCGGGGAGGACGTCCTTCAGCAAGTGGCGGATCTCACTGGCCTCGTTCCAGTCTTCCACCAGCTTGAGGCATCTGCGGTACTTCCGCAGATACCGGTTCCACTCCCGGACCCGCAACTCACCGCGGTCCAGCGGCAGCGGGATGGACCACAGGTCCTCCAGCTTCTGGTTAGGAGCGTCCACCCGCTCCTCATCCTCCAACCACTGGAGGCAGGCCTGCTCCGTACGGATCAATCCTTCCCGGATCTGATCCCGCAGCTCCTCCTTCAGGTCCTGCGCCAAGCGGTGTGGGAATGTCCGACATACCCACTTGTCCCGCGGCGCTCCCCGCATCTCGCCGACGACCTCCTCGGCGAAGTCCTCCCAGTCCAGGATAAAGTCATCCAGGTTGGAGGGGTTCCCGTCGTAATAGGGGATTTTGATTCCCCTGAGGTCGTCAATCCTGATGGCGTCTCCGACGTCTCCAGCCACCACTCCACCGAGACGGATACCACCTGTGGCCGGGGGGTGTGAGTACACTCCCCGTACATCCCTCTCCTCCATGGAGTGCGGTCCAGTTGGGCCTGAACCCATGGGGTCTGGAATGCGGGAAGGATTTGCTCCGTCGGCCGTCCATATCCCCGTATTGGGGTCCTTCGCCCACAGGTTTCCGCCTGGATGACCTCGACCATGTCCGTCGGCGCTTCCCATGGTTCGCCCCTGCATTGTGTGGTTCTCGATCTTCTCTTCCGCATATACCACCATATTCGTCGTGATCGGTACGTCCTGAGCGGCATGGGGCATCTGTACCGTCAGGCTCCTCGGGTCCGTGGTTACGTGCCCTTCCCGCATGGACCCAGCCGGTGCCGTGTGTTCCCCGAGCATTGTGGATTCGCTGAACATGGGAACAAACGGCAGCGCACCCGGGTCAACACGCGGAGGCGCGTATGGTGCCTCTGCAGGGCCGCTCGTGGGTTTCTCCATGGCGCTCCTGAGGGTCTTAACCCGCTCCACCAGCTCCGCCGCGGCCGGCTTTGCCGGGAGCTCCGGACCCGAGGCGAGGGGCTGTCGCTCCTCTAGCCTTCTCAGGCGTCCCGACATGTCCTCCACTAAGTGGAGGAGGCTGTCCACCACTTGCTGCTGCTTCTGCAGGGCCAGCTCCAGATTCTCCCGGTACCGGGCCTGATCCGCTCGCAGCTCCTCCATGTGGTTCTCCGCGGCCGACTGGTCGTCCAGGATCCCCGCGACGTCCTCCTCTAGAGCGTCCTTGGCGTTGTCCAGGCGGTCAAGGTGATGCACGATGGCGTCCATCCCCATCTTCGGGTACTTGCCCATGAGGAAGGACACGTGCTCGCAGTGGCACGCAGCGTGCTTTCCGCTGGATTCAGCGCATCCCGCGGTTCCCGGCACCTCAGACTCATCTCCCATGGGCGTATCGCCTATGGTGTCCGTCTCTGATCCCGTATGCCGGGGCACAGGTGCCGTCCGGGCCCTGGCTGGCCTCTCCAAGCCCTCGGCGTCGTGCTGCAGGGCGGGCTCGGGGGCCGTATGCGCCCTGGCCATCGGCGCGGACATCTCCGGCTCCGAAGGTGGCTCGTAGGCTGTCCGACAGCCCTCGGAGTGACCCTCGGATTCCCACAGCCTGACCGGGCTGGGGTCCGTGTCCATAGCCCCGGCGTCCCTTGCCGCGGACTTGGGTGACCCGCGCTTCCGGTAGCGCCGGGCTCGTCCTCCACTGCTGCCTGAATGGCAAGCCTCATCAGAGTCCTCCGCGGCGGATCGGAGGTTGCATGCCTTTCGGCAGCGACGCTCACACATGGAGACCAGGTCCTCCATGTCACGTCCTCCTCTTCCCGAATGTCGTACTTCTCGTCGGGCTTCAACTTCCGGAGTTCGCCATGCTCTTGAACGTCTCGGTTCCTCTATGGCTCCAATCTCCGGCGTGGTCTCCACCGAGTCCACAATACGCACCCGGGGCGTACTTGGGCAGGGCTCATAAGGGCCCAAGTCCCCGGGTCGGCGGTTGGTAGGGGCAGCAGGTAAGCCTCTGCTACCATAAAGAAGGTCCCTACCAGGACCGGCCCCCGCTGTGCCCCTTCCGCCTGTAACCCCTGCTGATTTACTCCGGATCAACGATTGCATTCCTCAATTTCCAGGGTCCAAATCCAAAAATATAGAAAATAGAAAATACAATTTTCCTTCAACCCTGAACAGCAACCAGATCCCACAAATACAGCAATGACCCAATCCACAATCCAATCCAAATCCAGACTGCGGCTGCGGGCTTTCGTTCAGCACACCGGTATTCCCACGGTGGCGGGCATGTACAAGAATTGCACCAAGGAAGAAAGCCCTGAAATTGGCATATGAACACAAATAAAGCAAAGTTGGGGAAAGAGGTAAACATACACATTCACAGCCATAAACCCCTCATTCCCTGGACTCAAGACCTTCCCTTGACTCACCAACATATTGCCCTGAACCAGGTCAAATGAGATGGCTGAATGCCATGTGTCACAAGTCATTACACAAACCCCAAAAATGTGTTCACTCCCAAGCCTCTAAATCCTAGCCCAATAGGGGAGGTGGCGTGTCATGGCCTAGAGTGGCACTCAGGACCATGCCCTACCCTGACATAACCTTGGTTGGACTTGGGATTGAATGGGCTTAGAGAAATGACGTATGAGTTTGAACTCATAGCATGCCAAAAAACTGCCAATTCACACCATATTGGCCATATATCACATATATGCTCAAAATTGAAGTTACCACTTATCCGAAGGCTCAAAGCATGCATGGAATCGAAGTCTAGTTTTCATGGAGGATATAGACCAAAGGTCAATGCCCATGTACATCCCCACTTTACCCTCGAAACCCCTTCGGATATGGGCGCCACACACTGCCCAAGTCAGCCCATGATCTTGAGACCAATTCTTGTGATCCCTCGTGCGCCAAGCCAAATGGAGTACGCGATTCGGCATATTGTGGTGTTCAACTCCAAAGCATATGCCAACATATGAACAACATACCATGGTTCGACTCTCCATAGGCTTCTTGCTGTTTGCCAACCAGGTAAGTACACAAAACGCAAAAATGAGCAAAAATTGAGGTCAAAAACATGAAAATATGACCAAACACAAAGTTGTCATGATAGTATATCTCTATGCTCACCCATGATGTCCGCTCATGATTCAATACACAAATGATTGGAACCATTTGCGAACAATTCCCCCACTTGGATCCCCAATCTGGCGCATGGAGATACCTTCGCCACTAATATCTACATGCCCCATGAAAATGGGAGTGCACCCATGGATCTCTTTGTCAAACATACCATGAGCAATACATACGCGGTAGACTTGGTCTAGCGCTTTGAATTCCACAATTAGGACACGGGCAAAACCCTTGTCACGTATGGCTCCCCATCTCTTCGGCCACACGAAGATATATAACATGGGCGTGAGCATATCAAGACATATACCATGCATATAAATCATACCCTCAAAAGTGGCTCCCACCATGATATGCCATGTCCCTCCATGGACATACCTTCACGTTAAAAATACGTAGGAACCCAAGGAAAGTTGCTATGCAACCCAAGCACTCATGCGGCACACTCTAAAGTCGCATTAAAATATTCGGTTGCACGGTCCAAGAGTTATATAACACTTTCTACCCTCTTGACCCTTATCCCTTGCTACACCGGGCATGCGTGCGCACCAAAGGCGTTTGATGCTTCCTAAATTAAGTTGAGAGTAAGGCGCTTGCAACCCAACCTTCCTTTTTCTCTTTCCTCACACTCGCGCGTAGATATGGCCATTCAAAGTGGTCCCACGTTTCACTTTTGTTTCCCTTATATCTCCAAGTCAAATGGGTGGCAAGTATAAGGGAAACCTGATTCGGGCATAGGGAAAAGAGTATGACCACTCGAAGAAGACAAAATCAAGTGCGGCGATGTCGAAGTCGAAAATCCGATTTCGACATCGCGAAAAATTCAGATTAAAATTTCGAGTGCTTATTTAGAAAATTGCGGAAGCAACGAACCCTTTGCTGATGAAATCTGACCCTTCAACGGAGTATCCGCTAAAATATCTGGAAATAACAGTTAACCAATCGGTGAACGCAAAATCGCGAGCCAACTGACGGTCGCCGATACATTGACCATCAGAACGAAATGCTGAAAAATTACGGAAACATCATGATAATAAAACTCTGTTGATTCCTGATATTCCGATATATAAATCTCCGCTGGCGGCGCCTCGGTACTGAATATGGCCGCTCGTAGCCGGAATGGCCAAACCTATCACACTATCACATCGGGTTAGTTCAAGTGGATGGGAGAGTATGATATCAGCCAATGGCGGCTTGCCGGCACATAGATACACACCCCAAGTGACCCCAAGATGGCCACGGGGGTCCGAACCGGCTTCACTAGGCGCTAGGGACTTGTGCGCGCCCCAAAACAAACCACACGTAAACAACAACAACGCCACCCGCCGCCAACAAACAAGTATGTTATATGCCGCGCAACGCTGGAAACCAACGAAACAAGCACAACGCGGTAAGAGGTAGACAAAGGGAGAACAAGTATGTAACAAACCGCACCACGGTGGAGATATACCACAAGTATGCGACCAAGCAATGCAAGCCCACTCGCATAGGGAGTACGACGGCGCCGTAACACGCGAAGGTGATCACAACAAAAAAAGAAGCCGCACAAGTATGTGGCATGTCATGCATGAATAACACACACAAGCAACAACAACGCCACCGGCCGCCGAAAAACAAGTATGTCTTTTGCCACGCCATGCATATCGCCATAGCGCATAACGCCATGCAAAACGCCGTAACAAACGCAATACACAAGGAAGGAAGATACGTGCCAAGCAACGCCAAAGTGCGCCGCCACGAAAAGCGCAACGAAAACCGCACCGGCAAGTAAAACCAACAAGAGGTGACACCGAATGAATGCCTATGCCCACCCCCGCACACATAGGGAAAGAAAGGTATGCCCGTACGTGCATGCCCGTATCGCGGCAAGGTCATCACCGCCACGGACGAGCAAAATGGTATGAAGGGGCACGACGGGGGAACACAAAACCAACAAAGGAGAGAAGAACGCACGAAGGAGGCCACACACCACCGAGGTGAAGCACAACACACATAAAAGCACACAAACAAAAACTAAACATACACAACATGGACACGCGGCTAGTTGGATCCAAGTATGTTACATGCCATGCTACGCTACGCAACGAACACGAGATAAGAACGGCAACCGCGCCAACAAAAGCAAAAGGTGACCACGAGGCGTAACCGAGACGTGCTCACCCCCCACTCGCACGCCCGCTTACGTAGGAGGCGAAAGGGAGCGAAAGGGGACAAAAGGTATGCCGCCGCATGCAAACGAATAGTAGGCAAGGGGGGAGCCACACACCGGCACCAAAAACGCAAGTATGTTACCATGTCGTGCCACGCCGCCAACCGCCCGGCCCGCGCCACCAACCGAGACGAGAAAAGAGAAATGGCCTTCGGCCAGGGAGTGGTTGTCACGGGGGGCTAACGGTCCTGCCCTGCGGTGCAATGCGGGGCAACCGTGACAACTGCTCCTACAGCACAACCACCCTTTTTGTTGCGCTGATTAGAACATACACACATATGCATAGCGTCGTGTGCCGGATTCCGACATACACACGTTGCCACGCTTCCTTGTGCATGCACCCACCTTCCCTTCCCTTCACAGGTCCAAAGGAGAAGTGTGTGCTCGTGTTTGCGTCGTTTGGGCGTTAAAGCAGGGTTGTCTTAGACGCTTAGGCTTGTTTTGCGTCGTGCCGTCGTCTCTCATTCGCCATTCCCTAAATGTCACGCCGCGCACACGGGAAGGTCAACAGGAAGCGACGAGCGCCCGGCCCGCGCCATACACACGTAGGCAAAGCAAGTAACTAAGATAGTGGGGAAGGAAACAAGTATGTTGCATGTCACGCCGCGCGCGCGGAACGGACAACGAACAAAGGTGGCGGCCAAAGAGGTGTGCGGAGCCAAGACGAGAGCAAGTAGGATAGTAACCTACGCCAAACGACGCGGGAAAAAAACGCCGTAACAAGCACAACACGGTAAGAAAAAGGAGAGAGGAGCACACGAACGAAGCATAAATAGGTAACATACCACACCGCCGCGGGAGTAAGAGACCGACCGAGGATGGCACTGTCGAGGTGCCATGTCGCGACAAAACCCCTGCCGTCGCACGCCCGTTTACATCCTTTCTCTTCGCAGGTTCAAAGGAGAAGGCCCAACGAGAGAGAACGGCGAGCCGGCAAGGAAAAAGACCGAGACACGCAACAAAGCGGAGGCAGGGAAAAAGTGCATGCCAGGGAGAAGGGTAGAGGAAAGGGTAAAGAGCAACGAAGCCACAAAAGGAACAAGGGGTAGCCAGCAGCCGAGCAAGGGGCGCGCACAGGGAAGGGGGCACGGCAGGCACACGGCGAGCACAACACCGCACCGAGACACCGGAGAGGGGAGCACCAGAGGGACAAGAGACGAGCGGCACCACGCACCGCGACACGCACGGCACAGACACCACACACACCGCACACACCCAACGAGCCCCAGCAGCCCGCCCAGTGGGCAGGCAGTCGGGGGAGGGACAGCGCCTGACCTCAGACGCGCCTCACAATGGTGGAAGGCACCCCCCCCGGGGACGCCCTTCCGCCACCCCCACAGCGAGCAACGCCGGCCCGCAAGGGCGCACCCTGTGGGGCCGGTGCTGGGTCCCCAGGCCCGCACCGACCGCACCCAGGACACACGGGTCGCGGAACCCAGGCTGCCCGCTCCAGAGGACGGGCGGCCGGGGGAGGGACAGCGCCTGACACCAGGCGCCCCTCACAACGGTGGCAGGCCACCCCCCCCGGGGACGGCCCCCCACCACCCGCGCGGCACGCAGCCCCCATAGGGCATGCAGGCCAAGGCAACAGTGTTGGGCCCCCACACCCACACACCCGCGCCCACAGCACGTGGGTGGCGGACCCCAACAGCCCGCCCAGTGGGCGGGCAGTCGGGGGAGGGACAGCGCCTGACGCCAGACGCCCCTCACAATGGTGGAAGGCACCCCCCCCGGGGACGCCCTTCCGCCACCCCCACAGCGAGCAACGCCGGCCCGCAAGGGCGCACGCTGTGGGGCCGGTGCTGGGTCCCCACGCCCGCACCGACCGCACCCGGGACACACGGGTCGCGGAACCCTGACTGCCCGCTCGAGAGGACGGGCGGCCGGGGGAAGGACAGGGCCTGACACCAGGCGCCCCTCACAACGGTGGCAGGCCACCCCCCCCGGGGACGGCCCCCCACCAACCCCGCGGCATGCAGCCCCCACAGGGCATGCAGGCAGTGGGGACGGTGTCGGGCTCCCACACCCACACACCCGCGCCCACAGCACGTGGGTGGCGGACCCCAACAGCCCGCCCAGTGGGCGGGCAGTGGGGGGAGGGACAGCGCCTGGCCTCAGACGCCCCCCACAATGGTGGAAGGCACCCCCCCGGGGACGCCCTTCCGCCAGCCCCACAGCGAGCAACGCCGGCCCGCAAGGGCGCACGCTGTGGGGCCGGTGCTGGGTCCCCACGCCCGCACCGACCGCACCCGGGACACACGGGTCGCGGAACCCTGGCTGCCCGCTCGAGAGGACGGGCGGCCGGGGGAGGGACAGCGCCTGACACCAGGCGCCCCTCACAACGGTGGCAGGCCAACCCCCCCGGGGACGGCCCCCCACCACCCCCGCGGCATGCAGCCCCCACAGGGCATGCAGGCCAAGGCAACAGTGTTGGGCCCCCACACCCACACACCCGCGCACACAGCACGTGGGTGGCGGACCCCAACAGCCCGCCCAGTGGGCGGGCAGTCGGGGGAGGGACAGCGCGTGACCTCAGACGCCCCTCACAATGGTGGAAGGCAGCCCCCCTGGTGATGCCCTTCCGCCACCCCCACAGCGAGCAACGCCGGCCCGCAAGGGCGCACGCTGTGGGGCCGGTGCTGGGTCCCCACGCCCGCACCGACCGCATCCGGGACACACGAGACGCGGAACCCTGGCTGCCCGCTCCAGAGGACAGGCGGCCGGGGGAGGGACAGCGCCTGACACCAGGCACCCCTCACAACGGTGGCAGGCCAGCCCCCCTGGGGACCGCCCCCCACCACCCCCGCGGCACGCAGCCCCCACAGGGCATGCAGGCCAAGGGGACAGTGTTGGGCCCCCACACCCACACACCCGCGCCCACAGCACGTGGGTGGCGGACCCCAACAGCCCGCCCAATGGGCGGGCAGTCGGGGGAGGGACAGCGCCTGACTTCAGACGCCCCTCACAATAGTGGAAGGCACCCCCCCCGGGGACGCCCTTCCGCCACCCCGACAGCGAGCAGGGCCGGCCCGCAAGGGCGCGCGCTGTGGGGCCGGTGCTGGGTCCCCACGCCCGCACCGACCGCACCCGGGACACACGGGTCGCAGAACCCCGGCTGCCCGCTCCAGAGGACGGGCGGCCGGGGGAGGGACAGCGCCTGACACCAGGCGCCCCTCACAACGGTGGCAGGCCACCCCCCCGGGGACGGCCCCCAACCACCCCCGCGGCATGCAGCCCCCGCAGGACATGCAGGCCGAGAGGACAGTGTTGGGCGCCCACACCCACACATCCGCGCCCACAGCACGTGGGTGGCGGACCCCAGCAGCCCGCCCAGTGGGCGGGCAGCCGGGGGAGGGACAGCGCCTGACCTCAGACGCCCCTCACAATGCTGGAAGGCACCCCCCCCAGGGACGCCCTTCCGCCGGCCCCACAGCGAGCAACGCCGGCCCGCAAGGGCGCACGCTGTGGGGCCGGTGCTGGGTCCCCACGCCCGCACCGACCGCACCCGGGACACACGGGTCGCGGAACCCTGGCTGCCCGCTCCAGAGGACGGGCGGCCGGGGGAGGGACAGCGCCTGACATCAGGGGCCCCTCACAACGGTGGCAGGCCACCCCCCCCGGGGACGGCCCCCCACCACCCCCGCGGCACGCAGCCCCCACAGGGCATGCAGGCCAAGGGGACAGTGTTGGGCCCCCACACCCACACACCCGCGCCCACAGCACGTGGGTGGCGGACCCCAACAGCCCGCCCGGTGGGCGGACAGTCCGGGGAGGGACAGCGCCTGACCTTAGACGCCCCTCACAACGGTGGACGGCACCCCTGCCGGGGACGCCCTCCTGCCACCCCCACAGCGAGCAACGCCGGCCCGCAAGGGCGCACGCTGTGGGGCCGGTGCTGGGTCCCCACGCCCGCACCGACCGCACCCGGGACACACGGGTCGCGGAACCCTGGATGCCCGCTCCAGAGGACGGGCGGCCGGAAGAGGGACAGCGCCTGACACCAGGCGCCCCTCACAACGGTGGCAGGCCACCCCCCCCGGGGACGGCCCCCTACCACCCCCGCGGCACGCAGTCCCCACAGGGCATGCAAGCCAAGGGGACGGTGTTGGGCGCCCACACCCACACACCCGCGCCCACAGCACGTGGGTGGCGGACCCCAACAGCCCGCCCAGTGGGCGGGCAGTCGGGGGAGGGACAGCGCCTGACCTCAGACACCCCTCACAATGGTGGAAGGCACCCCCCCCGGGGACGCTCTTCCGCCACCCCCACAGCGAGCAACGCCGGCCCGCAAGGGCGCACGCTGTGGGGCCGGTGCTGGGTCCCCACGCCCGCACCGACCGCATCCGGGACACACGGGTCGCGGAACCCTGGCTGCCCGCTCGAGAGGACGGGCGGCCGGGGGAGGGACAGTGCCTGACACCAGGCGCCCCTCTCAGCGGTGGCAGGCCACCCTCCCCGGGGACGGCCCCCCACCACGCCCGCGGCATGCAGCCCCCACAGGGCATGCAGGCCAACGCAACAGTGTTGGGCCCCCACACCCACACACCCGCGCCCACAGCACGTGGGTGGCGGACCCCAACAGCCCGCCCAGTGGGCGGGCAGTCGGGGGAGGGACAGCGCCTGACCTCAGACGCCCCTCACAATGGTGGAAGGCAGCCCCCCTGGTGGTGCCCTTCCGCCACCCCCACAGCGAGCAACGCCGGCCCGCAAGGGCGCACGCTGTGGGGCCGGTGCTGGGTCCCCACGCCCGCACTGACCGCACCCGGGACACACGAGACGCGGAACCCTGGCTGCCCGCTCCCGACGACGGGCGGCCGGGGGAGGGACAGCGCCTGACACCAGGCGCCCCTCACAACGGTGGCAGGCCACCCCCCCCGGGGACGGCCCCCCACCACCCCCGCGGCACGCAGTCCCCACAGGGCATGCAAGCCAAGGGGACGGTGTTGGGCGCCCACACCCACACACCCGCGCCCACAGCACGTGGGTGGCGGACCCCAACAGCCCGCCCAGTGGGCGGGCAGTCGGGGGAGGGACAGCGCCTGACCTCAGACGCCCCTCACAATGGTGGAAGGCACCCCCCCCGGGGACGCTCTTCCGCCACCCCCACAGCGAGCAACGCCGGCCCGCATGGGCGCACGCTGTGGGGCCGGTGCTGGGTCCCCACGCCCGCACCGACCGCATCCGGGACACACGGGTCGCGGAACCCTGGCTGCCCGCTCGAGAGGACGGGCGGCCGGGGGAGGGACAGCGCCTGACACCAGGCGCCCCTCTCAGCGGTGGCAGGCCACCCCCCCCGGGGACGGCCCCCCACCACGCCAGCGGCATGCAGCCCCCACAGGGCATGCTGGCCAAGGCAACAGTGTTGGGCCCCCACACCCACACACCCGCGCCCACAGCACGTGGGTGGCGGACCCCAACAGCCGGCCCAGTGGGCGGGCAGTCGGGGGAGGGACAGCGCCTGACCTCAGACGCCCCTCACAATGGTGGAAGGCAGCCCCCCTGGTGATGCCCTTCCGCCACCTCCACAGCGAGCAACGCCGGCCCGCAGGGGCGCACGCTGTGGGGCCGGTGCTGGGTCCCCACGCCCGCACCGACCGCACCCGGGACACACGAGACGCGGAACCCTGGCTGCCCGCTCCAGAGGACAGGCGGCCGGGGGAGGGACAGCGCCTGACACCAGGCACCCCTCACAACGGTGGCAGGCCAGCCCCCCCGGGGACGGCCCCCCACCACCCCCGCGGCACGCAGCCCCCACAGGGCATGCAGGCCAAGGGGACAGTGTTGGGCCCCCACACCCACACACCCGCGCCCACAGCACGTGGGTGGCGGACCCCAACAGCCCGCCCAATGGGCGGGCAGTCGGGGGAGGGACAGCGCCTGACTTCAGACGCCCCTCACAATAGCCGAAGGCACCCCCCCCCGGGGACGCCCTTCCGCCACCCCGACAGCGAGCAGGGCCGGCCCGCAAGGGCGCGCGCTGTGGGGCCGGTGCTGGGTCCCCGCGCCCGCACCGACCGCACCCGGGACACACGGGTCGCAGAACCCCGGCTGCCCGCTCCAGAGGACGGGCGGCCGGGGGAGGGACAGCGCCTGACACCAGGCGCCCCTCACAACGGTGGCAGGCCACCCCCCCGGGGACGGCCCCCAACCACCCCCGCGGCATGCAGCCCCCGCAGGACATGCAGGCCGAGAGGACAATGTTGGGCGCCCACACCCACACACCCGCGCCCACAGCACGTGGGTGGCGGACCCCAGCAGCCCGCCCAGTGGGCGGGCAGTCGGGGGAGGGACAGCGCCTGACCTCAGACGCCCCTCACAATGCTGGAAGGCACCCTGCCCGGGGACGCCCTTCCGCCACCCCCACAGCGAGCAACGCCGGCCCGCAAGGGCGCACGCTGTGGGGCCGGTGCTGGGTCCCCACGCCCGCACCGACCGCACCCGGGACACACGGGTCGCGGAACCCTGGCTGCCCGCTCCAGAGGACGGGCGGCCGGGGGAGGGACAGCGCCTGACATCAGGCGCCCCTCACAACGGTGGCAGGCCACCCCCCCCGGGGACGGCCCCCCACCACCCCCGCGGCACGCAGCCCCCACAGGGCATGCAGGCCAAGGGGACAGTGTTGGGCCCCCACACCCTCACACCCGCGCCCACAGCACGTGGGTGGCGGACCCCAACAGCCCGCCCGGTGGGCGGACAGTCCGGGGAGGGACAGCGCCTGACCTTAGACGCCCCTCACAACGGTGGACGGCACCCCTGCCGGGGACGCCCTCCTGCCACCCCCACAGCGAGCAACGCCGGCCCGCAAGGGCGCACGCTGTGGGGCCGGTGCTGGGTCCCCACGCCCGCACCGACCGCACCCGGGACACACGGGTCGCGGAACCCTGGATGCCCGCTCCAGAGGACGGGCGGCCGGGGAAGGGACAGCGCCTGACACAAGGCGCCCCTCACAACGGTGGCAGGCCACCCCCCCCGGGGACGGCCCCCCACCACCCCCGCGGCACGCAGTCCCCACAGGGCATGCAAGCCAAGGGGACGGTGTTGGGCGCCCACACCCACACACCCGCGCCCACAGCACGTGGGTGGCGGACCCCAACAGCCCGCCCAGTGGGCGGGCAGTCGGGGGAGGGACAGCGCCTGACCTCAGACGCCCCTCACAATTGGTGGAAGGCACCCCCCCCGGGGACGCTAATCCGCCACCCCCACAGCGAGCAACGCCGGCCCGCAAGGGCGCACGCTGTGGGGCCGGTGCTGGGTCCCCACGCCCGCACCGACCGCATCCGGGACACACGGGTCGCGGAACCCTGGCTGCCCGCTCGAGAGGACGGGCGGCCGGGGGAGGGACAGCGCCTGACACCAGGCGCCCTTCTCAGCGGTGGCAGGCCACCCCCCCCGGGGACGGCCCCCCACCACGCCCGCGGCACGCAGCCCCCACAGGGCATGCAGGCCAAGGGGACAGTGTTGGGCTCCCACACCCACACACCCGCGCCCACAGCACGTGGGTGGCGGACCCCAACAGCCCGCCCCAGTGGGCGGGCAGTCGGGGGAGGGACAGCGCCTGGCCTCAGACGCCCCTCACAATGGTGGAAGGCACCCCCCCCGGGGACGCCCTTCCGCCACCTACACAGCGAGCAACGCCGGCCCGAAGCGGCGCACGCTGTGGGGCCGGTGCTGGGTCCCCACGCCGGCACCGACCGCACCCGGGACACCGGGTCGCGGAACCCTGGCTTCCTACTCCAGAGGGCGGGCGGCCGGGGGAGGGGCAGCGCCTGACACCAGTCGCCCCTCACAATGGTGGCAGGCACCCCCCCGGGGGACGCCCTTCCGCCACCCCCACAGCGAGCAACGCTGGCCCGCAATGGCGCACGCTGTGGGGCCGGTGCTGGGTCCCCATGCCCGCACCGACCGCTACCCGGACACACAAGACGCGGAACCCTGGCTGCCCGCTCCAGAGGACGGGCGGCTTGGGGAGGGACAGCGCGTGACACCAGTCGCCCCTCGCAACGGTGGCAGGCCACCCCCCCGGGGACAGCCCCCCACCACCCCTGCGGCATGCAGACCCCACAGGGCATGCAGGCCAGAGGGACAGTGTTGGGCCCCCACACCCACACACCCGCGCCCACAGCACGTGGGTGGCGGACCCCAACAGCCCGCCCAATAGGCGGGCAGTCGGCGGAGGGACAGTGCCTGACCTCAAACGCCCCTCACACAATGGTGGAAGGCGCCCTCCCCGGGGACACCCTTCTGCCGGCCCCACAGCGAGCAACGCCGGCCCGCAAGGGCGCACGCTGTGGGGCCGGTGAGGGTCCCCACGCCCGCGCCGACCGCACCCGGGACACACGGGTCGCGGAACCCCGGCTACCCGCTCCAGAGCACGGGCGGCCGGGGGAGGGACAGCGCCTAACACCAGACGCCCCTCGCAATGATGGAAAGAACCCCCCGGGGGGACGCCCATCCGCCACCCCTACAAGGAGCAACGCACCAACGCACCAACGCACCAGCCACGGGACATCCGCAGCCCACCCCCTGCTCTTAGGCACAGCGACACAACAATGGCGGAACCCGCGGCCCCACGCAAAACACGCCCCCGATCTCCGACGCTGGACGAAGCACACGAGGTCATCAGGGCGCTTGGACTCAGAGACGGTGAAGGAGACCCCCCACAATGGGACGCGGGCACGGACTCCGACCTGGAGGCAGTACCCGAGCCCCCCACGGGAGGCGCGCCCGCGGAACCTGCGCCGCCGGCGGGCAGCGTGCCCACACTCTGCCCTGCGTGGAAACGGGGCCACTGCACCGGCGAAGGCTGGTGCCCCAAACAGCACCCTCAGCCAGGCCTCGATGACGGAGCGCTGCCCGAGGTGAAACCCGCGGCCGCATGCGCCGCCCTACGCTACGGGCTGCGCAGGGCTGGATCCTGGATGAGACCGCGCGCGGCAGCGTGAATATCCAGGAGGCCGTCGAACGAATCACCCACGCGGGACAGGCGGCACTGGCCTTGCACACCCGGGGCCGCCACGGCGGACCCGCAGAGGGGATCATTGTGGAACCCTCGGGAATGGTGCTGGTCCTGGCGGCGGACATGGTCCGAGGGGTGCTCCACGCATCCCGCGTGCGGCGGGCGTGCCCACGGTGGACCATCTAGGTGTACACACCCCCACGGGCGTGGCCCTTCTCCACGTGGGCGGTGCTCGCCGTCATGTGGCACCTGGCACCGGAGGACGCCCCCACAAGGACCGCGGAGGAAATCGCCCGGGACCTCCACACCTGGCCGGCCGACCAGGATTACCCCTGGCGCAGGCTCCGGGGCGGTCTCCCAGTGGCACCCGCGGCAGAGGGGCTCAGCCGCGCGGCAACCCTCCCAAGGCACCCCGACAAGAAGGCACGCCACTTCCTGCAGACGGGCACGGTCCCGGCCACCCCGCCAGACTCCGAGTGGCGATGGGACGCAGGGGAGGCGCAACCGCTGCCGGGCCCCTGGACCCTCCCGTTGTGGTATATATATTCATGGGCACCCTGGCCGGCGCCACCCAAGCCGTCAAGGGGGCTTTCCCGCAGCCGCTCCTCCCCGGCGTGGCCCTTCTCCGCAGCTTACAGGCGGGGGCCGGCTGGGTACGGTGGAAGGAAGGAAAAGGGCGCTCAGGCCCCTATTTCCCCCTGGTCCAGGGCCAGGCGCTGCTCCACGCCGAGGGCATGGGGACCGTGGAATGGGGGGCGATCGTGCCCGGCACGGCGTGCAGGTGGATCACAGCGGCCGCCCCACAGCCCATGCGATCGCCGCCGGCGTGCCACCGCCTCCTACGGATGGTCCCCTCTTTGGCCCCCCAACACGCCTTTACGAGGGACGTGTGGAAGGCCATACTGAGCCACACCAGGGAGTGGCTAACGAACCCGGGTGCACGGTACCCGCCGGGGCCGGTGCTCGAACAGCTCACGGCCCCCACACCCGGGGTCCTCCACGCCCTGCACAGGGAGTCGGCTCTCACGGAGCAGCTCAACGACGAGGTGCTGGACCTGGCGCTGGAGCCGCTGCGGGTGCTTTACCCGCAGACCCACATCCCAACCGCGGGCACGTCCAACCGCCTAGGCCGCCTGGGGTTGCAGCGCCGCGTCGAGACCGCGCACCCAGGAGGCGTGGTGGAACAGTGGCTAACGCTCCACAACCCGTCCACCGCGGAAGGCCACTGGTACCTACACCAACTCCTCTTCCTACCACGGGCAGCCCCGGAACACCGCCGGCAAAACCCGTACCACACGCACCCGGAGCGCCGAGGCGCGCAGGACTTCCCGCAGGCAGTCCCGCCCGCCCTCTTGCCGGGGCAGGACCCGGAGGCGCTACAGCAGGCCCCCCCGCTCGACACCGCCACCACGGTACAACAAAGGGGACGCGACGGCGCGGATGGTGCTGACGCACGTCACGAACTGCGGAGCGGTGGCCTGGATGGCAGCCTGCAGGCACCTCGCCCGAGATACCATGGGGCTCCGGCAGTACAGACCAACGGACCGCACGGCGCTGGTGTCCGCAGTTGCGGCCGTCACCATGGGTCCCGTCGCGGCGTGGCCGGCGCAACTGCTGCCCCACGTCCCCTGCCGCGACACGCAGCCCCGCCGGCCGGCCGCAACGCACGCGCCGACAGCACCCCTCACGGCCTGACAGCTATACGTCGTCGCGGCGGCGTTGCTAGCGGACGGCGGGGAGAGCTTCGTCCACCACCACGGCCTGGCGCAGATTGCGGGAAGCATACAAGGGCCACAGCGCGATACACCAGACCCGTGGCATGCCACACCCCGCGGGCGCACCCGCGTCTGGGATGCGGGCGATGGCACACCTCCACCCAGGCCTCAGCAGGGGGAGGCACTGGTGCTGCAGACGGCAGGCTACCAGGCCATCCTACACAGCCACGCCGGAGGGTACCGGTCGCACATCCTGGCCGGAGGCCGCTGGACTGTCTGGCACAGCACCGCCAGGCAAGGGGCATTCTCACCCCTGCCCCACGTTGACTGGCAGCAGGGGTCAGAGTACACCCGCAAGCACAAGACCAAGATCCATGTCTCGGACTTGGCAGCACTCACCCGGGCGATTGCAGCCAGGGGTGCCTGATCAGCGCCCTGGGCTCTCCCCTGATGCAGTTTGAGCGCTTGTGTGGTCGACGGATCGTCCCTCACTTGCTTGCTGTCTTCCATGTTTCGGTGACCTGCCATCAGAGTGGCCACATACCCCCCCCTGCTGACTCCAGAGGAGGATGGCCCCTCTCTTTCACTTCTATTAGTCACTCCCCCCCTGCTGAATCCTTGGGAAACCAGGTAGGGCGACTGACCTTGACATTTTCTGAGCTCTTGGGGCCTTGAAGCCCATACGACGTTGCGCAACGGATGCCGCTGTCATGGGCATTGCGATTTTTTTGGTGTGTGGTCTGGTCCCATGGCACTTGCGGAATCCAGACCAGTCTACGTGTGTCAGCTGACTATATATGGCCTGAACTCAGGCGTTTTCTTGTCAACCCTCCTGCATATGCCTTATCCTAACCGGGGCGTGGTTTGGCGCTCTGTTCAGAGTGTGTTTACACGCCTATTACCCCGCTTATTGCTTGTTTTTCTGCCCCCCAGGGATATGTGCATTTGTGTGTTGGTGTGTGCTGCTGGCAGTCCTGCTACACACCGTCAGCGCCCCCAACAAGAGGCAGGAACCGGGGTGGGTCAACCCCCCCGCACTGGTGTGGAGCCCTGACCAGGAGGAGCATCTACGGGCCGCGTGGCGGGGAGACGCCATCAGGGTCACGGACGTCCCGGACCTCCACGCGGGGCCAATCACGCACGCCCGCCCGGCGGCTACCCTGGCGGTGGCCCAACGGGGACAGCAGAACCCGCAGTGGGTGGTCTGCATGTTCAGCCCGGCAGACGCGCACATTGTCGTCTGCGACCCCGAGCGCCTGCCGGGGCCCGAAGCCGCGATCCGCGTGGCAGACTGTACCCGCATGATCGTCAAGGCGCTACGGGAGGGCGAGCACCACGCCCTCCTGCTCCAGGTCAGGGTGAAGGACAACGCCCGGGCGGCGAGGCCGGGGGTGTGGTCGGCAGCGGCGCACCCCGCCGACCTAGAGCTCCAGCTGGCGGTCCCGACCACAGTGTACCACTGGCTACAAGCCTTCCGGGACCTGCGATGGAGGGGCAAACCCGACCGCCAAATCGGCTCCACGCACCCGTAAACGTGGTTGCAAGCAGACGCGCAGCGCGATGCCATCCGGGGTCTCGGGCCCGCGCCCGCGACACGAGCCGTCGATGCGGCGGCCCCAGGATGCACACTGGCGCCACACACGGTGCCACTGGCCAACCTGCCCTTCGAACCAGCGGCGGAGGGCGCCATTCGGAAGTCGGTGCCGCTCCCCCCGGCGCGAGGGGCCACGGAGCCGACGAAATGCTGCCTGTGTGCAGACAAGTACTACACAAGCGGGGCAATGCTGGAACACCTGGCGTGGCACGCGGTGCACGCTGCAGCCCCGGCGGACGACAAGGAGGCGGCCTCCAACATCCTGCAAGGGAGAGCACGGAGGTCCCCATGGCACGCCCCGTACGCCTGGCGCCCCCCGCCCCAGGCAGCCGACCACGCAGACGGAGATGAGGAGGCACCCGGGGCGGCCCCGGGGACCGGCGGTGCGGCCCAACCAGGGTCCATGTCCATCCCCGCGGGGCTGGCTCCCCTGGCCCCCCTGGCTTCCCCGGCCCCCCGGGCCCCCCTGTGGGCCCCGCTGGGAACGGGCTCAGCGGATGCGGCGCACCCGGATGCCCTGGCTGCGCCGGCGAACCCAGCGGCGATGCCGATGCGGGATAGCTGACTCCAGGAGGACATGGCGGGCGACGCCCTGTGGCTCCTCTCGTGGAACCTGCGCAACGGCCTCGTGCCGCCAGACCGGTCACTCCGGGACACTCTCCGGCGGCGCCGGGGGCCGGCGGCCTGTACCGACAAGCGGCACCTCATCACCGGCATGCTACCCCAGGAGGGGGGCTTTGCCATCATGCTCCAGGAAACAGGGATCGCCACCCGGGCGCAGGAGATTCACGTGGCCGCGGCGCTCTGGGACAAGGGGTACACGGCCTTCTTCAGCAGCCGGCTGGCGGAGACAGGAGCCACCTCCACCTCGAGAGGGGGGGGCCTCCTCACCGCGGTCAGCAGCAAGTACGTGGCGGAGCACGAGGTGCTCAGCTTCACGGAAATTGTCCCCGGGAAGGCCGCGGCCCTGGAGATCCGCACGGACGGGGGAGGCCTCACCCTCATCAATGTCCACAGGCCACAAGCAGGCTGCTCCCCGTGGGCGGGATGGGTGGTGTTCTGGGCCGACATACAAATGTATGCCACAGCACGCAGCCTCGGTTGGAGGCACCCGGTGGTCATCGCCGGCGACACCAACATGTTCATGGATGTCCCCACCAACCCGGCCACGGAGCACTTCCGAGCGGGCTGGGAGGCCTGCGGTTTCCGGAGGGCCGCGGCAGGCGGCGAGGAGGACATGACCCCCACGCTCCACCCGTCCCGGCACAGGGTGGACACCTTCCTGGTCAACGAGCCCCTCCTGCCGTGGTCCCTGCAGGAAAGCGCCTGGGCTCGCGGCATGGCACACCCCCAGGTGGTCGGCTCGGACCACCTCCCGGTCCGCCTGGCCCTGCCGGGCCTCCTCAGCGCAGCGGGGCGCGCGGCGATGCCAACCCCCTACAGCCACACGGAGGGCCGCCTCCTCCCGTACGACGCCGAGGCCGCGCCCGTCCAACACTGCCTGTGGGCGGCGGTCACCGCCGCGCAGGATGAACCCTCCCTGGCGGCCTGGCTGGGTCCCGCAGAGCAGCACGACCACGGGTCCATGCCCGCGGCCGCGGTGGACAAGATGTTCGAACACCTCCACGCGACGCATGACGCCCTGGCGCGTGTGGTGGGACGCCGGCAGCCGTCTCCGGCGGGGACGGACCCGGCGGAGGGGGACCTCCCAGAGAGCGGAAAGCGGCTCCAGGCGGCGGTCCTCCGCTATGACACCCTGGCAGCGCGCGCGCCGGCAGCGTACCAGGCGGACGTGGCACGGCATGGCATCCGGTCCGAGGCGGCGCTCCGGCTCACGGAGGAGCTGCAGGGTGTGTCGCCCGGGTTCCGCCCGACCACACAGGGCCAGCTACAGGAGAAGCCGGAGAGGCAGGCAGCCGCCCTCGAGGAGGACATTCGCCAGCTCCGCGCACTCCTGGCGGCAGACCGCAAGCGCGCCATCAAGGATTTCTGGCGCCGCCAAGCCCCCGACATCGCCCAGCGATGGAAAGCGTGCGGGGAGCCATAGAGGTAGAGGCCCCATGCCCGTCAGGCCTCTGGAACGTGCGGGTCCCCAACACCCAAACGCTCCTCACGGAGGCCCACGACGTGATGTTCGCAGTTCGCGCCTTCTGGCGAGAACTGTATGACAAACGCCCGGTGGACCTCCCAGGCTTCCAGGCAGTCCTCGGCCGCCATGTCCCCCGGGTCCCTGAAGGGGCCTGGACACAGGTCCAGCAGTACTCCATGCAGGACCTGAAGTCCGCCCTGGACAAGGCCGATGGCAAGGCCCCAGGTCCCAACCACGTGGAGGCCCGTTTCATCAAGGCCCTCCCGGCACCCGTCCAGTGGCTCCTGGTCCACTCCTACCGGGCCATCCTCCGCGGCGCCCCGCCGCCGATGCACTGGAGGGACGCGCACATCTGGCTCAGCCTCAAGGTACCGGGCTCTGCCAGACTTGACGACTACAGGCCCATAGCCCTGGGCCAGCTGGACATGAAGCTGCTCACGGGCCCCCTCACCCAGCGCATCACGGGAGTGCTCACACGGCACGGAGTGGTCAGCGACTGGCAGCAAGGGGCCCTCCCTGGCTCCAACACAGGCCCCCCACTGTTCATGGCGCAGCGGCAGCTCCAGCGGGGAAGGCCCAACTACGTCTTCTCCTTCGACGCCCGCAAGGCCTTCGACACCGCCCCGCACGGCGCCCTCCACCTCATCCTGCGCCACCTCTCCGTGCCGCCGGACGTCATCGACCTCCTGCTCTTCCTCCACACGTGCGCCAGGCTGCGCATCGTCACCGCACACGGGCTACCGCAGCCCGTCTACATGCTGCGCGGCGTCCGGCAGGGCAACCCCGAGAGCCCCCTGCTGTACGCGCTCCTCCTGGAGCCCCTGCTCAGGGCGCAGGGGCACCGCCTGCGCCCGCCGGGAGGGGCCGAGCACGGCCTCATCCAGGCCTACATCGACGACCTGCTGGTGGTGGCCCACACGCTGCAGCACTTCGTCGAGGGCGTGGAGGCGGTGGCCGCGTACCTGGGGATGAAGGGCATAGAGCTCAACCCCCGCAAGTGCGCCATGGCCACCACGGAGGGGGTCCCAGGCCTGCAGCTGCGCCTCTGTCCCCACCTGGAAAACCCGTGGCACTGGGTACCAGCGGCGGACTCCTTCCCCCACCTGGGACTCCAGCTGCAGCCGGACGGGGAGTTCTCCCTGCAGCGCAAGCACCGGCTACGCCTGGCGGCGGTGCACCACTGGTGCCTTAACACCCTCGCGCCACCGAAAGTGGTGCAGGATGTCATCCTGGCGATCCTCGGGGGGGTGACGCAGTACGTCGCCCCTTTCATCGCCGACGACTCCGACACTGCACGCCATCTGGACCACATCACGGTCCAGGTCGCGAAGGACAGGGCGAGGTACGCCTCCGACGCCTCGCAGGACAGCCTGCAGGATGACCGGACCCTGGGGCTCACACGGGTGCCAACGCGGTGCCAGCAGGCAGCGGTGGCCCTCGTGGGTACACTCGTCCACCACCGATCAACCTCCGTGCGCGCCGAGGTCAACCAGGATGTTCTGGGAAGTAGCTGGCGCGCACAGAATATGTTCCGAGGTGCACTACCCCGTCCCGGAGTTCGCAACTCTAGCGAGGGGCGACTGGGTCCACCGCATACCCCGGGCCCTGGCCGCCCTGGGAGTGGGGCTGTACAAACCCATCGCGTGCCCCAGGGCGGCCCATGTCCAACTACAGTCCCCGCCGGGCAACATCGTCACGCTGCGCACCGCCAAGCTGCGGCACCGCGACACGTGCCGCCTGACGGTGCCGCGCACAACGCCGTTGCATGGGCACCACGGGCCACGCCACCCCTTCCCCGACAACGACGACCCGTGGCCGACTGCGGTGCGGGAATGCCTCAACCAATGCGCCGATGAACACCTCCACTATTGCCGCCGTGAGCAGGAGCCCTCCAACCACCCCAGGTGGCGCGGCGCCTTGGTCCACCTCTTCCACACCACCGGCACGCGGGACCCCCGCCTGAGACTCGTCCACCCCACGAGGGCTAAGCAGGACGCCCACACCGGCCGGCGGGTGACCCTGGACGGCCTGCACCTCCACATCGGGGGCTACCGCCGCCGGGGCGGCCTATCCCCCCCCACGCGGGGGGCAGCGTACCACCTGCCGGCAGCCCTCATGTACATCCTCCGCGACGTACTCGCGGAAAGCGAGCACCAAGAGCCTAACGCAGACGTGGCATGGCCCGAGCTGCTGCGCCCCCGGCCCCACGCGCCGACGCCGTTGTCGTTGATGACCACAGACGACCAATGCACCCAAGCGACGGGGCAAGCGCAGCTCCGGGCCGAGTGGGTAATAGTGCAGGTGGGGGCCGGCCAGCCCGAACCCCTGTGGGCTCCCCCGTGGCACCGCCCTGCTGGTAGCTACGGGGGTGCCGCACGACCCACACATGGCAGTGCACGCGTTCGAGGACCAGCCGGAGGGCACGGGGCACCTGGGGGTGCACCAGCGCGGAGGCCCGGCGTGGCTCAAGGAACATGTGACGGCACTTCGGTCCTGGGCAAGCACGATGACCGGAGCGGAGATCCGGCTGCACGACCACCCGGCGATCAGCCCCGGCGACACCAGGGCGCTGAGCGTGGACCAACTGACCCCCAGCCACCCCGACGTCCGGTGGCACTCCGCCGACCTCAACGCGGGGTGGCTCAGCCCCACCGGGCACTACTGGATCCCGGAGGCCTGGGGCCACACCTCTTCCGACGCGTCCGGGGGCGGACCCTGCAAACACGCCACCAGCGTCGCTCTCGCCGCCGACCTCACCCGCACGTGGGCCGTGGCCATCTCGGGCACGGTGCCCCACGGGGAGGGGGTGGCCGCCTCCCTTCCCCTACAATACGGTGCCGACCGACCATGGGTCCACACGGTGGACGCCGAAGTCATCCTCCACCTCCTGCGGCACGCAGATCGCGAGCGGACCACGGGGGTCCCCGCGGGCGCAGCGAAGGTGGTCAACCAGATGCCCCTGCGGTGGCTCTGGGACAGCCTGTGTGCCCGAGGGCAACACGCCGGGCACCCGTTCTGGTACGTCCGAGCCACGTTGCACCACAGTGACGCCCTACTGCACAAGGCGGACTGGGCGGCGTCCCAGGACACCGTCCTGCAGAACACGCCCCCGGACCCTGGCCACGCCCAACTCATGGTCGCCGGCCGTGACGGCCATCTCGATCTACGGCCCCCCACGATGCGGGTGCTCGGTGAGGTCGCGCAACGGGCGCAGACGGACCATGCGCTGACGCACCGGGGACACACACCTTTGGGCGCGGCCCACGCCACGGCCTATGTCCACGCCCGGGACCTCACCGCGACGGCCACCAACCGCCGGGTGCTGCGGGCCCGAGACGGCCACACGCCGGTGCAGCGCAGGCTCCGCGTCCGTAAGGAGCGGCTCTTCGGCGTCTCCATCGTCCCACAATCTTGCCTCCTATGCGGCGGCCCGGAGGAGACCCCGGTGCACATGCACGTGGGGTGCGCCCACTCACAGCTCCTCTGGCCCCACTACCGCCAGGCGGTACACGAGGCGGCCCGCCACCTCCCACCCGGGGACAGAGCCCTGTGGGTGGCCTCGTGGCGCTTCGCAGGCGCCACATGGACGGAAGTCTTCTGCTCCGGACTGGTGCCCGAGGACGCGGAGGCGCAGCTCCGCGCCATAGCCCGCTACGACCCGCCGGGAGGGACCTCCGTGGACGATTTCCTCCACCACATCCTCCAGCTGGGGGACTTCGCATGGGAGCTTCGCAACCACCGGCTGGAGCAACTCCTCCGCGAGCCCCAAAGCGCGGCGGCCCGGGCACACCGGTGGCTCACTGCGGCGGAGGGCGACCACCCTCCCCCTCCCCCGCGCCCTGACAAGGACTTCGTAGCCCCCCTCGGTGTCGTGAATGGCACTCTGGAGTGCCCGCCCCAAGAGGGCCCCCACCCGTACCATGACCTGCCGGGGGGGTTCTCGAAGCACCTACAAGATGCCCTCTTCCCACCGTGGATCATCGGGCGCGGCTCCATGACCGCGTGGGAGGCGCGCATCGTGGGTGAGGAATGGGCGCGCGAGTGGGGTCGGTGGTGCGCCGCCACGCGCGCCCCGGAGACCCCTGCGCAACGATACGCCGCCATCCCGCTCAAGGGATGGGGGCCGGACACCCGGCGGAGACCCACCGTGGTCCGCGGGGCGGGACCTGACCACCCGTGGGACGCGGCGACGGGGGAATGGCTGCAGGCGGCCCCGGGGCCGCAAACGGGATGGACTGGGGACGTGTCCTCACTCGTCAGGACACCCGTCCCGCCCTGCATCGTCCTTCACGCCGCCAACGTACTCCAGGCTACAGAGATACGCACGTGGGGACACGCCGCGGCCATCGTCCGGTGGCACCCCCGAGAGGGCGGGGCCGCCCAGCTCGCCGTGGCGCACTTCAAAGCTGGGGGGCCGGTATACGACGACCCCCTGTCCCGGCTGGGCGACACCCAGGGGCCCTTGCTCCTCATGCTCCCCACCCACATTGCAGCCGCGCTGCGCCAGGAGCTGGACGGCTGCAAAGGGCTGCGAGTGGGATAGGAGGCAGTCGCGGACGGCACCCTGCTGGCCCTCCTCCACCGAGACACCGCGAACGGGTGCCGATGGGATGCGCTGACGCCCCACCTCACCGGGCGCCACGTGTACATGGCAACCCCCCCCCAGGGGCACCCCCGCCCGGCGTGGGACGACCTCATCGCCGCCTTCCACGACCACGGGATCCTCCCTGACGACACGTGGCGGGAGGTCCAGCGGAAGACGCTTGGCAGGGACTACCGGCGCCGCGTCCGCGCCTGCCTGCTGGAGATCCGGGACCCCCTCCGAAAGAGGTGGGACGACCTCTGGCTCCGCCATCTCGACCCTTGGTCGCCGCCCTCCCACCTCCCACACACCTGCCGGTTCTGCGGGGAATGTGACACGGTGTCCTCCGCAGCGTCGACAGGCGCCAAAAGGTGCGCGCGGTGCGCCCAGGTGGCCGCGTGCCCCTGGCCCGAACCTCCCGCAGGCCCGCGCAGGCGCACAGAGGAGGAGGCCCTGCACCAGCGCATCGAGGGGGCACACACCCCCTCACACGAACGCGCGGGCCCCGCGGGCGCTGCCCTTCTGTTGATCCACGTGCCACTGCGGGATTCCACATCCATTGCGCACCTGTCGCACGTGTTCGCGCCCTGACCCCCACCCGCCGCCGCCCTTTGCAGAGCCCGCAGTACCATGCCACACCGACGGGGGGATGGGCCGGGACACACCAGGGCCCGCCGCAAAGCGCAAGAGACGGCCGTCCGGGGCCTGGTGACGGACACGGTGGCAGAGGCGCACGAGGCGCACGCTGCCGCACGGTGTGACCTGACAGGCAGTGCGAGGGCTTTCCTCAACGAGACGGCCCTCCCGGCCGTCCGCGCCCTGAACGGAGCGGGGGCCCCTACGCTGCTCCCGGCAATGCACCGGATCGTGAACGCCGTCCAGCCGGGGCTCATCAGCCCGGAGGCGGCCCTCTACGGGCACTGGATGGAGTGGCGCGAGTCCAACCGGTCGGGCGGGCCCCTGTCCATGGGGGACACCCTGCGGCTGACGGGAGCAGGGTCTGCCATGTCCCTCCGCAGGAGCGCCCCAGCCCTGCTGCACGCCCTCAGGACGCGCTACCCCGGGGACGCGGCCCCGTACCTGAACCAGGAGCGGGCCACGTACCCGGGGGGAGTGTCCGAGCTGGATGCGGCGCTCCACCTTCTACACCCGCCGGACGAGGACCTGGAGGTGGGCGAGATCACGGTGTTCGCCGAAGGCGCGGACGAGGCGTCCGCCCGCCCCCGGCCGACCAACCTGGTGTACGACGGCACCAGGCCTACCCCCCCGTACGCCATTGTATGCGAGGCGTTCCCCAGGGAGCCCACTTGGTGCCCCGCCCTCCCGCCGGCGACGCACGCGTCCCGCGGCTGGGCTAACGCAGACCTGTCCCCCCCCCTCTCCAGAACCAGGGGTGCCCACCACAGGGGGCAGGTCCTCTGGCAAGAGTGCCCTGGCACCCCCCTGCTCCTCCTCGTCGTCGCGACCCGCGGGGACCCGGGGCAGGTCCTGGGGATCACCCCCACCCACCTCTATGGGGCAGCACCCGTACCCCGCCCCCCCCTCCCGGCGCCCGCGGCGCGGGACGGAGTACACACATTTCTGCGAGCACAGGAGGTCACCGCCGTTACGGGGGTCCACCTAGTGCGGCTCCCGCCGACACCACCTGACGACCCCCGGGGGCCCAGGGCCCTGGGCCCCGCCCCAGACTGGGAGCTGTGGCGCGACGCGTGGGCCGCGTGGCTCCCCCGCCTCCCCTCCCACTGCCGATGGCTGGCCGCTGGCCCCCGGCCGTGCGGGGCTGACGCCACAGCCGGCCCCCCACCCCCTCCCCCCCTCCTGCCTGCAGAGCACCATACGGCACTGCACACGGGACGGCACTGATGCACCAGGAGGTAGTGGGAAGGGCGCGCCTGCCACCACGCATGCCTACCAGGATAACAGTGATGGCAGACTCCGATGGCTCCCTCCAGCCGGACGACCGCCACCACCGCCGGTCCCGCTCCCGCTCTCCCGCCTCCCCGGAGTGGACGAGGGAGACCCTCGCGGAGCGCGAGGAGCGGAGGCTGGCGGAGGCGGCGGTGCTGGTCGGACCGCTGCCGCCGGCCCGGGAGCCTGAGCCAGCCGAGTTGACCGCCCCAGCCGCCCAAGCAGCAAGCCCTGCCGCCCCGCCCCGGGAGGGGGCCCCAGACGCGCAGGAAGCGGAGACCGCAGCCCCAGCGAGCCACGCCGCGGCCCCGACCGCGGCCCCCGGCATGCCGCCGACACGAGGGTCGGCCCCGGCGCAGGAACAGGGCGCATCGTCGAGGGCTGCCGCAGCCGCAGAGGGGAGCGAGGAGGGCGCGCGAGGGGTTGCGACCGCGGCCCCGGCGGGCCGCGCCACCGCCTCGGCCGGCCACGCCGCGTCCCCCAGCACGCTTCGACAGCGGGGGACGGACCCCGCACGGGCCACTGGCGCCTCGCCGGCGGCCGCCACAGCAGCAGAGGAGAGCGAGGAGGGCGCGCGAGGGGTTGCGACCGCGGCCACGGCGGGCCGCGCCACCGCCTCGGCTGGCCACGCCGCGACCCCCAGCACGCCGCGAAAGCGGGGGACGGACCCCGCACGGACCACAGGCGCCTCGCCGGCGGCCGCCAGGGCAGCAGAGGAGAGCGAGGAGGGCGCGCGAGGGGTTGCAACCGCGGCCCCGGCGGGCCGCGCCACCGCCTCGGCCGGCCACGCCGCGACCCCCAGCACGCCGCGAAAGCGGGGGACAGACCCCGCACGGGCCAGGGGCGCCTCGCCGGCGGCCGCCGCAGCAGCAGCTGGTGGCAGGGAGAGCGCGAAGTAGTGCGCCCGCGCCAACCCCACCCACACCCACACCAGCCCCCCCAAGCAGTTCCCCCCCAAGCCCTTCCCCCCGGGGCGGGCGCGGCACGTCCGCCCCCCGGCGCCCGAGCGCTCGCCGCCGGGCGTCACCCTGCCGCAGCTGCAAAGACAGCGGGACGCCCGGCGCGTGATCCAGGAACGAGGGGAGGGCGCGCAGGCAGAGCTGCGTGCCAGCCACGGGAGCGCGGAGCGGGGGGCAGGAGGCGACAGGGGAAGTGCCCAGGAGCGCGCGCAAGGAGCAGGCCAGGGCACGCGCGGCAGGGAGCAAGGGCGCAGCAGCGGGGGGGGGGCAGAGCGCAGGCAGCGGACGGCGCGACTCAGGGCAGGGGGCCGGGAAGGGACCAGGGCACAGGAAGGGCGCGCAGGGGCGCGGGCAAGGAGCCCAGGTGCAGGGGGCGGGGCGAGGGGCGGTGGACGAGCGAGCGGGCCAGGGCGTGGGGGACGGGGGGCGGGACCCGCGGCACGGGCAGGGGGCTGGAAAGGGGCCCAAGGGCAAGGGCAAGGGCGCCGCGGGCCCCAAGGGACAGGCGGGACGGGGCAAGGGAGCCCGGGGGGGAGGGCGGGCCGAAGGGAGGGGGGCGGGGAGCGGGGCACCCCCGCAGCCGGACGTGCAGCCAGTGAGGTGCATCCCCCCCGGCATCCAACAGATGCCGGCGCACCACACCCACCACCACCACCACCACCAACACCACCACCTCTACAACATCGACCCTGACGCCGGCGAGCTCGTCCCCCCCCAACCCCCACGACCCCAGCACCAGCCAGCCCCCCCCGCGCCGAGAGCGGAGCCGGCGCGGATGGCCTCGGCGGAGGGGGGGCGGGGCGCGGCATCAGCGCCGCAGGCACAGGGGCAGCGAGGGTAGCCGGCGCGAGGGGCAGAGGGGGCCCGGCCGTGGGACCGGGACTGGGGCACGGTCCCGGACCCTCTGGGGGAGGAGACCCTCCCCCTGGTGGGGGAGGTGTACGGATGGTTGTGCTGGGCCAACCAGGGGACCACGGAGGGGTTGAGGAACCGGCCCTTCGATGCCTTGCTCCTCCGGAGAGACGGAGGAAACCGAGAGGTACCCCCGGGGGGATGGGCAGCCCCAGAGGACCATAAGAGGGTTCTCAGGTCAGTGATACGGGCGGCGTGGCCCGACAGGGAGCCGACGTGGCCGGCCTTCCTGGAAGGGGGAGCAGTGCTCCACATCACGGATGCGGACGCCAACAACTGGCTGCCCCGGGCCTTGCGCAGCGCCCTCGCCCACTGGCGCTACCACCGGCGCAACCCGCCGACGCCACAGCTCCAGCCCCCACACAAGCGGCGGCGCAGGTGACGGCCCAGACGGCGAATACGAGAGAGTGGGGGGGGGGGCTGGGCCCCCCGACCCACGCCCCCCCCACGGTACAGCATGACGCAGGAGAGCGCACCACCTCCCGCGGGAGGGAGGGCGGAGACAACGAGCGCGGGGGGGAACCTGCTGCCCCGCAGCCCGCTGACCGCTGACCGCTAACCCTCACGGCCGCCCCCGGCGGGCCAGCGCCGCGCGACGACGGTCGGGGGGATGAGGGGCCCCAGCGAGGGCCGGCACGAGGGTCCGGCTCTAGGTAGAGGGGGGCGGGGGAAGGATGCGACCCCCCAGCCGATGGCTGGCCCCCAGAGCCGGGACCGCCATGCCGCCCCCCCCCCCCTGGCCGTCAGGAGGCGTCGCCAGGGGACCAGAGGGCCCCCCCCACCCCCCCCCCCCTCCCACTCAGGCCCAAGAGCAGACGGAGGCAGACCGAAGAAATGGCGGCCCCACAACTTCCCCCGAAGAGGCCGCTGCACCCGAGGTGCGGGGGCACCACGGCCGAGGCAGGCGCCCACACGCCCTGCCTGCTGCCGGCCGACAGCGGACCGGCGACGCCCAGGAAAGCGCAAACGGAGCGGCCTTATCAGCTGCCGGCCCGGGGAAGACGGGGGCGCGAACCAGGGCGGGGGGGTCCCCCCCCCCTCCCCTCCACCCCCCCTCGCCGCACTGACCCGTCGGCGGCCGACCGTACCGCGCCCGACGCCCGCGGCCGCCCGGCAACCCCCACGGCACGAGTATACCCCGGGGGGGCACGCCAGGGGCAACGGAAGGCAGGCCGACGCCCGACGGGGCGGGGGGGCGGGGGGGCGGCCCCCCCAGCCCCCCCCCCGCATCCCCCCCAGCTAGGGAGCCACAGGAGCGGCCCTCCGCCCCCCAAGAGCCGAGGGGACGCCCCCCCCCAGAAGGGACCGCGACGCGGGGGGGGGGGATGCGGCTGGACCTGCTCCCGCGGGGGGCGCGGCCGCGGGGCGAGCCCACACCAGCGTGCCGGAGCAACGCGCGCAACAGAACAGTATGGGGGCTGCGCCCCACATGACCCTCCCGTGACCACAGCCCACTCAGGGAGAGCAGAGGGGGGGTTCAGGTCTGCAGGGGCCCCCGGGGGAGCGGTCCACGGGCCGCCCCTCACCCTGCCCCCCACCCCGGGGCGGCACTGCGACCCCGACCGCATGCGCACGCCGGAAGGGAGTGCGCCGACGACACGAGGGGGGCCAGGATTGAGTACCGCAGGCCGCAACCCAGAAGGGGAGCAGGGAGGCCGCGGCGCGACCCCCCCCCACCCCGACCCCCAACGGCCCGCAAGCCACGGGGGCCCCGGCCCCCGGCCCCCGAGGCAGGGGGGATGGTCCCCCCCCCCGCCCGAGAGAGGAGCGGGAGCGCGACCCGCCCCCCCGCCCCGGCCGCCGGCTCCCACGGGGGCCGCAGAGAACAAGCGAGCCCGCGCCAACGCGCCAGGACGCCGCACAGATCGCGCCCAGAGAAGGCGGGTGAGCACGAACCGGAGTGGTATGGGGGGCCACGCCCCCCATGGACAGCACGACGCCAGTGACACCCGCTTTGTTGCCTGCCCAGGGAAGGCAGAGGGACGGAACGAGGCAGAGCGATTCCCCGCCCTACAGGCCCCCCCCCGGCCGCACAAACGGGGGGTACGGCGCACCCCCCCCCCCCCCGCCAGCCCGCCCCCCGGCACACGAACGCCACGGACCCGCCCCGCGGCGCGCAGCCCCAACAGGGCGTGCAGACCGAGGGGACGGAGAAGGGCCCCCACACCCGCACGCCCGCGCCCACAACACGTGGATCGCGGACCCCAACAGCCCGCCCAGCGGGCGGGCAGTCGGCCGAGGGGGAGCGCCTGACCCCAGACGCCCCTCGCAACAGTAGAAGGCGACCCCCCCGGGGACGCCCTACCGCCAGCCCCACAACCCCAAGCCAAGTAGGGGGGAACCGGGACCGGACCCCCCCCCCCCCCAAGCACGCCAGACGGAGCAAGGGACCGGGGCAGGACACGCGGAGGGGCACGGACCACGTGGAATGGCCCTACCAGCGCCCAGTGCCGGGACCACGCGAGGTGCGCACGCCACACCACCCAGGGGGGGGGGAGCGGACGCCGCGGGAGCGCGAGCGCACACACACGAAGAGGGCACGCAGGGACTACCAGAAGGGCAACCGGACCGAGCGCGCGGAACGCACAGACCGCGTGGAATGGCGTACCAGCGAGCGAGGGTAAGGGGCACCGGGACGGGACAGCCCGCCACACGCAGCGCCGAACACGCGGGGCGGGAAGGAGGAAACGAGACAGACACAACACCAGGTACCGGCCCGAACCCCCAGAACCGGCCGCGAGCGCCGCGCACACACAGACGGGGCACTGCACCCACCAAGGCAGTAGTGGCGCACAGCGCCACGCCCCAACCCCTAGGCTAGGCCGCCTCCGCGCCAGCCCAAGGGGGTCCCACTGGCAACAAGCCAGTAGCAC
This sequence comes from Eutreptiella sp. 'Long Island Sound 2002', assembly GCA_964036045.1. Taxonomy (NCBI): domain Eukaryota; phylum Euglenozoa; class Euglenophyceae; order Eutreptiales; family Eutreptiaceae; genus Eutreptiella; species Eutreptiella sp. 'Long Island Sound 2002'. The sequence goes on along the minus strand of OZ038393.1, from coordinate 2,244,642 downwards.
GGGCCCAGCGGCGCCGGCGCCCCGGGCGACCACGCATTAGGGGGGCGACACAGTGGGTAAGCGCCCGCAGCCACGGCTGCAAATTGATGCACTGACCGGGGAGTGGCGAAACGGGGAAGCCGGGGAAGGACGGGGCTCCGAGCCCTGTGAACCCGGGGGACTCCGCCACCAGGCAGGAGGTGCGTCTTGGAAGGCCCCCCACTAGGACCCGGTGGGGAGGATATCACCTGGCCCGACCAGGTGGCCCCCTGGGGCCAAAAGGCGTCTAGTACCCGCAAAATCAAACCTCAAACCTCAAACTTTTGGAGTAGGCCCATAGTAGGTGCCTTCAATTATGCACACTATGGTTAGATTGTCTCCGCCCACTCGTGTCATTAGTGCTTGCATATGAGCGCGTGTGCAAAGAGGCATTATGGCACGCGTGCTCACAAGGCGAAATTATATAACATAGAAGACAAAGTTGTAAAAATCAACCAAGCCATCCACGATCTCCTTCCTGGTCTCTACTTTACATATTGCCTTGATTCGAGGCTCAAATCCCCAAAGGGTTTGAGCACGAGCCTCGGGGGTTTGGCCATTTCTGCCTAATTTTCGACCAAAACTTGCCCTCTTTCGAAGATAGAGCTTTGGTACGCATTGAATTGCGTGGAGCCATCGTTGAGTTGGCTCAAAAGACGAAAATGGCCTCGGGCTTTTGGTCTTGTGAGCATTGTGTTCGGTTATTACTGTTCATGCTCACAAGGCCACAAAGTTAGCGTTTGCGCACGCAAACGACTTGGGTTTGCGAAACCCATAGGCTGCCTAAAACATCGCCATTGCCCGCTTCCCTATACAAAGTGATATGCCCACGTGAAAGGGGCATGGATGAAAGGCATAGGGGGGGAATGTAGGGTTCTGTCCGAACTCATGGTCGTTGAGAACCATGAGTTCGAGCGATCGACGGAAAAGCTTGCGCGTTGATCTTCTCGAAGACGCAACGGCGAAAAATTCTGGTGAACACACCAGATGAAAGTACATTCAAAACCCTCTAGATTCAGCACTTAAGTTCTCTTGGAACCTCAAAGGTACTCGAGAAAAATCCCTCACAAACCTCGCCACGGAGAAGCGGCGAAAGCGCGCGAACAGGCGACAACACGCGGCGATTTCAGGACAATTAGAAATCGCGGTAGAAATCGGGTATTTCACCGATTTCCGACCGAAAATCGACCAAGACAATAAAATTATGGTACTTCTACATCGATTTATTGGTTAGAAATCAGATTCCAGATTTCACGGGTTAGAGAACAGGGATATCCCGCTGACAGCCAGTGTGAACGGCTTCCGCACAGGTGTGACGGCTCACAGGCCTCCGGGCCATGGGCCATAGGTTCTGGGTACCGCTTCACCCCCCTCCTTAGAGCAAACCCTGGGGGGGGCTCGATAACACCCAAGCATCGCAGCGGGTACCCAGGACCATGCCCTGAAGGGGGGGGGGTGTCACATCCTCACTTCAGGCCGATTTGCGGGTTAGGCTGCCCAGTACAATCCCACAGTAAGACAGGTACGGTGCTGTAGCTGTTAGTAACTGCAAGTATAGTATCGAGTATCAAGTCCCGGGTCCTGGCGGCGATTGTTCGGCATCCAAAGGACCCGTTAACCCATACCAGGCGCACCGGATGCCGGCTGCGACGGTCACTGCCACAGTGGCAGTGGCATACACGGCCAACATAGGCGCCACACGACGACCGAGGTGGTCCCACAGGTCGAAAGCGACCACAAAGATCCATCAGGCTACCCCAGGCTTCCCAAGGCCGCAGTCTGGGGGAGAGTCCCCACGGGTCCTTCCTTGGGCGCACCATGTCCATATCCACGATGCGAGTCCAGAGTGGTAAAGCCGAACGAGCTCCTCCATAAGGGATCGGGCATCAAGGCCGTCTTTTCCCTCGCCCCATTACCACAGAGGCCATGCATGGGGGAGTCCCCATGCAGTCTGGGCGGAGGCGTCGACTCCTCAAACCACCAGTTTCCCAGGCAGACTGACTGAGGTCAGGACACCGGAGGTCGCCACTCGACTGCAAGTGCGTCTGCGAGTCGGTAGGCTCACACTGGGACTGACAGTGGCGGACCGCTGGGAGTGTAGTCAGGCAACTGGGCTTCCCGCCTGGCGCCATCAGGATCTCAGCACATCACAGCAACTAGGGCACACGGTATCACGGGCGCTCAAACAGAAAAGTCTGTACTTAGGTACTGGTCCAGGCTGGACCTTATGTAAGAGCATGTAAACGGCGACTCCAGGCGCCTGCGTATTCCGATTCGCATCCCCTCGGGGGGAGAAAAACAGTCCATAGGCGCTGATGGGCTGATAATACGCAACATACAGATGCACATATCCTGGGGGGCAGAAAATTAAGCAATAAACGGGGTAAATAGGCGTGTAAACACACTCTGGACAGAGCGCCAAACCACGCCCCGGTTAGGATAAGGCATATGTAGGATGGTGGACAGGAAAACGCCTGAGTTCAGGCCATATATAGTCTGCAGACACACGTAGACTGGTCTGGATCCCGCAAGTGCCATGGGACCAGACCACACACCAAAAAATTGCAATGCCGATGACAGCAGCATCCTTTGCGCAACGTCGTATGGGCTTCAAGGCCCCAAGAGCTCAGGAAATGTCATGGTAAGTCGCCCTGCCTGGTTTCCCAAGGATTCAGCAGGTGGGGAGTGACGAATAGAAGTGGAAGAGAGGGGCCATCCTCCCTTGGATTCAGCAGGGGGGGGTATATGGCCACTCTGATGGCAGGTCACCGAAACATGGAAGAGAGCAAGCAAGTGAGGGACGATCCGTCGACCAAACAAGCGCTCAAACTGCATCAGGGGTGAGCTCAGGGCGGTGATCAGGCGCCCCTGGCTGCAATCGCCCGGGTGAGTGCTGCCAAGTCCGAGACATGGATCTTGGTCTTGTGCTTGCGGATGTAGTCCATGAAAGGGGTGTTAATCTGCGACAGGAACGAGGAGACGGGTTCCCAGGTGTCGTGGGACGGCCCATAGCCTCGCCAACGAACCTTGAACTCCAGGCCTCCGGGTGCCGAGGCGTTTGGACGCTGGGCCAGGATCTTCTCGACGGTATAGTCGTCCTGCTCAGCATAGTGGTCGTCCGAATCAGCCTCATGCGCGGCAGAGTCCAGGGACACATGCTGGCCACGGAGGTCGGGTTCCCGCACACGGAGTTGACTCTCGTGGCGCTCCCGGAACTGTCCGTGACCCAGTTTGATGCGGTAGGTGTCCTCACCAATCCTGCGGACCACATCTCCGGGTGTGAACCAGGTTTTGGTGCGGTGGGTGCCCATAGGGCGGGGTCTGATCACCCACACCGGGTCTCCCACCCTGAACTTTTGCGCTGTTGAGCTCGGGGCGGACTGCTGACGCTCAGCATGCTCCTTCTCGGGCTGCTGGCGGATGTCCCGCGCCGTTGCCTCTTGCCGCGCAAAGAATTCCTTGGCGTCCATGGCCATACCATCACCAGACAAGGGAAGTCCCCGCCCAAGGGGGTCCCTGCCGAACAGAATCTGGTGAGGGGACAAACCACCCGGAGTGGGGGTGTCATGATGGGCCTTCAGAGCGGGCCACATCTCCTCAAACCAGTTCCGACGTGGATTGGTGATGTGAATCTTGCGCAGCTTCTCGAACAGCTGCCTTCCAGCCACTTCAGCCCGGCCATTGGACCGGCTGAGATAGGCGACGCTCTTGGCATGACGTATTCCCATGAGGGAACACATGGCCTTGAACCAGCCACCAGTAAAGTGGAGCCCTCGGTCACTGCAAATGGTGCGGGGGATGTCAAAGACGGTCAGCCAATGACGAATCATCATGACTGCCACTTCCTTGGCAAGCAACCCCTTTTTGCGTGCCGGAACGGCTACTACGTAGCCGCTGTGGCGATCCACACAAAGGACCACACAGTCGAAGGTCTCCTTGCCAATGTGAACTTCTGGCATGGAGAAGACGTCTTTGGCCACGCTCTCCATGGGCTGGTCAGGCACCGGAGTCCATTGGGCTTCCCCCTTGACGTTCCGGTTATCAGGATTGCAGGCCTGACAGACCGAGCAACCCTTCCTGACCTTCTTGATGGCGTGTAGAGACCGATCTGGTCGATCTCGAACCGGCGCTGCATGTCCAGGGCTTGCTTCTTGACCCCTGGGTGCATCATGTGGTGGTGCCAAGCTTCACATAGCTCGAGCACTCGGGACTCTGGGACCAGCAGCTTACCATTCCGGTAGAGCTTGCCATCTTCCTCAGTCAGCCCCTTTGGCCACTTTCGCCCGTCATCAGGGTCGGTCACAGCCCTATATTCGGCCTCACAGGCCTCAGTCTTAGCGTAGTCGTTGGTCCAGTCATCCTGGAGGCAAGATTCAGGGAAGAGGTGCTTGTCGGACTCAGCTCCATCAGGGGCGAGTACTCTGACCGCTCTGCCCATCCTCGTTCCGAGGGGGGCATCCGCAGCCATGACGACGAAGCATTTAACACCCTCCTCCTCCATCAGGCGCTCCATTTCTATGATCCTCTTGGCTTCAGCGGTCTCAGCCTCATCGCCATGGGCAGAGACATCCGTCATGCCCTTGCTGGCGGGATAGGCCCACCTACTGAGACAGTCCGCCACGGTGTTGTCCTTGCCAGGAACATACACAACCGTGAGGTCGAACTTGGCCAAGGTCTGATGCCATCTTGCCCGTCGGGAGGCGGGACCAGAGGGGGTGTCCACGTGCTCCTTGTGCCATGACTGCAGACTCTGATGGTCGGTGCAGACGGTGACGGGATGGAGGGCTATGTACCCAGCCCATTTCCTGAGAGCCATGACGATGGCATACGCCTCCTTTTCTCGGGGCGTCCACGTCCGTCTCTGGCCTTCCGCCAGGACTCTGCTCCAGAAGGCCACGGGCACGTGCCGCCCATGGTCAAGCACTTGTTCGAACACAGCGCCAACGGCGTAGTCGGAAACGTCGGTGCGCATGACGAACCCTCGGTCAGGATCCACGAGGTGCAGACCCACTGCGGATAGCAGCGCCTGCTTCATCCCCTCAAAGGCACGGTCGGACTCATCATTCTAGACCAGAGCCTTCTTGGACCCCTTCTTGGTCTCCTCCCGGTTGCCCTTGAGCATGGTCGTCATGGGGGCTGCATACTCGGCATACATCTTGATATACCCCGAGTAGTAGTTGCAGAACCCCAAGTACGCCCGTAGCTCAGAGACCGTTTTGGGCCTTTCCCAGTGCTCGATCGCAGCCACATTGCCAGGTATGGGCTTCCGCTGCCCGTTCCCAACTACGTGGCCAGCGAAGACCACCTCGCTTACCGCAATGATGGCCTTGTCACTGCTGCCCGTGAGTTTGTGCCGAACCAGAAGGTCCAGCACTCGGGTGACGTCCCTCTCATGTGCCTCCAGGAGCTCCTCATAGCTCATACTGGGGTCCCCGAACGCGATGATCATGTTGTCCACGAAGGGGTCCGCACAGTCACGCACCGCCTCAAGCAGGTTCTCCAGCATCCGCTAAAAAGCCGCATTACCGTTGGTAACACCCATGGGCATCACCTTCCACTGGAGAGGTCCAAGTGGGGTGCTCATGGCTGTGCAGGCACGGGATTCCTCGGCGAGAGGCATCTGATGATAACCATGTTTCAGGTCAATCACCGTGAAGATCCTCCGCCGGTGTTTTTTTTGCAGCATGTCCTCAATGAGGGGCAGCGTATAGCTGTCATGCTGCGTTTGGGCGTTTAGGCCGCGGTAGTCGACCACGAGCCGCCACTCACCGGCCACCTTCTTGGAGACGAAGAAGCACGGAGAGGCCCATTCGGAGTGGCACGGCTCAAGCCAGCCTGTCTCTATGAAGTCACGGAGGATCTTCTCCATGGCCTCCTTCCTCTCGCCCCTCAGGGCAAACTCCCGGTGTCGATACACACGGGGGTCCTGCTTCAGTCGTATCTTGGCCTCGCCATACGGTCCACGCACCGGTGGGGGAAACACAGGTTTTCCGCTGAAGAAGGTATCGCCATACTTCTGCTTCAGCCTGGCCCTCAATGCCTGGATCTTGGGGCAATCATCGGACTCCGCCTTGGCTTTCCCGGGCACCTGGACCACTGAGCTTACTTGAGGGGTAGCGACCCCACTCTGCTTTGGCTCAGGTGGTCTTCCCAGGTGGCCCAAAGGGCCATCTCTGGTCTTGCCTCGGAACAAGTCACCATAAGTGGGTGGGTTCCCGCCGATTGGCTCGTCCTGGCTGGACATGTGGTCCAGCACCTTCTTTACGAAAGTATTCCCATCATAGGAACCAGAGACGATCGAGTCCACTTCCCACCAGGCTTTGTCCTGGCCTCTGCCCTCACGCTGGCTTCCCCAGTCCTGAAAGGGCTGATCCATATACCCCTGAACCAGATCCAACTCCTCTTCCGTGAGGGGGTCCTCCGATTCTCTGATGTCAACAGGGGAAACCGCAAAGCATTGCCGCCAGGGCTCCGCTATGATGCGGTTGACACACACAAAGTCCGTGGTGTCGGCCTGTTCAAGGCCCCCATGCACATAGTGGAATTCCATTGGCCATCTCTGGGGTGGCATGGGCTGTCCCTTAGCGTCCTGATAGACACTCTCTCCAGCCGGTAGGACGACCTTGTTTAAGGTCATGTTGGTCAATGAGACCACCCAATGTCGGTTGCTTTCCTCCTCGGTGCATCCCATAGGAACAACCAGCACTGCCTTGGAGCGGTCCTTGCGAATCTTCGCTACCGCCCTTGGGATGTCCCATCGGGGGCAATGGATCCACATCAAACCCTGATGCGGACCCCAGTGCTTCTTCCACGCGGAGTCCTGGGTGCTCCAGTACTTCTCACAAACCCGAAGATGGGCGGAGGTTCCTGAAGAGAACGCATCCAGGGCCAGATCCGAGGCTCCCAGGTCCGCAACCACTCGGCTTGCCACTTCCGGCATTACGCCGTACTCCTGGTTTGCTGGCCCAGTTGGCCCAGTGCCCAGCGCGGCTACTTTGCGCTGATTGCGTTCCGGGTGGATCCATTGGCATTCCACATGGTGCTCTGGTGACGAAAGCCAGGAGAGCTGGTCGTCCTGGTACAGGGTCATTGAGGCCTGGGCCGGGAGAACGCCGGAGTCCGTCTCCATCACGAAGTCGTACCCAACGATCATGTCCCAGTCCATCTCGGCCTCGTAGAAGCGACCTTGCAGGAGGATTTCCTTGCCGAGGTCCGGGCGGCTCAGCTCACGGTCGTTCACGAACTGCAGCCCAATGGCCGCTTCCTTCGTGCCTCCCACCATGTACTGGCCGTTCGCCACCTTCAGCCTGACAGGTTTCCGACTGTCGGTCAAACACTCTGGCGGAAGTAGGCCAGCCTTGACCAAGCTGACCTGAGCTCCCGTGTCGACCAACACGTCGAAGACCTTCTCCACTTCCCCGCATAAGGCACGGAACTTAAGGTGCAACTGCCGCTCGCGCCCAACGCGGCGCACGGCGTGCAAGCTCAGGATCTCCGGCCGTTGCAGAAGCTCAACAAGCGACTGGTGCAGGTCGTGGACAATGGGCTCAGGCTGCCCATCTGCAGCATCCAGCTGCGGTCCGGGTGATCCTCCGATACTCTCGGATAGATCTTGAAGCACATCAAATACATTCTTAGTCGCGAAGGATGGACGGGTGCAAGGGTTCGTGCCTTCACTTGCCCTCACCCCGCCACCCCGACTGTCTTTCGCTTCGGGTGCTGGACCGGGCCTTCCGCCCGCGGCAGTCCCTTTGTGCTCACTGACTCCCGACTGGGATGGTGTGGCGCTTCCCACAACACCATCCTGCGACCGCCCTAGCTGGGGCCCTTGGCTGCAGGGGCTCCACTAGGGGGCGTCGGTTGTGGTAGTAGGGGTGTTCTCCTCCGCATCAACCTCGTTGACACCCTTCTTCTTTCCCCTTTTCCTACCCTTCTTGTCCTTGTCCTCGTTCTTGTCGTTCTTTTTGTTCTCCTTGTTCTTGTTGTCCGACCTGGGGACCCAGTTCCTCTTGATCCCCTGGATCTCCTTGGCCAACTCGGTCCCCACCGACATCAGCTTGGAGAGCTTGTCCTTGTCCACCTCCACTTTGGCCTCCCGGATACCCGCAGGGGCACGCTTCTTCGACCCGTGCGCCTTCTTGTAGGCCTCCTTGTCGGCCTGGTGGATGGGGCATGTCCGGTGGTCATGGTTGAAGCCTTGCTTCCTCCCATAACACACAAAACAGCCCTGAGGGTGAGCTCGTATGAACTCCCCAAAGGACAGCGGAGGGTTGCCAATGCGGCGGGGGTCCTTCTTCTCCTTCTTCTTTCAACCCTGCTGCAGGGGCTTCCAGCTTCCCCGGTTGCTCCCCGCGTTCACGTTGTTGGCCACGAAGGCGCAAACCGCCATCTCGGCGGGCTCATCGTCGTCGTCCTCGTCGTGGTGAGCCTCACCGCCATCGGCTCCCGCTGGGTCCATGGCAGCTTTCCCGCCAGGCCCCTTGCCAACGTAGTTGACGTCACGGTCGCCGGGCCTCAACCCGCGGGTGTGGTGGAGGTTCCGGTACTCTATGAGTACCTCCTCTCCAACCCACTCCAGGATCTCGTCGCAACTCATCCGCGCCGGGATGGCCTGCAGACGGATCGTCTGGCCGCTCACGTCGCACTCATCAAGGCGCCACATCGCGGTCTTCTCGCGATCGCCCGAGACGGTGATGAGGAGAGCGTTCCGCAGGGAGTGCCGTTTGACATCCCGGGCCACGTTCTTCCTTATCCAAGCCACCACGTTCGTATGATACTCTTTGGGGAGCATCATCTTGACGGTGTGGTTGGACTTGGCCCTCTTGGCTTCCTCCTTGGTGACCCTCTTGATCCATGCTTCCGGCAGCATGGAGAGCAGGCGAGCCTGCTCGTCACCCTCGTTCCAGTCCTCCACGTTGCGGCGGAAGAGGGTGTATTGCCCCTGGAAGTCCCGCCAATCTCGTAGGCGGATCTCCCGTCCATCATGCTGAAGCTTGATGGACTTCCACCACTTGGCAGCCACCTGCAGAGCGTCCACCCGCTCCTGCTCGTTGAGCCATTTCTTGGCTTCCTTGAGGGTCTTGATCTTCCCCTCCTTGGCTGCCACGAAGTACAGCTCTTGGAGCACCTACGGGAGGCGGTACCTGAACCGTTTGAAGACATATCTCTCCGCATCCGCGGGATCCATGTCTTCAGTGACGGTCACCCCCCAATCGTCCAGCTTCTCCAAGAAGCGGTCGAGGTTGAGGGGGTTGCCATCGTACATGGGGGGCTTGATGTCCTTCAGGTCTTCCCACACGGCGGCGTCCGCGGCCTTAGAGACCATGAACGCCGGCCGCGAGGTCGACCGAGGTTCCCATCGGCCTCTCCCACGGACTCCCACGGCTGCCACTTCTATCTCCTCCACGGTATCCGTGTGGCTACGCAGTGGTTCCTCCATGTACGCTGAACCTAGATGTTCACGCCGTACTCCTTCCATGTATGCCTCCCCATCACGGCGCCGGCGGCTGCGTTCAGCGGCCTCCCCTCGTACACCACGCGGCGGGGTAATGCCGAACTGCTCCAGGTCTTCCTCACCTCCGCCGATATCCCACTCCACGTCTCCTCCGGGGACCCCATCCCTGAGTCCACCATAATGTCCTCCAGCCATTGGGATTGGCTCCGGGGCTGGTGCGTGGCGTCGGAGGCGTACCGGTGTCCGCGGTGGAGCAGGGCGGTTGTGGTACTCCGCCCTGAGCCACTCATCACGCCACTCCTCACTGCCACTGCCGGGCGGCACGCGTCCGTTGCGGCGGCCCGCGCTGTGGTGAGAGGGGGCGCTGAGAGAGGGGGCACTGGCGCTGGGGCGACTCCTGTGGGCTCCGCCGGGGGCATGGGGTCTGCCTGGACCTGGTCCAGGTCCCCAGCCGTCGTCCGACAAGCCAGACTCCAGGGGTGGGTGGTCGCTGCCGACGCTCCCACGGCCTTCCAGCGCGTCCAACAGCTGCTGCAGGCCGTTGTTGACCTTGTTCAGCAGCCTGGTCCCGCCCCTGGCGATGTCCAGCTCCTTGTGCGCGGTGGTGGCGACCTTGGCGATCTTGACCATCTCCGTCTTGGCGATGTCCAGCTCCTTCTGTGCGCCCGCGGCGACCCTGGCGATGCGAGTCATCTCGCCCTTGCCCGTGTCTACCTCGCGCTCGAGGGACTGGACCCTCCTGCGGAGGTGGACAATCCACCGCCAGGTGGCATCCGGGTCGCCGTTCCCTGGTGGGTCGTTGGGGTCCCCAGGGGGTCCTCCAGGAGGGCCTCCGCCGGGTCTGCCCGGTCCAGGGGGTCCTCCCCCGCCCGGAGGTCCGCCTCCAGGGGGTCCACTTGGTGGGCGTCCTCCAGGGGGTCCTGATGGTCCTCCGCCAGGGGGTCCCGGTGGGTCTCCGCCAGGTCGCCTCGGTGGGTCCGAGGATGGGAGCTTCTTCGTGTAGTCGAAGTCCATGTCATCATCCTCGTCCATGTCGCCCCACCTGGGCGTCTCGGTCCCGCACGTGGAAGACTCCGAGCTCCGGTAGGGAGGAGGGAGATCCTCACTCTCACCCTCCGGCTCCATGGGGACGTCTCCGCCTCCTTCGCCAGCCACTCCTCGGCGATGTCGGCGGCCTCGTTCATCCCCGTCGCTGGCGGTGAAGAAGGGGTCGGAGTCATGGGGGTGTCCGCCCGCTGGCCTCCCTGACCTCTCGGGGGTCTTCCGCTTCCCCTTCCCCCGCCGTTAGGCACCGGGGCCACTGCTCCAACTGCTGCCCGTGTCCACCTCCTCCAGATCCAGCGCCATCTTGGAGGAGGCGTCCCCTTCGAAAAGCTTTCGAAGGGTCTCCACTCGGGATCCTCCCGGGGGAGTCTCGCGGCGGAGCTTGGCCTCCGCCTCCGCCATTGTGGCGGACGTGGCTGCGGCAGCTCGCCCTTTGGCCTCCTCCCGGGCCCGAGCAGACTCGGCTTCCCGGACCTGCTGCAGCCGAGCCTTCTCCGCTTCCAACGCCGCCAGCTCCGCCTCCGTCTTGGCCCTCTCCTCAGCGACCTTCCGTCACGCTGCCTCGATGGCGTCCTTCCTGGCGGCGTCCGCCTGGGCCTTGGCCGTTGCCTCGGCGTGGGCCCTTTCCTCCGCCTCCTTCTTTGCCCCCTCTTGGGCAAGCGCCTCTTCCAGCGCCTTCACCTCCGCCTCCTTGCAGGCAATGGCCTCCGTGGTCAGGCGGGCTTCCTCGGCGGCTGCCGCCACCTCACCCTTGACCCGGGCAATCACTGCCTCATGGGCGGCCACAGCAGTGAGACCGGCCACGATGGCCGCGACGGTCGAGGCTTCGAAGGCCATGCCTCTGCCCCAATCCGTGGCCTCCTCATGTGTGATGCCGACGGCGCCCTCCACGGCAGGGTTCTGCTGCGTGGCCCGTTGCCGGGCAACCCGAAGGTTGCAGGGCACCCCACAGGTGCGCTTGCAGGCGCGCGCCACGTCTATTTGGCTGGGAGCGACGCTGCTGCTGGAGCTGGCCTGGTCGGCCGGCATCCTCCCGCGGTGGGCCGACTCCACGTCGCTGCTGGGGCCTGACTTCCTCAGGCGCAGCTGACGGGGCTTGGCCCTGGCCTGCTTGGCGACTTCGAGGAAGTTGCCAAGGGTGGTGTGGCCGGGTTGGTGACCGCCACTGGCCCGTTGGGGGCTCGGGGCTGGGGTTCCGCCCTTGGCGCCTTGGGCAGCTTCGGCGGCCAGGGACTCCTGGTACTCCCGCCACTTCCTGTCCCGCCTCCTGTCCCCGGGGGACCGCTTCTCCTTACCAGGAGACGCGCTGCTGCTGCTGCTGCCCTGCAGCGTGCGCTCGGTCCCCGGCTCCGGGAACTTCCTTTCGATCATGTTCCACACGGAGACGTTGATCGTGGCGTCCGACGGGTACTCTTTGGAGTTCTCCTCCTCCTCGATCTTGTCGGGGCGCAGCCCTTCGCCGGGCCTGTCTGGCCGGGTCCAGACCCTCCAGCGCTTCTGGCCGAAGCGGAAGGCAAACCCTTCCAGCCGCAGCCAGTCTTCGACTGCCTGCAGGCGGTCGGGGCCCATGTCCTCGCGGGGCTCGAAGCTCCTGGGCATGCCGCCTTCGCACTGGGGATGGCTGTGGCGATAGTGCTGGTCCCACACCAACCCACGCAGTAGGCGCACCGCATGGGGGTGGGGCCGCGGCCACGTCTTGCCCGCTTCGTGCCAGTTTACCATGGCAGCGGGGGGCGTACTTGGTCTTGAGGTCCTTGGTGGTGGTTCTTGAAGCGGTTGCTCCGGTGTGGTTGTGGAGGTAGTTGACGCGACTGGGAGTGCGGCCGGTGCTGGTCTGCCGATGGGAATCGCTGATGTGGGAGTCCTGGTCTGTCCACCTCCTTCACGGTCGTGGCGCTTCCGTGGTCGCTCAGGGCGATGCTCTGGGCGGCGCTGCGGGCTCCGTGATGGTCTTGGAGTCCTCGGGGTTGGGGTGCTGCTCGTACCCCTCGAAGGCCCCGAGTGGCACGCAGGGGCTGGGTAACCCCGCGGCGGTGAAACGCTTTTGACGCGTTCCCGTGGGGGGGCCTGGCCACGGGACGCTGCGGTGGACACGCGCAAGCAAGCAGGCAGGCAAAGCACTGCGCTCACAGGGGCATCATTACGCTCGTGTCATGTGACAAAGCGTTTCAGGATCCTTGCCACTCTGAAACAAGGGAACAAAAGTATGTACAGCAACACATCAGGATATGTACACATGGGGTTAAGACTGGACTGGGGTAAGGGCATCACAGGACAATAGACACTCAGTCCCCACTCATATCCCAATCCCAAGTCCGTCCCTCTCAGGGGCTGGCAGGGGCGGGGGCTCAAACACAACCCATGCCCTACTCAGTCCGGACCCTGAAACCCTGCCAATAGGGGAGGGTGTCGCGCCAATCCACAGGCGAGTTCCTGGGAACCGTGACACTCCTAGGCCAACCAATGGTCGCTCCCTCTGCTCCATTAACGGCGGGTCTCAACTCCTCTCTGAGCCGGAGATGAGGCCCCGCCATTATCCCCTAGGAGTTGGTAGCTGAAAATGGGCTGTTTTAGCCCAAACTGATATTAGCTCAAAAATCCCCTAAAGCGACCCCTTGTCTGGACCCGCCAGAGGTGGGGACGAGGCAACGGACCCTATGCCCTTCGAGTACAAACTCTCTGGAGCCCCCACCCAACCTGGTTCCCTCTGAGGTCCCGGCATCTGGGCACCACGGGTTCATCAAGTGGGGTCATGATGTCAAAATTACCGAAATTGGCGTCATTCCCACGCATGGCTCGCCCGCCCAGGGCAAGGCCAATGGCTCACAGGATAGGAGGCAGGACCTAGGACCGCTCCCTGAGTGCACAACTTCGAATTCGGTCCAGGATCCCTGTGGGCATAGAGATATGGGGCCGCCAATTGACCACACGGGGGGGTGAAATTGGGGTCCCAAAAGGGGGTCATTTTGGCTGCTCAAAATGAGCCAAAATCGGGGGTTCTCCCAATGGTATATCTCCACGCCGGCTTGGAGATCGGATCTGCCATTCTATATGCAATTCACTGGGAGTACAACAGAGACTCCCATGCACTTGACTCTCAAAGATCTCCATGCCATTTGGCGTGGTGACAATTCAAATTGGGTCCACAATTGCCAAAATGGCAAAATCGGCCGTCTAGGGCGACCGTCCAGAGTAGGAAACCTTGGCGATATTGACACGCCAAGCCTTGATTCACAACCCTTGATATCCCCTCTGGTCCCATGCCCTGGGTTATGGCTTGCTGTCAAAATGGCTGCTTGCTGTTCATCGAGGGGATGAACACGCGGATGGGGCAGAAAGCAGCATGCGGTGCAAAGGGGGGGATCATGGATCGCACCAAAAGTTGAATCACTCCGGCTGAGCCAGAGGAGCAAATACGAAGCTCAATGGCGTTCAATCCTTCGTCATATGCTACAATATTCGCCATTCCTTCTTGGCTAGATCCCGTGCCCCATGGAGATATGGTAATTCCAATATGGCATACAATGGCAAAAACAGCGAAATATGGCCAAAATGGCCCGCACTCATGATTCCATATCTCCATGGCCACGGCGAGGATCCTTTCAACCAAAGATGCTAGAGACACATGGGACTTAGATCCCAATATATGCCACTTGCCAACCCTCATGGTCGCCTCTAGCCATTTTCCCCATTGGAGGGAAAGTGACACACAAATGGGGCAGAATGGCAACATACCCCAAATTGGGTGACTCACAACTCTCCCTTCGAGAGGAGAGGCCACATGGGGAAACACCCCATTCGATGCGGGTTTATGTGCCCTCTCCGAATTGCCCTTACCCTTAGTCAAGTGGCGCACGCAACGTTGGGGGCGAAATCAGCGGGAGAAGGGGTTTGTGGCCATTCTGGGCAAAACGGCCAAAATCCACCCAAAAGTGGTCCCTCCAAATATCGTATCTCCGTATCGCAAGAGAAAGGAGCCTCGGGCTTTTGCATGGATGCAAACCGAAGCTTTGCTTCCCTTTTGCAACAAGCGTTGAGGTTCAAAGCATAATGGAAACATTTTTAACACCTCAGTCCTTGAAACACACTATTTTTGGGCAAAAGTGCATATATCGGCGATATTGGTATGTACATATCTTTGGGTCATTGAGGCACAAAAATATGAGTAAACACGTTTGGAGTAGGCCAATAGTAGGTGCCCTCAAATATGCACACTATGGTTAGATTGTCTCCGCCCACTTGTGTCATTAGTGCTTGCATATGAGCGCGTGTGCAAAGAGGCAGTATGGCACGCGTGCTCACAAGGCGAAATTATAAAAAATAGAAGACAAGGTTGTAAAAATCAACCAAGCCATCCACGAAGATTTTCGTGGTCTCTACTTTACATAATGCCTTGGTTCGAGGCTCAACTCCCAATAGGGTTCGAGTACGAGCCTCGGGGGTTTGGCCATTTCTGCCTAATTTTCGACCAAAACTTGCCCTCTTTCGAAGATAGAGTTTTGGTACGCATTGAATTGCGTGGAGCCATCGTTGAGTTGGCTCGAAAAACGGAAATGGCCTAAGGCTCTTGGTCTTGTGAGCATTATGTTCGGTTATTACTGTTCATGCTCACAAGGCCACAAAGTTAGCGTTTGCGCACGCAAACGACTTGGGTTTGCGAAACCCATAGGCTGCCTAAAACATCGCCATTGCCCGCTTCCCTATACAACGTGATATGCCCACCCGAAAGGGGCATGGATGAAAGGCATAGGGGGGGAATGTAGGGTTCCGTCCGAACTCATGGTCCTTGAGAACCATGAGTTCGAGCGATCGACGGAAAAGCTTGCGCGTTGATTTTCTCGAAGACGCAACGGCGAAAAATTCTGGTGAACACACAAGATGAAAGTACATTAAAAACCCTGTAGATTCAGCCCTTAAGTTCTCTTGGAACCTCAAAGGTACTCGAGAAAAATCCCTCACAAAACTCGCCACGGAGAAGCGGCGAAAGCGCGCGAACAGGCGACAACACGCGGCGATTTCAGGACAATTAGAAATCGCGGTAGAAATCGGGCATTTCACCGATTTCCGACCGAAAATCGACCAAGACAATAAAATTATGGTACTTCTACATCGATTTATTGGTTAGAAATCGGATTCCAGATTTCGCGGGTTAGAGAACAGGGATATCCCGCTGACAGCCGGTGTCAACGGCTTCCGCACGGGTGTGACGGCTCACAGGCCTCCGGGCCATGGGCCATAGGTTCTGGGTACCGCTTCAATACCTTTACGGCTGGGGAGGGCAGGGGACCAGAAATGTGCTCAGGATGTCGAGTATGCTTAGTTACGCAACCCCATATGCTCAGTTCCTGCATACCGTGGAAGGTACGCCCCAAATCGACCAAACAAACTATTTACGCTCGCGTCGCTGCCGCTGAATCGCGAATGAATCTGCGATTACAGGAAATCCTTAGTGAGTGCGATGGCAGGTCAGAAATGCATTCTCCAAAAGATTCGAATTTTCAAAAATCGACTTCGCAGTCATGTAGCAATTTCCATGCTGTTTGCAAAAATGCCCAGGTATTGAGTTATGTGACAAAATGAGATTTAAAATCATAGGTGCTGAAGCAGCCTGGTCAATTCGTATGTTCATTAATCGTTGTTTCGATGCTCTTCGTTGCGCGAGGCCTCGCGCATAACGTTGTCACTTTCAGCACAAAGCGTACAAATTGTGGAAAGTGTTTATGACATTTGCCTACTATGCTGGTCCGGAAGCTGTGAAAGGTCTGCAGAAGTTCCACGACAAAGGGGAGAAAGTCACGAAGAACGCGCTGAAGAAACTGGACGGGATCCTCTTGCCGGAGTTGTACAAGAAAGTGGCAGAAGTGATGCAGGAGGAAAAAAAAACCCTTACATCCTTGCCGAATTTGATTGACGACATCATCCTTGAACAGTGGGTCTCAATACATCTTGACCACCCGCACAACGGCCAGTACGTTCGACCTGAGAAAGGTGTGTACCATCGACGCGACGTGTGTTCTGTTTCTGCATTGGTGCGCTGCACTTTCTGCATTTCTGTTCTTCAGCCAAGGACATGCGCACCCGCAAAGAGGTTGCTGCACTTGGAAGGCGTGCCCTGAAGGTGACTCTTGGTACATGGGGCTATTGGCGTGAGTCTGAAGGCAAAAGTCGCGGTCCATGGCCGGCATGGAAATCCATGCTTCGCGCACCACTGTGGCAGGTGGCAGAGAAAGGCAGACCCGCCTCCCTGAAAATCCTCAACGTCCAAAAACTCCTGGGTCAAGAGCCTACCAAGAGCTGTGTGGTCCCCCCAGCTGCTGGCGTCACTGGTGACTTCAAGACAGTGGAACAGCGAGATCCATTACTGGCAAGTCAAACTATCACAATTAAGGCGACCCGAATTGCAGCGTTGGCCCACGATCCCCCGAGGTGGTTTTTTGAGATTGACAACAACCTGATTGTCATCAACGGCGACATATTTGAACATGTTGCTCCTGAGATGATGTGCCCAGGCTGGCTGTATGAAGAGATGGCGCGTGCCGATACCCTTATCTGCGGCTCTCAAACTGTTGTTGACTATATGCTCGACGTGCTAGAGACGGAAACAGAGAGGCGCATGGCTAACATGTTGCGTGTTCCCATCTTCAGTTGGCCAGTCGAACCGAAGCCTGCAGGGGATCCTACAACGTTCGGCGTTTGCTGGTTGCTGATTTCGTCACCGGATAGCTGGACGAGAAAGGTATAATTCCCTCATTACCTCCGCTCTTTGCGCGAGGCCTCGCGCAAAAACTTCTCCCTCATTGCAGATTCCGAATTATCTGACGTTTGGACCTACTGAAGTAGAGGAGATGGATCCTGTTGAATTTGGCGGTCACCTTCCGATAACGACGGTTATGTGGTGGTTCGACACTCACCTCTTTTACCTGAAGCAGGATAAGAGCTTCAAGCCTGCATTTGTGTTCATTGATCATCAGCCGGATCTGGTGTGCAAGATCGCGTCCATCGAGCCGGATTCTTGCATGTACCTTCTTGGTGTCACCACCGACAATCTCTCCGATTGGGTCAACAGAGTGCAGACTCAGTTGAGCCACGTCTTGACACAAGGGTCGAAACTGGACGCGTCTGGTGATTGGGACCAGCAGGCCAACTGGGCAAACCGTGGTATTCCCCTTTGGGTTCGCGATGAGAAGTTGGGTTCTGAGGCGTTGTCGCTGAAAGAGGAAGAGACTGTTGAGAAAGATCAAGCTGCAGAAGCACTGGCCCCTGCAAAGCGGAAGTCTACTGGTGGGGAACCGGCCCGCAAGAAGAAGAAGTCAGCTTCCAAGCCTCAGGCAGCGAAGTCGGTTACCGGTGCAGGATCTGACGAGAGCGATGGGGATGAAGAGGAGGAGGGCGAGGAAGAAGAGGAGGAGGAACCGCAGGTCTCCCAGGGCAAGGCAGCGAAGAAAGTGGCAGCGAAGCCGAGGTCCGAGGGAACCGGGGCCCGAGCTCCATTCAAGCAGCCAGTCTGTCAGTCCCAACCAAGAAGCGAGCCCGAAAAGCCACCGCCTAAGGGTAAGACGTCCGTTGCTAAGGCACTGGGTTCTAAGATGCAAACTGTTCCGAAGAAAAAGTAATTTCTTCGTTTGTTCTGATATATTATGCGCGAGGGCTCGCGCTATGCATTCCTCTTCGACGACCTTTATGCTGTCACCTTGTGCGGCACATTTTTCTCTGTGATGCATTTTATTGCGCTGTTGTGTTGGTGTTTGCTCGAGGCCTCGCGCAAAGAAGAGGTGCCAAAAATGCTTCTTGTGGTGCTGCGTGCAACATGGTTTTCAAAAACTGGTTTTCCAAAAGATTGAAAGCTCATGGGTGTTTTTATTGCAAAGCAGAAGTTGTAGAGGAAACAAAAAGTCGTGGTTTTCTCAAAAAAGTACTTCATTTTTGGAGAAGTAAATCATTTTCCCGGGCAGTCGCCTTTCTTGAAAATAAATGAAAATGGACAAGTTAATTGCTTTTCACAGGAATTTTGGTTCTTGTGTTTTAGGTCCCCCCCAAGAGAACTATTTTTTCGCAGTGCCGCGGAGAGGCAGTTTTGGGCGCATTTTGACCATGTAACTCGAGCCGCCTAAGTGTGGCTTGGCCATTTTGGCCAAGCAACTGAATTCAGAATCAAGTAGGACCACATTAAGTAGCCGAAACCTTTGAGGATCTAGGTCCTGAGGTGGGATACCACTAAGCTTACCGTGTAAGGAAAAAGGCATGAAGTGCCTATATTATTTCGGTAATACCTTCATGAAGGAAGATACCTCCGCTTTCTTGAGTGGTGGGGGTGACCTTCATGATGGCTACGGTTACCACCCTGGTTAATTTGAAAAATGTACCTTTGTGCTTCAAAAAAATGATGAAAATGATTAAATGCTAGTCTGTAATACATCTCGAAGAATAGGGGGGGCTTGGCCTGGATCAAGTCCCCCACGAAAGACGTGGAGTAAACTTTTTCGTACTTTACTTTTCCCTCAAACTAAGGTCTGCAACCTGGTAGTTTGGAATACAACTGGGTGTGAGAGGTTTTTTTTAAATTTTCACCGGTAGTTGGAGCCGGTAAGTGTTTCAACAACTGGTAGGTACCCGTGTTCAATGGACGTAATATCAGATCGACCCAAGGTTTTTTTTATGGTGCATAATGTGTTGTGAACCATGACGTCTACTACACCCAGTAGGCAAATGATTTTCCTTGATGATGTCATCATACTGTGTCATGTCTAGTCATTGTGATGTCACTTGCCACATCATCAAAAGCACTCCAATTTCCAAGGAGGTCAGACAGATTTTGAAATTCTTGACCATGCACAAAATTTCAGATTTTTGACAATGCTTTGTTGTGCCTTTGTTTTCCAATTCTACTCGTATGCCCATGTGTTTATTCTTAGCATTTTCAATGACAAAGCGTGGTCCACAGCCAAACAGTGCCAACCCATAGGCACCTCTGCCCCCTCATTGCAAAACAGATGGCATCAAGACGACACCGCAGCACATTGCGGATCCCACTGGTGGCAAAGACATGTACAATGTCCAGGACATCATTGTAGAGGGCTGGCATCATGGGCAAATTCAATATTAGGTGCATTGGCAAGGGTACAGCGAGGCTGAAGACACATGGGAACCTGTAGCACATCTTAGTTACGCCGAGGAGTATGTGGCACGTTGGAATGAAAAGAAAAAGAAACGTAATTATTAGGCTCAACTAGAGCGACAAAAGAAGAAGCAAATAGCGCAAGAGGCGTCATCCTCATCCAATGCAGATACCTCACAAACCCCTCAGTGTGGTCCCCAGCGGAAGCAAACCTCCCTTGTCTGCAAAGCATTTCGTGATGCAGCTCCTCAGGAAGGGGGCAAAGAGTTTGCTATCTGTCAAGTAGAGACGTTGGATGGCACATTGTGTGGGCAAGCCATATGCAAGAGTGCTGGCAGAAGCAACCCAGGGTCCCACTTGCATGCATCCGAGAAAGATTGGGTACTGCAACAAAAAGCGAATGAGCGTTGGTCACATTGGAAAGCAACAGGTGACGGATTTCTCGAAGTGCCTGCGCAGTTGAGTAGGACTTCATGAATTTGTGTCCAATCTTCATCAATGAAATAAAGAGTTGAGGCCAATAGACTAATGGTAGAATCAGACCACATATCAGCAGCCATTGATGGTTTGACCTTTGCATTCACCAATAGAGCAACACGTCTTCTAACCTCATGCAAACCGATGGCAGACATTTCCCGGATACACTTGCTGATCGTTTGCAGGCAGCGAGACTCGAACTTCCTAGAGGGGATCTCAAAGCAGAATTCTCTGAAAGACTCGTCGTTCACAAGAGCTGGAGGCTGCTTCGTTTGAAGAATCCACCCTGCCTGATGTCTACAAGCCTTGTGCCACTCTTTGAGACATGGCGGTTTCCCGCCAGAAAAACATCATCACAAACTGCTCACCATGCGAGGTTCCTGGAAGGACAGCCGCGGGTATGAACCCCATACAAGTAGATAATGCCACTGCAAAAATTCCCTGGTTGCGAAGCACTGCCAAGTGTGGCACCAACAGCCAAGGGAGAGTGACAAATGGCGAACAAATATTGCTGGGCTATCACCAGGGGAGGAAGCAGTTTGAAGAGCGTGATGAAATTGAATGAGATAAATCATGACCTAAGCCCTGTTGGAGTACCACCTCTGATGCACGATTTGTTGATCTGCACCTGATACAAGGCTGATCCACATATGATTTTACGATGTCGCCAGATCCCAAAATTCAGTTGCCGGACTATCGCGGAAACCGCCGCGGTCGCGATTTTCCCCCCGCCGCATGCATTTTTGGCTCATTTTGCGAGATTTGTGCCAATTCTGTGCGCAGTTAAGCAGATTTAAGAAGCGCAATCTGCCAATCGCAATCATATCCTGCTCCTGTGATCAAATGACGGTCATCCCATCAACCTTTAGGGAGATATTTCCAAAATACCGCCTTTTCGGGCCTTTTTTGGCACTTTTTCACGAAGAAAGTGGCATAAGTGGATTTCGGGTAGGTCTCATGAGATTTCAAATGGGTCAAGGTTCTACCTAAGGTTAGTTTGGCCTTAGCAAACCACCATATTTGACCCTAAATGGTGGTGCATCAAGATCATTGAGTGGCGGGTGCCAAAACTGCCCCAAAACAGCCATATTTGCCCTTTTTCACTTGTAAATCTCGTATAAGTAGATTTAGGGGAGGTATCATGAGATTTTAAATTGCTCAGCCTTGTTGCTAAGGTTAATTTGGCCTTGGCAAAACACCATATGTGACCCTACATGCTCTTGCATCAAGATACATCAACGGCGGGTGCCAAAACTGCCTCAAAACAGCCATATTTGCTTTGTTTGACGTCTGATTCTAGTATAAGTAGATTTAGGGGAGGTATCATGAGATTTCAAATTGCTCCACCTTGTTCCTAAGGTTAGCTTGGCCTCCGCAAAACACCACATGTGACCCTGCATGCTCTTGCATCAAGATATATCAACGGTGGGTGCCAAAATTGCCTCAAAACAGCCTTGTTTGCCCTGTTTGACGTCTAATTCTAGTATAAGTAGATTTAGGGGAAGTGTCATGAGATTTGAAATTGCTCAACCTTGTTCCCTAGGTTAGTTGGGCCTTGGCAAACCACCATTTGTGACCCGAAATGCTCTTGGCTCAAGATGAATGAACAGCGGGAGGCAAAATTGCCTCAAAACAGCCACCGAGATGTTACACACTGCGGTTTGAGGGTTGAGGTTTGATTTTGCGGGTACTAGACGCCTTTCGGCCCCGGGGGGCCACCTGGTCGGGCCAGGTGATATCCTCCCCACCGGGTCCTAGTGGGGGGCCCTCCAAGACACACCTCCTGCCTGGTGGCGGGGTCCCCCGGGTTCACAGAGCTCGGAGCCCCGTCCTTCCCCGGCTTCCCCGTTTCGCCACTCCTCGGTCAGTGCATCAATTCGCAGCCGTGGCTGCGGGCGCTTACCCACTGCGTCGCCCCCCTAATGCGTGGTCGCCCGGGGCGCCAGCGCCGCCGGGCCCGTGCTGCTTGCGCGGAGGCTGCCTAGCCTAGGGGTTGGGGCGTGGTGCTGTGCGTGACTACTGCCTTGGCGGGTGCAGTGCCCCGTCTGTGTGTGCGCGGCGCTCGCGGCCGGATCGGGGGGTTCGGGCCGGTACCTGGCGTCGTGTCTCTCTCGTTTCCCCCTCCCCGCCCCACGTGTTCCGCGTTGCGTGTGGCAGGCCGTCCCGTCCGGGTGTCCCTTACCCTCGCTCGCTGGTACGCCATTCCACGCGGTCTGTGCGTTCCGCGCGCTCGGTCCTGTTGCCCTTCCGGTAGTCCCCGCGTGTCCCTTTCCTGTGTGTGCGCCCGCGCTCTCGCGGTGTCCGCTGCCCCCCCCCTGGGTGGTGTGGCGTGCGCATCTCGCGTGGTCCCGGCACTGGGCGCTGGTAGGGCCGTTCCACGTGGTCCGTGCCCCTCCGCGTGTCCTGCCCCGGTCCCTTGCTCCGTCTGGCGTGCTTGGGGGGGGGCGGTCCGGTCCCGGTTCCCCCCTACTTGGCTTGGGGTTGTGGGGTTGGCGGCAGGGCGTCCCCGGGGGGGGTGCCTTCTACCATTGCGTGGGGCGTCTGGGGTCATGCGCTCCCGCTCCCCCGACTGCCCGCCCACTGGGCGGGCTGTCGGGGTCCGCGATCCACGTTGGCGTGCGGCGTGGGCGTGCGGGTGTGGGGGCCCTGCTCTGTCCCTGTGGGGGCTGCGCGCCGCGGGGCGGGTCCGTGGCGTTCACATGCTGGGGGGCGGGCTGGGGGGGGGGGGGGGGGGCGTGCGCCGTACCCCCCGGTTGTGCGGCCGGGGCGGGGCCTGTAGGGCGGGGGGTCGTTCTGCCTCATTCCGTCCCTCTGCCTTCCCTGGGCAGGCAACAAAGCGGGCGTCACTGGCGTTGTGCTGTCCATGGGGGGCGTGGCCCCCCATACCACTCCGGTTCTTGCTCACCAGGCTTCCCTGGGTACGATCTGTGCGGCGTCCCGGTGCGCAGGTGTGGGCTCGCTTGTTCTTCGCGGCCCCCATGGGAGCCGGCGGCTGGGGCGGGGGGGCGGGTCGCACTCCGGCTCCTCTCTCGGGCGGGGGGGGATCATCCCCCCTGCCTCGGGGGGTGGGGGCCGGGGCCCCCGCGGCTTGCGGGCCGGTGGGGGAGCGGGGGGGGGGGGTGTCGCGCCGCGGCCTCCCTGCTCTCCTTCCGGGCGGCGGCCTGCGGTACTCCATCCTGGCCCCCTCCGTGTCGCCGGGGCGTTTCCTTTCCGGCGTGCGCGTGCTGTCGGGGCTGAAGTGCCGCCCCGGGGTGGGGGGGGGTGAGGGGCGGTGAGGGGCGGCCCGTGGACCGCTCCCCCGGGGGCCCTAGCAGACCTGAACCCCCCCTCTGTCATCCCTGAGTGGGCTGTGGTTATGGGAGGGTTATGTGGGGCGTCGCCTCCTTCCTGTTCTGTTGTGCGCGTTGCTCCGGCACGCCGGTGTGGGTTCGCGGCGGCAGGTCCAGTCGCCGTCCCTTCTGGGGGGGGGGGGGGGGGGGGGCGCCCCCCCGGCCCCGGGGGGGGCGGAGGGCCGCGCCTGTGGCTCCCCAGCTGGGGTGGGTGCGGGGGGGGGGGGGGGGGGGGGGGGGCGCCCCCCCGCCCGCTCTCGGGCCTGTGTGGGAGGGGGGGGGGGAAGTGGGGGGGGCCCTTTGGTCCCCTGGCGACGCCTCCTGATGGCCGGGGGGGGGGGGGGGGGCGGCATGGCAGTCCTGGCTCCGGGGGCCAGCCATCGGCTGGGGGGTCGCGCCCTTCCCCCCCCCCCCTCTACCTAGAGCCCGATCCTCGTGCAGGCCCTCGCTGGGGCCCCTCATCCCCCCGGCCGTTGTCGCGCGGCGCTGGCCGGCCGGGGGTGGCCGTGAGGGTTAGCGGTCAGTGGTTAGCGGGCTCTGGGGCAGCAGGTTCCCCCCCGCGCTCGTTGTCTCCGCACTCCCTCCCGCGGGAGTTGGCACGCTCTCATGCGTCGTGCCGTACCGTGGGGGGGGCGTGGGTCGGGGGGCCCAGCCCCCCCCCCCACTCTCTCGTATTCGCCGTCTGGGCCATCACCTGCGCCGCCGCTTGTGTGGGGGCTGGGGCTGTGGCGGCGGCGGGTTGTGCCGGCGGTAGCGCCAAAGGGCGAGGGCGCTGCGCAAAGCCCGGGGGAGCCAGTTGTTGGCGTCCGCATTCGTGATGCGGAGCACCGCTCCCCCTTCCAGGAAGGCCGGCCACGTCGGCTCCCTGTCGGGCCACGCCGCCCGGATCACTGACCTGAGGACCCTCTCATGGTCCTCTGGGGTTGCCCACCCCCCCGGGGGTACCTCTCGGTTTCCTCCGTCTCTCCGGAGGAGCACGGCATCGAAGGGCCGGTTCCTCGACCTCCTGGAGGTCCCCTGGTTGGCCCAGCACAACCACCCGTACACCTCCCCCACCAGGGGGAGGGTCTCCTCCCCCAGAGGGTCCGGGACCGCGCCCCAGTCCCGGTCCCATGGCCGGCCCCCCTCTGCCCCCCGTGCTGGCCCCCCTCGCTGCCCCTGCGCCTGCGGCGCCGATGCCGCGCCCCGCCCCCCCTCCGCCGAGGCCATCCGCGCCGGCTCTGCCCTCGGCGCGGGGGGGGCTGGCTGGTGCCGGGGTCGTGGGGGTTGGGGGGGGACGAGCTCGCCGGCGTCAGGGTCGATGTTGTAGAGGTGGTGGTGGTGGTGGTGGTGGTGGTGGTGGGTGTGGTGTGCCGGCATCTGTTGGATGCCGGGGGGGATGCACCTCACCGGCTGCACGTCCGGCTGCGGGGGCGCCCCGCCCTCTGCCCCCCTCCCTTCGTCCCGTCCTCCCCCCTGGGCTCCCATGCCCCGTCCCGCCTGTCCCTTGGGGCCCGCGGCGCCCTTACCCTTGCCCTTGGGCCCCTTTCCAGCCCCCTGCCCGTGTCGCGGGTCCCGCCTCCCGTCCCCCACGCCCTGGCCCGCCCGCTCACCCACCTCCCCTCGCCCTGCCCCCTGCACCTGGGCTCCCTGCCCGTGCCCCTGCGCGCCCTTCCCGTGCCCTGGCCCCTTCCCGGGCCCCTGCCCCGAGTCGCGCCGTCCGCTGCCTGCGCTCTGCTCCCCCCCGCTGCTGCGCCCTTCCTGGACCACTCGCCGGGCGTCCCGCTGCCTTTGCAGCTGCGGCAGCGTGACGCCCGGCGGCGAGCGCTCGCGCGCCGGGGGGCGGAGGTGCCGCTCCCGCCCCGGGGAAGAGGGCTTGGGGGGGAACGCCTTGGGGGGGCTGGTGTGGGTGTGGGTGGGGTTTGCGTGGGCGCGGTACTTCGTGCTCTCCCTGCCCACTGCTGCTGCTGCGGCGGCCGCCGGCGTGGCGTCCGTGGCCCGTGCGGGGTTCTTCCTCCGCTTGCGCGGCGTGCTGGGGGTCGCGGCGTGGCCGGCTGAGGCGTTGGCGCGGCCCGCCGGGGCCGCTGTCGCAACCCCTCGCGCGCCCTCCTCGTTCTCCTCTGCTGCTGCGGCGGCCGCCGGCGAGGCGCCCGTGGCCCGTGCGGGGTCCGTCCCTCGCGTTCGCGGCGTGCTGGGGGTCGCGGCGTGGCCGGCCGAGGCGTTGGCGCGGCCCGCCGAGTTCGCGGCCGCAGCCCCTCGCGCGCCCCCCTCGCTCTCCATCGCTGCTGTGGCGGCCGCCAACGAGGCGCCCGTGGCCCGTGCGGGGTCCGCCCCCCGCTTTCGGACCCCCGTGGCCATCTTGGGGTCACTTGGGCTGTGTATCTATGTGCCGGCAAGCCGCCACTGGCTGATATCATACTCTCCCATCCACCTGAACTAACCCGATGTGATAGTGTAATAGGTTTGGCCATTCCGGCTATGAGCGGCCATATTCAGAACTGAGGCACCGCCAGCGGAGATTTATATAGCAGAATATCAGGAATCAACAGGGTTTTATTATCATAATGTTTCCGTAATTTTTCAGCCTTTCGTTCTGATAGTCAATGTATCGGCGACTGTCAGTTGGCTCGCGATTTTGCGTTAACCGATTGGTTAACTGTTATTTCCAGATATTTTGGCGGAAACGTTTCTGAAGGGTCAGATTTCATCTGTAAAGGGTTCGTTGCTTCCGCATTTTTCTAAATAAGCACTCGAAAATTTAATCGGAATTTTTCGTGATGTCGAAATCGGATCTTCGACTTCGACATCGCCGCACTTGATTTGGACTTCTTCGAGTGGTCATACTCCTTCCCCTATGCCCGATTCAGGTTTCCCTTATATTTGCCACCCATTTGACTTGGAGATATAAGGGAAACAAAATCGAATCGTGGGATCACTTTGAAGAGCCATATCTACGCGCGAGTGTGAGGAATGAGAATAAGGAAGGTTGGGTTGGCACTGCCTTGGTCTCAACTTAATTTAGGAAGCATCAAACGCCTTTGGTGCGCACACATGCCCGGTGTAGCAAGGGAAAAGGGTCAAGAAGGTATAAAGTGATATATAACTCTTGGACCGTGCAACCGAATATTTTAATGCGACTTTCGAGTGTGCCGCATGGGTGTTGGGGTTGCATAGCAACTTTCCTTGGGTTCCTACGTATTTTTAACGTGAAGTTATGCCAATGGAGGGACATGGCATATCATGGTGGGAGCCACTTTTGAGGGTATATTTTATATGTATGATATGTGTCTTGATATGCTCACGCCCATGTTATATATCTTCGTGTGGCCGAAGAGATGAGGAGCCATACGTGACAAGGGCTTTGCCCATGTCCCAATTGTGGGATTCAAAGCGCTAGACCAAGTCTACCGCGTATGTATTGCTCATGGTATGTTTGACAAAGAGATCCATGGGTGCACTCCCATTTTCATGGGGCATGTAGATATTAGTGGCGAAGGTATCTCCATGCAACCGATTGGGGATCCAAGTGGGGGAATTGTTCGCAAATGGTCTCAATCATTTGTGTATTGAATCATGAGCGGATATCATGGGTGAGCATAGAGATATACTATCATGACAACTTTGTATTTGGTCATATTTTCATGTTTTTGACCTCAATGTTTGCTCATTTTTGCGTTTTGTGTACTCACCTGGTCAGCTAACAGCAAGAAGCCTATGGAGAGTCGAACCATGGTATGTTGTTCATATGTTGGCATATGCTTTGGAGTTGAACACCACCATATGCCGGATCGTGTACTCTATTTGGCTTGGCGCACGAAGGATTTCAAGAATTGGTCTCAAGATCATGGGCTGACTTGGGCAGTGCGTGGCGCCCATATCCGAAAGGGTTTCGAGGGTAAAATGGGGATGTACATGGGCATTGGCCTTTGGTCTCTATCCTCCATGAATACTAGACTTCGATTCCATGCATGCTTTGAGCCTTCGGATAAGTAGTAACTCCAATTTTGAGCATATTTTTGATATATGGCCAATATGGTGTGAATTGGCAGTTTTTTGGCATGTTATGAGTTCAAACTCATAAGTCATTTCTCCAAGCCCACTCGACTCCAAGTCCAACCAAGGTTATGTCAGGGTAGGGCATGGTCCTGAGTGCCACTCTAGGCCATGACACGCCACCTTCCCTATTGGGCTAGGATTTAGAGGCTTGGGAGTGAACACATTTTTGGGGTTTGTGTATTGACTTGTGACACATGGCACTCAGCCATATCATTTGACCTGATTCAGGGTAATATGTTGGTGAGTCAAGGGAAGGTCTTGAGTCCAGGGAATGATGGGTTTATGGCTGGGAATGTGTATGTTTACCTCTTTCCCCAACTTTGCTTTATTTGTGTTCATATGCCAATTTCAGGGCTTTCTTCCTTGGTGCAATTCTTGTACATGCCCGCCACCGTGGGAATACCGGTGTGCTGAACGAAAGCCCGCAGCCTGATTTGGATTGTGAACTGGGTTATTGCCATACTTGCGGGATCTGGTTGCCATTCAGGGTTGAAGGAGGATTGTATTCTCTATTTTCTATATTTTTGGTTTTGGACCCTGGATTTTGATAAATGCAAGCATTGATCCGGAGCAAGTCAGCGGGGATTACTGGCGGAAGGGGCACAGCGGGGGCCGGTCCTGGTAGGGACCTTCTTTATGGTAGCAGAGGCTTACCTGCTGCCCCTATCTACCGCCGACCCGGGGACTTGGGCCCTCATGAGCCCTGCCCAAGTACGCCCCGGGTGCGTATTGTGGACTCGGTGGAGACCACGCCGGAGATTAGAGCCATAGAAGGACCGAGACGTTCAAGAGCATGGCGAACTCCGGAATTTGAAGCCCGAAGAGAAGAACAACACTGGGGAAGAGGAGGACGTGACATGGAGGACCTGGTCTCCATGTGCGAGCGTCGCTGCCGAAAGGCATGCAACCTCCGCTCCGCCGCGGAGGACTCTGATGAGGCCTGCCATTCGGGCAGCAGTGGAGGACGGGCCCGGCGCTACCGGAAGCGCGGGTCACCCAAGTCCGCGGCAAGGGACGCCGGGGCTATGGACACGGACCCCAGCCCGGTCAGGCTGTGGGAATCCGAAGGGCACTCCGAGGGCTATCGGACAGCCCACGAGCCACCTTCGGAGCCGGAGATGTCCGCGCCGATCGCCAGGGCGCATACGGCCCCCGAGCCCGCCCTGCAGCACAACGCCGAGGGCTTGGAGAGGCCAGCCAGGGCCCGGACGGCACCTGTGCCCCGGCACACGGGCCCAGAGACGGACGCCATAGGCGATACGCCTATGGGCGATGAGTCTGAGGTGCCGGGAACCGCGGGATGCGTTGAATCCGGCGGAAAGCACGCTACGTGCCACTGCGAGCACGTGTCCTTCCTCATGGGCAAGTACCCGAAGATGGGGATGGACGCCATCGTGAATCACCTTGACCGGCTGGACAACGCCAAGGACGCTCTAGAGGAGGACGTCGCGGGGATCCTGGACGACCAGTCGGCCGCGGGGATACACATGGAGGAGCTGCGAGCGGATCAGGCCCGGTACCGGGAGAATCTGGAGCTGGCCCTGCAGAAGCAGCAGCAAGTGGTAGACAGCCTCCTCCACTTAGTGGAGGACATGTCGGGACGCCTGAGAAGGCTAGAGGAGCGCCAGCCCCTCGCCTCGGGTCCGGAGCTCCCGGCAAAGCCGGCCGCGGTGGAGCTGGTGGAGCGGGTTAAGACCCTCAGGAGCGCCATGGAGAAACCCATGGGCGGCCCTGCAGAGGCACCCTACGCGCCTCCGCGTGTTGACCCGGGTGCGCTGCCATTTGTTCCCCTGTTCAGCGAGTCAACAATGCTCGGGGAACACACGGCACCGGCTGGGTCCAGGCGGGAAGGGCACGTAGCCACGGACCCGAGGAGCCTGACGGTGCAGATGTCCCACGCCGCCCAGGATCTACCGCCATCCACGACTACCTATGCAGTTTATGCGGAAGAGGAGATCCAGTACCAGACCACGCAGGGGCAAACCATGGGAAGGGCCGACGGACATGGTCGAGGGCATCCAAGCGGAAATCTGTGGGCGAAGGACCCCAATACGGGGATATGGACGGCCGATGGAAGAAGTCCTTCCCGCATTCCAAACCCCATGGGTTCAGACCCAACTGGACCGCACTCCATGGAGGAGAGGGATGTACGGGGAGTGTACTCAAACCCCCCGGCCACAGGTGGTATCCGTCTCGGTGGAGTGGTGGCTGGAGACGTCGGAGACGCCATCAGGATCGACGACCTCAGGGGAATCAAAATCCCCTATTATGACGGGAACCCGTCCAACCTGGATGACTTCATCCTGGACTGGGAGGACTTCGCCGAGGAGGTCGTCGGCGAGATGCGGGGAGCGCCGCGGGACAAGTGGGTATGCCGGACATTCCCACACCGGCTGGCGCAGGACCTCAAGGAGGAGCTGCGGGTTCAGATCCAGGAAGGATTGATCCGCACGGAGCAGGCCTGCCTCCAGTGGCTGGAGGATGAGGAGCGGGTGGACGCTCCTAACCAGAAGCTGGAGGACCTGTGGTCCATTCCACTGCCGCTGGACCGCGGTGAATTGCGGGTCCGGGAGTGGAACAGGTATCTGCGGAAGTACCGCAGATGCCTCAAGTTGGTGGAAGACTGGAACGAGGCCAGTGAAATCCGCCACTTGCTGAAGGACGTCCTCCCCGGCAGCTGGAAGAGGAGAGTGGAGGACGAGGAGAAGAAGCGCGCCAAGCGACGGGTGGCGGTGAGGATCATGGCGGCGGAGGATACCCATGCGGGTATCATGGAGTTCTTCAGGAGGAACCTGGGCGAACCCGACCGGATGTTGGGCCTGAAGAACGCCGTGTACGTGGAGGCATTCGGGGACTCCATGGGGCAAAGGTTGCTGCGCCTCAACAACGTGCAGTGGAGGCGCGGGGAGCCGCTGAAGATGCAAGTCATCTTCGCTCGCATGAGCCTGGACGAGATCGTGAAGTACATCACGGTGGAGTTGAAGCTCAATGCGAAAAACGAGGCCCACGTGCAGGATCGACATGGTCATGGACAACGAGGACACCGAGAAGACCGCCATCATCGGGAGATCCAGGAGGACACGGCCAACTCCGCGGAGGATGGAAGTGGAAGTGGTGAAGACCACTGGTCCCGGGAGGATCACGAGGAGGCCCATTTCTTCGCGTTCGTGGCGCACAACGTGAAGAACCATGGGCAGGATCGGTCCAGATGGAGCCAGGTGGGACCCAGGAAGAACAGAGAAGGACCAAGGAGGATCGGGAACCCACCGCTCTCGTTCCGAGAGTACAGGTCTCAGCACGATGGGTGCTGGGTCTGTTATGGCAAGGGACACAACCATGCACACGACCACCGTCAGTGCAAGGTGTATGAGGCGGACAAGAAGGCCTACTTCGCCGCTCACCCCGAGAAGAAGCCCAAGGAGCAGCGGATTTCCGACTGGAAGGCGAAGGGCGGAGACGGGGGAAAAGGCCAAGGCAAAGGTCAAGGAAAAGGCGGAGGAAGAGGCTATGGTGGTGGACCTGGCCAAGACCGACGAGTGAGGTCGATCGAGGAAGTTGCTGAGGACATGTTGAGGACGTTGGCGGAACTCAAAGCCCAGCAAAGTGGAGGACAAAGTCCTGGCGGATCGCAGCCGGAAGGGGCTGCGGGAAGCCAAGTCTAGAGGAGCCCCCACGGGAGTGGGACCTCGGAGGTCTCTCCTCCGAAAATCAGTGGAATCCCTGAGAAGGCGAAGGCACATCGGGTGCCGAAGAAGGCTCCGGAAGAGCCAAAACCACTGAGTTTCGCCACTCCCAACCCCTGGAGCGCCCTACCAAGGGAAGTACATGTGGGTACGGGACATGGCAAGAAGGAAGGAGCGACCACGGAGAGCCCCGTGGACGGGCAGGACCAACCCAAGATCTACACCATCCGTGACCATACCCTTGAAGTCCTGATGCACCCGAACGTGCTAGAGTTGCATGCCGTGAGAGTCGTCCATACACCTCATGGCGACGAGCGGCAGTTGCACTTGAAAGTGCGAGTACGGTGCGGACGAGAGGAGAAGGTGGTGGATGTGTTGGTGGATACGGGTGCCCAGGTCAGCCTGGTCCGGAGAGGATTGTTCAAGGAGGAATTCCTGCAGCCCAGCCGGAGACCGGTCCGCCTGAAGGTCGCCAATGGAGAGATCATGGGTGGTGGCACCCATGAGGCCACTATCAGTATGGAATTCTGGGAACATGAGCGCTTGAACCGCCCTGATCAGGCAAAGAGAAGCACTCTATCCGGGAACTTCTACGTGGCCGACATTACTGATTGAAATATGATCATGGGGTATGACTTCATGGTGGCCAACGCCATTGGAGCCCTTCCCCATCGCGCAACGCTGGTCCGGGAGGACGACGAATGCCTCACATGGCTGTCCACGGATTATGCGTGCGGGTCATCCCAATGGAATGCTGACGAAGAGGATCGGATCGTCTGAGCGGTGCAAGCTGTGGGTGCCAAGTCCAGAGGAGACCGTGGAGTTCAGCTCACGGAGTATGGAATGGCGCCGCAGGTGTACGACAGGATGATCCAGACGCTGGGAGCCGAAGCGCCCGAGACTGACGTCTTCGCTTCCCGGGATGCCCCACTTCTGCGGAAGTGTAGGAGGCATTGGCATCGAGGAGACTCAGCCTGGCATAGGCATTGGGGTTTGGAGGAGTGGGGACCCATGTATTGGCATGGCTCCCTGGATATCACCAGACGTACGGTGGAGAAGATCATCGCGGATAGGGCGAAGGGGATCCTGGTCATAACCGGCATAGGATCCACCCCATGTCCGCTGGAGGGTCTCAAGTCGACGCTGGACTCCATCACCCTGAACGAGATGTCATTCGGGCCAGAGGAGGAGTTGTTCATCGACGCCAAGGGTGTATCAATGCCCTCCCCGGGTCAAGCGTGGGGTACCAAGGCTTTCCTGGTGGATGGGGCGCAAGCCCAGCCCACGGGTGATGAAGCATTCATCCGTAGGGTGGAGGCGGTGCCCATGAAGGTCATGTTTGAGCCCAAGGAGGGGACGGATCAGCCTATTGATGGCATTGACATCCTGTCCCACTCCGAGATCGACGACGTCGTCAACTACATGCGAATGGGGATGCACGACCGTGTGGCAGCCAAGAAGAGGCGGGCCATGGTCACATCTCCGCATTGGTGGGATGACAAGATGTTGGTCACCGGCAAGTACGAGAAGGACGAGTTCGTGGCGAGGGTCATGGACCACATCGCGGACCAATACGATGGTCCGGTTGGGTCGGACCCACCAACATGGGATTTTCCAAGAATGGGTGCCGATAGCGACAGTCACCAGCCCGAGGCCGCAAATTTCCGAAGGTTATCGGTGGGAAGAGCTCCCCACGACGATGAAGACGGCATATCGGACGAGGAGAAGTCGGAATCGGACCCAGAAGAGGCCTATACCGCAGTGCGGTCGGTTGTATCTATACCGAAGCAAGCGGCCGAAGAGGCCCAGGAGAACCCGAAGGTCGCCGAGCTGAAGGAGAGGCTGATCAGGGCCTATCCGCGGCTATTCAGTGGCGTCGCCAACAAGAACCCTCCAGATCGTGGGAGGTTCGGTACAGCGAAGATCAAGCTGAAGCCGAACCCGAAGATCTATCGTCATCGGGAGTACCAACTTCAGGGCGATCGGGCCGAGGCCATGAAGAAGCTGTTGGCCGAGTTCATTGAACGAGGATGGATCGAACCCTCCGACAGTGAGTGGGCCAGCCCAGCCTTCATCGTGCCCAAGAAGGAGAAGGGCGAGTGGAGGTTGGTGGTTGATTACAGAGGTTTGATCGAGCAGACCGAGCACGACTCGTACTCGCTCCCCCTGATCGACTCCATCCTCCAAAAGCAACAGAAAAAGCGGATCTTCACGGTGTTGGACCTGAAACACGGTTACCACCAGATGCCGCTACACCCGGACTCCAGGCCCTGCACAGCGATGTCGACGCCGCTTGGGCCCATGCAGTGGAAAGTGGTGCCTATGGGTGCCAAGAATGGCAACGCCGTTTTCCAGCGCATGATGGAGGATCTACTCGGTCCAGTCCGGGACTGTGCCGATCCCTTCGTGGATGACATCATCATCGGGTCCGGCACGGAGAACATGACTGAGGACGAGCTCATCGACGCGCATGAGAAGGATCTGCGCCGAGTGCTCAGCGAGTTGGACAAACACAACATGGTGTGCAAGCCCACCAAAGCCTCACTATTCGTGAAGGAAGTGGAGTTCGCGGGTCACGTGGTTGGTCACGGGCAACGCCGTCCCATGCCTGGGAAGCTGGCGTCCCTGCACCACTGGGAGAAGCCCCAGACCATCAGCGAACTCCGGTCCTTCATGGGGTTCTGCAACTACTATTCGGGCTATGTCCGGATGTATGCAGAACTGTCGGGGCCGCTGCACAAGATGCTGCAAGTGGGCAAGTTCGATGGCCGGAAGGGGAGCAAGAAGAAGCTTGCCTGGACCCCTGAGGCTGAGGATACGTTCAACCGCCTGAAAGAGCGACTCCTGGGGCAGTTGGGGTTGTTCCTGGTGGACCCGGACAAGGGATTCGTGCTACGGACAGACGCCTCGGACTATGCCGTGGGGGCAGTCCTCGAGCAAGTCCGGGACGACGGGACTCATGTTCCCGTGGCGTTTTGGAGCAGGATCCTGGCCGAGGGCCAACGCCGAACATGGACCGCGAGGGAGAAGGAGACATACGCCATTGTATGTGCGCTCAGGAAGTGGTCTGGCCACATCGGACTGCAGCCGGTGGTGGTTTGCACGGACCACCAGTCCCTACAGAGCTGGCACAAGGAGCATGTCGACACCCCCTCAGGACCAGCGGCTAGGAGGGCCCGATGGCACGAGACGTTCGCCAAGTTCGACCTCAGCGTCGTGTATATCCCGGGGAAGGACAACACTGTGGCAGATTGCCTCAGTCGCTGGGCCTACCCCGCGGGCAAGGCGTGGATGGACATATCCAGCCACGGGGTTGCTGAGGAGACCGGGGAGGCCAAGCGCATCATCGAGATGGAGAAGGTCATGGAGCAAGAGGGGGTCAAGTGCTTTGTGGTGATGGCAAACCGTACGGACCTGGCCAAGTTCCGGGGTGCCCGCGTCCAAGCTATTCGAGAGGAAACCCTTGAGCAATGGATGGTGGCCCCTGTAGAGCTAGTCAAGTCGGTGCTCACAGAGGACTGGTCGGATGACTACGCGGCATCCGAGCACTGGGGCAAGTACTGGAATGCCGTGAGCGCCCCGTCGGACGACGAATGGCCTGAGGGCTTGACCGAGGATGGCGACAAGTTGTTCCTCAAGGACAAGCTGCTGGTGCCCGAGAACCGAGTCGAGCAGCTCATTGACCATTGGCACAACGCCCAGCTCATGCATCCGGGCCGAGACAAGATGCAGCAGGACCTGGAGTGGCGTTTCAAGTTCCCTCCGGGGTACTACGCCATCCTGGACAGGTACTGCAGCGACTGTGCCGTGTGTCGGGCCACGAAGAGCCCCAACCACTCCACAGCGGGCAACCCGGTGTATACGGCTATACCGGAGGCCCCTATGCGGTCCGTGGCCATGGATGTGTTCGCCATGCCGGAGGTTACCGTGGAAGGAGAGACATATGATTGTGTCATCCTAGCGGTGGACAAGCACAGCGGGTATATCGTGGCAGTCCCGGGCAAGAAGTCCAAGAAGAAGGACAAGAAGGACAGGCATGGAGTGGGGCTGCAGGCCAAGACCGTCGCTAATGCCATGATCAGGCATTGGCTGACGATTTTCGATGTCCCAGCTGTCATCTGCAGCGATCGGGGCAGTCAATTCGTGGGGACGTGGTTCAAGACGATGTGCAAGCACATGGGGATTCGGCATGCCAAGACCGTGGCGTACCACAGCCGGTCGAATTGCCGTGCTGAGGTGGCCGGGCGGCAGATGTTCAAGAAGTTCCGCCAGCTACACATTGACGAACCGGGCCGAAACTGGTACAACTCGCTGTGGAGAGTGCTCCAGGCGTATCACGACCTTCCGGGACCCACTGGACTGTCACCCCATCGCATCCTGTTCCTACGGGATCGAGTGTCACGCACTCTCCCGTGGATGAACCATGGCAAAGTGGCCCGGGATGCGAACGCTATGATGTCTGAGGCGGACGACACGGCGGCCAAAGTGTGCAAGGCACTTCAGGACGAGCATGACAAGAGGGCCAAGTACTTCAAGCAAGGAAAAGTCCAAAAGTATGCTCTCCAAGACACTGTGTGGGTGGAGCGGCACCACAAGGATGTCCTGTCCAGGCATCGGCAGGCATCTTGGTATGTGCCGGGGGTAATCGTGCGGAAGGTCGGGCAGGATGTGTATGCGGTTCGTGTGGGGGATAACAAGATCCTGGACCGTGACCACACCCAGCTTCGTCCCCGAGCACCAGACCCCAGCGGACGTCCCGTCACCTTCGAGTTCACGGCCGGCGATGTGGACTCGGACGACGAGGGTGAGGACGACGATTTCACCGCGGAGAAGATCCTGGCGGACAAGCCGGACCCGGGGACGCCTGGGGGAAGGCTTTATAAAGTCCGATGGAAGGGATTCGCCGCGTCCAGGGACTCGTGGGAACCTCCGAGCAGTTTCGTGCCGAGGTATACCACGGTCTGGATGGACTACCTAAAGAAAAAGGGTATTTCTTTGGATGTCAAGGACGTATTGGTCCATTTGGTTGCTGCTGTAGCACCGTAATGGATCCCCCCTTGGCATTTTGTTTGTTTCTGTGAATGGGGAGACAAGTGAGGGCGTTCATCCGGGGATTTTTCGGCCTTGATCGGCCATATACCCCCTCCACTCGATCTCCACATATATATTGCATTGTGGTATACTTATTTAGGTCGACCGACGACGTTTTTCTATCTTTGATCCCCTTGGTCCATGTTGTAGATCAAGAGGAGACCAGATATGGCGTAGGGCGCTGATTATCAGTGTCCACACCCCTCCCTTGGGGCATGGGGGACGCCTACGACGTGTGTGGGGCCTCCATGTGTCCTTGGGACATGGAGGGGGGGTTTGGAGCCCATTGGGGTCCTCCCGTCCTCTCTTCATTGGTTTCCGAGCGGATACAACGCTCTGAGAAGGGGGGTGAAGCCGGTTCGGACCCCCGTGGCCATCTTGGGGTCACTTGGGGTGTGTATCTATGTGCCGGCAAGCCGCCACTGGCTGATATCATACTCTCCCATCCACCTGAACTAACCTGATGTGATAGTGTAATAGGTTTGGCCATTCCGGCTATGAGCGGCCATATTCAGAACCGAGGCACCGCCAGCGGAGATTTATATAGCAGAATATCAGGAATCAACAGGGTTTTATTATCATAATGTTTCCGTAATTTTTCAGCCTTTCGTTCTGATAGTCAATGTATCGGCGACTGTCAGTTGGCTCGCGATTTTGCGTTAACCGATTGGTTAACTGTTATTTCCAGATATTTTGGCGGAAACGTTTCTGAAGGGTCAGATTTCATCTGTAAAGGGTTCGTTGCTTCCGCATTTTTCTAAATAAGCACTCGAAAATTTAATCGGAATTTTTCGTGATGTCGAAATCGGATCTTCGACTTCGACATCGCCGCACTTGATTTGGACTTCTTCGAGTGGTCATACTCCTTCCCCTATGCCCGAATCAGGTTTCCCTTATATTTGCCACCCATTTGACTTGGAGATATAAGGGAAACAAAATCGAATCGTGGGATCACTTTGAAGAGCCATATCTACGCGCGAGTGTGAGGAATGAGAATAAGGAAGGTTGGGTTGGAACTGCCTTGGTCTCAACTTAATTTAGGAAGCATCAAACGCCTTTGGTGCGCACACATGCCCGGTGTAGCAAGGGAAAAGGGTCAAGAAGGTATAAAGTGATATATAACTCTTGGACCGTGCAACCGAATATTTTAATGCGACTTTCGAGTGTGCCGCATGGGTGTTGGGGTTGCATAGCAACTTTCCTTGGGTTCCTACGTATTTTTAACGTGAAGTCATGCCAATGGAGGGACATGGCATATCATGGTGGGAGCCACTTTTGAGGGTATATTTTATATGTATGATATGTGTCTTGATATGCTCACGCCCATGTTATATATCTTCGTGTGGCCGAAGAGATGAGGAGCCATACGTGACAAAGGCCTTGCCCATGTCCCAATTGTGGGATTCAAAGCGCTAGACCAAGTCTACCGCGTATGTATTGCTCATGGTATGTTTGACAAAGAGATCCATGGGTGCACTCCCATTTTCATGGGGCATGTAGATATTAGTGGCGAAGGTATCTCCATGCGACTGATTGGGGATCCAAGTGGGGGAATTGTTCGCAAATGGTCTCAATCATTTGTGTATTGAATCATGAGCGGATATCATGGGTGAGCATAGAGATATACTATCATGACAACTTTGTATTTGGTCATATTTTCATGTTTTTGACCTCAATGTTTGCTCATTTTTGCGTTTTGTGTACTCACCTGGTCAGCTAACAGCAAGAAGCCTATGGAGAGTCGAACCATGGTATGTTGTTCATATGTTGGCATATGCTTTGGAGTTGAACACCACCATATGCCGGATCGTGTACTCTATTTGGCTTGGCGCACGAAGGATTTCGAGAATTGGTCTCAAGATCATGGGCTGACTTGGGCAGTGCGTGGCGCCCATATCCGAAAGGGTTTCGAGGGTAAGATGGGGATGTACATGGGCATTGGCCTTTGGTCTCTATCCTCCATGAATACTAGACTTCGATTCCATGCATGCTTTGAGCCTTCGGATAAGTAGTAACTCCAATTTTGAGCATATTTTTGATATATGGCCAATATGGTGTGAATTGGCAGTTTTTTGGCATGTTATGAGTTCAAACTCATAAGTCATTCCTCCAAGCCCATTCGACTCCAAGTCCAACCAAGGTTATGTCAGGGTAGGGCATGGTCCTGAGTGCCACTCTAGGCCATGACACGCCACCTTCCCCATTGGGCTAGGATTTAGAGGCTTGGGAGTGAACACATTTTTGGGGTTTGTGTATTGACTTGTGACACATGGCACTCAGCCATATCATTTGACCTGATTCAGGGTAATATGTTGGTGAGTCAAGGGAAGGTCTTGAGTCCAGGGAATGATGGGTTTATGGCTGGGAATGTGTATGTTTACCTCTTTCCCCAACTTTGCTTTATTTGTGTTCATATGCCAATTTCA
Source organism: Eutreptiella sp. 'Long Island Sound 2002' (assembly GCA_964036045.1). Taxonomy (NCBI): domain Eukaryota; phylum Euglenozoa; class Euglenophyceae; order Eutreptiales; family Eutreptiaceae; genus Eutreptiella; species Eutreptiella sp. 'Long Island Sound 2002'. The sequence goes on along the minus strand of OZ038393.1, from coordinate 2,205,970 downwards.
GGGCTTTCTTCCTTGGTGCAATTCTTGTACATGCCCGCCACCGTGGGAATACCGGTGTGCTGAACGAAAGCCCGCAGCCTGATTTGGATTGTGAATTGGGTTATTGCCATACTTGCGGGATCTGGTTGCCATTCAGGGTTGAAGGAGGATTGTATTCTCTATTTTCTATATTTTTGGTTTTGGACCCTGGATTTTGATAAATGCAAGCATTGATCCGGAGCAAGTCAGCGGGGATTACTGGCGGAAGGGGCACAGCGGGGGCCGGTCCTGGTAGGGACCTTCTTTAGTGCTGGGGGTCGCGGCGTGGTCGGCCGAGGCGGTGGTGCGGCCCGCCGGGGCCGCGGTCGCAATCCCTCGCGCGCCCTTCTTGCTCTCTTCTGCGGCTGCGGCAGCCCTCGGCGATGCGCCCGGTTCCTGCGCCGGGGCTGCCCCCCGTGTCGGCAGCGTGCCGGGAGCCGCGGTCGGGGCCGCGGCGTGGCTCGCACGGGCTGCGGTCTCCGCTTCCTGCGCGTCTGGGGCCCCCTCCCGGGGCGGGGCGGCAGGGCTGGCTGCTTGGGCGGCGGAGGCGGTCATCTCAGCTGGCTCAGGCCCCCCGGCAGGCGGCGGCGGCCCGACCAGCACCGCCGCCTCCGCCAGCCTCCGCTCCTCGCGCTCCGCGAGGGTCTCCCCCGTCCACTCCGGGGAGGAGGCGGGGGAGCGGGAGCGGGACCGGCGGTGGTGGCGGTCGTCCTGCTGGGGGGACCCATCGGAGTCTGCCATCACTGTTACCTTGGTAGGCATGCGTGGTGGCAGGCGCGCCCTTCCCACTACCTCCTGGTGCATCAGTGCCGTGCCGTGGGCAGTGCCGTGTGGTGCTCTGCTGGGGGGAGGGGGGGAGGGGGTGGGGGGCCGGCTGTGGCGTCAGCCCCGCACGGCCGGGGGCCTGCGGCCATCCACCGGCACTGGGAGGGGAGGCGGGGGAGCCACGCGGCCCACGCGTCGCGCCATAGCTCCCAGCCTGGGGCGGGGCCCAGGGCCCTGCGCCCCCGGGGGTCGTCGAGTGGTGTCGGGGGGAGCCGCACCAGGTGGACCCCCGTAACGGCGGTGACCTCCTGTGTTCGCAGGAAGGTGTGTACTCCGTCCCGCGCCGCGGGCGCCGGGAGGGGGGGGCGGGGTACGGGTGTTGCCCCATAGAGGTGGGTGGGGGTGATCCCCAGGATCCGCCCCGGGTCCCCGCGGGTCGCGACGACGAGGAGGAGCAGGGCGGTGCCAGGGCACTCTTGCCAGAGGACCTGCCCCCTGTCGTGGGCACCCCTGGTTCTGGAGAGGGGGGGGGACAGGTCTGGGTTAGCCCAGCTGCGGGGCGCGTGCGTCGCCGGCGGGAGGGCGGGGCACCAAGTGGGCTCCCTGGGGAACGCCTCGCAGACGATGGCGTACGGGGGGGTAGGCCTGGCGCCGTCGTACACCGGGTTGGTCGGCCGGGGGCGGGCGGACGCCTCGTCCGCGCCTTCCACGAACACCGTGACCTCGCCCACCTCCAGGTCCTCGTCCGGTGGGTGTAGAAGGTGGAGCGCCGCATCCAGCTCGGACACTCCCCCCGGGTACGTGGCCCGCGCCTGGTTCAGGTACGGGGCCGCGTCCCCGGGGTAGCGCGTCCTGAGGGCGTGCAGCAGGGCTGGGGCGCTGCTGCGGAGGGACATGGCAGACCCTGCTTCCGTCAGCCGCAGGGTGTCCCCCATGGACAGGGGCCGGCCCGACCGATTGGACTCGCGCCACTCCATCCAGTGCCCGTAGAGGGCCGCCTCTGGGCTGATGAGCCACGGCTGGACGGCGTTCACGATCCGGTGCATTGCCGGGAGCAGCGTAGGGGCCCCCGCTCCGTTCAGCTAGCGGACGGCCGGAAGGGCGGTCTCGTTCAGGAAAGCCCTCGCACTGCCCGCCAGGTCACACCGTGCGGCAGCGTGCGCTTCGTGTGCCTCCGCCACCGCGTCCGCCACCAGGCCCCGGACGGCCGCCTCCTGCGCTCTGCGGCGGGCCCTGGTGTGTCCCGGCCCATCCCCCCGTCGGCGTGGCATGGTGCTGCGGGCTCTGCAAAGGGCGGCGGCGGGTGGGGGTTAGGGTGCGAACACGTGCGACAGGTGCGCAACGGATGTGGGGTCCCGCAGGTGCACGTGGATCCACAGAAGGGCAGCGCCCGCGGGGCCCGCTCGTGGGTGCGAGGGGGTGTGTGCCCCCTGGATGCGCCGGTGCAGGGCCTCCTCCTCTGTGCGCCTGCGCGGGCCTGCGGGAGGTTCGGGCCAGGGGCACGCGGCCACCTGGGCGCACCGCGCGCACCTGTTGGCGCCTGTCGACGCTGCGGAGGACACCGTGTCACATTCCCCGCAGAGTCGGCAGGTGTGTGGGAGGTGGGAGGGCGGCACCAAGGGTCGAGATGGCGGAGCCAGAGGTCGTCCCACCTCTGTCGGAGGGGGTCCCGGATCTCCAGCAGGCGGGCGCGGACGCGGCGCCGGTAGTCCTTGCCAAGCGTCTTCCGCCCGACCTCCTGCCACGTGTCGTCGGGGAGGATCCCGTGGTCGTGGAAGGCGGCAATGAGGTCGTCCCACGCCGGGCGGGGGTGCCCCTGGGGGGGGCTCGCCATGTACACGTGGCGCCCGCTGAGGTGGGGCGTCAGCGCATCCTATCAGCACCCGTTCGTGGTGTCTCTGTAGAGGAGGGCCAGCAGGGTGCCGTCCGCGACTGCCTCCCACCCCACTCGCAGCCCTTCGCAGCCGTCTAGCTCCTGGCGCAGCGCGGCTGCAATGCCGGTGGGGAGCATGAGGAGCAAGGGCCCCTGGGTGTCGCCCAGCCGGGACAGGGCGTCGTCGTATACCGGCCCCCCAGCTTTGAAGTGCGCCACAGCGAGTTGGGCGGCCCCGTCCTCTGGAGGGTGCCACCGGACGGTGGCAGCAGCGTGTCCCCACGTGCGTATCTCCGTAGCCCGGAGTACGTTGGCGGCGTGAAGGACGATGCGGGGCGGGACGGGTGTCCTGACGAGTGAGGACACGTCCCCAGTCCATCCCGTTTGCGGCCCCGGGGCCGCCTGCAGCCATTCCCCCGTCGCCGCGTCCCACGGGTGGTCAGGCCCCGCCCCGCGGATCATGGTGGGTCTCGGCCGGGTGTCCGGCCCCCATCCCTTGAGCGGGATGGCGGCGTATCGTTGCGCAGGGGCCTCCGGGGCGCCCGTGGCGGCGCACCACCGGCTCCACTCGCGCGCCCACTCCTCACCCACGATGCGCGCCTCCCATGCGGTCATGGAGCCGCGCTCGATGATCCACGGTGGCAAGAGGGCGTCTTGTAGGTGCCTCGAGAACCCCCCCGGCAGGTCCTGGTACGGGTGGGGGCCCTCTTGGGGCGGGCACTCCAGAGTGCCATTCACGACACGGAGGGAGGCTACGAAGTCCTTGTCAGGGCGCGGGGGAGGGGGAGGGTGGTCGCCCTCCGCCGCAGTGAGCCACCGGTGTGCCCGGGCCGCCGCGCTCTGGGGCTCGCGGAGGAGTTGCTCCAGCCGGTGGTTGCGAAGCTCCCATGCGAAATCCCCCAGCCGGAGCATGTGGTGGAGGAAATCGTCCACAGAGGTCCCTCCTGGCGGGTCGTATCGGGCTATGGCGCGGAGCTGCGCCTCCGCCTCCTCGGGCACCAGTCCGGAGCAGAACACCTCCGTCCATGTGGCGCCTGCGGAGCGCCACGAGGCCACTCACAGGGCTTTGTCCCCGGGTGGGAGGTGGCGGGCCGCCTCGTGTACCGCCTGGCGGTAGTGGGGCCAGAGGAGCCGTGAGTGGGCGCATCCCACGTGCATGTGCACTGGGGTCTCCTCCGAGCCGCCGCACAAAAGGCACGGTTTTGGGACGATGGCGACGCCGAAGAGCCGCTCCTTCCGGACGCGGAGTCTGCGCTGCACCGGCGTGTGGCCGTCTCGGGCCCGCAGCGCCCGGCGGTTGGTGGCCGTCGCGGTGAGGTCCCGGGCGTGGACATAGGCCGTGGCGTGGGCCGCGCCCAAAGGTGTGTGTCCCCGGTGCGTCAGCGCATGGTCCGTCTGCGCCCGTTGCGCGACCTCACCGAGCACCCGCATCGTGGGGGGCCGTAGATCAAGATGGCCGTCACGGCCGGCGACAATGAGCTGGGCGTGGCCAGGGTCCGGGGGCGTGTTCTGCAGGACCGTGTCCTGGGATGCCGCCCAGTCCGCCTTGTGCAGTAGGGCGTCACTGTGGTGCGAGGTGGCTCGGACGTACCAGAACGGGTGCCCGGCGTGTTGCCCTCGCGCGTATAGGCTGTCCCGGAGCCACCTCAGGGGCATCTGGTTGACCACCTTCGCTGCGCCCGCGGGGACCCCCGTGGTCCGCTCGCGATCTGCGTGCCGCAGGAGGTGGAGGATGACTTCGGCGTGCACCGTGTGGACCCATGGTCGGTGGGCACCGTATTGTAGGGGGAGGGAGGCGGCAGCCCCCTCCCCGTCGGGCACCGTGCCCGAGACGGCCACCGCCCACGTGCGGGTGAGGTCGGCGGCGAGAGCGACGCTGGTGGCGTGTCTGCAGGGTCCGCCCCCGGACGCGTCGGAGGAGGTGTGTCCCCAGGCCTCCGGGATCCAGTAGTATCCGGTGGGGCTGAGCCACCCCGCGTTGAGGTCGGCGGAGTGCCACCGGACGTCGGGGTGGCTGGGGGTCAGTTGGTCCACGCTCAGCGCCCTGGTGTCGCCTGGGCTGATCGCCGGGTGGTCGTGCAGCGGGATCTCCGCTCCGGTGATCGTGCTTGCCCAGGACCGAAGTGCCGTCACATGTTCCTTGAGCCACGTCGGGCCCCCGCGCTGGTGCACCACCAGGTGTCCCGTGTCCTCCGGCTGGTCCTTCAACGCGTGCACCGCCATGTGTGGGTCGTGCGGCACCCCCGTAGCCACCAGCAGGGTGGTGCCACGGGGGAGCCCACGGGGTTCGGGCTGGCCTGCCCCCACCTGCACTATTACCCACTCGGCCCGGAGCTGCGCTTGCCCCGTCGCTTGGGTGCAGATGTTACACACTGCGTCTTGTGGCTGCTGATCATGGTTCCATGTGTGTTTGGTGTCCTGCTCCTCTATGTTCAGATCTACAAGCGGAGTGGTTTGTCAAACACAGTCCGCTTCGGTCTTCTCGGCTTTTGGTTTGTTTTCCTTTGCGGGTGGGTCCTTGGGATCCCCACCTGTTTACACATGTGATGCGCCTGTTGCCTACCCAACGTACAGTGGTCCGCTGCCCACTCCTGCATACACACAGGTGTATTGAGCAGATGCCCAAACTGCATTTTGCCAGCAACTTATTTTGTCGTTTCTTAACGCAACAACCCAGGTGTCCATCCCACATCTCCATTGCCTCTGCATGGCAGTGTGGTCTGCACAGGTCGGACCCAATGTTTCATCCAACCAATGCCCGCGCCTACGTGCACATTTCTCGCATCTTGCCCAACGATGAGAAAAAATCCAAAAAATGGCCGTTTTTTGGTCAAAAGTTGAGTTTTGTGGCCTCAGACAAGCGGTTGAAGACCAGTTTCCTTCCAAAATCGGCCAAAAAGGGCAGTTTTTTGGTAAACAATTGAATTTTTTTGCCTTCAGCCAAGCAGTTGAGGACTCCCCCCCCTATTTTGAGGGTGCTGGATGTGGAAAAGCAGGTTGTAGGCACACACAGATCAGAAAAACACAATTTACAGCATCCATATGCACCAAAACTTCCCATTTTTCATGAAAAAAACGGCAGAAAAAGGCCGCTTTTTGGTCACAAATTGTGTTTTTCGGCTTCAGACAAGAAATCCAAAACCCTCGCCCTATTTTGAGGGTGCTGGATGCAAAAAAGCAGGTTCCAGAGAGAGAGACAGATCAAGAAAACACAATTTACAGCATACATTTTTCATGAAAAAACGGCAAAGAATGGCCGTTTTTGGTCAAAAATTGGGTTTTTCGGCCTCAGACAAGCATTTGAAGACACCCCCCCCTATTTCGAGGGCGCTGGATGCGAAAAAGCAGGTTCTAGGCAGAAACAGATCACGAAAACACAATTGACAGCATGCGTATGCACCAACATTTGTCATTTTTCATGAAAAAAAAAGGCCAAGAATGGCCGTTTTTTGGTGAAAGATTGAGTTTTCCGGCGCCAGACAAGCATTCGAAGACCCCCCCACGTTTTTGAGGGTGCTGGATGGGAAAAAGCAGGTTATAAGGGAACACAGACGACTGAAACACAATTTGCAGCATCTGTATGTACCAAAACCTCCCATTTTTCATGAAAAATTCGGCCAAAAATGGCCGTTTTTTTGTCAAAAATTGAAGCTTTTTGGCCCCAGACAAGCAGTTGAAGACCCCTCCCCCCCTATTTTGGGGGTGCTGCATGCGAAAAAGCAGGATGTAGGCAGCCACAAAGCAGGAAAACACAATTTATTGCATCCGTATGTAACAAAATTTGCCGTTTTTCATGAAAAATCGCAAGAAATGGCCGTTTTCCGGTCAAACATTGAGTTGTTTTGGCCTCAGACAAGCAGTTGAAGAACCCCCCCCCCCCCATTTGGGGGATGCTGGATACGAAAGAGCAGGTTGTAGAGGCATATATATCACGAAAACACAATTTACAGCATGCGTATGCACCAAAATTTGCCATTTTTCATGAAAAAAACGGCCAAAAATGGTTTTTTTTTGGCCACAAAACTGAGGTGTTTTTAGCTTCAGATAAGCAGTTGAAGACCCCCTCTGCCTTTTTTGAGGGTGCTGGATGCTAACAAGCAGGTTCTAGGGGCACACAGATCAGGAAAACGCAATGTACAGCATGCGTATGCACCAAAAAGTTCCATTTTTCATGGAAAAAAACGGCAAAAAATGGCCGCTTTTTGGTGAAAAATTGTGTTTTTTGGCCTCAGTCAAGCAGTTGAAGACCTCCCCACCCCTATCTTGAGGGTGCTGGATGCAGAAAAGCATGTTGTTTGGGGACACAGATCGCCAAACACAATCCACAGCATGCTAGCTACTTAAAAGGGGCCTTTTTTTTATGTTGCAGGTTTTGGGATTTTTGGACGTCATAAAATCCTATGTGCAGCAGAGTTGAAGGGCTTGAAGCTGGAAACAGGGATGACCAAATGTCATCAGCATCAAAGCAAAAATATGGAAAGACACAGGGGTCGCTCAAATCTGTCAGTGAGGAGAGTACTGACCACCTGACAAAAAACTATAGATAACATACATAAGTAAGGGCCGGTGTCTGCATACTCCTGTGAAGTGAAGGTGTGCCTCTGAGAGCTTCCTTTGTGTGGATCGTCCAAAAAATAGAGTGATCTGGAATCCAGGGATCAAAACTGGACGCTAAACAAGGTGGGGTATCCGAAACTGACAGAAATCTCTGAACGGCAGACATATGTCCCAGAGATCCAACCCAAGAGCTAAGCAAAAACCAGAATTTGCGAATGCAGGTTGGGGGGGGCTACCGATGGAGAGGGGAAAATGGGGGGCGGATGAAACCTCTGGTTTGGGGGAGGCGTCGATCATGCGTCATTCAAAAAGGAGGGGGGGTTCAGCCGGCCTCTTTTTGGAGCAGAGTGTAGGAGTTTTGGGAGGTTGTGGAAGGTGGGATTGGAGTGTGGAGATGAAGGTGAGGGAGAAGATGTTGTGTTAGGGAAGTTGTGGGGCGCGAGGCTTAAGCGGCGGAACTGGGATGATGGTTTTGTTTTGTGAGAGGAGCGTGTTTGGTAGGGGCGCTTGTTGGTGGGTTTGCTGTATAGTGTTTTCTTTGGATAGGTCAGTTTCGTTGGGGAGTTGGAAGAGGTGCTGAGGTCAGACATGGGTGTAAACCAGGGGTTGTCTGGGCCGTAGGGTTCGAGGTGGTCGACATTCAGGGGGTTCATGATAAACCAGTCTCTAATAGTCTCCAGAGCTTTGGAAAGGGGTTTACGCCGATGTTGGAGGGCTTTAGTTTGCTAATTTATATGGTGAGCGTAGGTGGAGTTGCTGTGTGGGGTTCGGAGAAGGTTGCTGAGAGAGTTGGGGACGAGTGTTCTGAAATATTTGCGAATTTCCCCCCTAGATGCAGTCGGGAGCCAATTTGTAACGATGTGGCGGAAGGATAGTGGCCATGTGTGGTTGAAGAGTGCGCGAAGGTGAGTTGTGGAGGTACAGTAAGAGAGATGGGATAGGGGGTCCAATGGACCGATGAGGGAGCATGAAGGGCATTTAAAATTGTTGAGGATGAAGTGAGGTTTGTAAGCTTTACAAGAGAAGAGGCCGTTCACCCATTTGAATGAGAAAACGGAGAACCAAGAAGAGTGGAGAAAGTAGTCATTGCCGACTGAGAGGTGAATGTTGTTATGATGATGTTAAGGGAGTTGAGTGGTCACGTTTTTGTAGGAGATTTTGCCAGGAAGTATGCTGAAACGGATGGTAAGGATGAGGGAGGTGACGGAGAGGAGGTAGTTGTTGGAGTGTTGGTATTGATTGTGAGGGATCCGGTTGGCGATTGAGTCAGCAATTTCGTTTCCGAGGATGTCGACATGTCCTTTGCACCAGACTAAGAATGGTGAAAGTTTAGGGTGGTTAGGTGCGGACCAGATCAGGTAGTACCAAAAGGAGAAAGGGTCGGCGAGGAGGACAAGGGAAAGTGGGAGTGTGGCATGATGTAGTTTACGGTGCTGCAGGTTGAGAGGTTGTCAATCGGAACGATGATGGGTTGAGGTTAGGAGTGTAGGAGGAAGGTCGTAAGCATGAAGATGCTATAGATTTCTGCGGGGTAGGAGCCTTTGACTTTGATGTGACACGTGGATGCTATGGCTAGTGTCGAGAAGGGGGTGGTGACAATGGCGGCGGAACCGGAGGGTAATAGAGGTTTGGTGGGGTTGTTGGAGCCATCAGTGTAAATGATGGGGGCGGTGAGGTGAATTTGGATAGCGTCGATAAAACCGTGACAGCCCGAATGATCGAGATTGTCATGGGGGGGTAGGGGTGTGATGTTGTTGAGGTTAGCCTTGTGCCACTTGTGTTTCCTCCTTCACAGGGGAGAGGCACACTGATGAGGCAATACGCAGCAAACTGTTGAAGACTTGGACCATGTGGGACTTACATTCAACCAAATCCATGCAAAGGAAAGTGACCAAGGGCCTAACATCAAAAAGCCATTGGGTGGTCTACCAAGAGGCTACTGTGCTTGTCATATGTTGGAACTCTCTGTCAACATCTACTTGAAGTCACAAGCTGTGTGTGATGTTGTTCTAAAGATCAAGGAAAAAACCAAGTTTTTACGCCGTTCTGGCCACCGGCTTACAAATCTGAAAGGCATTCAAAGGCAGCTTGTTCTTGAGGAAACGACTCTACCAAAATTTGGCAATTACGTTTGTTGGAGCTACACGCACCAAGGTCAAGAGTGGGTTCGCAATTCACAACCGGCCATTTTAAGGTATGACGTCACACATGGGTATGAGGAAGGACACAACGACGGGGCCTACTCTGACAGCAAGCTACACCACAACGAGTGGAAATTGAACTCGCATTCAGTGTGTGTCACTCACCGTGCTGCAGAAGCTGTCCGGTGCTTCGAAGGAACTAAGTATGTGACCATTTCCCTTGTTTTGCTCGCCATTTACAAGCTATTCGGCAATCCTGAGAAATAATAAACCCCCCACCCCGATTATAAGCAAGCAAAGAAATATAAGCAAGCATGCCTGCTAATACTTGTGAGGTGTAGAATATAAGCAAGCATGGCAAAATGGCGAACTCAGAGGTAAGGCAAAGACAGAAAAGAGAGGCACAAGCATGCTTTGTCTGCCACAGTATTCCCAGCCCAGGGGACCATAAAGTTGAAATTACCTCCTGCACATGAAGTCGGTGATAGACATTTGCTTTGGGCCCGCCTTAGGCTTAGCCTTCGGGGCTGGAGCACTAGAGCCCTCTGCTGCCTCGGGCAAAGCATCTGCAGGGGGGTTGAACTGATAAGGAACACGCAATTTAGCTTCCACAGGGTTCAAATATCCCAGGGATTGAAACAGGGCAGGCACATCAATTGTTCTGGATGCAGCCTTAAGGCCCTTGTAAGACAAGTCTACAAATAAATTGCGTGTCTCTGCAGCTGTGACTTTCCCCTTTTTTTTATCACTTCCATATAAAGTTGGTGATGGCAAGCGCGATACAGTGCAGCCAACGCCAGATCAATGGCCTGAATGAATGAAGTCAGGCCACCAGGTATGATCGCATACTTGACACCTGCAACGCAAAATGCAGCAAGAACAGCAGGGCTGATGTGGGCACTTGCGGAGTTCATGACAACTAGTGCATCAGCATTTGATTTTTTCAGTTGGTCCACAAGGTATGGGACATACTGGTCTCGCATGTACACTGAATTGATGACACCTGTTGCATTGGTGGTTACCAATAGCTGATGGGGGTTTGCAATTGTCTTCGGTTTGTGACACTTGAGGATTATGGCTGGGTTGATGGGCACAGAAACAAACTTGTCACCCTCCTCCCTGACAGCCAAAGCAGCCAGCAAGGTACCCATGTGCTTGAAATGCTTTTCTTCTGCATGAACAAGCACATTGGTGTTGCTTCTTATGTCCAAAGTGGTCAACTGGCGTAGCATGCCTGCAAGTGCCGCAAGCTTTTCATCATAATAGATGAATACTTTGTGTCCCTTGGGGGTGACATACAAATGCGTATAAAATCCATCGAACCGTTTAGTGCCTTCTTCAGGGGATAGTTGTGTGCGATGCTGCGATTTTCGCAGCGCAATACGATGTCGTTGCCGAAATCGTTGCAGCCATTTGTCCATCAACAAACACATCTGGCCTGCACCAATCGTTTCGGCTTGTCCACGAAGAAGTGATACAGAAACTGATAATTTTCGCCTGTTACGATCCCTGAACCAGGCCCACAGTGCGGAATTGCCCTCTGCAAATTTTGCTTTGCGGCCACAATGTCCTACTCTTCTGGTGTTTCTGGGTACCACCATACCTTGCACCTTTTCGAAGGCTGCACACCAATTGTTGAGTTGTCGCTGTGAGAAAATGAACACCTTTTCTGCTGTCACATCCCAAATTTTCTGTCGGATGGTCTCCAGGTCCATGCCATCCTGTACCATCTGTGCGGTGCGACATTTCACATACATTGGGGGGGTGTATCGAACTGCTTTTCCAACTGCATTGCGATTTCCAACTCCCTGATTGAAATTGCGTTTCGTTTGGAGATACCTCTCAGCCTTTGCGTTGCTGGCTTCCTCCTCTGGTGGTACCCCTGACATGCTTTGGGCAACACCAACACCCCAGTGATCATCACAGACATCATCCTCAGCATGTTCATCGTCTTCATCAAACCCCAGGTCATCTCCCCCTTCATGTTCTTCTACACCTTCATTGGATTCTGCACTAACGCTGCCTCTGTCCTCAACGTCTGTTGCAGCCTCATAAAAATCCTCAACAACGGCTTCATCCTCCTCTCGGGCTGCTGGGATGTCATCATTAAAGAAATGGGGGTCATTGGTGTCAAGCAAAGCCATCTTTCTGCGGGGAAACAGGGGGTGTTCCAAATATAAGCAAGCAAAAATTGTAAGCAAGCGAATAAATATAAGCAAGCGCTTGCTTAAAATTCCGGGGGGGGTTTACCTACCGCAGCATTGGGATGACACCACAGTACTAGTTACAAGCATTGGACACAACGTGAAGGAGCCACGAAGGAAATACCTCGCAAACCTCACATGCCGCTGGGCAACAGAGCTGCAATGGACACCAAGCGGCTCTTGTGATTGCAACTCTATTTGATCCACGCTACAAGCTTTACGCATTCCATAGTGAAGCACTGCGGCAGTGGGCGGAAACGGCACTCGGCAATGTGTGACAGCACTGGAAAGGAGCACAAAACGAGAGAACTAACGTGTTGAACCAAGGCAACCAATCAAAGCGGCCACATGACTTCCTTGATGACTCTGATGATGAAGTGGAGCAAACACCAGCAACAACAAAGGAGTGGGACCTCTACTTAACTTTGGCTCAACAACGTAAGGACATTTGTGTCTTAGCTTGGTGGCGTAACCTTCGGCTATCTACTCCTAGACTAGCTGAAATGGCACGTTAGCTTTTGGCAACATCTGCCATTTTAGCAGGTGTAGTGACGCGTTCCCGTGGGGGGCCTGGCCACGGGACGCTGCGGTGGACACGCACAAGCAAGCAGGCAGGCAAAGTTCCAACGTGTCATCTCTTTGAAAAAGCCACACTTACACATTTTCTCACGCCGACCCTCGACAGCCCTAGCGGCGCGATCAATCAGTACTACCACACTGGCACTCACCAGTCACTTCTGCAAATGAATCCCTCCCCCAAGCCACCCCCCGTGCTCAAGCCGTCATGCTCTAACCCCCAATCCGCAACCACACCGCCTTCGGGTATCAAGCGGAGACCCCGGCCTGCGGTTGTCTATAACGGGGCTGCCAAGTCTCTTTGAGATGAAGCAGACGAGGACAGCAACGTGCAGCGGTACTCAGCCCGCGATTGAACTTGATTTCGGGCTCCCGCCCCTCCCCAAAAAAGCTTGGCGCGCAAGAGCCTTTCTCCCCGGCCTGGCCAGCCACAAAAGGCGCCGTTCAGTGCAAAAAAGCAGGCAGGCAAAGCACTGCGCTCACAGGGGCATCATTACGCTCGTGTCATGTGACAAAACGTTTCAGGATCCTTGCCACTCTGAAACAAGGGAACAAAAGTATGTACAGCAACACATCAGGATATGTACACATGGGGTTAAGACTGGACTGGGGTAAGGGCATCACATGACAATAGACACTCAGTCCCAACTCATATCCCAATCCCAAGTCCGACCCTCTCAGTGGCTGGCAGGGGCGGGGGCTCAAACACAACCCATGCCCTGCTCAGTCCGGACCCTGAACCCTGGCAATAGGGGGGGTGTCCCGCCCAGCCACAGGCGAGTTCCTGGGAACCAAGAAGCTACAAGGCCGACCAACAGTCGCTCCCTATGCCCAAAACGGCAGGTCCCAACTCCTCTCTGAGCCGGAGATAAGGCCCCGCCGTTATCCCCCAGGAGTTGGTAGCTGAAAATGGGCTGTCTCAGCCCAAACTGATATTAGCTCCGAAAACTCCAAAATTGACCCCTCGTCTGGACGCGCCAGAGGTAGGGACGAGGCAACTGACCCCATGCTCTTTGAGTACAAAATCTCTGGAGCCCTCACCCAACCTGGTTCCCTCTGAGGTCCCGGCATCAGGGTACCACGGGTTCGTCAAGTGGGGTCATGATGCCAAAATAACCGAAATTGGCGTCATTCCCACGCGTGGCTCGCCCGGCCAGGGCAAGGCCAATGGCTCACAGGATAGGAGGCAGGACCTGAGACCTATATCTGAGTGCACAACTTGAAATTAGGTCCAGGCTTTCTTTGGGCCTAGAGATATGGGGCCCTTAATTGACCACACGGGGGGGGTGAAATGTGGGTCCCAAAAGGGGGTCATTTTGGCTGCTCAAAATGAGCCAAAATCCGGGGTACCCCCAATGGTATACTTCCACGCCGGCTTGGAGATCGGATCTGCTGTTCCATATGCCATCCACCGGGAGTGAAACAGAGACTCTCATATCCTTGGCTCCTAAAGATCTCCATGCCATTCGGCGTGGTGATAATCCCAATTGGGTCCACAATTGCCAAAATGGCAAAATCGTCCACACTCACTTTGGGCTAGCACCTTGACGAAGGTCGCTCCGCTCTGCCCACGTGGTGTGCGAACCATGGTGATTAATATCCATAACACCCATGTCATATATGGTCCATCCGTCCATGCGTCCGGCGTGCACGAGGGGGATGAACATGGTGCACGGCGGGCAGAAAATGTGGAAAATTGCTCAAAATGGCCGAAAATGCGCACACTCATGGGTGGGGCAAATGAGGCACATGCCGGACTTGGACCGGAGTGTGCCATAGGATTGGTATCAAGTCATATGCGTCCAACAAATCTTTTGGGCGTCGCCCAAACCCGTCCGGTTTTGGGAATGGCAGGGTCACCAAGTGAGCCCATGATTTGGCATCGTCCCAAATCGCCAACATGGCGGCCACGGTATGCCAAGCCCAAGAGGGGTTTTTCGTCCGTTCCAAGATATGTTGCGCACCGAAGTATGTACCCTCATAACATACTTCGGTCATGATGTCAATTGGGCGCAACGTTGAGATACACGGTCGCCACTTGACATCATGACGGGCAAAAAACAGCAAATTTGGCGAAAAAGCACGCAAAAGTGCCCTGAAAACTGCACAAATATATTACAATATCTTCGGCTTGGATTGAGTAATCGACCAATCCTTCTAAACACAATGACCGGACTCCAATGACCTTTGATTCCACATATGTGCTCCACTTGGGGCGCTTTGGAAGGCCGCGCGCGCTGCCTCCCAAGTGGGCACATGCAAAAATGGAATGTAGCAAAAAACACACCTTGCTCGCAACGCATCGCTTCGGGAGCGCTCCACAAGCGTCCCTTCACGTAGGTTAGGTTTGCGAGTGTTGGTTGGGAGTAAAATGAAGGGCTTTGTGCGATATGGGGTCCATTGGCGGGTTAGTCTTGGAATGGTGCACCCGCCAAATGGGCAAGTGATATGACACCAAATATGGCATACAACCCTACCCTCGCCTTCTACACCCAACCTAGTGGCCTAGAATCAAAGTATGCCTGTATTCTAGAGTAACGTTGGTCCCTTAACACGCATGCAAGTGCTTTGGTCGAAAATCGACCTCCTTTCGGAAAGCCGAATTTTAGCATACACGCAACATATATTGCCAATATATATATGGAGATCATATATGCACTATCCCCGGATGTAGAGGCTAGCAAAGAGGGAGAAAACACCAACTCAACATACTTCTATACGTACTTGGACGCCAAGTACGTGGGATTGCCCATTTCTTGAAAAACACTCAAAATAAATAACCGTTTGGGCCTATGGAGTTGGGATCCTTTGGCCTCATCCTATGACTATGGGGGGCAACACCTCATACACAGTGCCTATGAGGCACGTTGATTCGTCCTTGGGCGCTTGAACGCTCGTAACCCTTGTTATTTCACTTTGGGGGTTCAAAGCGCCTTCGGCTGCCCAGAATTTCTGGGAAAAATCTGGGACGCGATGCGTTCTATCAAGGAAAAAATTGCGGATCACTCGAAGACTGTTTCAGTCTTAACTTCAGGAAAAATCCTATTACAGAATCATCTAATGCAGTGAACGGAAGGTGCGACGACAGGCGGCGATTTCACGACAATTAGAAATCGCGGTAGAAATCGGGTATTTCACCAATTTCTAACCGCAAATCGACCAAGACAGTAAAATTAGGGTAATTCTACATCGATTTAATGGCTAGAAATCGGATTCCAGATTTCGCGGGTTAGAGAACAGGGATATCCCGCTGACAGCCGGTGTCAACGGCTTCCGCACGGGTGTGACGGCTCACAGGCCTCCGGGCCATGGGCCATAACGGGTGTGACGGCTCGCAGGCCTCCGGGCCATGGGCCATAGGTTCTGGGTACCGCTTCACCCCCCTCCTTAGAGCAAACCCTGGGGGGGGCTCGATAACACCCAAGCATGGCAGCGGGCACCCAGGACCATCCCCTGAAGGGGGGGGGGTGTCACATCCTCACTTCAGGCTGATTTGCGGGCCCAGTACGATCCCACAGTAAGACAGGTACGGTGCTGTAGCTGTTAGTAACTGCAAGTATAGTATCAAGTATCAAGTCCCGGGTCCTGGCGGCGATCGTTCGGCATCCAAAGGACCCGTTAACCCCTACCAGGCGCACCGGGTGCCGGCTGCGACGGTCACTACCACAGTGGCAGTCGCATACACGGCCAACATAGGTGTCACACGACAACCGAGGTGGTCCCACAGGTCAAAAGCGACCACAAAAATCCATCAGGCTACCCCAGGTTTCCCCAGGCTGCAGTCTGGGGGAGAGTCCCCACGGGTCCTTCCTTGGGCGCACCATGTCCATATCCACGATGCGAGTCCAGAGTGGTAAAGCCGAACGAGCTCCTCCATAAGGGATCGGGCATCAAGGCCGTCTTCTCCCTCGCCCCATTACCACGAAGGCCATGCATGGGGGAGTCCCCATGCAGTCTGGGCGGAGGCGTCGACTCCTCAAACCACCAGTTTCCCAGGCAGACTGACCGAGGTCAGGACACCGGAGGTCGCCACCCGACTGCAAGTGCGTCTGCGAGTCGGTAGGCTCACACTGGGACTGACAGTGGCGGACCGCTTGGAGTGTAGTCAGGCAACTGGGCTTCCCGCCTGGCGCCATCAGGATCTCAGCACATCACAGCCACTAGGGCACACGGTATCACGGGCACTCAAACAGAAGAATCTGTACTTAGGTACTGGTCCAGGCTGGACCTCATCTAAGAGCATGTACAGGGCGACTCAGGGCGCCTTTGTAGTCCGATTCGCATCCCCTCGGGGGGAAAAAAACAGTCCATATCTCGGTGATGGACTGACAACACTTAACATACAGATGCACATATCCTGGGGAACAGAAAAATAAGCAATAAGCGGGGTAATAGGCGTGTAAACACACTCTGGACAGAGCGCCAAACCACGCCCCGGTTAGGATAAGGCATATGCAGGAGGGTGGACAGGAAAACGCCTGAGTTCAGGCCATATATAATGTGCAGACACACGTAGACTGGTCTGGATCCCGCAAGTGCCATGGGACCAGACCACACACCCAAATATCGCAATGCCGATGACAGCGGCATCCGTTGCGCAACGTTGTATGGGCTTCAAGGCCCTGAGAGCTCAGGAAATGTCAAGGTCAGTCGCCCTGCCCGGTTTTCCAAGGATTCAGCAGGCGGGGAGTGACGAATAGGAGTTGAAGAGAGGGGCCATCCTCCCCTGAATTCAGCATGGCATTCTTGGCCACTCTGATGGCAGGTCACCGGAAGATGGAAGAGAGCAAGCAAGTGAGGGACGATCCGTCGACCTAACAAGCGCTCAAAATGCATCAGGGGAGAGCTCAGGGCGGTGATCAGGCGCCCCTGGCTGCAATCGCCCGGGTGAGTACTGCCAAGTCCGAGACGTGGATCTTGGTCTTGTGCTTGCGGATGTAGTCCATAAAGGGGGTATTGATCCGCGGCACGAACGAGGAGACGGGTTCCCAGGTGTCGTGGGACGGCCCATAGCCTTGCCAAAGAACCTTGAACTCCAGGCCTCCGGGTGCCGAGGCTTTCCGACGCTGGGCCAGGATCTTCTAGACGGTATAGTCGTCCTGATCAGCATAGTGGTCGTCCGAATCAGCCTCATGTGCGGCATAGTCCAGGGACACATGTTGGCCACGGAGGTCGGGTTCCCGCACACGGAGTTGACTCTCGTGGCGCTCCCGGGACTGTCCGTGACCCACCTTGATGCGGTAGGTGTCCTCACCAATCCTGCGGACCACCTCTCCGGGTGTGAACCAGGTTTTGGTGCGGTGGGTGCCCATAGGGCGGGGTCTGATCACCCACACCGGGTCTCCCACCCTGAACTTTTGCGTTGTCGAGCTCGGGGCGGACTTCTGACGCTCAGCATGCTCCTTCTGGAGCTGCTGGCGGATGTCCCGCGCCGTTGCCTCTTGCCGCGCAAAGAATTCCTTGGCGTCCATGGCCATACCATCACCAGACAAGGCAAGTCCCCGACCAAGGGGGTCCCTGCCGAACAGAATCTGGTGAGGGGACAAACCACCCGGAGTGGGGGTGTCATGATGGGCCTTCAGAGCGGGCCACATCTCCTCAAACCAGTTCCGACGTGGATTGGTGATGTGAATCTTGCGCAGCTTCTCGAACAGCTGCCTTCCAGCCACATCAGCCCGGCCGTTGGACCAGCTGAGATAGGCGACGCTCTTGGCATGACGTATTCCCATGAGGGAACACATGGCCTTGAACCAGACACCAGTAAACTGGGGCCCTCGGTCACTGCAAATGGTGCGGGGGATGTCAAAGACGGTCAGCCAATGACGAATCATCATGACTGCCACTTCCTTGGCAAGCAACCCCTTTTTGCGTGCCGGAACGGCTACTACGTAGCCGCTGTGGCGATCCACACAAAGGACCACACAGTCAAAGGTCTCCTTGCCAATGTGAACTTCGGGCATGGAGAAGACGTCCATGGCCACGCTCTCCATGGGCTGGTCAGGCACCGGAGTCCATTGGGCTTCCCCCTTGACGTTCCGGTTATCGGGATTGCAGGCCTGACAGACCGAGCAACCCTTTCTGACCTTCTTGATGGCGGTGTAGAGACTGATCTGGTCGATCTCAAACCGGCGCTGCATGTCCAGGGCTTGCTTCTTGACCCCTGGGTGCATCATGTGGTGGTGACAAGCCTCACATAGCTCGAGCACTCGGGACTCTGGGACCAGCAGCTTACCATTCCGGTAGAGCTTGCCATCTTCCTCAGTCAGCCCCTCTGGCCACTTCTGCCCGTCATCAGGGTCGGTCACAGCCCTATACTCGGCCTCAAAGGCCTCAGACTTAGCGTAGTCGTCGGTCCAGTCGTCCTGGAGGCAAGATTCAGGGAAGAGGTGCTTGTCGGACTCAGCTCCATCTGGGGCGAGTACTCTGACCGCTCTGCCCATCCTCGTTCCGAGAGGGGCATCCGCAGCCATGACGACGAAGCATTTAACACCCTCCTCCTCCATCAGGCGCTCCATTTCTATGATCCTCTTGGCCTCAGCGGTCTGAAAAGAAGGTCCCTACCAGGACCGGCCCCTGCTGTGCCCCTTCCGCCTGTAATCCCTGCTGATTTGCTCCGGATCAATGCTTGCATTTCTCAAAGTCCAAGGTCCAAAATCCGAAAATATAGAAAATAAAATCCTCCTTCAACCCTGAATAGCAACCAGATCCCACAAGTACAGCAATAACCCAATTCACAATCCAAATCAGGCTGCGGGCTTTCGTTCAGCACATCGATTGTCTCACGATGGCGGGCATGTACAAGAATTGCACCAAGGAAGAAAGCCCTGAAATTGGCTTATGAACACAAATAAAGCAAAGTTGGGGACAGATGGAAACTTATACAATCACAGCCATTAACCCCTCATTCCCTGGACTCAAGACCTTCCCTTGACTCACCAATATGATGCCCTGAACCCAGTTCAATAAGATGGTTAAATGCCACATGTCAAAAGTCATTACATAAACCCCAAAAATGTGTTCACTCCCAAGCCTCTAAATCCTAGCCCAATGGGGGAGGTGGCGTGTCATGGCTTAGAGTGGCACTTAGGACCATGCCCTACCCTGACATAACCTTGGTTGGACTTGGAGTCGAATGGGCTTAGAGAAATGACCTATGAGTTTGAACTCATAACATGTCAAGAAACTGCCAATTCACACCATATTGGCCATATATCAAATATATGCTCAAAATTGAAGTTACTACTTATCCGAAGGCTCGGAGCATGCATGGAAGCGAAGTCTAGTATTCATGGAGGATAGAGACCAAAGACCAATGCCCATGTACATCCCCACTTTACCTTCGAAACCCCTTCAGATATGGGCGCCACGCACTGCCCAAGTCAGCCCATGATTTTGAGACCAATTCTTGTAATCTCTCGTGCGCCAAGCCAAATGGAGTACGCGATCCGGCATATGGTGGTGTTCAACTCCAAAGCATATGCCAACATATGAACAACATACCATGGTTCGACTCACCATTGGCTTCTTGCTGTTAGCTGACCTGTAAGTACACAAAACGCAAAAATGAGCAAAAATTGAGGTCAAAAACATGAAAATATGACCAAATACAAAGTTGTCATGATAGTATATCTCTATGCTCACCCATGATATCCGCTCATGATTCAATACACAAATGATTGGAACCATTTGCGAACGATTCCCCCACTTGGATCCCTAATCGGGCGCATGGAGATACCTTCGCCACTAATATCTACATGCCCCATGAAAATGGGAGTGCACCCATGGATCTCTTTGTCAAACATACCACGAGCAATACATACGCGGTAGACTTGGTCTAGCGCTTTGAATTCCACAATTGGGACATGGGCAAAGCCCTTGTCACGTATGGCTCCCCATCTCTTCGGCCACACGAAGATATATAACATGGGCGTGAGCATATCAAACATATACCGTGCATACCCTCAAAATATGGCTCCCACCATGATATGCCATGTCCCTCCATTGACATAACTTCACGTTAAAAATACGTAGGAACCCAAGGAAAGTTGCTATGCAACCCCAACACTCATGCGGTACACTCGAAAGTCACAATAAAATGTTCGGCTGCACGTTCGGAGAGTTATATATCACTTTATACCCTCTTGACCATTATCCCTTGCTATATCGGGCATGTGTACACACCAAAGGCGTTTGATGCTTCCTAAATTAAGTTGAGACCAAGGCGTTTGCAACCCAACCTTCCTTTTTCTTTTTCCTCACACTCGCGCGTAGATATGGTCCTTCAAAGTGGTCCCACGATTCACTTTTGTTTCCCTTATATCTCCAAGTCAAATGGGTGGCAAGTATAAGGGAAACCTGATTCGGGCATAGGGAAAGGAGTATGACCATTCGAAGAAGTCCAAATCAAGTGCGGCGATGTCGAAGTCGAAAATCCGATTTCGACATCGCGAAAAATTCAGATTAAAATTTCGAGTGCTTATTTAGAAAATTGCGGAAGCAACGAACCCTTTGCTGATGAAATCTGACCCTTCAACGGAGTATCCGCCAAAATATCTGGAAATAACAGTTAACCAATCGGTTAACGCAAAATCGCGAGCCAACTGACGGTCGCCGATACATTGACCATCAGAACGAAAGGCTGAAAAATTACGGAAACATCATGATAATAAAACCCTGTTGATTCCTGATATTCTGATATATAAATTTCAGCTGGCGGTGCCTCGATGCTGAATATGGCCGCTCATGGCCGGAATGGCCAAACCTATCACACTATCACATCGGGTTAGTTCAGGTGGACGGGAGAGTATGATATCAGCCAATGGCGGCTTGCCGGCACATAGATACGCACCCCAAGTGACCCCAAGATGGCCACGGGGTCCGAACCGGCTTCACCCCCCTTCTCAGAGCGTTGTTACCGCTCGGAAGTCATTGAGGAGAGGACGGGAGGACCCCAATGGGCTCCAACCCCCCCCCCCATGTCCCAAGGATACATGGAGGCCCCACACACGTCGTAGGCGTCCCCCATGCCCCAAGGGAGGGGTGAGGACACTGATGATCAGTGCCCCACGCCATATCCGGTCTCCGCTTGATCTACAACATGGACCAAGGGGATCAAAGATAGAAAAACGTCGTCGATCGATCTAAATACGTATACCACGATGAAATATATAAGTGGAGATCCAGTGAAGGGGGTATATGGCCAATCAAGGCCGAAAAATCCCCGGATGAACGCCCTCACCCGTCTCCTCAATCACAGAAACAAACAGAATGCCAAGGGATCCATTACGGTGCTACAGCAGCAACCAAATGGACTAACACGTCCTTGACATCCAAAGAAATATTCTTTTTCTTTAGGTAGTCTATCCAGACCGTGGTGTACCTCGGCACAAAACTGCTCGGAGGCTCCCACGAATCCCTGGATGCGGCGAATCCCTTCCAACGGACTTTATAAAGCCTACCCCCAGGCGTCCCCGGGTCCGGCTTGTCCGCCAGGATCTTCTCAGCGGTGAAGTCGTCTTCCTCACCCTCGTCGTCCGAGTCCACATCGCCGGCCGTGAACTCGAAGGTGACGGGACGTCCGCTGGGGTCTGGTGCTCGAGGACGAAGTTGGGTATGGTCGCGGTCCAGGATCTTGTTATCCCCCACACGAACCGCATACACATCCTGCCCGACCTTTCGCACGATTACCCCCGGCACATACCAAGATGCCTGCCGATGCCTGGACAGGACATCCTTGTGGTGCCGCTCCACCCACACGGTGTCTCGGAGAGCATACTTCTGGACTTTTCCCTGGTTGAAGTACTTGGCCCTCTTGTCATGCTCGTCCTGTAGTGCCTTGCACACCTTGGCCGCCATGTCGTCCGCCCCAGCCATCATGGCGTTCGCATCTCGGGCCACTTTGCCATGGTTCAACCACGGGAGAGTGCGTGACACTCGATCCCGTAGGAACAGGATGCGATGGGGCGACAGTCCAGTGGGTCCCGGAAGGTCGTGATACGCCTGGAGCACTCTCCACAGCGAGTTATACCAGTTCCGGCACGGTTCGTCGATGTGCAGCTGGCGGAACTTCTCGAACATCTGCCGCCCGGCCACCTCAGCTCGGCCATTCGACCGGCTGTGGTACGCCACGGTCTTGGCGTGCCGAATACCCATGTGCTTGCACATCGTCTTGAACCACGTCCCCACGAATTGACTGCCCCGATCGCTGCAGATGACAGCTGGGATATCGAAAATCGTCAGCCAATGCCTGATCATGGCATTAGCGACGGTCCTGGCCTGCAGCCCCACTCCATGCTTGTCCTTCTTGTCCTTCTTCTTGGACTTCTTGCCCGGGACTGCCACGATATACCCGCTGTGCCTGTCCACCGCTAGGATGACACAGTCATATGTCTCTCCTTCCACGGTGACCTCCGGCATGGCGAACACATCCATGGCCACGGACCGCATAGGGGCCTCCGGTATAGCCATGTATACCGGGTTGCCCGCTGTGGAGTGGTTGGGGCTCTTTGTGGCCCGACACACGGCACAGTCACTGCAGTACCTATCCAGGATGGCGTAGTACCCCGGAGGGAACTTGAAACGCCACTCCAGGTCCTGCTGCATCTTGTCTCGGACAGGATGCATGAGCTGGGCGTTGTGCCAATGGTCAATGAGCTCCTCCACTCGGTTCTCGGGCACCAGCAGCTTGTCCTTGAGGAACAACTTGTCGCCATCCTCGGTCAGACCCTCGGGCCATTCGTCATCCGACGGGGCGCTCACGGCATTCCAGTACCTGCTCCAGTGCTCGGATGCCGCGTAGTCATCCGACCAGTCCTCTGTGAGCACCGACCTGACTAGCACTACAGGGGCCACCATCCATTGCTCGAGGGTTTCCTCTCGAATAACTTGGACGCGGGCACCCCGGAACTTGGCCAGGTCCGTACGATTAGCCATCACCACAAAGCACTTGACCCCCTCTTGCTCCATGACCTTCTCCATCTCGATGATGCGCTTGGCCTCCTCGTTCTCCTCGGCGTCGCCATGGCTGGATATGTCCATCCACGCCTTGCCCGCGGGGTAGGCCCAGCGACTGAGGCAATCTGCCACAGTGTTGTCCTTCCCCGGGATATACACGACGCTGAGGTCGAACTTGGCGAACGTCTCGTGCCATCGGGCCCTCCTAGCCGCTGGCCCTGAGGCCGTGTCGACATGCTCCTTGTGCCAGCTCTGTAGGGACTGGTGGTCCGTGCAAACCACCACCGGCTGCAGTCCGATGTGGCCAGACCACTTCCTGAGCGCACATACAATGGTGTATGTCTCCTTCTCCCTCGCGGTCCATGTTCGGCGTTGGCCCTCGGCCAAGATACTGCTCCAAAACGCCACGGGAACATGAGTCCCGTCGTCCCGGACTTGCTCGAGGACTGCCCCCACGGCATAGTCCGAGGCGTCTGTCCGTAGCACGAATCCCTTGTCCGGGTCCACCAGAAACAGCCCCAACTGTCCCAGGAGTCGCTCCTTCAGGCTGTTGAACGCATCTTCAGCCTCAGGGGTCCAGGCAAGCTTCTTCTTGCTCCCCTTCCGGCCATCGAACTTCCCCACCTGCAG
The DNA here is from genome assembly GCA_964036045.1 of Eutreptiella sp. 'Long Island Sound 2002'. Lineage (NCBI taxonomy): Eukaryota > Euglenozoa > Euglenophyceae > Eutreptiales > Eutreptiaceae > Eutreptiella > Eutreptiella sp. 'Long Island Sound 2002'. Next base: position 2,182,253 of record OZ038393.1, on the reverse strand, counting down.
CATCTTGTGCAGCGGCCCCGAGAGTTCTGCATACATCCGGACGTAGCCCGAATAGTAATTGCAGAACCCCATGAAGGACCGGAGTTCACTGATGGTCTGGGGCTTCTCCCAGTGGTGCAGGGACGCCAGCTTCCCCGGCATGGGACGGCGTTGCCCGTGACCAACCACGTGACCCGCGAACTCCCCTTCCTTCACGAAGAGTGAGGCTTTGGTGGGCTTGCACACCATGTTGTGCTTGTCCAACTCGCTGAGCACTCGGCACAGATCCTTCTCATGCGCGTCGATGAGCTCGTCCTCAGTCATGTTCTCCGTGCGGGACCCGATGATGATGTCATCCACGAAGGGATCGGCACAGTCTCGGACAGGACCGAGTAGGTCCTCCATCATGCGCTGGAAAGCGGCGTTGCCATTCTTGGCACCCATAGGCACCACTTTCTACTGCATGGGCCCCAGCGGCGTCGACATCGCTGTGCAGGGCCTGGAGTCCGGGTGTAGCGGCATCTGGTGGTAACCGTGTTTCAGGTCCAACACCGTGAAAATCCGCTTTTTCTGTTGCTTTTGGAGGATGGAGTCGATCAGGGGAAGTGAGTACGAGTCGTGCTCGGTCTGCTCGTTCAAACCTCTGTAATCAACCACCAACCTCCACTCGCCCTTCCCCTTCTTGGGCACGATGAAGGCCGGGCTGGCCCACTCACTGTCGGAGGGTTCGATCCATCCCCGCTCAAAGAACTCGGCCAACAGCTTCTTCATGGCCTCGGCCCGATCGCCCTGAAGTTGGTACTCCCGATGACGATAGATCTTCGGGTTCGGCTTCAGCTTGATCTTCGCTGTACCAAACCTCCCACGATCTGGAGGGTTCCTGTTGGCGACGCCACTGAATAGCCGCGGATAGGCACGGATCAGCCTCTCCTTCAGCTCGGCGGCCTTCGGGTTCTCCTGGGCCTCTTCAGCCGCTTGCTTCGGTATAGATACAACCGACCGCACTGCGGTATAGGCCTCTTCTGGGTCCGATTCTGACTTCTCCTCGTCCGATATGCCGTCTTCATCGTCGTGGGTCGCGATTCCCACCGATAATCTTCGAAAATTTGCGGCCTCGGGCTGGTGTTCGTCGCTACCGGTTCCCACTCTTGGAAAACCCAACGTTGGTGGGTCCGACCCAACCGGACCATCGTATTGGTCCGCGATGTGATCCATGACCCTCGCCACGAACTCATCCTTCTCGTACTTGCCGGTGACCAACATCTTGTCATCCCACCAATGCGGAGATGTGACCATGGCCCGCCTCTTCTTGGCTGCCACACGGTCGTGCATCCCCATCCGCATGTAGTTGACGACGTCGTCGATCTCGGCGTGGGACAGGACGTCAATGCCATCAATTGGCTGATCCGTCCCCTCCTTGGGCTCAAACATGACCTTCATGGGCACCGCCTCCACCCTACGGATGAATGCCTCATCACCCGTGGGCTGGGCTTGCGCCCCATCCACCAGGAAAGCGTTGGTACCCCACGCTTGACCCGGGGAGGGCATTGATACACCCTTGGCGTCGATGAACAACTCCTCCTCTGGCCCGAATGACATCTCGTTCAGGGTGATGGAGTCCAGCGTCGACTTGAGACCCTCCAGCGGACATGGGGTGGATCCTATGCCGGTTATGACCAGGATCCCCTTCGCCCTATCCGCGATGATCTTCTCCACCGTACGTCTGGTATTGTCCAGGGAGCCATGCCAATACATGGGTCCCCACTCCTTCAAACCCCAATGCCTGTGCCAGGCTGAGTCTTCTCGATGCCAATGCCTCCTACACTTCCGCAAAAGTGGGGAATCCCGGGAAGCGAAGACGTCCGTCTCGGGCGTTTCGGCTCCCAGTGTCTGGATCATACTGTCATACACCTGTGGCGCCATTCCATACTCCGTGAGCTGAACTCCGCGGTCTCCTCTGGACTTGGCATCCACAGCTTGCACCGCTCAGACAATCCGATCCTCTCCATCAGCATTCCATTGGGATGATCCGCATGCATAGTCCGTGGATAGCCATGTTAGGCACTCATCATCCTCCCGGACCAGCGTTGCACGATGGGGAAGGGCTCCAATGACGTTTGCCACCATGAAGTCATACCCCATGATCATATCCCAATCGGTAATGTCGGCCACATAGAAGTTCCCGGATAGAGTGCTTCTCTTCGCCTGATCAGGGCGGTTCAAGCGCTCATGCTCCCAGAATTCCATACTGATAGTGGCCTCATGGGTGCCACCACCCATAATCTCACCGTTGGCGACCTTCAGGCGGACCGGTCTCCGGCTGGGCTGCAGGAGTTCCTCCTTGAACAACCCTCTCCGGACCAGGCTCACCTGGGCACCCGTATCCACTAACACATCCGCCACCTTCTCCTCTCGTCCGCACCGTACTCGCACTTTCAAGTGCAACTGCCGCTCGTCGCCATGAGGTGTATGGACGACTCTCACGGCATGCAACTCTAGCACGTCCGGGTGCATCAGGACTTCAAGGGTATGGTCACGGATGGTGTAGATCTTGGGTTGGTCCTGCCCGTCCACGGGGCTCTCTGTGGTCGCTCCTTCCTTCTTGCCATGTCCCGTACCCACATGTACTTCCCTTGGCAGGGCGCACCAGGGGTTGGGAGTGGCGAAACTCAGTGGTTTTGGCTCTTCCGGAGCCTTCTTCGGCACCCGATGTGCCTTTGCTTTCTCAGGGATTCCACTGATTTTCGGAGGAGAGACCTCCGAGGTCCCACTCCCGTGGGGGCTCCTCTAGATTTGACTTCCCGCAGCCCCTTCCGGCTGCGATCCGCCAGGACTTTGTCCTCCACGTTGCTGGGCTTTGAGTTCCTCTAACGTCCTCAACATGTCCTCAGCAACTTCCCCGATCGACCTCACTCGTCGGTCTTGACCAGGTCCACCACCATAGCCTCTTCCTCCGCCTTTTCCTTGGCCTTTGCCTTCGCCTTTTCCCCCGTCTCCGCCCTTCGCCTTCCAATCGGCAATCCGCTGCTCCTTGGGCTTCTTCTCGGGGTGGGCGGCGAAGTAGGCCTTCTTGTCCGCCTCATACACCTTGCACTGACGGTGGTCGTGTGCATGGTTGTTTCCCTTGCCATAACAGACCCAACACCCGTCGTGCTGAGACCTGTACTCTCGGAACGAGAGCGGTGGGTTCCTGATCCTCCTTGGTCCTTTTCTGTTCTTCCTGGGTCCCACCTGGCTCCATCTGGACCGATCCTGCCCATGGTTCCTCACGTTGTGCGCCACAAACGCGAAGAAATGGGCCTCCTCGTGATCCTCCCGGGACCAGTGGTCTTGGCCACTTCCACTACCATCCTCCGCGGAGTTGGCCGTGTCCTCCTGGATCTCCCGATGATGGCGGTCTTCTCGGTGGCCTCGTTGTCCATGACCATGTCGATCCTGCACGTGGGCCTCGTTCTTCGCATTGAGCTTCAACTCCACCGTGATGTACTTCACGATCTCGTCCAGGCTCATGCGGGCAAAGATGACCTGCATCCTCAGCGGCTCCCCGCGCCTCCACTCCACGTTGTTGAGGCGCAGCAACCTTTGCCCCATGGAGTCTCCAAACACCTCCACATACACGGCGTTCTTCAGTCCCAACATCCGGTTGGGTTCGCCGGGGTTCCTCCTGAAGAACTCCATGATACCCGCATGGGTATCCTCCGCCGCCATGATCCTCACCGCCACCCGCTTCTTGGCGCGCTTCTTCTCCTCGTCCTCCACTCGCCTCTTCCAGTTGCCGGGGAGGACGTCCTTCAGCAAGTGGCGGATCTCACTGGCCTCGTTCCAGTCTTCCACCAGCTTGAGGCATCTGCGGTACTTCCGCAGATACCGGTTCCACTCCCGGACCCGCAACTCACCGCGGTCCAGCGGCAGTGGAATGGACCACAGGTCCTCCAGCTTCTGGTTCGGAGCGTCCACCCGCTCCTCGTCCTCCAACCACTGGAGGCAGGCCTGCTCCGTACGGATCAATCCTTCCCGGATCTGATCCCGCAGCTCCTCCTTGAGGTCCTGCGCCAGCCGGTGTGGGAATGTCCGGCATACCAACTTGTCCCGTGGCGCTCCCTGCATCTCGCCGACGACCCCCTCGGCGAAGTCCTCCCAGTCCAGGATGAAGTCATCCAGGTTGGACGGGTTCCCGTCGTAATAGGGGATTTTGATTCCCCTGAGGTCGTCGATCGTGATGGCGTCTCCGACGTCTCCAGCCACCACTCCACCGAGACGGATACCACCTGTGGCCGGGGGGGGTGAGTACACTCCCCGTACATCCCTCTCCTCCATGGAGTGCGGTGCAGTTGGGCCTGAACCCATGGGGTTTGGAATGCGGGAAGGATTTGCTCCATTGGCCGTCCATATCCCCGTATTGGGGTCCTTCGCCCACAGGTTTCCGCCTGGATGACCTCGACCATGTCCGTCGGCGCTTCCCATGGTTCGCCCCTGCATGGTCTGGTTCTGGATCTCGATCTTCTCTTCCGCATAGACTACCATATTCGTCGTGATCGGTACACCCTGGGCGGCATGGGACATCTGTACCGTCAGGCTCCTCGGGTCCGTGGTTACGTGCCCTTCCCGCATGGACCCAGCCGGTGCCGTGTGTTCCCCGAGCATTGTGGATTCGCTGAACATGGGAACAAACGGCAGCGCACCCGGGTCAACACGCGGAGGCGCCTATGGTGCCTCTGCAGGGCCGCCCATGGGTTTCTCCATGGCGCTCCTGAGGGTCTTAACCCGCTCCACCAGCTCTACCGCGGCCGGCTTTGCCGGGAGCTCCGGACCCGAGGCGACGGGCTGTCGCTCCTCTAGCCTTTTCAGGCGTCCCGACATGTCCTCCACTAAGTGGAGGAGGCTGTCCACCACTTGCTGCTGCTTCTGCAGGGCCAGCTCAAGATTCTCCCGACACCGGGCCTGATCCGCTCGCAGCTCCTCCAGGTGGTTCTCCGCGGCTGACTGGTCGTCCAGGATCCCCGCGACGTCCTCCTCTAGACCGTCCTTGGCGTTGTCCAAGCGGTCAAGGCGATGCACGATGGCATCCATCCCCATCTTCGGGTACTTGCCCATGAGGAAGGACACGTGCTCGCAGTGGCACGCAGCGTGCTTTCCGCAGGATTCAGCGCATCCCGCGGTTCCCGGCACCTCAGACTCATCACCCATAGGCGTATCGCCTATGGCGTCCGTCTCTGGTCCTGTGTGCCGGGGCACAGGTGCCGTCCGGGCCCTGACTGGCCTCTCCAAGCCTTCGGCATCGTGCTTCAGGGCGGGCTCGGGGGCCGTATGCGCCCTGGCGATCGGCGCGGACATCTCCGACTCCGAAGGTGGCTCGTAGGCTGTCCGATAGCCCTCGGAGTGCCCCTCGGATTCCCACAGCCTGACCGGGCTGGGGTCCGTGTCCATAGCCCCGGCATCCCTTGCCGCGGACTTGGGTGACCCGCGCTTCCGGTAGCGCCGGGCCCGTCCTCCACTGCTGCCTGAATGGCAGGCCTCATCAGAGTCCTCCGCGGCGGAGCGGAGGTTGCATGCCTTTCGGCAGCGACGCTCACACATGGAGACCAGGTCCTCCATGTCACGTCCTCCTCTTCCCGAATGTCGTACTTCTCTTCGGGCTTCAACTTCCGGAGTTCGCCATGCTCTTGAACGTCTCGGTTCTTCTATGGCTCCAATCTCCGGCGTGGTCTCCACCGAATCCACAATACGCACCCGGGGCGTACTTGGGCAGGGCTCATAAGGGCCCAAGTCCCCGGGTCGGCGGTTGGTAGGGGCAGCAGGTAAACCTCTGCTACCATAAAGAAGGTCCCTACCAGGACCGGCCCCTGCTGTGCCCCTTCCGCCTGTAATCCCTGCTGATTTGCTCCGGATCAATGCTTGCATTTCTCAAAGTCCAAGGTCCAAAATCCGAAAATATAGAAAATAAAATCCTCCTTCAACCCTGAATAGCAACCAGATCCCACAAGTACAGCAATAACCCAATTCACAATCCAAATCAGGCTGCGGGCTTTCGTTCAGCACATCGATTGTCTCACGATGACGGGCATGTACAAGAATTGCACCAAGGAAGAAAGCCCTGAAATTGGCATATGAACACAAATAGGGCAAAGTTGGGGACAGATGGAAACTTATACAATCACAGCCATAGACCCCTCATTCCCTGGACTCAAGACCTTCCCTTGACTCACCAACATGATGCCCTGAACCCAGTTCAATAAGATGGTTAAATGCCACATGTCAAAAGTCATTACATAAACCCCAAAAATGTGTTCACTCCCAAGCCTCTCAATCCTAGCCCAATAGGGGAGGTGGCGTGTCATGGCCTAGAGTGGCACTCGGGACCATGCCCTACCCTGACATAACCTTGGTTGGACTTGGGGTCGAATGGGCTTAGAGAAATGACCTATGAGTTTGAACTCATAACATGTCAAGAAACTGCCAATTCACACCATATTGGCCATATATCAAATATATGCTCAAAATTGAAGTTACTACTTATCCGAAGGCTCAGAGCATGCATGGAATCGGAGTCTAGTGTTCATGGAGGATAGAGACCAAAGGCCAATGCCCATGTACATCCCCACTCTACCCTCGAAACCCCTTCAAATATGGGCGCCACGCACTGCCCAAGTCAGCCCATGATTTTGAGACCAATTCTTGTAATCTCTCGTGCACCAAGCCAAATGGAGTACGCGATCCGGCATATGGTGGTGTTCAACTCCAAAGCATATGCCAACATATGAACAACATACAATGGTTCGACTCTCCATAGGCTTCTTGCTGTTTGCTGACCGGTAAGTACACAAAACGCAAAAATGAGCCCAAATTGAGGTCAAAAACATGAAAATATGACCAAATACAAAGTTGTCATGATAGTATATCTCTATGCTCACCCATGATATCCGCTCATGATTCAATACACAAATGATTAGAACCATTTGCGAACGATTCCCCCACTTGGATCCCCAATCGGGCGCATGGAGATACCTTCGCCACTAATATCTCCATGCCCCATGAAAATGGGAGTGCACCCATGGATCTCTTTGTCAAAAATACCACGAGCAATACATACGCGGTAGACTTGGTCTAGCGCTTTGAATTCGACAATTGGGACATGGGCAAAGCCCTTGTCACGTATGGCTCCCCATCTCTTCGGCCACACGAAGATATATAACATGGGCGTGAGCATATCAAACATATACCGTGCATACAACACATACCCTCAAAATATGGCTCCCACCATGATATGCCATGTCCCTTCCTTGACATAACTTCACGCTAAAAATACGTAGGAACCCAAGGAAAGTTGCTATGCAACCCCAACACTCATGCGGTACACTCGAAAGTCACAATAAAATGTTCGGCTGCACGTTCCAAGAGTTATATATCACTTTATACCCTCTTGACCATTATCCCTTGCTATATCGCGCATGTGTACACACCAAAGGCGTTTGATGCTTCCTGAATCAAGTTGAGACCAAGGCGTTTGCAACCCAACCTTCCTTATTCTCTTTCCTCACACTCGCGCGTAGATATGGTCCTTCAAAGTGGTCCCACGATTCACTTTTGTTTCCCTTATATCTCCAAGTCAAATGGGTGGCAAGTATGAGGGAAACCTGATTCGGGCATAGGGAAAGGAGTATGACCATTCGAAGAAGTCCAAATCAAGTGCGGCGATGTCGAAGTCGAAAATCCGATATCGACATCGCGAAAAATTCAGATTAAAATTTGGAGTGCTTATTTAGAAAATTGCGGAAGCAACGAACCCTTTGCTGATGAAATCTGACCCCCCAACGGAGTATCCGCCAAAATATCTGGAAATAACGGTTAACCAATCGGTTAACGCAAGATCGCAAGCCAACTGACGGTCGCCGATACATTGACCATCAGAACGAAAGGCTGAAAAACTACGGAAACATCATGATAATAAAACCCTGTTGATTCCTGATATTCTGATATATAAATTTCAGCTGGCGGCGCCTCGGTACTGAATATGGCCGCTCATGGCCGGAATGGCCAAACCTATCACACTATCACATCGGGTTAGTTCAGGTGGACGAGAGAGTATGATATCAGCCAATGGCGGCTTGCCGGCACATAAATACGCACCCCAAGTGACCCCAAGATGGCCACGGGGTCCGAACCGGCTTCAGGTCTCAGCCTCATCGCCATGGGCGGAGACATCCGTCATGCCCTTGCTGGCGGGATAGGCCGACCTACTGAGACAGTCCGCCACGGTGTTGTCCTTGCCAGGAACATACACAACCGTGAGGTCGAACTTGGCCAAGGTCTCATGCCATCTTGCCCGTCGGGAGGCGGGACCAGAGGGGGTGTCCACGTGCTCTTTGTGCCACGACTGCAGACTCTGATGGTTGGTGCAGACGGTGACGGGATGGAGGGCTATGTACCCAGCCCATTTCCTGAGAGCCATGACGATGGCATACGCCTCCTTTTCTCGGGGCGTCCACGTCCGTCTCTGGCCTTCCGCCAAGACTCGGCTCCAGAAGGCCACTGGCACGTGCCTCCCATCGTCAAGCACTTGCTCCAACACAGCGCCAACGGCGTAGTCGGAAGCGTCGGTGCGCAGGACGAACCCTCAGTCAGGATCCACGAGGTGCAGACCAACTGCGGATAGCAGCGCCTGCTTCATCCCCTCAAAGGCACGGTCGGACTCAGCATTCCAGACCAGAGCCTTCGTGGACCCCTTCTTGGTCTCCTCTCGGTTGCCCTTGAGCATGGTCGTCATGGGGGCTGCATACTCGGCATACATCTTGATATACCCCGAGTAGTAGTTGCGGAAACCCAAGTACGCCCGTAGCTCAGAGACCGTTTTGGGCTTTTCCCAGTGCTCGATCGCAGCCACCTTGCCAGGTATGGGCTTCCGCTGCCCGTTCCCAACTACGTGGCCAGCGAAGACCACCTCGCTTACCGCAATGGTGGCCTTGTCACTGCTGGCCGTGAGTTTGTGCCGAGCCAGAAGGTCCAGCACTGGGGTGACGTCCCTCTCATGTGCCTCCAGGAGCTCCTCATAGCTCATACTGGGGTCCCCGGACGCGATGATCACGTCGTCCACGAAGGGGTCCGCACAGTCACACACCAGCTCAAGGAGGTTCTCCAGCATCCGCTGAAAAGACGCATTGCCGTTGGTAACGCCCATGGGTATCACCTTCCACTGGGAAGGTCCAAGTGGAGTGCTCATGGCTGTGCAGGCACGGGTCTCCTCGGCGGGAGGCATGTTTCAGGTCAATCACCGTGAAGATCCTCCGCCGGTGTTGTTTTTGCAGCATGTCCTCAATGAGGGGCAGCGTATAGCTGTCATGCTGCGTTCCGGCGTTTAGGCCGCGGTAGTCGACCACGAGCCGCCACTCACCTGCCACCTTCTTGGGGACGACGAAGCACGGAGAGGCCCACTCGGAGCGGCACGGCTCACGCCAGCCTCTCTCGACGAAATCACGGAGGATCTTCTCCATGGCCTCCTTCCTCTCGGCCCTCAGGGCGCACTCCCGGTGTCGATACACACGGGGGTCCTGCTTCAGTCGTATCTTGGCCTCGCCATACGGTCCACGCACCGGCTGGGGAAACACAGGTTTTCCGCTGAAGAAGGTATCGCCATACTTCTGCTTCAGCCTGGCCCTCAATGCCTGGATCTTGGGGCAGTCATCGCACTCTGCCTTGGCTTTTCCGGGCACCTGGACCACTGAGCTTACTTGAGGGGTAGCGACCCCACTCGGTTTCGGCTCAGGTCGTCTTCCCAGGTGGCCCAAAGGGCCATCTCTGGTCTTGCCTCGGAATAGGTCGCCGTAGGTGGGTGGGTTGCCGCCGATTGGCTCGTCCTGGCTGGACATGTGGTCCAGCACCTTCTTTACGAAGGTATTCCCATCATAGGAACCAGAGACAATCGAGTCCACTCCCCACCAGGCTCTGTCCTGGCCCTTGCCCTCACGCTGCTTTCCCCAGTCGTGAAAGGGCTGATCCATATACCCCTGAACCAGATCCAACTCCTCTTCAGTGAGGGGGTCCTCCGATTCTCCGATGTCAACAGGGGAAACCGCAAAGCATTGCCGCCAGGGCTCCGCTATGATGCGGTTGACACACACGAAGTCCGTGGTGTTGGCCTGTTCAAGGCCCCCATCCACATAGTGGAATTCCGTTGGCCATCTCTGGGGTGGCATGTGCTGTCCCTTAGCGTCCTGATAGACACTCTCTCCAGCCGGTAGGACGACCTTGTTTAAGGTCATGTTGGTCAATGAGACCACCCAATGTCGGGTGCTTTCCTCCTCGGTGCATCCCATAGGAACAACTAGCACTGCCTTGGAGCGGTCCTTGGGAATCTTCGCTACCGCCCTTGGAATGTCCCATCGGGGGCAATGGTTCCACATCAAACCCTGATGCAGACCCCAGTGCTTCTTCCACGCGGAGTCCTGGGCGCGCCAGTACTTCTCACAAACCCGAAGATGGGCGGAGGTTCCTGATTAGAACGCATCAGGGGCCAGATCCGAAGCTCCCAGGTCCGCTACCACTCGGCTCGCCACTTCCGGCATTACGCCGTACTCCTGGTCCGCTGGCCCAGTTGGCTCAGTGCCCAGCGCGGCTACTTTGAGCTGATTGCGTTCGGGGTGGATCCATTGGCATTCCACATGGTGCTCAGGTGACGAAAGCCACAAGAGCTGGTCGTCCTGGTACAGGGTCATTGAGGCCTGGGCCGGGAGAACGCCGGAGTCCGTCTCCATCATGAAGTCGTACCCAACGATCATGTCCCAGTCCATCTCGGCCTCGTAGAAGCGACCTTGCAGGAGGAATCCCTTGCCGAGGTCCGGGCGGCTCAGCTCACGGTGGTTCACGAACTGCAGCCCAACGGCCGCTTCCTTCGTGCCTCCCACCATGTACTGGCTGTTCGCCACCTTCAGCCTGACAGGTTTCCGACTGTCGGTCAAGCACTCTGGCAGAAGTAGGCCAGCCTTGACCAAGCTGACCTGAGCTCGTGTGTCGACCAACACGTCGAAGACCTTCTCCACTTCCCCGCATAAGGCACGGACCTTAAAGTGCAACTGCCGCTCGCGCCCAACGCGGCGCACGGCGTGCAAGCTCAGGATCTCTGGCCGTTCCAGAAGCTCAACAAGTGACTGGTGCAGGTCGTGGACAATGGGCTCAGGCTGCCCATCTGCAGCATCCAGCTGCGGTCCGGGTGATCCTCCGATACTCTCAGATAGATCTTGAAGCACATCAAATACATTCTTGGTGGCGAAGGATGGACGGGTGCAAGGGTTCGTGCCTTCACTTGCCCTCACCCCGCCACCGCGACTGTCTTTCGCTTTGGGTGCTGGACCGGGCCTTCCGCCCGCGGCAGTCCCTGTGTGCTTATCGTCTCCCGACTGGGATGGTGTGGTGCTTCCCACGACACCACCCTGCGACCGCCCTAGCTGGGGCCCTTGGCTGCAGGGGCTCCGCTAAGGGGCGTCGGTTGTGGTGGTAGTAGGGGTACTCTCCTCCGCATCAACCTCGTTGACACCCTTCTTCTTTCCCCCTTTCTTACCCTTCTTGTCCTTGTCCTTGTTCTTGTCGTTCTCTTTGTTCTCCTTGTTCTTGTCGTCCGACCTGGGGACCCAGTTCCTCTTGATCTCCTGGATCTCCTTGGCCAACTCGGTCCCCACCGACATCAGCTTGGAGAGCTCGTCCTTGTCGACCTCCACTTTGGCCTCCCGGATACCCGCGGGTGCACGCTTCTTCGCCCCGTGCACCCTCTTGTAGGCCTCCGTGTCGGCCTTGTCGATGGGGCATGTCCGGTGGTCATGGTTGAACCCTTTGTTCCTCCCATAACACACGAAACAGCCCTGAGGGTGAGCTCGTATGAACTCTCCAAAGGTCAGCGCACGGTCGCCAATGCGGCGGGGGTCCTTCTTCTCCTTCTTCTTCCAACCTTTCTGCAGGGGCTTCCAGCTTCCCCGGTTGCTCCCCGCGTTCAGGTTGTGGGCCACGAAAGCACAAACGGCCATCTCGGCAGGCTCATCGTCGTCGTCATGGTCGTCGAGAGCCTCATCGCCATCGGCTATGCTGGGTTCATAGCAGCTTCCCCGCCAGACCCCTCGCCAACGTAGTTGACGTCACGGTCGCCGGGCCCCAACCCGCGGGTGTGGTGGAGGTTCCGGTACTCCTTGAGTACTTCCTCTCCAACCCACTCCAGGATCTCGTCGCAACTCATCCTCGCCGGGAAGGCCTGCAGACAGATGGTCTGCACGCTCACGTCACACTCATCCAGGCGCCACATCGCGGTCTTCTCGCGATCGCCCGTGACAGTGATGAGGAGGGCGTTCCGCAGGGAGTGCCGTCTGACATCCCGGGCCACATTCTTCCTTGTCCGAGCCGCCACGTTCGTATGATACTCCTTGGGGAGCATCATCTTGACCGTGTGGTTGGACTTCGCCCTCTTGGCTTCCTCCTCGGTGACTCTCTTGATCCATGCTTCCGGCAGCATGGAGAGCAGGCGGGCCTGCTCGTCACCCTCATTCCAATCCTCCACGCTGCGGCGGAAGAGGAGGTATTGCCCCCGGAAGTCCCGCCAATCTCGTAGGCGGATCTCCCGACCATCATGCTGAAGCTTGATGGACTTCCCCCGCTTGGCAGCCACCTGCGGAGCGTCCACCCGCTCCTGCTCGTTGAGCCACTTCTTGGCTTCCTTGAGGGTCCTGATTTTCCCCTCCTTGGTCGCCACGAAGTATAGCTCTTGGAGCACTTCTGGCAGGCGGTACCTGAACCGTTTGAAGACATATCTCTCCGCATCTGCGGGATCCATGTCTTCAGTGACGGTCACCCCACAATCGTCCAGCTTCTCCAAGAAGCGGTCGAGGTTGAGGGGGTTGCCATCGTACATGGGGGGCTTGATGTCCTCCAGGTCTTCCCACGCGGCGGCATCCGCGGCCTTAGAGACCATGAACGCCGGCCGCGAGGTCGACCGAGGTTCCCATCGGCATCCCCCACGGACTCCCACGGCCGCCACTTCCATCTCCTCCACGGTATCCGTGTGGCTACGCCGTGGTTCCTCCATGTACGCTGAACCTAGATGTTCACGCCGTACTCCTTCCATGTATGCCTCCTCATCACAGCGCCGGCGGCTGCGTTCAGCGGCCTCCTGTCGTACACCACGCGGCGGGGTAATGCCGAACTCCTCCAGGTCTTCCTTGCCTCCGCCGATATCCCACTCCACGTCCCCTCCAGGGACCTCATCTCTGAGTCCACCATAACGTCCGCCAATCATTGGAATTGGCTCCTGGGCTGGTGCGGGGCGTCGGGGGCGTACCGGTGTCTGCGGTGGAGCACGGCGGTTGTGGTACTCCGCCCTGAGCCATTCATCACGCCACTCCTCACTGCCACTGGCGGGCGGCACGCGCTCGTTACGGCGGCCCGCGCTGTGGTGAGAGGGGGCGCTGAGAGAGGGGGCACTGGCGCTGGGGCGACTCCTGGGGGCTCCGCCGGGGGCGTGGGCTCTGCCTGGACCTGGTCCAGGTCCCCAGCCGTCGTCCGGCGAGCCAGACTCCAGGGGTGGGTGGTCGCTGCCGACGCTCGCACGGCCCTCCAGCTCGTCCAACCTCTGCTGCAGGCTGTTGATGACCTTGTTCAGCAGCCTGGTCTCGCCCCTGGCGATGTCCAGCTCCCTCCGGGTGGCAGTGGTGACCTTGGCGATCTTGACCATCTCCGTCTTGGCGATGTCCAGCTCCTTCTGTGCGCCCGCGGCGACCCTGGCGATGCGCATCATCTCGCCCTTGCCCGTGTCTACCTCGCGCTCGAGGGACTGGACCCTCCTGCGGAGGTGGACAATCCACCGCCAGGTGGCATCCGGGTCACCGTTCCCTGGTTGGTCGTCGGGGTCCCCAGGGGGTCCTCCAGGAGGGCCTCCGCCGGGTCCGCTCGGTCCAGGGGGTCCTCCCCCTCCCGGAGGTCCGCCTCCGGGGGGTCCACCTGGTGGGCGTCCTCCAGGGGGTCCTGATGGTCCTCTGCCAGGGGGTCCTGGTGGGTCTCTGCCGGGTCGCCTCGGTGGGTCCGAGGATGGGGGCCTCTCTGTGTAACCAAAGTCCATGTCTTCCTCCTCGTCCAGGTCGCCCCAACTAGGCGTCTCGGTCTCGCACTCAGTGGATCCCGAGCTCCGGGAGGGAGGAAGGAGATCCTCAGTCTCACCCTCCGGCTCCATGGGGACGTCTCCGCCTCCTCCGCCAGCCACTCCTCGGCGATGTCGGCGGTTTCGTCCATCCCCATCGCTGGCGGTGAAGAAGGGGTCGGAGTCGTGGGAGTACCCGCCCGCTGGCCTCCGTGACCTCTCGGGGGTCTTCCCCTTACCCTTCCTCCGTCGGTAGGCGGTGGGGCCACTGTCTTCACTGCTGCCCGTGTCGACCTCCTCCGGACCCAGCGTCGTCCTGGGGGAGGTGTCCCCTTCGAAGAGCTTTCCAAGGGTCTCCACTCGGGATTCTCCCGGGGGAGTCTCGCGGCGGAGCTTGTCCTCCGCCTCCTCCATTGCGGCGGCCGTGGCTGCTGCAGCTCGCCTTTCGGCCTCCTCCCGGGCTTGGGTAGCCTCGGCCTCCCGAGCCCGCTGCAGCCGAGCCTTCTCAGCCTCGGAGGCTGCGAGCTCGCCTCCGTCTTGGCCCTCTCCTCGGCGACCTTCCGTCGCGCGGCCTCGATGGCGTCCTTCCTGGCGGCGTCCGCCTGGGCCTTGGCCGTTGCTTCGGCATGGGCCCTTTCCTCTGCCTCCTTCTTTGCCCTCTCTTGGGCCAGCGCCTCTTCCAGCGCCTTCACCTCGGCCTCCTTGCAGGCAATGGCCTCCTGGGTCAGGCGGGCTTCCTCGGCGGCTGCCGCCACCTCACCCCTGACCCAGGCAGTCGCTGCCTCCTGGGCGGCTGCGGCCGTGAGACCGGCCGCGATGGCCGCCACGGTCGAGGCGTGGAAAGCCATGCCTCTGCCCCAGTCTGTGGCCTCCTCGTGGGCGATGCCGACGGCACCCTGCACGGCAGCGTTCTGCTGCGTGGCCCGTTGCCGGGCAACCCGAAGGTTGCAGGGCACCCCACAGGCGCGCTCGCAGGCGCGCGCCACGTCCCTTTGGTCGGGAGCGACGCTGCTGCTGGAGCTGGCCTGGTCGGCCGGCATCCTCCCGCGGTGGGCCACCTCCACGTCGCTGCTGGGGCCTGACTTCCTCAGGTGCAGCTGACGGGGCTTGGCCTTGGCCTGCTTGGCGACTTCGAGGAAGTCGCCAAGGGTGGTGTGGCCGGGGTGGTGGCCGCCACTGGCTCGTTGGGGGCTGGAGGCTGGGGTTCCGCCCTTGGCGCCTTGGGCAGCTTCGGCGGCAAGGGATTCCTGGTATTCCCGCCACTTCTTGTCCCGCTTCTTGTCCCTGGCGGAACACTTCTCCTTCCCAGGAGACGCGCTGCTGCTGCTGCCCTGCAACGTCTGCTCGTTCCCCGCCTCCGGGGACTTCTTCTCGATCATGTCCCACATGGAGACGTTGATCGTGGCGCCCGACGGGTACTCGTTGGGGTTCTCGTCCTCCTCAATCCTGTCGGGGCGCAGCCCCTCGCCGGGCCTGTCTGGGCGGGTCCAGACCCTCCAGCGCTTCTGGCGGAAGCGGTACGCATACCCTTCAACCCGCAGCCAGTCCTCCACTGCCTGCAGGCAGTCCTCGCCCATGTCCTCGCGGAGCTCGAAGCTCCCGGGCATGCCGCCTTTGCACTGGGGGTTGCTGTGGCGGTAGTGCTGCCCCCACACCAACGCACACAGTAGGCGCACCGCAGGGGGTGGGGCTGCGGCCACGTCTTGCCCGCCTCCTGCCAATTCACCATCGTTCCTCTCGATGGACTTGTCCTGGGGATGGTTGTTGAGGTGGTTGCTGTAGCTGGGAGTGCGGCCTTGCTGGTCGGCCCAAGGAACTCGCTGATGTCGGAGTTCCGGTCGCTGCGACTCCTCCACGGACTCGGCGCTGTTGCCGGGCGGCGCTGCGAAGCCCGTGGTGCTCGGGGTTCAGGTGGCCCCGGGTGGCACGCGAGGGATGGGTAACCCCGCGGCGGTGAAACGCTTTTGACGCGTTCCTGTGGGGGGCCTGGCCACGGGACGCTGCGGTGGACACACACAAGCAAGCAGGCAGGCAAAGCACTGCGCTCACAGGGGCATCATTACGCTCGTGTCATGTGACAAAGCGTTTCAGGATCCTTGCCACTCTGAAACAAGGGAACAAAAGTATGTACAGCAACACATCGGGATATGTGCACATGGGGTTAAGACTGGACTGGGGTAAGGACAATAGACACTTAGTCCCAACTCATATCCCAACCCCAGGTCCGACCCTCTCAGTGGCTGGCGGGGGCGGGGGCTCAAACACAACCCATGCCCTGCTCAGTCCGGACCCTGAACCCTGCCAATAGGGGGGGTGTCCCGCCCAGCCACAGGCGAGTTCCTCGGAACCAAGGAGCTCCAAGGTCAACAGACAGTCGCTCCCTATGCTCCATTAACAGCAAGTCCCAACTCCACTCTGAGCCGGAGGAAAGGCCCCGCCATTATCCCCCAGGAGTTGGTAGCTGAAAATGGGCTGTCTCAGCCCAAACTGATATTAGCTCCGAAAACTCCAAAATTGACCCCTCGTCTGGACGCGCCAGACGTCGGTACGAGGCAACCGACCCTATGCCCTTCGAGTAACAACATTCCTCGGGCCCTCACCCAACCTGGTTCCCTCTGAGGTCCCTGCATCAGGGTACCAAGGGTTCGTCAACCCGGGTCATGATGCCAAAATCACCAAAATTGGCGTCATTCTCACGCGTGGCTCGCCCGGCCAGGGCAAGGCCAATGGCTCACAGGATAGGAGGCAGAATCTAGGACCTATATCTGAGTGCACAACACGTAATTAGGTCAAGGCTTCCTGTGGGCCTAGAGATATGGAGCCGCCAATCGACCACACGGGGGGGTGAAATTGGGGTCCCAAAATGGGCGTCATTTTGGCTGCTCAAAATGAGCCAAAATCCGGGGTACCCCCAATGGTATATCTCCACGCCGGCTTGGAGATCGGATCCGCCATTCCATATGCGATCCACCGGAAGTCCAACGGAGACTCCCATGCCCTTGGCTCTTAAATCAAGAAATTCCTACGCATAAAAAGGCGGCGCGCAGGAGCGGCTCCTAGCGAAGCGCCGGAAAATGCAGAAATAATGGAATTATAAACGTATGTCTCACGTAGTCTTGAAAATGACGAGACACACATTAATAGATAAACATACAGATTCCACCCACACTGATAGAAGAATCAAAAATCCAAGAATTCAAAAATCAACGAAAAGACTTCAATGAATCAGGTATAAACTACAGGTATGCTCATCTCGTATGCAGCATACACATTGCTCGTCTCGTGTCTCCGTGAACGAGTCTTGTAGCAGCGCTAACAACGATAGAACGCGATAGAGGGATTGATTAGAACGTTTGCAGATGATTAGAGGTCAGATCAGGGTGATTACACATACACACAAGTGCATAGCGACGTTTTTCGCTTGCGCCCCAGTTGCTCTCTCTCTCCAGCGGTAGGTAAGGTGAGTAAGCCCAGGAGGGGCCACCCCCTGGTGGAGTCCGCGATTGTGGGTAAGATGGGCAGGTTTGCCCAAGATACTCGTGCATGCTTGTGCATTCCCACACGCAGTGCGCACGGTAAACCTTGTTTAGGTTACCCAGGGGCTCCTCGGTACGTTCTTTAAGAGAACCTGAGGAGTCTCTTAACGCTTGCTTGCTTGACAGGGCGTGTTTGCGGACAGTGTATTATAGGTCACACTGAGAAGCGTATAATACGTGGAGTGTGGCTTGGTTCCTCCGCCGCAAATACCCCTTCATTTGCCTTTGCTTTACAGGTGGGCAGGTAGGGTGATTGGTGCAGCAGCATACCATTTTTTTCCTGCCCTGCTAAACAAGGGCGCAGATCACACAAACAAAAAACTCCACCTCTGCCTGTGGCAGAGCAGGGAGGCCAACTCCATCGACATCTGCGCCGTGCACGCAAAAAGAGCACCACTTCCTTCCAAGCCCTAGCAGGGGAAACGCGTTGTGGCGTTCCCTGTTAGGCCACAGTTGCTTAGCAGCGCTGTGTTCTCTTGTCTTCTTGACAGGAGGGTCGTTAGGACCCACGACATGTTCTTCAACAACACCCAGTAGAGTGTGCGTGTAGGAGTGGTAGTCCTGAGTGGGGGCTTGAGCCAGTTGCAGAAGTGCTCGCCCACGAGGATGGTGCCACTGTAGGGTGTGTAGGACCTGTAGTGCGTGTGTCACTGTCCCACCCGTTTCCTGCAGTTTTAGCAGGGTTAGTGGGCTGTGGCAGTGGTTAGGTCAGTGTTTTGGCCACTTAGCAAAACGGCGTTTTCATGCCTTCATAGCTTTTGGCCACCCCTCCCTGTAGTAGACAGATAGGTAGGGAAAACAATACCTGGATTAGTACGCTGGGTATTCCCCAAAGGTTTTGCGCCAGCACAGAAATTGGGCGCTTAGGGGAGGGGAGACCCGGGGCGTACCCCGTGGCATCAATAAGCCAACCCTCCAGGCTTAGCAAGCGTGCAGACTTGGGTATAATTAGGACACCACTTCTGCGGCTTGCTCTCAGGACCTTAGGAATAGCACACTCACACATACGCTTTGGCAGGTAAGGGTAAGGTTCAGTCCCTAGCTTTAGTCTTGGAGGCAAGCGTCTCAGCGAGCCTCAGCAACTCACCAAGGTTGTTCTGGGACGAGTAGTCAGCCAGAACTGAGTTTAGGCGTCCCTCAGGTAGAACAAACGCAGGAAAGGGCTCCCAGGTGGCCTCTTCGACTCCAAACCCTTCCCAGAGGGTGAGCAAGCGCCAACTCTGGCGATAGCGGTGGCGTAGGACAGACTTCACCAGGTAGAAGCCCTCCTTAGCCATCTCCTCGGCGTTCATGTCGGCGAGTTCACCCTCAACTTCCATAGGGCTGGCAGCCCCTTGTAGGTCCAGAGCGGCGATTTCCTCGTCGTTCAGCTCCCACTCCTCCCCACAGAGGTCTTCAGGATCATAGTAGCGCTTCGGGTGTTGAGCAGCGCACACCAGGGTCCCCCCTAGACGGGGAGAACACCGCACGGTGATACTGTGTCCATCCACTGATAGAATCTTGTACGGCCCGAAGTACGGGTCATCGCTGGTAGAGCGTGGCCAGGCGGGTAGTCGACTGTGGTGCACCAGCACCCAGTCCCCCTCTTGGTAGGTGGCCGGTACTCGGTGCTTGTTCTTCTTGTTCCACTGACGCTCCCTCACTCTCTGGAGCATAGCCTTGGCCTTGTCCACCTTCGCTTGTTGCTCTTGGACCCATTCACCCACAGAAGAATGGGGGTCCTCTGGATATGGGGCATGTAGGAACCATGCCGGGCGCCCTAGGAATAGCTGATGGGGCGAGTAGCCAGTAGCCGAACTCTCTTGGGAGTTCATCATCAAGGATATGACGGGGAGTAGTCTCACCCAGTCTCTGGTGCGTTCAGTTTTGCACCATATCCTTACATTCTCCTTGAGGACACGGATCTGTCGCTCACATAGGGGGTTGCTCGTGTGAGAGTAGGGAATCCCCGTAGACACCTGGACATTGAGGGATCTCAGGACCCTCTTGTACCAGCCAGTATCTGAGCGTACTGGTACGTCCTCATCGGAGTTGATCTCCTTGGGCGCCCCATAGACACAAAATCACTCCTCCAGGAGTATTTTGATAGTCTCCTCCCCGGTAATGTGCTTGGTACATGGGAACACCCTGGTAAACCTGGTCAACCCACAGGTTACCACGAGGGCGAAGTCATAGCCTCCGAACTTCCGCATCTCCGTGTAGTCCACGTATAGAACACTGTTAGCACAGTGAGGGATGGGCAGGGTCGAGTAGAGACCTCTGTCCCTGATATCCCCTGGTTTACAGGACCTGCACGGGCACTTGTCCACGATAGGCTGGAGGGTTTTCCGCAGTTGGTCGTCAGTCCACGTAGTGTGGAACCACTGCTTGAACAGCCTCAGGGTACGGTCAGCACCCACATGACCGCTGGACTCATGGGGCCACTTCAGCAGCGCTGGGACTCTGTCACTAGGCACCACGATGCGGTCCCCGTGCCAGAGGTAGCTCTTGTCCCTCTTCCACTGGTCTTGGTTGACCAGGAGGGGTTCAAGGCGTTTCTCCAGGCGCTTGTAGATATCCCCAAACTGCTTCAGGTACTCCGATTGTTGGAGTCCATCCAGGGGGCGTATCAAGGTCATGTTGAGGTCCAAGTGGACGTCCATACGGCTGAACGCCTCCTTAGCCAGCGCTTCAGACCGGGCACAAATCAGGGCGTCGAAGTTGTTGCGGCTGATGTAGTCGGCACACTCGTTCTTCACTCCCTGGATATGGTGTACTGTCAGCCGTAGTTGACTGAGGTAGGTCCACCAGCGCCGTAGCTTGGCCTTCTCAGGTGGGGGGCCCTTCTGGAAACTGCGAACCGGTTCTTGGTCGCACAGCCCCAAATTACTCCCCAACAGTCGTGCTTGTGAGGATAGCACCGGCATACCCGCGAGCAATTCCTGCTCATAGGTGGAGTGGTTCCCCCTGGCCTGGTTCCACTTCCAGTTCCAGTGGCCCAGAGGTACTAGGATCCACTTGTCGTCAGGGTAGCTGTGCTTGAGGGTTCCATCTCGGTTGAGACCTTCCGTCCCCCATTGGGAAATGGCCGAGTCGAACTCCTCCTTCTCTAGTGCTTGCCATTGGAACAACGTTCAACCACCGCCCACATTGCTGGCGTCGGTCACCAGGATAATATCCCCTTGTGCCCTAGGCACGCCCAGGCACTTTGCGTTGGCTACCTTGTCTTTGAGCTCGTCAAACGCTTGTTGCTCTTGTGGGCCCCAGCGCCAAGTAGTACTCTTCTTGATCAAGTCCGTCAGAACGGCGCTGGTGTAGGTGAAGTTTTTGATGTGGCGGCGATAGAAGTTGCATGCCCCAATGAAACTGCGTACATCATGAAGTCCTTTCTTGGGGTCTTCGTGTCGTACCTTAGCATCCATCAGGGGTTTGGCCTTAGAGGCCGCTGGGGTCCACCACCCATAGCCAACATCAAACCCCAGGTACTGCATGGTCTCCTGCATGAACTCACACTTCTCCAGCTTGAGTCGTGTGTGGTTCTCCTGGCAGACCGCAAAGAAGGCGCCCAAGAGGATTAGGTGATCCTCCTGGGTATTGGTCCCAAGAAATACATCGTCGATGTGAGCCTCCATCTGGGCCCCACGGGATATAAGCTCCTGCACCTTAGGTCTCCTTCGTAGGATGGACAAGATCTTGTTCATCAGCTCTTGGAATAGAGCGGGTGCGTTAGCCACGCCAAACGGCATGACCTTCCACTTGAACACCCTCCCCTGAGGGGTGATGAAGGCCAGTAGATCCTGTGCGTTGGGCGTCAGGTCCACTTGCCAGAATCCGCTCCTCTTGTCCATCTTGGTCTTGTAGCGGCAGGAGGCTATCTTCTCCAGGGTAGACTCCATATTGGGAATGGACCCTGAGTGGTTCAGCGTCTTCTTCTTCAGCTCTCTGTAGTCCACTACCAGCCGTTTGGCTGTAGACCCAGGTTTAGCCACCAGGAAACAGGGGCTGCAGTGTAGGGGGTAGTCCCCGTCCTTGTACTCCAGGACTAGGCCAGCGTCGATACATTCTTGTATCTGTCGCTCAATCTCGTCGGCCTGCTCTTTAGGAGCTGGATAGGGTCTCCTCCGGATCTTGTGACCCACGAACTCCGGTTTCAGCTTGAGGTCCATCTGTACCAGCTTGTCACATGAGGCTGGAGGGGGTAGTTCCCCGAACACCCCCAGATAGGTCCTTATAAGCTTCTGTACGCGCGGGTCCAATACCTTGATCTTGTCCTCCATGTCCTTGTCAGAGTGTAAGTTGCTTGCCCCTTGAGTAATAGACGTCGGGAGGTGGTCCTCCACCGACTCTTCGCCCGTGGTAGTGTCCTTCAGCCCTTGGTAGGCATATAGAAGGTCTCGTTCAACCATCTCCGGTGGACGATGACAACATAGGCATAGGGGGTTCACAAACACATTCCTCCGAGAGGTCGTCCTCCTCGGGGGTCCTCACATGGGCGCCCCACACGCTCTTCATGAGCTTAAGATCTACCTCCCTTTGCCAGGTGGTGATCTTCTGTTCGAGGTCCTCCTTCAATTCGGATTGGTCTCCCATACGTCCTTGCCTCAGTGGCCATGAGCTGCGGGTAGGCTTCGCGTAGCATAGCCTTTTTGCCACCAACTTCCTCTTGGAATCCACATACTCCCTTAGCCTGGAACGAGGGTCCAGCTCTTCGTCCACGGGGTCTTCCACCCTCATGGAGAGTAGGGGTTTTAGTGGGGCGACGTACTCGGCGTTCTCCACTTCCTCCACACAGGTCTGCACGAAGAAGGCGTCGTGCTCAGTTTCGTCGTCTGAGTGGATAGAGCTAGGTAGCTCAGATAGTCCACACTCAGAGACTCCATCAGGAACAGGTACATGGCAGGGAGAGTTGGGGGCGTTGGTGTCAGTCACGACGTACTCATCTCCTCCAGGTGTAGTGTCAATAGTATCTTCAGGTCGTAGGCGATCCTTCAAGTTCCCCAAGGCGAGTCCATCGCTTTCTCGTTGTATAGCCTGGACCAGAGTCAGGTCCCTAGCCTCCCAGGGAATGGAGGTAAGACCTCCGTCCACCACGCTGAGCATACTCCCCCATCCGGGCTTCCCAATAGGCGTCCTGCGTCCCAGAGGCACGTAGATGGCCTCATCAGGCAAACGAACAGAGCTGATAGTCAGCCTGTCTAGGAGGTTTCGCCAGTACTCATTGCCCCAATGGGCTCCCCAATCGGGGGAACACAGGACCATACGGGAACGTTCCAAGGCCACCTTGGTCAGCACCTTCCCCAGTTCACTGAACCTGGGGTTCCCGTAGGCCATCCCGAAAGAGGGCCAGTAAAATTTGTAGCTGCAGTTCTTCCCCTTGCTGCAGTAAAGGTCCAGTACATGCTGCTTGTCGCTGGCGAACAACTCCACACTCAGGTCTTCTCTAGAGTAACCCAACTCCTTCAGACCTTGGTCTAGGACTTCCCCCAATAGTTGATAGTCCTCAGTTTTGGAGGCCGCCATCATGTTCGAGGGCTCCTCCTTCGATAGCCTCAGGTAACTCGAGGTATGTTCCGACTGCTCCAGTGGCACAGACTCTCTGCCACTGCCGTGGTCCACGTAGAGGAGGTAGGGCGTTTGCAGCGTCAGGGATTGTATCTGGGAGTGCTGTACGAAGAAGTCAGTCCCCAGTACAAAGTCGAAGGCCTCAGTGTCCATCACATAGAACCGATGGGCGATAGTCTGGGAGCCCATAGGTACCTCCACTTCACAGTCCCCGCAGCGGTGCACCACATGTCCATCCCCCATGAGTATAGCCGCGGTGGTCGTGGTGTTCTTCAGGCTCCAACAAGGTAAAATTTTCTTGGCCACTATAGATATTGTCGCGCCAGTATCCAATACCCCCAGGTATTCGCGTCCCCCTAGTCGGATACGTACCCAAAACACGAGGTCTTGGGTGCCACCGGAGCGTCCTCGTCAGAACTCTGCGGGACAGGTCACCTCGAACCCCTTGTTCCGCAGTTTGCGGGCCATCCTCATGAAACGGCTCCTGTTCTTAGCGTTGCCGTCATCATCACCTTCATGCTCACGCTTGGCTCCTTGTTCTTGCTGGTCCTGCGTGTGTGAGCGTGTGATAGGACCAGACTGCCCTCCCGAGGGCTCGGAGTTCCCCCCTGGTTTAGGGTTGGGGTTGCCTCCGTTCTTGTCCTTATTCTTGTTGTCCTTGTCTGGCTGGCGGTTAGCGCCTCCTCCTCCTCAACCTTGACCCTTGTTTTGCCCTTGTCCACGTCCTTTCGACTTGCCCTTGCCGGAGTCGTTGCCTTTGCATTTGCCTCCACCTTTGCCTGAGCCTTTGCCAGGATCTTCACCCCTAAGCTTCCACGATAGGCGTTGCTTATGGTAGCACTCATCCTCGTAGTGCTTCCGCTTCCCGCAGAATGCACACGTGATGGTGCACCTGTAATGATCCGGCAGCTCCGCTTTGGCGCCGGTGTTCTTCTCCTGAAGCGGTACCCAGAACCTATGGCCCATGGCCCGGAGGCCTGTGAGCCGTCACACCCGTGCGGAAGCCGTTGACACCGGCTGTCAGCGGGATATCCCTGTTCTCTAACCCCCGAAATCTGGAATCCGATTTCTATCCATTAAGTCGATGTGGAATTACCATAATTTTACTGTCTTGGTCGATTTGCGGTTAGAAATCGGTGAAATACCCGATTTCTACCGCGATTTCCAATTGTCGTGAAATCGCCGCAGTCGTGCCGCCTGTCGTCGCCTGTTCCGTGGACTGTATTAGATAATTCTGTAGAACGATCTTTCTTGAAGTTAAGACTGAAACAGTCTTCGAGTGATCCGCAATTTTTTCCTTGATATAACGGATCGCGTCCCAGATTTTTCCCAGAAAATCTGGGCAGCCGAAGGCGCTTTGAACCCCCAAGTGGAATAACAAGGGTTACGAGCGTTCAAGCGCCCAGGGACGAACTAACGTGCCTCATAGGCACTGTGTATGAGGCTTTGCCCCCCATAGTCATAGGATGAGGCCAAGGGATCCAAACTCCATAGGCCCAAAGGGTTATTTTTTTTGAGTGTTCTCCAAGAAGTGCGCTTTTTCACGTACTTGGCGTCCAAGTACGTGTAGAAGTATGTTGAGTTGGCGTTTTCTCCCTCCTTGCTTGCCTCTACATCCGGGGCATATCACTTGCCTTCCCCGGATAGTGCATATATGATCTCCATATATATGTTGGCAACATATTTTGCTTGCATGCTAAAATTCGGCTTTCCGAAAGGAGGTCGATTTTCGACCAAAGCACTTGCATGCGTGTCAAGGGACCAACGTTACATTAGAATATACGCATACTTTGATTCTAGGCCAATAGGTTGGGTGTAGAAGGCGTGGGTAGGGTTGTATGCCATATTTGGTGTCATATCGCGTGCCCATTTGGCGGATGCACCATTCCAAGACTAACCCGCCAATGGACCCCATATCGCACGAGGCCTTCCATTGTACTCCCAACTAACACTCGCAAGCCTAACATTCGTGAAGGGACGCTTGTGGAGCGCTCACGAAGCGATATGCGTTGCGAGCAAGGTGTGTTTTTTGCAATATTCCATTTTTGCGTGTGCCCACTTGGGAGGCAGCGCGCGCGACCTTCCAAAGCGCCCGGAGTGGAGCACATATGTGGAATGGACGGTCATTGGTGTCAAGTCATTGTGTTTAAAAGGATTGGTCGATAACCCAATCCAAGCCGAAGATATTATAATATACTTGTGTAGCTTTCAAGGCACTTTTGCGTGTCTTTTCGCCAATTTTGCTGTTTTTTTCCCGTCATGATGTCAAGTGGCGACCGTGTATCTCCACGTTGCGCTCAATTGACATCATGACCCAAGTATGTTTTGAAGGTACATACTTCGGTGCTCAACATATCTTGAACCCGGCGAATAACTCCTCTTGGGCTTGGTATACCGTGGCCGCCACGTTGGCGGTTTGGGACAATCCCAAATCATGGGCTCACTTGGCGACCATGCCATTCCCAAAACCGGAGGGTTTGGGCGACGCCCAAAAGATTTGTTGGACGCATATGACTTGATACCAATCCTATGGCACACTCCGGTCCAAGTCGGGCATGTGCCTCATTTGCCCCAACCATGAGTGTGCGCATTTTCGGCCATTTTGAGCAATTTTCCACATTTTCTGCCCGCCGTGCACCATGTTCAGCCCCCTCGTGCACGCCGGAAGCATGGACCAATGGACCATATATGACATGGGTGTTATGGACATTGGTCCCCATGGTTCGCATACCACGTGGGCGAAGCGGAGCAACCTTCGTTAAGGAGCCCAAAGTGAGTGCTGACAATTTTGCCATTTTGGCATTTGTGGACCCAATTGGGATTGTCACCACGCCGAGTGGCATGGAGATCTTTGAGAGCCAAGTGCATGGAAGTGTTTGTTTGACTCCCGGTGAATGGCGTATGGAATGGCGAATCCGAACTCCAAGCCGGTATGGAGATATACTATTGGGAGCACCCCTGAATTTTGGCTCATTTTGAGTAGCCAAAATGACCCCCTTTTGGGACCCAGATTTCACCCCCCCGTGTGGTCGATTGGCGGCCCCATCCCTCTATGCCCACGAGGAGGCCGGACTCACTTCAAAGTTGTACACTCAGATATAGGTCCCAGGTCCTGCCTCCTCCCCTATGAGCCATTGGCCTTGCCCTGGCCGGGCGAGCCACGCGTGGAGATGACGCCAATTTTGGTGATTTGGGCATCATGACCCCACTTGATGAACCCGTGGTGCCCTGATGCCGGGACCTCAGTGGGAACCAGGTTGGGTGAGGGCTCCAGGGAGTTCGTACTCGAGAAGCATAGGGTCAGTTGCCTCGTCCCTACCTCTGGCAGATCCGAACGAGGGGTCAATTTTGGGGATTTTTGAGCTAATATCAGTTTGGGCTGAGACAGCCCATTTTCAGCTACCAACTCCTAGGGGATAATGGCGGGGCCTTCTCTGCAGCTCAGACGAGGGTTGGGACCTGCCGTTAAGGGAGCATTGGGAGCTACTGTCGGTTGGCCTTGGAGCCCCTTGGTTCCCAGGAACTCGCCTGTGGCTGGGCGGGACAGCCCCCCTATTGGCAGGGTTTCAGGGTCCGGACTGAGCAGGGCATGGGTTGTGTTTGAGCCCCCGCCCCCACCAGCCACTGAGAGGGTCGGACCTGGGATTGGGATATGAGTTGGGACTGAGTGTCTATTGTCCTGTGATGCCCTTACCCCAGTCCAGTCTTAACCCCATGTGTACATATCCTGATGTGTTGCTGTGCATACTTTTGTCCCCTTGTTTCAGAGTGGCAAGGACCTGAAACATGGTTATCACCAGATGCCTCTTGCCGAGGAGTCCCGTGCCTGCACAGCCATGAGCACCCCACTTGGACCTCTCCAGTGGAAGGTGATGCCCATGGGCGTTACCAATGGCAATACGGCTTTTCAGCGGATGCTGGAGAACCTGCTTGAGCCGGTGCGTGACTGTGCAGACCACTTCATGGACGACGCAATCATCGCATCCGGTGACCCCAGTATGAGCTACGAGGAGCTCCTGGAGGCACATGAGAGGGACGTCACTCGAGTGTTGGACCTTCTGGTTCGGCACAAACTCACGGGCAGCAGTGACAAGGCCACCATTGCGGTAAGCGAGGTGGTCTTCGCTGGCCAAGGGGTTGGGAACGGGCAGCGGAAGCCCATACCTGGCAAGGTGGCTGCGATTGAGCACTGGGAGAAGCCCAAAACGGTCTCTGAGCTACGGGCGTAGTTGGGGTTCTGCAACTACTACTCGGGGTATATCAAGATGTATGCCGAGTATGCAGCCCCCATGACGACCATGCTCAAGGGCAACCGAGAGGAGACCAAGAAGGGGTCCAAGAAGGCTCTGGTCTGGAATGCTGAGTCCGACCGTGCCTTTGAGGGGATGAAGCAGGCGCTGCTATCCGCAGTGGGTCTGCACCTCGTGGATCTCGACCGAGGGTTCATCCTGCGCACCGATGCTTTCGACTACGCCGTTGACGCTGTGTTGGAGCAAGTGCTTGACGATGGGAGGCACCTGCCCGTGGCCTTCTGGAGCCGAGTCCTGGCGGAAGGCCAGAGACGGACGTGGACGCCCCGAGAAAAGGAGTCGTATGCCATCGTCATGGCTCTCAGGAAATGGGCAGGGTACATAGCCCTCCATCCCGTCACCGTCTGCACCGACCATCAGGGTCTGCAGTCGTGGCACAAGGAGCACGTGGACACCCCCTCAGGTCCCGCCTCCCGACGGGCAAGATGGCATGAGAC
Organism: Eutreptiella sp. 'Long Island Sound 2002'; assembly: GCA_964036045.1. Lineage (NCBI taxonomy): Eukaryota > Euglenozoa > Euglenophyceae > Eutreptiales > Eutreptiaceae > Eutreptiella > Eutreptiella sp. 'Long Island Sound 2002'. The sequence goes on along the minus strand of OZ038393.1, from coordinate 2,154,343 downwards.
TTTGGCCAAGTTCGACCTCACGGTTGTGTATGTTCCTGGCAAGGACAACACCGTGGCGGACTGTCTCAGTAGGTGGGCCTATCCCGCCAGTAAGGGCATGACCGACTTGTCTGCCCATGGCGATGAGGCTGAGACCGCTGAGGCCAAGAGGATCATTGAAATGGAGCGCCTGATGGAGGAGGAGGGTGTTAAATGCTTCGTCGTCATGGCTGCGGATGCCCCCCTCGGAACGAGGATGGGCAGAGCGGTCAGAGTACTCGCCCCTGATGGAGCTGAGTCCGACAAGCACCCCTTCCCTGAGTCTTGCCTCCAGGACGATTGGACCAACGACTACGCCAAGTCCGGGGCCTTTGCGGCCGAATATAAAGCTGTGACCGACCCTGATGACGGGCAGAAGTGGCCAAAGGGGCTGACAAAAGAGGATGGCAAGCTTTACCGGAATGGTAAGCTGCTGGTCCCAGAGTCCCGGGTGCTCGAGCTTTGTGAAGCTTGGCACCACCACATGATGCACCCAGGGGTCAAGAAGCAAGCCCTGGACATGCAGCGCCGGTTTGAGATCGACCAGATCGGTCTGTACACCGCCATCAAGAAGGTCAGAAAGGGTTGCTCGGTCTGTCAGGCCTGCAATCCCGACAACCGGAACGTCAAGGGGGAAGCCCAATGGACTTCGGTGCCTGACCAGCCGATGGAGAGCGTGGCCATGGACGTCTTCTCCATGCCTGAAGTGCACATTGGCAAGGAGACCTTTGACTGTGTGGTTCTTTGTGTGGATCGCCACAGTGGCTACGTAGTAGCCGTTCCAGCACGCAAGAAGGGGTTGCTTGCCAAGGAAGTGGCAGTCATGTTGATTCGTCACTGGCTGACCGTCTTTGACATCTCCCGCACCAATTGCAGTGACCGAGGGCCCCAGTTTACTGCTGGCTGGTTCAAGGCCATGTGCTCCCTCATGGGAATACATAATGCCAAGAGCGTCGCCTATCTCAGCCGGTCGAATGGCCGGGCTGAAGTGGCTGGACGGCAGCTGTTCGAGAAGCTGCGCAAGATTCACATCACCAATCCACGTCGGAACTGGTTTGAGGAGATGTGGCCTCCTCTGAAGGCCCATCATGACATCCCCGCTCCGGGTGGTTTGTCCGCTCACCAGATCTTGTCCGGCAGGGACCCCCTTGGCCGGGGACTTCCCTTGTCTGGTGATGGTATGGCGGTGGACGCCAAGGAATTCTTCGCGCGGCAAGAGGCAACGGCGCGGGACATCCGCCAGCAGCTCGAGAAGGAGCATGCTGAGCGTCAGAAGTCCGCCCCGAGCTCGACAGCGCAGAAGTTCAGGGTGGGAGACCCGGTGTGGGTGATCAGACCCCGCCCTATGGGCACCCACCGCACCAAAACCTGGTTCACATCCGGAGAGGTGGTCCGCAGGATTGGTGAGGACACCTACCGCATCAAGGTGGGTCACCGACAGTTCCGGGAGCGCCACGAGAGTCAGCTCCGTGTGCGGGAACCCGACCTCCGTGGCCGACATGTGTCCCTGGACTTTGCCGCACATGAGGCAGATTCGGACGACGACTATGCTGAGCAGGAGGACTATACAGTCGAGAAGATCCTGGCTCAGCGTCCGAACGCCTCGGCACCCGGAGGCCTGGAGTTCAAGGTTCTTTGGCGAGGCTATGGGCCGTCCCACGATACCTGGGAACCCGTCTCCTCGTTCGTGCCGCGGATCAATACCCCCTTCATGGACTACATCCGCAAGCACAAGACCAAGATCCATTTCTCGGACTTGGCAGTACTCACCCGGGCAATTGCAGCCAGGGGCGCCTAATCAGTGTCCTGAGCTGTGCCCTGATGCTTTTTGAGCGCTTGTTTGGTTTTACGGATCATCCCTCACTTGCTTGCTCTCTTCCATCTTTCCGTGAATTGCCATCAGAGTGGCCATTTACTGCCCCCTGCTGAATCCAGAGGAGGATTGCCCCTCTCTTTCGCTTTCATTTGTCACTCCCCGCCTGCTGAATCCTTGGGAAACCGGGCAGGGCGACTGACCTGTTCTCTGAGCTCTTAGGGCCTTGAAGCCCGTACGACGTTGCGCAACGGATGCCGCTGTCATCGGCATTGCGTTTTTCCTTTTGGTTTCTGGTCTGGTCCCATGGCACTTGCGGGATCCAGACCAGTCTACGTGTGTCTGCAGACTATATATGGCCTGAACTCAGGCGTCTTCCTGTCCACCCTCCTGCATGTGCCTTATCCTAACCGGGGCGTGGTTTGGCGCTCTATCCAGAGTGTGTTTACACGCCTATTACCCCATTTATTGCTTGTTTTTCTGCCCCCCAGGATATGTGCATCTGCATGTTAAGTGTTCCCAGCCCATCACCGAAGTATGGACTGCTTTTACCCCCCCTGAGGGGATGCGAATCGGAATACAACGGCGCCCTGAGTCGCCATGTACATGCTCTTACATGAGGTCCAGCCTGGACCAGTACCTATGTATAGATTCTTCTGTTTGAGTGCCCGTGATACCGTGTGCCCTGGTGGCTGTGATGTGCTGAGAACCTGACGGCGCCAGGCGGGAAGCCCAGTTGCCTGACTACACTCCCAGCGGTCCGCCACTGTCAGTCCCAGTGTGAGCCTACCGGCTCGCAGACGCACTTGCAGTCGGGTGGCGACCTCCGGTGTCCTGCCCTCGGTCAGTCTGCCTGGGAAACTGGTGGTTTGAGGAGTTGACGCCCCCGCCCAGACTGCATGGGGACTCCCTCATGCATGGCCTTCGTGGTAATTGGGCGAGGGAAAAGACGGCCTTGATGCCCGATCCCTTAAGGAGGAGCTCGTTCGGCTGTACCACTCTGGACTCGCGTCGACGATATGGACATGGTGCGCCCAAGGAAGGACCCGTGGGGACTCTCACCCAGCCTGCGGCTCTGAGAAGCCTGGGGTAGCCTGATGGATCTTTGTGGTCGCTTTCGACCTGTGGGACCACCTCGGTCGTCGTGTGACGCCTATGTTGGCCGTGTATGCGACTGCCACTGTGGTAGTGACCGTCGCAGCCGGCACCCGGTGCGCCTGGTATGGGTTAACGGGTCCTTTGGATGCCGAACAATCGCCGCCAGGACCCGGGACTTGATACTTGATACTATACTTGCAGTTACTAACAGCTACAGCACCGTACCTGTCTTACTGTGGGATTTGGGCAGCCTAACCTGCAAATCAGCCTGAAGTGAGGATGTGACACCCCCCCCCCCCCTTCAGGGGATGGTCCTGGGTACCCGCTGCCATGCTTGGGTGTTATCGAGCCCCCCCCAGGGTTTGCTCTAAGGAGGGGGGTGAAGCGGTACCCAGAACCTATGGCCCATGGCCCGGAGGCCTGTGAGCTGTTACACCCGTGCGGAAGCCGTTGACACCGGCTGTCAGCGGGATATCCCTGTTCTCTAACCCGCAAAATCTGGAATCCGATTTCTAACCATTAAGTCGATGTGGAATTACCATAATTCTACTGTCTTGGTCGATTTGCGGTTAGAAATCGGTGAAATACCCGATTTCTACCGCGATTTCCAATTGTCGTGAAATCGCCGCAGTCGTGCCGCCTGTCGTCGCCTGTGCCGTGGACTGTATTAGATAATTCTGTAGAACGATCTTTCTTGAAGTTAAGACTGAAACATTCTTCGAGTGATCCGCAATTTTCTCTTTGATATAATGGATTGCGTCGCAGATTTTTCCCAGAAAATCTGGGCAGCCGAATGCGCTTTGAACCCCAAAGTGGAATAACAAGGGTTACGAGCGTTCAAGCGCCCAAGGACGAACTAACGTGCCTCATAGGCACTGTGTATGAGGTTTTGCTCCCCATACTCATAGGATGAGGCCAAGGGATCCCAACTCCATAGGCCCAAAGGGTTATTTATTTTGAGTGTTCTCCAAGAAGTGCGCTTTTTCACGTACTTGGCGTCCAAGTACGTGTAGAAGTATGTTGAGTTGGCGTTTTCTCCCTCTTTGCTTGCCTCTACATCCGGGGCATATCACTTGCCTTCCCCGGATAGTGCATATATGATCTCCATATATATGTTGGCAACATATTTTGCCTGCATGCTAAAATTCGGCTTTCAGAAAGGAGGTCAATTTTCGACCAAAGCACTTGCATGCGTGTTAAGGGACCAACGTTACATTAGAATATAGGCATATTTTGATTCTAGGCCAATAGGTTTGGTGTAGATGGCGTGGGTAGGGTTGTATGCCATATTTGGTGTCATATCGCGTGCCCATTTGGCGGGTGCACCATTCCAAGACTAACCCGCCAATGGACCCGGTATCGCACGAGGCCCTTCATTGTACTCCCAACCAACACTCGCGAGACTAACCTTCGTGAAGGGACGCTTCTGGAGCGCTCCCGAAGCCATGCTTTGCGAGCAAGGTGTGTTTTTTGCAATATTCCATTTTTGCATATGCCCACTTGGGAGGCAGCGCGCGCGACCTTCCAAAGCGCCCCAAGTGGAGCACATATGTGGAATGGACGGTCATTGGTGTCAAGTCATTGTGTTTAAAGGGATTGGTTGATTACTCAATCCGAGCCTAAGATATTATAATATACTTGTGTAGCTTTCAAGGCACTTTTGCGTGTCTTTTCGCCAATTTTGCTGTTTTTTGCCCGTCATGATGTCAAGTGGCGACCGTGTATCTCCACGTTGCGCTCAATTGACATCATGACCCAAGTATGTTTTGAAGGTACATAGTTTGGTGCCCATCATATCTTGGACCCGGCGAATAACTCCTCTTGGGCTTGGTATACCGTGGCCGCCATATTGGCGATTTGGGACAATCCCAAATCATGGGCTCACTTGGCGACCCTGTCATTCCCAAAACCGGAGGGGTTGGGCGACGCCCAAAAGATATGTTGGAGGCATATGACTTGATACCAATCCTATGGCACGCTCTGGTCCCAGTCGGGCATGTGCCCCATTTGCCCCAACCATGAGTGTGCGCATCTTCGGCCATTTTGAGCAATTTTCCACATTTTCTGCCCGCCGTGCACCATGTTCAGCCCCCTCGTGCACGCCGGAAGCATGGACCAATGGACCATATATGACATGGGTGTTATGAACATTGGTCCCCATGGTTCGCATACCACGTGGGCGAAGAGGAGCAACCTTCGTTAAGGTGCTAGCCCAAAGTGAGTGTGGACAACTTTGCCATTTTGGCATTTGTGGACCCAATTGGGATTGTCACCACGCCGAGTGGCATGGAGATCTTTGGGAACCAGTGTCATGGAAGTGTCTGTATGACTCCCGGTGGATGGCGTATGGAATGGCGAATCCGATGTCCAAGCCGGCGTGGAGATATACTACTGGGAGCACCCCTGAATTTTGGCTCATCTCGAGTAGCCAAAACGACCCCCTTTTGGGACCCCAATTTCACCCCCCCCGTGTGGTCGATTGGCGGCTCCATCCCTCTATGCCCACAGGGAGGCTGGAGCTAATTTCAGGTTGTACACTCAGATATAGGTCCGAGGTCCTGCCTCCTATCCTGTGAGCCATTGGCCTTGCCCTGGCCGGGCGAGCCTGGCGGGGAAATGACGCCAATTTGGGTGATTTTGGCATCATGACCCCACTTGATGAACCCGTGGTGCCCTGATGCCGGGACCTCAGAGGGAACCAGGTTGGGTGAGGGCTCCGGAGAGTTCGTACTCGAGAAGCATAGGGTCAGTTGCCTCGTCCCTACCTCTGGCAGGTCCGAACGAGGGGTCATTTTTGGGGATTTTTGAGCTAATATCAGTTTGGGCTGAAACAGCCCATTTTCAGCTACCAACTCCTAGGGGAGAATGGCGGGGCCTTATCTCCAGCTCAGAGGAGGGTTCGGACCTGCCGTTATGGGAGCATAGGGAACGACTGTCGGTTGGCCTTGGAGCCCCTTGGTTCCCAGGAACTCGCCTGTGGCTGGGCGGGACACCCCCCCTTTTGGCAGGGTTTCAGGGTCCGGACAGAGCAGGGCATGGGTTGTGTTTGAGCCCCCGCCCCCACCAGCCACTGAGAGGGTCGGACCTGGGATTGGCATATGAGTTGGGACTAAGTGTCTCTTGTCCTGTGATGCCCTTACCCCAGTCCAGTCTTAACCTCATGTGTACATATCCTGATGTGTTGCTGTTCATACTTGTGGTTCCTTGTTTCAGAGTGGCAAGGATCCTGAAACGCTTTGTCACATGACACGAGCGTGATGACGCCCCTGTGAGCGCAGTGCTTTGCCTGCCTGCTTGCCTGTGCGTGTCCACCGCAGCGTCCCGTGGCCAGGCCCTCCACGGGAACGCGTCACTCCTGCTGCTTCCCCTGGACTACGAAGCAGTCTCGCTGCTCGCAGTCAGGGGCGTGCTGCAGGTGGCCCTGCTCGTCTCTGGCATCACACCAGAATAGCTCCTTAACGTTCTCCATGATACGGGCGTGGGCTTGTTTTGGGGGTAGTCCCCTGCCCAGGTCTGGATCCTTGGTACCCTTTGCCATGACCTCCAGAACCTCCTCCTCCAGGACGGTAATTGTTCAGGTGCTGGTCGCTCTCCTTCTCAAGCGCTAGCTCCAGGAGTAGCACGCATAGATCCTCGTAGCGGAGGGATCTAGCCTTGCGCTCCGCTGTCGAACGGCACTCGTCCCACAGCTCTCTGGGGAGCTTGGCCACCAACCAGAACAGCAGGTCGTCGCTGCTGTAGGAACCGGGCGTCAATCGCCCAGCCCAGTGATCCAGGTCAGCCAACAGCTCAGAGACCCTGCCAGGTTTGGGGTTGTTGGGCAGCACGGGCAGGTTCTGGATCTCGGCCCTGATGGAGAGGTCGGTTTTGTAGGTCGGGTACTGCCTCTCCAAGGCAACCAACACATCGGCAAAGGTGGCGGAGTTAGTCACGATCTGCCTGACCTGCTTCTCCATGTACTTGGTCTTGCAGCACTGCAGTAGCAGATCGCACTTGACTCGTCCACTAGCGTGGGTTTGGCCGGTCAATCGGAGAAACCGGCCAAAATTCTCAGCGAACTCGCTGAGGTCCTTGCCTGTGAACTCAGGCAGGTTCACCACAATCTTGGAGGTGGCAAAAGCCTTAGCCTCCTGAGACCTGCGTCCCTCAGGGCGTCGGGTCTTCTTCCTCTTCTTCTTCTTCTTTCCCCTTGGGTTCTCGGGGTCCTCCGGGTCATCGTCCTCCGAGGGCGGAGCGGAAGTCATCGACGGCGGCTCATCATCGGAGGGGTCTCCACCTAGATCACTAGAGCCATAAGGCTCCACGTCCACCATTGCCCTCAAGGCTGTCAGCCCGAGCCGGTCCAGCTCGGCCCTCGTAGAGTTCGTCACGTGGCTATAGGGCGGCTGGGCCGTTCTTGGTACGAAAGGACTTCTCGGTATAGCTGCAGGGGTCGGCATCGGTCGGTTCCTCAAGCTCCCCAGGGTGTTTGTCAGCCCTGCCGCCAGGTGGTTGGCCTGTACTCGATGGGGTGACATTTCCACCGTGGTAGGTGAGGCTTGGGGCGGTATCATCAGGGGCTCCAGTTTCTCCCGGATCTCTTGAGTGAGGTCCCCCACGATTTTAGAAGTGGCTCCTTGGAGCACCTCGTTGATCTCCGACCGCGTCAGGGATTTGTTGCAGGATCTCCCCGATTCTCTACTCCTGCCTCACAGAGACTCAGGTCCTCTCCTCAACCCACTCAAGGTTGCATACCCAGGTGCATACCCAGGAACATCCACATAGGTTCCCGTAGCGGGAAGAGGGTGGTGATAGTCAGCCGCATACCATCGCGGCACAGAACTGGAAGCCACCGGCTCACTGGCAGTATTTGCCTCATGAAACGCAGTGGTAGGTGGGCCAAAACCATAGGCGGGGTAGGGAGGCATGCCAGTAAAGCCTGTGCCCTCAACCATAGGTGGGTTGGTTAAGGGTGTGGATGTTGCAGCGGCTGGGTCTGCAATTGGGAGTGTGGTGGTTATAGGAGAGGGTGATGCGTGGAGGCCAGAAGCGCTTGGTGCGCCTTCGAAGGTAGGCTCATTCGTCAGGTCTTGCCCTTGGTCCTCTCCTTCGTCTGCTTCGTCTCCAGCATCCTTCTCGCTCTCTCTCTTCCTCTTCACAGGCTGAGTGACCTCCTCCTCGACTGAGAGGGCCCTGAAGGCCGACTGGAGTCCATCCAAAGAGTCCTCAGCCACGTCCAATGGCCCATGTAAGGGCTCCGAAGGTACAGCGCTAGGTCCAGGTCCGGGTTCACCAGGTGCTGGCCTTGCTGGTGCCTCAGGCGCTGTCTTCACGTCGGCTTCCTCCTTCCTTGTGTCCATCTTCGTTCGCCCTTCTGCTTATATGTGACTGTACTCGGCGCACTGGATGTACGGCGCGGGGTTGCTGCCGGTGCGCAGAGACAGTCTGCCTCTTGCTACCAGAAAAGTTTATAGTGATTTCAACACTGTGTTTTTGCCTGTCCTGCTGCTTGCTGCTGGTGTAGGGTTTCCTGCTGCTTGTTTTTGAAGATGAAAAGCTTTTGTTTGCTGAAATACAATCACTCCAGGATAGCCCAAGCCAGAGGTATGCAAGTAGAAGAGAATCAGGATCAAAGCATGAAGAGCTGCAGTGTAAACAGTGAAAGATGAAAGGATATTCACAGAAACTGCAACTCAGGTCGAATCAGATTGCATTTTCACAAAGATAGCTGAAACGTTTTGGAAAAGAGTTGGAAAACTGCCCCATGGTCACTCTATCTCCATAGTGCCATCTCAGGAGATGTGCACTCTTTGTTTTGGGTCCCATATGTGCTGAGATGGCAGGGTATGTGGCGATGAGGTCACTGCCATGTCACATGGGATCTTCCTACTTAGCTAGGCTGACCAGGAATTGAACCCAGGACCTCTCAAAAAGAGGTGCCCGGCCCCCTAGGGTGCATACCACTAGGACAGCTAAGAATTCATGGAAAAACATAGATAACTTCATAGGCTCTGCCCTGGCTATGTCAGTTCTCAGTCAACTCAGGAAAAGATGATTTGCCTCACATTGACAGGGGATTAAGGGGTCCACTCCATATCCTGATTCGGTGTTTGGTTGCATAGGTCAAAATGTGTTATCACCACTTTTGGTGGGGCCAATACTAAGATAGAAATGCATGGATGCTCAGTGCATCTCTAATACAACTAGAGTATGCCTCAAAGCATTGGAAAGGCACTTTTTCTTACTCCACCTATGGCAAAGGGCAAAGGCTTCACTGGTATACCTACCTACCCTGCCTATGGTTTGGGCCCACCTACCACTGCGGTTCCTGAGGCAACTACTGCCAGTGAGCCGGTGACCTCCAGTTCTGCGCCGCGATGGTATGCGGCTGACTATCGCCATCCTCTACCCGCTACGGAAACCTATGTGGATGTTCCTGGGTATGCAACCTTGAGTGGGTTGAGGAGAGGACCTGAGTCTCTTGGAGGCGGGAGTAGAGGATTGGGGAGATCCTCCAACAGGTCCCTGACGCGGTCGGAGATCAACGAGGTGCCCCGAGGAGCCACCTCTAAAATTGTTGGCGACCTCACTCAAGAGATTCGAGAGAAACTGGAGCCCCTGATGATACCGCCCCAAGCCTCACCTACCACGGTGGGAGTGTCACCCCATCGAGTACAGGCCAACCACCTGGTGGCAGGGCTGACAAACACCCTGGGGAGCCTGAGGAGCGGACTGATGCCGACCCCTGCAGCGACACCGAGAAGCCCTTTCGTACCGAGAACGGCCCAGCCGCCCTACAGCCACGTGACTAATTCTACGAGAGCCAAGCTGGACCGGCTGGGGCTGACAGCCTTGAGGGCAATGGTTGACGTGGAGCCCTATGGCTCTAGTGATCTAGGCGGAGACCCCTCCGATGATGAGCCGCCGTCGATGACTTCTGCTTCGCCCTCGGAGGACGACGACCCGGAGGACCCCGAGAACCCAAGTGGGAAGAAGAAGAAGAAGATGATGAAGACCCGACGCCCTGACGGACGCAGGTCTCAGGAGGCTAAGGCTATTGCCACCTCCAAGATCGTGGTGAACCTGCCTGGAGTTCACAGGCAAGGACCTCAGCGAGTTCGCTGAGACTTTTGGCCGGTCCCTTCAAATGACCGGCCAAACCCACGCTAGTGGACGTGTCAAGTGCGATCTGCTCCTGGAGTGCTGCAGGACCAAGTACCTGGAGAAGCAGGTCAGACAGATTGTGACTAACTCCGCCACCTTTGCCGATGTGTTGGTTGCCTTGGAGACGCAGTACCCAACCTATGAAACCGACCTCTGCATCAGGGCCGAGATCCAGAACCTGCCCGTGCTGCCCAACAACCCCAAACCTGGCAGGGTCTCTGAGCTGTTGGCTGACCTGGATCACTGGGCTGGACGATTGACGCCCGGTTCCCACAGCAGCGACGACCTGCTCTTCTGGTTGATGGCTAAGCTCCCTCGAGAGCTGTGGGACGAGTGCCGTTCGACAACAGAGCCCAAGGCTAGATCCCTCCGCTACGAGGATCTATACGTGCTACTCCTGGAGCTGGCGCTGGAGAAAGAAAGCGACCAGCACCTGAATAACTACCGTCCTGGAGGAGGAGGCTCTGGAAGCCATGGCAAAGGGTACCAAGGATCCAGACCTGGGCAGGGGACTACCCCCAAACACGCCCACGCCCGTATCATGGAAAATGTCAAGGAGCTCTTCTGGTGGGATGCCAGGTAGGTAGGTAGGTCGACTCGGGACTGGGGTTGCCCCGCAGGGGGGACTTACCAAGGGGCTTTTGCTCACCCACCCACGGCCCTACTGCACATGCCCCCACAAAGCGGCTCCCCCACATGAGCAGTTCCCTACAGCGGGTTCTGCCCAGAGAGGTAACCCATGTTCGACGGAAGTCTCACATTCCTCTCCTTTCGGCAGATGATACGTGGGGGAGGGTCCCACCGCACATCCTCATTAACCTCCGGATTCTGGGGCCCAGGGGCCGGGAGCCAGGCCAAAGGCCCTGTCCTGCAGACACCCCCACCTGGGTTGGTTTTCAGTAGGTGTGAGGCGACTTGAAGAAGCACGTGCTACGGGACTCGCATGCCCTGGCGCACACTCAGACCTCCTGACTCGGTCCAGCTTGCGCTCTCCCGGGGGGCCGGGGGTTCGAAGTAGGTCGTTGTGGCCGGTTGGTCGGTCGTATGGTACGGTTGCGGTGTAGTTTGTTAATGTAGGTTGGTCGGTTGCGTGATGGTAGAGCCAAGTTTTGTTCGTGGGCATGGTCGTCGGCGGGCGCGGCGCACCACGGTGTCACCAACCCTTTGGACGCCGTTCCCGTTTCTACCCGTGCACTCCTGGCTGGTTTGGTGTTGGCCGGCTTGCGTGTGGTCTGTGTACGGTCAAGTGCCGGCTGCAGCTGCGGTGTTGTTGGCTCGCGGTCGTCTTGGCCGCCTCATGGTCGGCTTGGTTTGCGTGGGTTCCATTGCGCTGCTGCCGCTGGTCGTTCCGCCGAATGTTGTTTATGCAGCCGGCATGTCTGTGTCGGTGCTGGTCAGTGGCGTCGTGGTTTGTCCAAGTGTAGTGTTGTGTAGTTTGTTACCGTTGGTTGGTCGCGTTTGTATTGGCAGCGTTGCGGTGTTCTGCTGTGTTCGTGGGTACGGTCGTCGGTGGGCGTGGCGCACCACGGTGTTGCCAACCCGTTGGGCGCTGTTTCCGTTTCGACCCGTGCACGCCTGGCTGGTTCCGCGTTGGCCGGCTTGCGTGTGGTCTGTTTACGGTCAAGTGGTGGCTGCAGCTGTGGTGTGGTTGGTGCGCGGTTGTCGTGGCCGCCTCATGGTCGGCTAGGTTCGTGTGGGTTCCGTTGCGCTGCTGCCGGTGGTCTTATCGTCGAATCCTGCCCGTTTAGCCCGCACGTTTGTGTCTGCGTCGGTTTGTTGCGTCTTGGTTTGTACAAGTGTCGTGTAGTGTAGTTTGGGAACGTTCGTGGGCCGCGTCCACAGCGGTAGAGTCACAGTGTTCCTCTGTGTTTGTGGCCATGGTGGTCGGGGGGCGCGGCTCGCCACGGTGTCGCTAGCTCGTTGGACGTCGCTCCCGCACCGGCTCATGCACGCCCGGCCAGCTTGGCGCTGGTCGGTGTGCGCGCGGTCTGTTCACGGTCACGTTGCGTCCGCTGTAGTGGTTCTGGCGGTGTGTGGTCGTGTTAGGCGCCTCTTGGGTGGTTTTTTCAGCGTTTGTTCCTTGTCATTGCAGCGGGCGCTCGCGCAGTCGGATTTGTTGTGTGCAGGTGTTCCGCTTGTTGCGATGTTGGTCGGTGCCAGGTGTGTGGGGCCGGCACGGTACGTTTGTACTGTGCGCCGCCCGCCCGCCGCGGGGGAGAAAAGCCATGACAAGTGGTCGGACCGCTGTAAAAAAACTTTTCCCCTGTCGGTGCCCTGTTCCCTGCCCCGCCCTGGCAGTGTTGCATGCACAATCCATTATCCGGTATTTCGTGGTGCTCCGTAGCCGTACTTCCAGTTTCGCCTGTGCCACTCATCTGTACACCCCCCGTTGGTGGCAAGGCCCCGCCGGTCCCCCTCGGTGTGTCCCTGTGCTCCCCATGGGAGCCCCGGGGTGTTGTTCCAGCTCGGTGGTGCTGTGCTCGTGCTCGTGCCTGTCTGTCTGCCGTGCGCCTTCTCGTGTCGTGCGTTGCGGGTCATTCGGGTGGCGTGTCTGTGTCACGGTGCTGGGTGTGGTGGCTAGGATGGCTAGGGTGGTTCGGCTTGTGCTGTGGTGTCGGGAAGCTCCGTCCGACGTGGCGGGTTGGGCTCGGCGTAACACACCGGTGCCTGTTGGCAGGGGGGTCGGGAGGCCCCGTGTGGTGAGCTTGTGGCCCCCCGCATGCCCCGGGTAGGGTTGTGGAGGACAGGAGTACTGGGCAGTGTTGCAGCCCCCCTCCCTCTCATGGACGCTGTTAACTGTCTGCGGGGAGTGTGCCCCCCGTACCATTCGCATAGATTATACGTGTCGTAACCTTGCGCGTCCCAGGCGCTCAACTCCCCGGAGGAGGTGCGTGCTGGTCCCCGTGGTGCACTTATCTCCGGATGCTCGCCCTGGACCGTAATACTCTGGCCGGTGGTTCGTTAACATTCTTGTGGTTATCGGCCCGGCCGCGGAATCCGCGTATTTGGCCGGGCCCTTTGCCCGGCCCCTTGTGGATCCGGCTCGCGGGAGAGGAGGGTGAGGCGGGAGGACGGGTCCGGGCGTGGCGCCGCCCCGTTCCCTGCTGCAGGTGGGTCGCGGGGTCCGAGAAGCGTGGCCCTCGCCCGGGGGGTTGTAGGAGGAAGTCGTGGGATTTCCGTGCGTGCTTGACACCACGGGTTGCGAACGCCGGCCTCCACCCTCCGGGCATCTGTTGCATGTGTCGGGCAGGTTGACATCTGTCTTGTCGGTTTGTCGGACCGTCAGGTGTTGCTGGGGTGTGTTGCGCGGCTGTGTGCCACTGGGTCGTCGCGGTAGGACCTGACGCCAGGCGCGGCTCAGGGTCCTGGGGGGGCGTCCCATGCGTCGCACCGGGGCCCCCGTTGAGGTTACTGAAGTTTGCGTGCACAAGGGCTGGGCGTGCCGCCCGGGTCTCGGCCTCAGTGCGGACGGGGGGTTGCCGTCAATTGCCCAGCGCCAGCGCCCGGATCCGGTGGCGTGTGCTGTTCGACAACACCCCCGTGGTCATCGGTTCGGCCGCGGGCTCTGCGTGTTTGGCTGGCCCCTTTGCGCGGCCCCTCGCGGACCCGTTACGTGGGAGAGGAGGGTCAGGTGGGATGGCGGCCCCGGGTGTGGCGCTGCCCCCTTTCCTTGTTGCAGGCGGGTCGCTGGGGTCCGGGAAGTGCGGCCCGCCGTCCGGGGGATGTGGGAAGAGGTCGCTGGGGTCGTATTTGTGTCCGACACCGTGGGCTGCTAAGGCTAGCCTCCACTCCTTGTGTGTCCGTCGTGCGTGCCGGGCAGGTGGACGCCGTCCCCGCTGGTGTGTCCGGTCGACGGGTGGTGCCGTAGCATGTTGCGCGGCCGCGCGTTGCTGGGTTGTACGAGGGGTCTTGTTGGGCGAGGTCTGCCCGGCCGGAGTCGTTGTGGTTCGTCGCCGACCCCGCTGCAGCTGGCGTGACCGTCATCGTCCGGTCCTCTGGCGGGAGGGGGCGGTCCCAGGTCCGCCGCGCCGTCTCTTCCCTGCGCGTGGCCGGTGTGGGACTCGTGCCGTGCCCGTGCGGCCGTGCGTCGTCGCTGCAGGTCCTGTGGTCGGCCGCGGGTCAGGGCCCACGGGGGTTACCAACATGTCGTACAAGGGCGCTGCGGAGGGCACTGAAGATTTCGTGCACCAGGGCCGCGTGCGCCGCCCGGGCCTCCGTCTCAGTGCGGATGGCGGGCTGCAGCTGCCCGCCCAGCGCCAGTGTCCAGATCTGGTGGATCGCGAACACGGGGCACAGGTTGGGCTCAGTGGGGGTTTCCGCCGTCGGTTCCGGGATGGCCTCCATCTGCTGCCGGCCGTCGAGGTAGAATCTCCACGCCGCTGACCACGCCCTGGTGTGCGGCCAGCGGCGCCGCGCCCACCGCCAGAGGCAGTAGAGGGCGTGGCCTGGGTGCCAGGTGCCTGCCGTCCCCGACACAATGGCCGTCAGGGGGTCCGGGGGTTGGTCTTGGAGCAGGGGGGTAGGGTTGTCCGGCAGGTCCGTGGGCGCCCAGAGCATGGAGTCGACGGCCTCCAGGCTCCAATGGTTGTCCTCCGGGTGTGGGATGATCCGCACCTGGGAGTAGTGGCCATTCTCCAACACGATCATGGCGTTGGTACCGGGGTCACGTTCGCGCGGCGGGGGCGCTGCGCGCGCCGTCTCCGGGTAGTGCGCCGTCAGGTTCGTGAGGTTGTGCCCCCTGCTACGGGCGGTCCCGCTTTCCCATGCCTCCAGGCCCTCCCGCGGGGGGATACGGAGGTTGTCGGGTCTCGGTGGTGGGGCGGCCCGCTCCCGGCCTCCAGTGGTGGCTGCGGGCCTGGTGTCCGTCGGCGGCGCTATGAGCGTGTGTACCCAGCCCAGGTGTGGGACCCACACGCCCCCTTGGGCCGGTTGGTGGGTGTTGAACCACCAGATCCACGCTTCAATGAGGTCGTCAGAGACCTGTGTCCCGGGGGTGACGAGCGCCCGGAGCTGTCGCACAAAGATTTGGGTTGTCGGGGCATGAGGCAGGGGGACTACGGCGAAAAGCCTGTTTGGGTCGACGTTACGGAGGTGTTCCCGGAGGGTGGCCACCAGCTCGCTCGAGGGCGTGGAAGCGTGGATGTTGTAGAGCGCCCTCAGTTCCGCTTTGTCTAAGGGACCCGTGCCCCTTTGCTTTGGCGGTCAGGGGGGCGGGGGGGGCATGGCCACCCGGTCTTGGTCCAGTGCCGCGTCAGCCGGGGAGGGGTGCCGTGAGGTGGCGCCCGGGTGTCCCCCAGGCACGCACTCCGTGGGGGGTTCTCGTTGCCGGGGCATCGAGCAGGGCGTGGCGGTGGGCGGTGGGCCAGCGGGCTCCTGGGGGCTGGAGGTCCCTGTCATCTCTGTGTCCGCCCTTGGTCCGCTCGCGTCGTGTCCCGGCTGCCGCGATGTGCCCTCCGTGGCCTGGCGGCTTCTGGACTGCGGGGAGGGCTGCCCTCCCGCCCCTTGCGTAGGGCTGGGGTCGGGCGCGGGCTCCCTTGGTCGCGTCTCCGTGGCGTGTGGTCCTCTCGGTAGCGGATCGGCCGCTGACCCCGGGAGAGAGGCGGCAGATGAGCTGGACGTTGCGCCCGCCGTCTGGCGAGGGTCCGCTTGAAGCGCTGCTTGCCGCTCGCGCTCGGCCGGCGTGAGAACGGTTGGGATGTGGGTCCGCTCGGTGCGGGGCCTCTTGGACCGGCGTCTGGGGTCGGAGGTCGATGATGTTCGCCGAGCGTGGGGGTCGCGGGGGCCCCCGTGGTCCCTGTCCATATCCTCATTGAAGACGACTCGTCGCGCTGCGGGGGGCGGCGTGCGGCTGCGGCGACGGGATCGGCCAGGGTGCCTCGTCTTTTGGCGCTGCGCCATCGTGTCGCCTTGCACCCTCGAGGCGTGGGGACTGCCCGGGCTCCTCCGTGGGGCGAACGGCCGCAGGGGGCTGCTGTATGTGCCAAAGAGGGAACCCCTACCGGCTGGTGGACCCCGTGGGTGTTCCGGTGAGTTTCAGTGCGCCGCCTGCCTGGGGGGCTCCGGGACGTCTTGGGACCGCGGCCCCCGGTGGCCTGAGGCGTGTCCCTGGTAGCCCGGTGATCCAGGGATGTCCCAGATATTATGGTCCTGCATGGCCGTACGGATGCGCAGGGCGGCGCGCTGGTGCCACCGCCAGTGCAGTCCGTTCATTTCATCTGGGCTGTAGGCCCCCATATGCGCCATGAGCCGGGTGGCCACATAGCGCCATTGGCCGGGGTGGTCCACGGTGGCGGGGGGCGTGTGCTCTGTCCGATGACCAAACGTGAAGTCTGCCATGGTGCGTGTTCCCTCCACGAGGTGGCGGGACCGCGAAGAAAGTACCCATCTTATGCGGACCGCCAGTTCGAGCTGCTCCCCTATGACAAGCCTGGGGATCCAGAAGCCTAGGTCTTGGGTCGCTTCTTGCTCCGCTTGTTCGCTGGGGTGGCTGGCGTCACCCTCCAAGCGTGCATAGTCCAGGTGTCCCCGCCCCCAAGGGCGGGGCGGCCCTCGGCGGTGGGGCGACAGGCTCACTCGCGGTGTTGGTGGCCGCTTCGACGCGCGTGCCCTCACCTGGGGCGTTGCGCTCGTCCGTAGTCCGGTCCGCCGCGTCGCTCGCGGTCGCCTGCCCCTCGCCTGTAGTGGCAATCTGCCCCAGGGTGGTGTAGTCGCGCTGGAGGTGCGCTTTTCGTGGCACCGTAAGAGGCGTATCGTCCGCCTGGTCGCGTTGCGGCTCCGGGTGGACGTGTGGCGTCTCCGGTGCTGGGACCGCCTGGGGGTCATCCC
This sequence comes from Eutreptiella sp. 'Long Island Sound 2002', assembly GCA_964036045.1. Taxonomy (NCBI): domain Eukaryota; phylum Euglenozoa; class Euglenophyceae; order Eutreptiales; family Eutreptiaceae; genus Eutreptiella; species Eutreptiella sp. 'Long Island Sound 2002'. Next base: position 2,137,446 of record OZ038393.1, on the reverse strand, counting down.
TGCGGGAGTCCATGAAGGCATCCAAGGAGTCGTCGTCGCGGTTGTGCCCGCTGGGTGACGTTCCTCCTTCGTCCGCGCGCTGGGGGTGTCAGGCGTGGTTTCCCGGGCCTCTGACCCCACGCTGGTTTCCGGTGGATCTCGTTGCAGCGCCTCCCCTGGCGTGCTCGCGCCTGCGCGGGTCGCCAGGTTCGCCCGGGGGGCGCCGCCCGCGTGATCCGCGGCCGAAGGCCGGTGGGGGCCGTCCGCACACCCGGTGTCCGGAGCTGGCCCCTCGGGTTCCGTGTCAGGCTGGCCATCTGCCAATGCCTCGTCGCCTCCGTGTGCCTTTTCGTTCGTCAGGTTGGCACTCCGCACTGATGGCTGGTCCGTTCCCCCGCCAGGTTCGCCCATTGGTGCTGGTGTCGGCGTTCGTTGCGGGGGTCTCTGCAGTCCTTCCGCGCCCACCGCGAGTGTCGCGCTGCGGTTGGGTCGGCGGTGTAGGCGGTTCGGCGCCATCGTCCGCCGGCGGCGGTGCCCCCCGGGCGTGGCCTCCCGCCACGGGTGGCGGCTCGGGTAGGCTCCCCGGGTCCGCGGGCTGCGGGGCGTCCGCTGGGGCGGCGGTGCGTGGCGGATCTGGGGCGGGGCCTGGGCCGGGGGCCGGGCGGCCGGGAGATGACGGTTCTGCCGGCCATGCCGGCAGTCCGGTTGGTGGGGCGTGGAGCTGCTGGGGCACCGGCCCGCCGTGCGTTGTGGCCGGTAGGTCCTCCGTGCCGGACGTTGCCGAAGCCTGGGGCGTTAGGCCCCTGGTGGGGCCGTGGGTGTGGGGGTGCCCGGCGTCGGAGGGCCGGGCGGCGGTGGCGTCGGTCGGGGTAGCGGTGTGTGTCTGTGTGGGGAGGTTGTCGGTCGGCGTGTACGTTGGGTCCGCTGCCGGCCGGTCAGGTGTGCCGTGGTGCGGGCGGGGTTCCGGGTGGGCCTGTGTTGTTGCCGCTTGGCTGGCTGCCCGCCGTGGGCCGTGCGCAGGCGCGACGGGTGGTGTTAGGGGTTGCGGGCTCCCTGTGGGGCTCGGGGCCGGTACCCTGTGCGGGTGTGCGGTGCCGGGGGGCTGCCCGGGCTGGGTACCCACCGCCCCCGTATTCGTGGGGCCGGGTAGGGCTCCGCTCCTGGCAGGTGATGTTCGGTGTCCCCGGCTCCCTGTGGCCGCGTGGTGTTGTGTTGGTTGTCGTTGCGCCGCCCGTTTGGACGCACGCTCTTGTCGGGGGCTCTGTGGTGTGCCGGCCCTAGATGGTGCCGGATCGCCTGTAGTCCGCGTGGCGTCGGCGGCGTGTTGTTGGTGTGGTTCGGCGGCGGGTGGTGGGGGGGGCGGAGGTGGATGGGTCGGGGGATGTGGAGGACGTCGCGGCCGACGTTCGGGCTCGTACGTTTGTGGCCCTAGTCGCTGTCGTGGCACGGGATCGGGGCGGGGGGGTGGTGATGGTTGCGGTGGTTCTCCGGGGGGAGTAGGATGAGCCGTAGAGCCGGGTACCTCTGGCCATCATCCTGGCCACCGCTTCATTGCCGTATGTGCCCGGTTGTGGTGGCGGGGCGTGCGGCTGCAGGGTGCGCTGTATCAGCGATCCGAGGCTGCGTGGAGGGGGGATGCCCCTCCACGCGAGGTAGGCCGCCATCAGCCTCTCGGTCGCCCCCGGGGTCATGGCCCCGCCGCGGTGGAAGAAGTCCCCCGACTCGGCGCCATGGGCGCCGCGGGCGATGCCCATCGCCCATTCCGCGTCCCCCACCAGCCAGCCGAAGGCGACCGGGAGGCGGGTGGTTAGGGTGACGACGATGTTGCGGTAGTTGTTTTGGTTCGTGGGGCTGACGTAGCCCCAACTGTCGGGCAGGTTGCCAATGGGGGGCAGACTGCCCCGTGGCGCGTCGTTGTAGTCTTCGTGGTCGGGGACGTAAACCGTGGGGTCCGCGTCCGGGTCTGGCAGCGCCCAGGTTGGTGCACGCCAGGGGGGGCGGGGGGGGGGGGTGTTGCTTGGTCCTCGTCGGTGAGGACGTCCAACCACTCGACGTCGGGGCTGTCCTCCCTCGCGCCGTCGTTCAAGACGTTTTGCCGGATCAGAGTCCGCAGCGTCTGGAGTGTGAGGTCTTCGTCTTGCCTTTTGCGCGACGGCGGAGCCGTGCAGAGTCGGTGCGGTCGCCGGCAGAGTAGGCACGACCACAAGCTCCTAGTAATTTACCGCTGACGGAGTCCCGAGCCGGGAAAGGTGCCGCGGTTAGTTTCGTTTGGTCGCAGGATCTGTCGCTGAAACCAGTGAGTCACAGAGCTCCCATTCAATGCCAGTCCTGGTCTTTGCACTGCCATGCCTACACCAACGTTGCATTTGAGAGCGTGCAGCGAACCAGCCCAGTGCTGCAGATATGATTTCTGGTAACCAGTAAGTCACAGTGCTGCCCTGAATAATTGAAGTTCACGAATTCCGCAATGTTCGTAGTCCAGGTTTGCCTTACTTCGGGGCATTTGTTGCAGCTCAGCATATTGACATCCTGTCTGAGTAAATTTCTGGTTGTTCGTGCACACAGTGATGATCAAAGGCACATGTTGTCAAGTATTGTGCAAAGGTTGATTTTTCTAATAGTGAAGCGGTACCCAGAACCCCATGGCTAGGGTAGGGCATACAACCGGTCTCCGGTCCACTAACCCCATGTACGGAAGGGAAGACGCCCGTTGACGCCCGGTGCGAGCCCGGCGGGAGCGTGTTCCGTGCCGTAAACCCCCGCATCGGCAACCGATGCACCGCCAGCGGAGATTTATATATCAGAATATCAGGAATCAACAGGGTTTTATTTTCATATTGTTTCCGTCAATTTTTACGCTTCCGTTCTGATATTCACTGTTTTGACAGCTGGCGGTTAGTTCGCGACTTTAGCGTAACCGCCAGTTTAACTGTTATATACAGATATTTCAGCGCAAATCGTGACCAAGACTCTAAAGTCTTCAGGAATAGCATTGATGCATCCGCAATTTTCACATCTTACACTCGCAACCTTAATCCGAATTTTTCAGGATGTCGAAATCGGATTCTCGACTTCGACATCCCCGCACTTGATTTGACCTCTTTCGAGTGGACCTACGTGCTTCCCTATGCACGAATCAACTTTCCTTTTGTCTTGCCCTCCATTTCTCTTAGAGATATGGGCAAAACAAAGTTGATTCGTGAGGCCACTTTAAGCGTCATATCTCGTGCCGCTTGCGAGGAATGACAATAAGGAAACGTGGGATGTATTCACAATACTCCTGACGTAATTTAGGAAGCATTATACGCCTTGCGTCTCCACACGTGCGCGCTAGCGTAATGGATCATGGTCAAGAGGGTAGAGTTTGCGTTATAACTCTTTGGCCATGATATTGCGTGCGTTAAGATAACTTTCGAGTGTAGCGCGCGAGTGTTGGTGTTGCATAGGAACTCTCCTTGAGTTCCAATGAGCGATTGACACAAAGTTATGCCCTTGGAGGGGCATGACATATCGTGGCGGGAGCTACCTTTTTGGGCAATATGTGGTATGTGCCATGTGTCGTGTTGCGTGCCCATTTCGCGGGTCCATCGCTCCAAGCCAAACCCGCCAATGGACCTCATATTGCGCAAGCCCCTTCTCCATACTCCCCACGATCCATTGCAAGCCTAACCTTCGTGGAAGGAAGCTTGGGTTGCGATCCCAAAGCGATGCATTGGGAGCAAGGTGTGTGTTTTGCAATTTTCCATGTTTTCATGTGCCCACTTAGGAAGTAGCGCTCGTAACCTTTCAAAGCGCCCGAAGTGGAGCACATATGTGGAATCGAAGCTCATTGGTGTCAAGTCATTGTGTTTAGAAGGATTGGTTGATTACTCAATCCAAGCCGAAGATATTATGATATATTTGTGCGCCTTTCAAGGCACTTTTCAGTGTTTTTTCGCCAATATTGCTGTTTTTTGCCCGTCATGATGTCAAGTGGCGACCGTGTATCTCAAAGTTGCGCTCAGTTGACATCATGATCAAAGTATGTTCTCAGGGTACATACTTTGGTGCCCAACATATCTTGGACCCGGCGAATAACTCCTCTTGGGCTTGGCATACCGTGGCCGCCATGTTGGCGATTTGGGACTATCCCAAATCATGGGCTCACTTGGCGACCCTGCCATTCCCGAAACCGGAGGAGTTGGGCGACGCCCAAAAGATATGTTGGACGCATATGACTTGATACCAATCCTATGGCACACTCCGGTCCAAGTCGGGCATGTGCCTCATTTGCCCCAACCATGAGTGTGCCCATTTTCGGCCATTTTGAGCAATTTTCCACATTTTCTGCCCGCCGTGCACTATGTTGAGCCCACCCGTGCACGCCGGACGCATGGACCAATGGACCACATATGACATGGGTGTTATGTATATTGGTCCCCATGGTTCACACACCACGTGGGCGAAGCGGAGCAACCTTCGTTAAGGTGCTAGCCCAAAGTGAGTGTGGGCAATTTTGCCATTTTGGCATTTGTGGACCCAATTGGGATCGTAACCACGCCGAGTGGCATGAAGATCTTTCGGAGCCAAGGGCATGGGAGTCTTTGTCCGACTCCTGGTGGATCGCGTATGGAATGGCGGATCCGATCTCCAAGCCGGCGTGGAGATATACTATTGGAGGCACCCCGAGCTTTGGCTCATTTCGAGCAGCCAAAATGACCCCCTTTTGGGACCCCAATTTCAACCCCCCGTGTGGTCAATTGGCGGCCCCATATCTCTATGCCCATGTGAAGCCCGGACCTAATTTGAAGTTGTAGACTCAGATATGTGTCCTAGGTCCCGCCTCCTATCCTGTGAGCCATTGGCCTTGCTCTGGCCGGGCGAGCCACGCGTGCGAATGATGCCAATTTCGGTGATTTTGGCATCATGACCCCACTTGATGAACCTGTGGTGCCCTGATGCCGGTACCTCAGAGGGAACCAGGTTGGGTGAGGGCTTCGGAGAGCTCATACTCGAAGGGCATAGGGTCAGTTGCCTCGTTACTACCTCTGGCAGGTCCGAACGAGGGGTCATTTTTGGGGATTTTTGAGCTAATATCAGTTTGGGCTGAAACAGCCCATTTTCAGCTACCAACTCCTAGGGGATATTGGCGGGGCCATATCTCTGCAGCTCAGAGGAGGGTTGGGACCTGCCGTTAAGGGAGCATTGGGAGCCACTGTCGGTTGGCCTTGGAGCCCCTTGGTTCCCAGGAACTCGCCTGTGGCTGGGCGGGACACCTCCCCTATTGGCAGGGTTTCAGGGGCCGGACTGAGCAGGGCATGGGTTGTGTTTGAGCCCCCGCCCCCACCAGCCACTAAGAGGGTCGGACCTGGGATCAGGATACGAGTTGGGACTGAGTGTCTATTGTCCTGTGATGCCCTTACCCCAGTCCAGTCTTAACCCCATGTGTACATATCCTGATGTTTTGCTGTAGATACTTTCGTTCCCTTGTTGCAGAGTGGCAAGGATCCTGAAACGCTTTGTCACATGACATGAGCGCATTGATGCCCCTGTGAGCGTAGTGCTTTGCCTGCCTGCTCACTTGCGCGTGTCCACCGCAGCGTCCCGTGGCCAGGCCCCCCACGGGAACGCGTCAAAAGCGTTTCACCGCCGCGGGGTTACCAAGCCCTCGCGTGCCACTCGGGGTCACCAACCCCGAGCAGCGCGGCGCAGCAGCTCGCAGCTCGCAGCTCGCAGCGCAGCGCAGCGGCTCGCAGCGCCGCCCAGCGACAGCGCCGAGTTTGTCACGGAGCCTGCAGCGCCGTCCAGAGCATCGCCCTGACCGCGCCGCGACAGTGGAGGAGGTGGACAGACCAGGACTCCGTCATCAGCGAGTCCTATCGGCCGACCAGCAACGCCGCACCCGCAGTCGCGTCAACCACTTCCACAACCACCGGCCGACCAGCACCGGCCGCACTCCCAGCCCAGTGCTGCAGCACCCGCCTCAACAAACACCACCAGGACCAGTTTGTTGAGCGGAACGAGTGCACACCAAGGACCTCAAGACCAAGTACGCCCCCCGCTGCCATGGTAAACTGGCAAGAAGCGGGTAAGACGTGGCCGCAGCCCCACCCCCATGCAGCGCGCCTGCTGCGTGGGTTGGTTTGGGACCAGCACTACCGCCACAGCCACCCCCAGTGCGAAGGCGGCATGCCCGGGAGCTTCGAGCTCCGCACGGACATGGCCCCCGACCGCCTGCAGGCCGTGGAGGACTGGCTGCAGGCGGAAGGGTTTGCCTTCCGCTTCCAGCAGAGGCGCTGGAGGACCTGGACCCGCCCGGACAGGCCCGGAGAAGGACTGCGCCCCGACGGGATTGAGGAGGACGAGAAGCCCAACGAGTACCCGTCGGGCGCCTCGATCAACGTCTCCATGTGGGACATGATCGAGAAGAACTTCCCGGAACCGGGGAGCGAGCCCAGGCTGCAGGGCAGCAGCAACAGCGCGTCTCCGGGGAAGGAGAAGCGGTCTGCCGGGGACAGGAAGCGGGACCGGAAGTGGCGGGAGTACCAGGAATCCCTGGCCGCCGAAGCCGCCCAAAGCGCCAAGGGCGGAACCGCAGCCCCCAGTCCCCAACGGGCCAATGGCGGTCGCCACCCCGGCTCCACCACCCTTGGCGACTACTTCCAAGTCGCCAAGCAGACCAAGGCCAAGCCCCGTCCGCTGCTCCTGAGGAAGTCAGGCCCCAGCAGCGACGTGGAGTCGGCCCACCGCGGGAGGATGCCGGCCGACCAGGCCAGCTCCAGCAGCAGCGTCGCTCCCGACCAAAGGGACGTGGCGCGCGCCTGTGGGCGCGCCTGCGGGGTGCCCTGCAACCTTCGGGTTGCCCGGCAACGGGCCACGCAGCGGAACGCTGCCGTGGAGGGCGCCGCCGGCATCGCCCAGCAGGAGGCTGCGGAGTGGGCGCATGGCATGGCCATCCACGCCACCACCGTGGCGGCCATTGCGGCCGGACTCACGGCCACAGCCGCCCGTGAGGCAGCCATTGCCCAGGTCAAGAGTGAGTGGGCGGCAGCCGACGAGGAAGCCCGCCTGACGCAGGAGGCCATTGCCTGCAAGGAGGCCAAGGTGAAGGCGCTGGAAGAGGCGCTGGCCCAAGAGAGGGCAAAGAAGGAGGCGGAGGAAAGGGCCCACGCCGAAGCGACGGCCAAGGCCCAGGCGGACGCCGCCACGAAGGACGCCATCGAGGCCGTGCGACGGAAGGTCGCTGAGGAGAGGGCCAAGATGGAGGCGGAGTTGGCGGCGTTGGAGGCGCAGAAGGCTCGGCTGCAGCAGACCCGGGAAGCCGAGGCGGCTCGTGCCCGGGAGGAGGCCGAAGGGCAAGCTGCCGCAGCCACCGCCGCCGCAATGGAGGAGGCAGAGGCCAAGCCCCGCCGCGAGACTCCCCAGGGAGGATCACGAGTGGAGACCCTTCGAAAGCTTTTCGAAGGGGACGCCTCCTCCAAGATGACGCTGGATGAGGCGGACACGGGCAGCAGTGGGAGCAGTGGCCCCACTGCCCATCGACGGAGGGAGGGCAAGGGGAAGACCCCCGAGAGGCCGCGGAGGCCAGCGGGTGGACACCCCCACGACAGTGACCCCTTCTTCACCGCCAGCGACGGGGATGAACGAGGCCGCCGACATCGCCAAGTGGTGGCTTGGACGGGCGGAGGAGGCGGAGACGTCCCCATGGAGCCGAAAGGTGAGGATGAGGATCTCCCTCCTCCCTACCGGAGCTCGGATTCTTCCGAGACCGAGACGCCCAGGTTGGGCGACATGGACGAGGATGACGACATGGACTTCGACATCACGAAGAAGCGCCCATCCTCGGACCCACCGAGGCGACCCGGCGGAGACCCACCGGGACCCCCTGGCGGAGGACCATCAGGACCCCCTGGAGGACGCCCACCAAGTGGACCCCCTGGAGTTGGACCACCGGGCGGGGGAGGACCCCCTGGACCGGGCGGACCCGGCGGAGGCCCTCCTGGAGGACCCCCTGGGGACCCCGACGACCCACCAGGGAACGGCGACCCAGATACCACCTGGCGGTGGATTGTCTACCTCCGCAGGAGGGTCCAGTTCCTCGAGCGCGAGGTAGACACGGGCAAGGGCGAGATGACTCGCATCGCCAGGGTCGCCGCACGCGCGCAGAGAGAGCTGGACATCGCCAGGGGCAAGACCAGGTCGCTGAACAAGGTCATCAGTGGCCTGCAGCAGAGGCTGGACACGCTGGAAGCCCGTGGGAGCGTCAGCAGCGACCACCCACCCCTGGAGTCTGGCTCGTCGGACGACAGCTGGGGACCCAGACCAGGTCCAGGCAGACCCCACGCCCCCAACGGAGCCCCCAGGAGTCGCCCCAGCGCCAGTGCCCCCTCTCTCACCGCCCCCTCTCACCACAGCGCGGGCCGCCGCAACGAGCGCGTGCCGCCTGGCAGTGGCAGTGAGGATTGGCGTGATGAGTGGCTCAGCGCGGAGTACCGCAACCGCTGTGCTCCACCGCGGACACCGGTACGCCCCCGGCGCCCCGCACAAGCCCCGGAGCCAATCCCAATGGCTGGTGGACGTTATGGTTGACTCAGGGATGAGGTCCCCAGAGGAGACGTGGAGTGGGATGTCGGCGAAGGTGAGGACCTGGACCTGGACCTGGAGGAGTTCGACATCAGCCCGCCGCGTGGTGTACGACGGGAGGCCGCTGAACGCAGACGCCGGCGCCGAGATGAGGAGGCGTACATGGAAGGAGTACGGCGTGAATATCTTGGTTCAGCGTACATGGAGGAACCGCGGCATAGCCACAGGGATTCCATGGAGGAGATGGACGTGGCGGCCGTGGGAGTACGTGGGCGAGGCCGATGGGAACCTCGGTCGACCTCGCGGCCGGCGTTCATGGTCTCTAAGGCCGCGGATGCCGCCGTGTGGGAAGACTTGAAGGACATCAAGCCCCCCATGTACGATGGCAACCCCCTCAACCTCGACCGCTTCTTGGAGAAGCTGGACGATTGGGGGTTGACCGTTACTGAAGACATGGCTCCCGCGGATGCGGAGAAATATGTCTTCAGACAGCTCAGGTACCGCCTGCCGGAAGTGCTCCAGGAGCTTTACTTCGTGGCGACCAAGGAGGGGAAAATCAAGACCCTCAAGGAAGCCAAGAAGTGGCTCAACGAGCAGGAGCGGGTGGACGCTCCGCAGGTGGCTGCCAAGCGGTGGAAGTCCATCAAGCTTCAGCATGATGGACGGGAGATCCGCCTACGGGACTGGCGAGACTTCCGAGGGCAATACACCCTCTTCCGCCGCAACGTGGAGGACTGGAACGAGGGTGACGAGCAGGCTCGCCTGCTCTCCATGCTGCCGGAAGCATGGATCAAGAGGGTCACCAAGGAGGAAGCCAAGCAGGCCAAGTCCAACCACACGGTCAAGATGATGCTCCCCAAGGAGTATCATTCGAACGTGGTGGCTTGGGCAAGGAGGAACGTGGCCCGGGATGTCAAACGGCACTCCCTGCGGAACGCTCTCCTCATCACCGTCTCGGGCGATCGCGAGAAGACCGCGATGTGGCGCCTTGACGAGTGTGACGTGAGCGGCCAGACCATCCGTCTGCAGGCCATCCCGGCGCGGATGAGCTGCGACGAGATCCTGGAGTGGGTTGGAGAGGAGGTGCTCAAGGAGTACCGGAACCTCCACCACACCCGCGGGTTGAGGCCCGGCGACCGCGACGTCAACTACGTTGGCGAGGGACCTGGCGGGGAGGCTGCCATGGACCCAGCGGGAGCGGACGGCGATGAGACTCTCGTCGACGATGACGACGACGATGAGCCCGCCGAGGTGGCCGTTTGTGCCTTCGTGGCCGACAACCTGAGCGCGGGGAGCAAACCGGGAAACTGGAAGCCCCTGGAGCAGGGTTGGAGGAAGAAGGAGAAGAGGGACCCTCGCGGCATTGGCGACCCTCCGCTGTCCTTTGGGGAGTTCATACGAGCTCACCCGCAGGGCTGTTTCGTGTGTTATGGGAGGAAGAAAGGCTTCAACCATGACCACCGAACATGCCCCACTCACCAGGCCGACACGGAGGCTTACAAGAAGGCGCACGGGTCGAAGAAGCGTGCGCCCGCCGGTATCCGGGAAGCCAAGGTGGAGGTGGACAAGGATGAGCTCTCCAAGCTGGTGTCGCAGGGGACCGAATTGGCAAGGGAGATCCAGGAGATCAAGAGGAACTGGGTCCCCAGGTCGGACAACAAGAACAAGGAGAACAACCAGAACGACCAGAACAAGGACAAGGACAAGAAGACTACTAGAAGGGGAAGGAAGAAGGGCGTCAACGAGGTTGATGCGGGGGAGAACACCCCTACTTCCACAACCGACACCCCCTAGCCGAGCCCCTGCAGCCAAGGGCCCCAGCCAGGGCGGTCGCGAAATGGTCACGTGGGAAGCGCCAAACCATTCCAGTCGGGAGTCGATAAGCACAAAGGGACTGCCGCGGGTAGAAGGCCCGGTCCGGCACCCAGTCGCGGAGGCGGGGTGAGGGCAAGTGAAGGCACGAACCCTTGCACCCGTCCGTCCTTCGCGACCAAGAACGTGTTTGATGTACTACAAGATCTTTCCGAGAGTATCGGAGGATCACCCGGACCGCAGCTGGATGCTGCAGATGGGCAGCCTGAGCCCATTGTCCACGACCTGCACCAGTCGCTTGTTGAGCTTCTGGAACGGCCGGAGATCCTGAGCTTGCACGCCGTACGCCGAGTTGGGCGTGAGCGGCAGTTGCACCTTAAGGTTCGTGCCCTATGCGGGGAAGTGGAAAAGGTCTTCGAGGTGTTGGTCGACACGGGCGCTCAGGTCAGCCTGGTCAAGGCTGGCCTACTTCCGCCAGAGTGTCTGACCGACAGTCGGAAACCTGTCAGGCTGAAGGTGGCGAACAGCCAGTACATGGTGGGAGGCACGAAGGAAGCGGCTATCAGGCTGCAGTTCGTGAACCATCGTGAGCAGAGCCGCCCAGACCTCGGCAAGGAAATCCTCCTGCATGGCTGCTTCTACGAGGCCGAGATGGACTGGGACATGATCGTTGGGTACGACTTCATGATGGAGACGGACTCCGGCGTCCTCCCGGCCCAGGCCTCCATGACCCTGTACCAGGACGACCAGCTCTCGTGGCTTTCGTCACCTGAGCACCATGTGGAATGCCAATGGATCCACCCCGAACGCAATCAGCTCGAAGTAGCCGCGCTGGACACTGAGCCAACTGGGCCAGCAAACGGGGAGTACGGCGTAAGGCTGGAAGTGGCGAGCCGAGTGGTCGAGGACCTGGGAGCTTCGGATCTGGCCCTGGATGCGTTCTCTTCAGGAACCTCCGCCCATCTGCGGGTTTGTGAGAAGTACTGGAGCGCACAGGACTCCGCGTGGAAGAAGCACTGGGGTCCGCATCAGGGATTGATGTGGATCCATTGCCCCCGTTGGGACATTCCAAGAGAGATAGCGAAGATTCGCAAGGACCGCTCCAAGGCAGTGCTGGTTGTTCCTATGGGATGCACCGAGGAGGAAAGCACCCGACATTGGGTAGCCTCATTGACCAACATGACCTTACACAAGGTTGTTCTACCGGCTCGAGAGAGTGTCTATCAGGACGCTAAGGGACAGCCCATGCCACCCCAGAGATGGCCAACGGAATTCCACTATGTGGATGGGGACCTTGATCAGGCCGACACCACGGACTTCGTCTGTGTGAACCGCATCATAGCAGAGCCATGGCGGCAATGCTTTGCGGTTCCCCCTGTTGACATCGGAGAATCGGAGGACCCCCTCACAGAAGAGGAGCTGGATCTCGTTCAGGGGTATATGGATCAGCCCTTTCACGACTGGGGTAGCCAGCGTGAGGGCAAGGGCCAGGACAGAGCCTGGTGGGAAGTGGACTCGATCGTCTCTGGTTCCTATGATGGGAACACCTTCGTGCAGAGGGTGCTGGACCACCTATCCAGCCAGGACGAACCAATCGGGGGTAACCCACCCACCTACGGCGACCTATTCCGAGGCAAGACCAGAGATGGCCCTTTGGGCCACCTGGGAAGACCGCATGAGCCGAAGACGAGCGGGGTCGCTACACCTCAAGTAAGCTCCGTGGTTCAAGTGCCCGGAAAAGCCAAGGCGGAGTCCGATGATTGCCCCAAGATCCAGGCACTGCGGGCCAGGCTGAAGCAGAAGTATGGGGACACCTTCTTCAGCGGAAAGCCTGTGTTTCCCCCACCGGTGCGTGGACCGTATGGCGAGGCCAAGATACGACTGAAGCAGGACCCCCGTGTGTATCGTCACCGGGAGTTTGCCCTGAGGGGCGAGAGGAAGGAGGCGATGGAGAAGATCCTCCGTCACTTCATCGAGAGAGGCTGGCTTGAGCCGTGCCACTCCGAGTGGGCCTCTCCGTGCTTCGTCGTCCCCAAGAAGGTGGCCGGTGAGTGGCGGCTCATGGTCGACTACCGCGGCCTAAACGCCCAAACGCAGCACGACAGCTATACGCTGCCCCTCATTGAGGACATGCTGCAAAAACAACACCGGCGGAGGATCTTCACGGTGATTGACCTGAAACATGGTTATCATCAGATGCCTCTCGCCGAGGAGTCCCGTACCTGCACAGCCATGAGCACTCCACTCGGACCTCTCCAGTGGAAGGTGATGCCTATGGGCGTTACCAACGGCAATGCGGCTTTTCAGCGGATGCTGGAGAACCTGCTTGAGCCGGTGCGTGACTGTGCGGACCCCTTCGTGGACGACGTGATCATCGCGTCCGGGGACCCCAGTATGAGCTACGAGGAGCTCCTGGAGGCACATGAGAGGGACGTCACTCGAGTGCTGGACCTTCTGGTTCGGCAGAAACTCACGGGCAGCAGTGACAAGGCCACCATTGCGGTAAGCGAGGTGGTCTTTGCTGGCCACGTAGTCGGGAACGGGCAGCGGAAGCCCATACCTGGCAAGGTGGCTGCGATTGAGCACTGGGAAAAGCCCAAGACGGTCTCTGAGCTACGGGCGTATCTGGGGTTCTGCAATTACTACTCGGGGTATATCAAGATGTATGCCGAGTATGCAGCCCCCATGACGACCATGCTCAAGGGCAACCGAGAGGAGACCAAAAAGGGGTCCAAGAAGGCTCTGGTCTGGACAGCTGCGTCCGACCGTGCCTTTGAGGGGATGAAGCAGGCGCTGCTATCCGCAGTGGGTCTGCACCTCGTGGATCCCGACCGAGGGTTCGTCCTGCGCACCGACGCTTCCGACTACGCCGTTGGCGCTGTCTTGGAGCAAGTGCTTGACGATGGGAGGCACGTGCCCGTGGCCTTCTGGAGCCGGGTCCTGGCGGAAGGCCAGAGACGGACGTGGACGCCCCGTGAAAAGGAGGCGTATGCCATCGTCATGGCTCTCAGGAAATGGGCTGGGTACATAGCCCTCCATCCCGTCACCGTCTGCACCGACCATCAGAATCTGCAGTCGTGGCACAAGGAGCAGGTGGACACCCCCTCTGGTCCCGCCTCCCGACGGGCAAGATGGCATGAGACCTTGGCCAAGTTCGACCTTACGGTTGTTTATATTCCTCGAAAGGACAACACCGTGGCGGACTGTCTCAGCAGGTGGGCCTATCCCGCCAGCAAGGGCATGACGGACGTGTCGGCCCATGGCGATGAGGCTGAGACCGCTGAAGCCAAGAGGATCATTGAGATGGAGCGCCTGATGGAGGAGGAGGGTGTGAAATGCTTCGTCGTCATGGCTGCGGATGCCCCCCTCGGAACGAGGATGGGCAGAGCGGTCAGAGTACTCGCCCCTGAGGGAGCTGAGTCCGACAAGCACCTCTTCCCGGAGTCTTGCCTCCAGGACGACTGGACCGACGACTACGCCAAGTCTGAGGCCTTTGCGGCCGAGTATAGGGCTGTGACCAACCCTGATGACGGGCAGAAGTGGCCAAAGGGGCTGACTGAGGAAGATGGCAAGCTCTACCGAAATGGTAAGCTGCTAGTACCGGAGTCCCGAGTGCTCGAGCTTTGTGAAGCTTGGCACCACCACATGCTGCGCCCAGGGGTCAAGAAGCAAGCCCTTGACATGCAGCGCCGGTTCGAGATCGACCATATCGGTCTCTACACCGCCATCAAGAAGGTCAGGAAGGGTTGTTCGGTCTGCCAGGCCTGCAATCCCGACAACCGGAACGTCAAGGGGGAAGCCCAATGGACCCCGGTTCCTGACCAGCCCCTGAAGATCGTGGCCATGGACGTCTTCTCCATGCCCGAAGTGCACATTGGCAAGGAGACCTTTGACTGTGTGGTTCTTTGCGTCGATCGCCAAAGTGGCTACGTAGTAGCCGTTCCGGCACGCAAAAAGGGGTTGCTTGCCAAGGAGGTGGCAGTCATGATGATTCGTCATTGGCTGACCGTCTTTGACATCCCCCGCACCATTTGCAGTGACCGAGGGCCCCAGTTTACTGGTGGCTGGTTCAACGCTATGTGTTCCCTCATGGGAATACGACATGCCAAGAGCGTCGCCTATCTCGGCCGGTCTAACAGCCGTGCTGAAGTGGCTGGACGGCAGCTGTTCGAGAAGCTGCGCAAGATTCACATCACCAATCCACGTCGGAACTGGATTGAGGAAATGTGGCCTGCTCCGAAGGCCCATCATGACACCTCCACTCCAGGTGGTTTGTCACCTCACCAGATTCTGTTCGGCAGGGACCCCCTCGGTCGGGGACTTCCCTTGTCTGTTGATGGCATCGTCATGGATGCCAAGGAATTCTTCGCGCGGCAAGAGCAAACGGCGCGGGACATCCGCCAGCAGCTCGAGAAGGAGCATGCTGAGCGTCAGAAGTCCGCCCCCAGCTCGACAGCGCAGAAGTTCAGGGTGGGAGACCCGGTGTGGGTGATCAGACCCCGCCCCATGGGAACCCACCGCACCAAGACCTGGTTCACACCCGGAGAGGTGGTCCGCAGGATTGGTGAGGACACCTACCGCATCACGGTGGGTCACGGACAGTTCCGGGAGCGCCACGAGAGTCAACTCCGTGTGCGGGAACCCGACCTCCGTGGCCAACATGTGTCCCTGAGCTATGCCGCACATGAGGCTGATTCAGACGACGACTATGCTGAGCAGGACGACTATACAGTCGAGAAGATCCTGGCTCAGCGTCCGAGAGCCTCGGCACCTGGAGGTCTGGAGTTCAAGGTTCGTTGGCGAGGCTATGGGCCGTCCCACGACACCTGGGAACCCGTCTCCTCGTTCGTGCCGCGGGTCAATACACCCTTCATGGAGTACATCCGCAAGCACAAGACCAAGATCCATGTCTCGGACTTGGCAGCACTCACCCGGGCGATTGCAGCCAGGGGTGCCTGATCAGCGCCCTGAGCTCTCCCCTGATGCATTTTGAGCGCCTGTGAGGTCGACAGATCGTCCCTTACTTGCTTGCTCTCTTCCATCTTTCGGTGACCTGCCATCAGAGTGGCCATATACCTTCCCCTGCTGAATCCAGAGGAGGATGGCCCCTCTCTTCTTCTTTTCGTCACTCCCCCCCTGCTGAATCCTTGGGAAACCAGGTAGGGCGACTGACCTTCATATTTCTGAGCTCTTGGGGCCTTGAAGCCCATACGACGTTGCGCAACGGATGCCGCTGTCATCGGCATTGCAATTTTTGAGTGTCCGGTCTGGTCCCATGGCACTTGCGGGGTCCAGACCAGTCGAAGTGTGTCTGCAGACTATATATGGCCTGGACTCAGGCGTTTTCCTGTCCACCCTCCTGCATCTGCCTTATCCTAACCGTGGCGTGGTTTGGCGCTCTGTCCAGAGTGTGTTTACACGCCTATTTACCCCGCTTATTGCTTGTATTTCGGTTCCCCAGGATATGTGCATCTGTATGTCAGCCCGTCACCGAAGTATGGACTGTTTTTCCCCCCCGAGGGGATGCGAATCGACTACGAAGGCACCTTGAGTCGCCGTTTACATGCACTTACATGTGGTCTAGCCTGGACCAGTACCTCAGTACATTTTCTTCTGTTTGAGTGCCCGTGATACCGTGTGCCCTATTCGCTGTGATGTGGAGATCCTGATGGCGCCAGGCGGGAAGCCCAGTTGCCTGACTACACTCCCAGCGGTCCGCCACTGTCAGTCCCAGTGTGAACCTGCCGACTCGCAGACGCACTTGCAGTCGGATGGGGAAGGTTTGCCTGGGAAACTGGTGGTTTGAGGAGTCGACGCCTCCGCCCACACTGCATGAGGACTCCCTCATGTATGGCCTTCGTGGTAATAGGGCGAGGGAAAAGACGGCCTTGACGCCCGATCCGTTAAGGAGGAGCTCGTTCGGCTGTACCACTCTGGACTCCGGTCGTATGGATATGGACATGGTGCGCCCGAGGAAGGACCCGTGGGGACTCTCCCCCAGCCGGCGGGCCTTGGGAAGCTTGGGGTAGCCTGATGGATCTTTGTGGTCGCTTTCGACCTGTGGGACCACCTCGGTGGTCGTGTGACGCCTATGTCCGCCGTGTATGCCACTGCCACTGTGGTGGTGACCGTCGCAGCCGGCACCCGGTGCACCTGGTATGGGTAAACGGGTCCTTCGGATGCCGAACAATCGCCGCCAGGACCCGGGACTTGATACTTGATACTATACTTGCAGTTACTAACGATTACAGCACCGTACCTGTCTTACTTTGGAATTTGGCCAGCCTAACCTGCGAATCAGCGTGAAGTGAGGATGTGACGCCCCCCCCCCCCCTTCAGGGGATGGTCCTGGGTACCCGCTGCCATGCGTGGGTGTTATCGAGCCCCCCCCAGGGTTTGCTCTAAGGAGGGGGGTGAAGCGGTACCCAGAACCCCATGGCTAGGGTAGGGCATACAACCGGTCTCCGGTCCACTAACCCCATGTACGGAAGGGAAGACGCCCGTTGACGCCCGGTGCGAGCCCGGCGGGAGCGTGTTCCGTGCCGTAAACCCCCGCATCGGCAACCGATGCACCGCCAGCGGATATTTATATATCAGAATATCAGGAATCAACAGGGTTTTATTTTCATATTGTTTCCGTCAATTTTTACGCTTCCGTTCTGATATTCACTGTTTTGACAGCTGGCGGTTAGTTCGCGACTTTAGCGTAACCGCCAGTTTAACTGTTATATACAGATATTTTAGCGCAAATCGTGACGAAGACTCTAAAGTCTTCAGGAATAGCATTGATGCATCCGCAATTTTCACATCTTACACTCGCAACCTTAATCCGAATTTTTCAGGATGTCGAAATCGGATTCTCGACTTCGACATCCCCGCACTTGATTTGACCTCTTTCGAGTGGACCTACGTGCTTCCCTATGCACGAATCAACTTTCCTTTTGTCTTGCCCTCCATTTGTCTTAGAGATATGGGCAAAACAAAGTTGATTCGTGAGGCCACTTGTGAGGGTCATATCTCGTGCCGCTTGCGAGGAATGACAATAAGGAAACGTGGGATGTATTCATAATACTCCCGACGTAATTTAGGAAGCATTATACGCCTTGCGTCTCCACACGTGCGCGCTAGCGTAATGGATCATGGTCAAGAGGGTAGAGTTTGCGTTATAACTCTTTGGCCATGATATTGCGTGCGTTAAGATAACTTTCGAGTGTAGCGCGCGAGTGTTGGTGTTGCATAGGAACTCTCCTTGAGTTCCTATGAGCGATTGACACAAAGTTATGCCCTTGGAGGGGCATGACATATCGTGGCGGGAGCTACCTTTTTGGGCAATATGTGGTATGTGCCATGTGTCGTGTTGCGTGCCCATTTCGCGGGTCCATCGCTCCAAGCCAAACCCGCCAATGGACCTCATATTGCGCAAGCCCCTTCTCCATACTCCCCACGATCAATTGCAAGCCTAACCTTCGTGGAGGGAAGCTTGGGTGGCAATCCCAAAGCGATGCGTTGGGAGCAAGGTGTGTGTTTTGCAATTTTTCATGTTTTCATGTGCCCACTTGGGAAGTAGCGCTCGTAACCTTTCAAAGCGCCCCAAGTGGAGCACATATGTGGAATCGGAGGTCATTGGTGTCAAGTCATTGTGTTTAGAAGGATTGGTTGATTACTCAATCCAAGCCGAAGATATTATAATATATTTGTGCGCCTTTCAAGGCACTTTTGAGTGTTTTTTCGCCAATAGTGCTGTTTTTTGCCCGTCATGATGTCAAGTGGCGACCGTGTATCTCAAAGTTGCGCTCAGTTGACATCATGATCCAAGTATGTTCTGAGGGTACATACTTTGGTGCCCAACATATCTTGGACCCGGCGAATAACTCCTCTTGGGCTTGGCATACCGTGGCCGCCATGTTGGCGATTTGGGACTATCCCAAATCATGGGCTCACTTGGCGACCCTGCCATTCCCGAAACCGGAGGAGTTGGGCGACACCCAAAAGATATGTTGGACGCATATGACTTGATACCAATCCTATGGCACACTCCGGTCCAAGTCGGGCATGTGCCTCATTTGCCCCAACCATGAGTGTGCCCATTTTCGGCCATTTTGAGCAATTTTCCACATTTTCTGCCCGCCATGCACTATGTTGAGCCCACCCGTGCACGCCGGACGCATGGACCAATGGACCACATATGACATGGGTATTATGTATATTGGTCCCCATGGTTCACACACCACGTGGGCGAAGCGGGGCAACCTTCGTTAAGGTGCTAGCCCAAAGTGAGTATGGGCAATTTTGCCATTTTGGCATTTGTGGACCCAATTGGTATCGTCACCACGCCAAGTGGCATGGAAGTGTCCGTTCGACTCCCGGTGGATCGCGTATGGAATGGCGGATCCGATCTCCAAGCCGGCGTGGAGATATACTATTGGAAGCACCCGAATTTTGGCTCATTTCGAGCAGCCAAAATGACCCCCTTTTGGGACCCCAATTTCAACCCCCCGTGTGGTCAATCGGCGGCCCCATATCTCTATGCCCATGTGGGGCCCGGACCCAATTTGAAGTTGTACACTCAGATATGAGTCCTAGGTCCCGCCTCCTATCCTGTGAGCCATTGGCCTTGCCCTGGCCGGGTGGACCACGCGTGAGAATGATGCCAATTTCGGTGATTTTGGCATCATGACCCCACTTGACGAACCTGTGGTGCCCTGATGCCGGTACGTCAGAGGGAACCAGGTTGGGTGAGGGCTTCAGGGAGCTCAAACTCGAAGGGCATAGGGTCAGTTGCCTCGTCCCTACCTCTGGCGGGTCCCGAACAGGGGTCAATTTTGGACATTTTTGAGCTAATATCAGTTTGGGCTGAAACAGCCCATTTTCAGCTACCAACTCCTAGGGGACATTGGCGGGGCCATATCTCTGACCCAGAGGGGAGTTGGGACCTGCTGTTAAGGGAGCATGGGGGGCCACTGTCGGTTGGCCTTGGAACTACTTGGTTTCCAGGAACTCGCCTGTGGCTGGGCGGAACACCTCCCCTATTGGCAGGGTTTCAGGGTCCGGACTGAGCAGGGCATGGGTTGTGTTTGAGCCCCCGCCCCCACAGGCACTGAGAGGGTCGGACCTGGGATTGGGATACGAGTTGGGACTGAGTGTCTATTGTCCTGTGATGCTCTTACCCCAGTCCAGTCTTAACCCCATGTGTACATATCCTGATGTGTTGCTGTACATACTTTCGTTCCCTTGTTGCAGAGTGGATCCTGAAACGCTTTGTCACATGACATGAGCGCATTGATGCCCCTGTGAGCGTAGTGCTTTGCCTGCCTGCTCACTTGCGCGTGTCCACCGCAGCGTCCCGTTGCCAGGCCCCCCACGGGAACGCGTCAATAGTGTTTCATCATTCGGTGCATTCTGAATTTGAACTGGGTACGTGAATTTGCATTGGGCACAGAGAAGATGTATTGCATTTGCTTTTGTTTACAGTGATTGTCGTCGATGATTTTTCGCAAATTTTTGGTTGAATGGTTTTCCATTGATGTTACGTCTGATGAACAATGACAGCAAAGTGCCAGTTAGTTTCAACAATGGTTCAAGAATTTGTTGATTTTTGTCTAGGAAACATGTTCACATTGGACACCTGGTTGGAAAAATCCTATGCGCACGTGCTATTTGAGGACCAGCATGAGCAAATCATCATTTGGTGATGAGAATCTGAGCCAATTTTGCATTATCCAACTAGTAAATATGTGAAAATGTGAAATGTTGCATTTTTTTTCCCGGGTAGTCATCCTTTGTGTATGGTATATGCCAGAGCTATTTTGTGAACAATTTCTGTGGTGAAAACAACAATGAAAGGAGAAATGATGGGCAATGCACCATTAAAGCACCATTAAAAGTAGAACAAAGTTTCTTTTGGGTAGATTTTAGAGGCATTCAGATAGATTGTGTGGATTTGGGAAAAGTCGGTCGTTAAATTACTAGGTGGTTCGCGATGCACGGGCTGCAGAATCAGTGCAGCTGCTCCGTGCCGCCGCAGCCGAGGTCATGCCCGCGAAGGGGGTTTCCGTCGTCGTCGTTCACCTCCATGCAGACCCCGCATGGGTTCCCCGGCCGTGGATGCGGGGCTTCACCTTCGGGCATCCTGAGGAGAGGTGTCGTTCGCAAGACGATCGGGCCACTACAGGGGAGGGGGCGCGCGCGCTCCGGGCGGTGCTACGGTAGGTGCCTGGCTGTTGCCGCGGGCCCGTGCGTGTGGCTAGTCGCTAGGTTGCGCATGTTGGTAGTGGATGAGGAGATTATAGTACGTGCAGCGGTCGTGGGATGTTTGTTGTGCTTCCTGTGTGTATACTTGGACGCGGTGCTGTAGCTGTGCGTCCGCCCTTTTGACAGCGGTGAGCTGCATGTGACGTATTGTGGCCCTGGGTTCTGGGGCGTGGTCGGCGACGACCCTGTAAAGCTGGAGTGGCACCGCTCCTCTGACCACTGCCTCCTTGATTTCCGGCTGCCACATCAGGCGTCGAACCGCATTTGCCGGTGGCGTGGCCGGGCCCCATCCAGCGTGTTGCGTGATGGTGTTCTCCGGTGCCCACGTGGCCAGGTGGTTGTCCCCTTGGGCTAATGGGCAGCGTTTGAAGTGTTCCCATGTTTCTGGCTGTTGGAGATGGCAGGGGCATATGGTGTATTCCGGGGGTATGTCTATACCTCGCGGGGCATACCAGCGTGCCACCCTGTCTAGAAGGGGTAGCTGCTCGAGCAAGAGCTGGGCACGTTGTGTCTGCAGGTGCACCGGTATTAGAGATGGGTCAAGAGCCGAGAAGTACAATGCGGTGCGCATTTCGTGTTGGAGACGGCTCAAAAGGGCGCTGTCGGCTTGACTCCCCCAAATGTGCGCCATGGTGCGGATGGGTTGTGGGTAGTGGTATGCCTCCCCCGTGTCGTTATAGATGCGATCGTCTGGCACCCAGGCTGGTGGTTCCCCGGGGCGTGGAATGGGTGGTAGGTGCTGGAGGTGTGTGTGCATGTGGTCTCGTAGCGGTGGGTCCTCGCCGTCCGGCATGTGCTCGGCAAGCTGGTTGTGGCCGTGCAGGTCTATGTGTCCGTTGCCCAGGCTATACCGATGAGATTCTTGTTTGACGAGATGCAGGACAACGTGTTTGGGGAGGCGCCTCAGGGCTGTCCAGAGGTGTAGGGCCTGGGTGCCCAGGCTAGAGTCAGTCGCCTTGTGCAGGGGTTGCCGCGCCAGCCTGCGGACGATTTGGAAGTCCACCGGTGCGTCCACTACTAATCACACATGGTGCGTCTGGTCACACGGCGCTTGGTGGGTGTCATTGACGGCGTCCACGACGATCGCCAGCGTCTTTAGTTCTCCGTGGAAGGAGGCCCCGAAGATGGTAGCCCCTGTGAGGTGGCGTTGGTGCGGTCGGTTTGTCGTGTCCACTTCCAACTCTAAAGCCGCCCCCCCGGCCGCTGGGGTGAGGCTTGTAGTGCCGGAGGCATCCGCGAAGATGATCGTGTTGTGGTTGTCCGGGTGCGGTAGGCGGCACGGCATCGTTGGTTGGTAGGCATGGAGGTGTGACCCCGTTCCGTGGTGGCCCACGGCGTGTTGGTGTCCGGTCGGAGTCTCCGGGTAGCATACACCCCCATCCCCTGGCGGATGATCTCGGTTGCCGCCGGGTTCATGCGGACATAGTCGTTGTTCCTTTCATGGCCCTGTGTCAGGTAGCCGTACACTTACTCGAGTAGGTATGCTGTCTGCGGGTGGAATGTGGTCCACTCGACCGTCTGCCAGTCCTGTACTTCGGAGCATCGGTGTTTGACCGGGTAGGCTGGGGCCTCCGGCGTGGCGCTGCGGTGTTTGGCTTTCACCGGAAAGGTGATGGCTGGGTGCTGGGTGTTCCACGTGCCCCTGTGGAATGTTCATTCCGCCTTGGCGCTGGGGTCCCATGCCACTGTGGCCGTGTCACCCTCTGCGGCCTGTTCAAAGTGCGTGCGTAGCCACCGGTGCTGTTCCGGGGTAGTGTGGGCCGTTGGCATGGGGTGGTAGCGCGCCAGTAACTGGAGGAGGGGCCATGGGGTCTCTAGCGCGTGGGGCCCACATCGCCAGCAAGTGGTGGGGGTGCCCGTCAGCTTGTCTTGCGATAGTGGCGGCGGACAGAAGGGGCGCGCCGTGGGTGGGGGTAGCATCCACAGGTTGCCCCCCGCTTTGCCCGGCCGCAACGTGGTTTTTAGCCCATTGGGTGCTAGGAGGAGTACCGCTGGTACCGTGGCGCCGGGTACATATTCCACTTGCTCCGGTGGTCGGTGGTGGGCCTGGTTCCCTTGCAGTGGGCTCGGTGGCAGTGGTCGTTTGTGCGTGTTCGAAAACAGGTTGTACGCCTCACATACTTCCCCATCTGTTGGGTGGGGGTGCCCGGTTTGGGTGGCCGCACTGCGCATGTGGTTCTCCAGGAGTGATTTGTTGGGCCACTCCGGGTGTTGTAGGAATGGGACGTGGTGCGTGCCCATTCGTTGGAGGGCTTTCATCTGGTTCGGGGTGACCCGTACTAGGTGGAGGGTGGTGCCCACCAGGCCCAGAGTGGTGGTGCTACCCGTTGGTCCCCCCCCCACATCGGTGTGAAGGACCGCCAGAGGGCTGATTTCCCTGCACCGATGGTTCGTTTGGATGACGTGGTTGTGGTTGGGCAGTATGAGTTGTAGGTGGTTCCATATGCGGGTCCCCACCCTGGTGGGGAGACCCCACTGGTGAAGTATGTATTGGGGGCAGGTGTTGCGGTGGTACTGGGCCTCCCGCAGCGTCAGCGTGAAAACTTCCCGTACCTCCGGCTCGTGATTGTGCATGAGACGATGCAGGTGGGCCGCAGTGTGAGCTGTGTAAGCGTTGTGGGCGAGGTGGTCGGCCTTGTCTCCGTAGTACGGTGGCGATGCCGCACGCACTGTTGCAGGCAGTGACGTGGGCCGGTGGCTGTGGATGGTCCACGCTCGTCGTACTGTGGTGGTGGCCGCTTGTAGCATGTGTTGGGGGTACATTAGGTGCAAGGCTTGGAATCCTATAGCTGCGTTGAGCACGGCTTGTAGGAAGTATGCCAGGGCCTGGGTGGAGAGTGCTGTGATGCGTGCTATAGCCAGTGTCCTTGTCAGCTGCCGTAACAGGTTTGGCGGTAGGGTGACCCCGCCTGCGGTGGCCGCCTGCTGGACTCCCAGGTAGGTGGCCGTGTTTACTCGGTCCATGGGCAGGTCTCCGGGGCGGAGGGGCGGCGGCGGTGCATTGTGTACCATGGTGGCCGATTTGACGTTGTGTACCAGCAGCTGATTGCCCTCCAGATAGGTGGTGACGACGTGGAGGACTCTGGTGGCTCTGGCGGGGTCAGGGGTGGTCGGCAGGGGTTGACGCGCGGTGGCGGTCACCACCGCCATGTCGTCCGCAAACGCTAGGAGTGTGGTCCGTAGGGGATATGGTGCCACGTCCGGGTACGTGCGTCGGATGTAAAACGCCAGCGGGAGGGTGACGAGTAGGAAGAGGAATGGGCCTTCCGCACCCCCTTGTGGGACCCCACTGGCGGGGTGGATCCATGGGGTGGTGCCCACATCGGTTTTTATGGCGTACATGCGGGTGACGAGGTACGCTTGTAGGAAGCCCTCGAAGGGGAGTCCCATGTGTTCCCAGACGGCCCGTAGGAGGCCGTGCGGGGTGTTGGGGAAGGCCCCCTTGACATCCAGGGATGTGATGATGAGGCTGATCGGGTCAATGTCAACCACGGCGTCTTGCAAAAATATGGCCTCCAACGGTGATCTACCCGGTATGGCCCCCCACATGGTGGGCGGTACAGCCCGGTACACTGCTGGGGCCACCCGCTTGAGGATGAGCATCCAAATGAGTTTGGCCTCCGTGGTGGCGCACACGATGGGTCTCCAATTGTCGGGGTTCGCCCAGTCGCCTTTCTTCTAGAGCGGGTGTACTAGGTTCGCCCAGTCGGGTGGCACGTCCGTTTTCCCGATGGCGATATCCCACAGGCGCGCGGCTAAGTGTTACTTCAGGTTCAGTGGTAGTCTACGGTAGAGCTCCACCGGGAGTCCGTCCACTCCCGGATTTTTCCCCGGTTGTAGTTTGTACAACACCTCATGGAGCTCCCGAATGGTGAATGGGGTTCGGTGCATGTCTCGTCGCTGTGTCCGGTTGTAGAGTTTCGGCAGGTGGGATATCAGTTCCTCTGTGTATGCTGACAGTTCGCCATCCTCAGTGTTGTGCTGGCGGTGGAAGCTGTTGAGGACTTCTTCCAGGACCACCTTGGGATCGTTGGTCACTGTGCCGTCCTGTAGGCGTACCGCCTTGATGCCTCGGTGGCCCGTCTTCCCCAGGACCTTGTCCACGTGTTTCAGTGATTTGTAGGGTTGGGGGTTTTGGAAGTAGCGTTGTTGTTCTTGCGCCAGCTCCTTCGCCCGGCGGACGTGCCATTCTCTGAGTTGCCGGCGTGCGGTTTCCAGTCGTGCTGCGATTTCCTGGGCGTCATGTTGGGCTTGCAGGTCATGTGAGTGCATTGCCGTGTGCAGTGCTCGCTTGTCGTGCCATATGGTTGTGACCAGGGATCGTAGGTCTTGATGCGGGGTGGCGACGTCCTGTGTTCTGCGTTGCCCGCTGAGGCCGCATGCCGTGGCCGCCTGTTGCATGGCGAGGTTGAGGTCTGTTTTGTCTTGCTGGCCTAGGATGCGTTGTACCGTGCGGTAGTATGCTACTGTAGCCGCCAGCATGCAGCGACGGAAGTCGCCTGAGCATTTCGTGTTGTTTAGCGATGATCATGAGATTTAGCGCTGTGCAGTGCAGTTTCGATTGTGGAAGTTTCATTCCAAAATACAACGATTTTCTGTCACTGCATAGGTTCCTGTTATGTTCGAAATGGCTTTGGTGCTCGTCCACTGATCTGTTTGGCTTTGGGTAAGCATTGGAGTAATTCTAGGACAAGACATCAAGGAGGACTTGGACTAGTACATGGTAGCAGATGTCTTGTCCTAGAATTACTCCAATGCTTACCCAAAGCCAAACAGATCAGTGGACGAGCACCAAAGCCATTTCGAACATAACAGGAACCTATGCAGTGACAGAAAATCGTTATATTTTGGAATGAAACTTCCACAATCGAAACTGCACTGCACAGCGCTAAATCTCATGATCATCGCTAAACAACACGAAATGCTCAGGCGACTTCCGTCGCTGCATGCTGGCGGCTACACTCCCCTCCCAAGCCCAAAAAATCTCTTTTTGGGGCTGAAAAACTGGATACCAGCCCCAGCAGGCCTGTGGTTCTATGACCTGGGAGCTGCCTGAGGGTGCTGCCACAGCCGTCTGCCCATCTGTACCCAGGATAGGGGCACTGAGATGACAGGTTTGTAGTTCTTGGAACTCAGTGCCCCTATCCTGGGTACAGATGGGCAGACGGCTGTGGCAGCACCCTCAGGCAGCTCCCAGGTCATAGAACCACAGGCCTGCTGGGGCTGGTATCCAGTTTTTCAGCCCCAAAAAGGGATTTTTTGGGCTTGGGAGGGGAGTGTAGCCGCCAGCATGCAGCGACGGAAGTCGCCTGAGCATTTCGTGTTGTTTAGCGATGATCATGAGATTTAGCGCTGTGCAGTGCAGTTTCAATTTTGGAAGTTTCATTCCAAAATACAACGATTTTCTGTCACTGCATAGGTTCCTGTTATGTTCGAAATGGCTTTGGTGCTCGTCCACTGATCTGTTTGGCTTTGGGTAAGCATTGGAGTAATTCTAGGACAAGACATCAAGGAGGACTTGGACTAGTACAGCTACCCATCTGTGGGTGTCGTGCTCTCCTGGCGGTTGGATGGGTGGTTGTTCTTCGTGCTCCATGCCATCCCTGGAGGCCGGGGGTACCTGAAGCACCTTGATTTGTACCTTCAGGGGTCGGTGTCCGGTGATCTTGGATGGCAGGTCGTGGTATTGCACCCGCGTCACCTCGACGTGTGCCGAGTCCGCGTAGCAGAGGTCGATGCGGGATTCTGCCGCGCCAGGTTGTGGTGGTCTGTGTGAGGGCTGGCCTCGTAGAGAGGCTGTGAGGTCCTGCAGGCCTAGATGTTGCATGGCCACTTGTACCGCTGCGTCCTCGGGCGTCGGTTGTCCTCCGCGATCGTCCGCTGATGGGGCTGCATTGAAGTCTCCTATGATGACAGTCGGGCCCATCATGGCAAGTTGTCGGTAGGCCTCCATGAGATGTTCGAGGAACGTCTCCGTGGCGTCTCCAAAGGGGACGTGTACGTTGATGACATTCAGTTGCCACGTTTGGCCTACCAGTTCGTATGCCGCTAGGCGGCCTTCCAGCCCCAGGTGGTGGTGGATGTGTACTTGGACTTCACTTTTGTGGGACATGGGAACCCCCTGTACCCATGTGGTGCGGTATTGGTGTCCCGTCCTGGTGAGGATGCGGGTTAAGCTGGGGTGGGCTGTCCGGGTTTTGAGGGCCTGCTCCTGCCACACCATGGCGTCCAGGTCGCATTTCGCCATGATGGGCACATCTTGTAGGTCCGGAGCTTTGGTCGCGCCGTACAGGGCGCCCGGTTCGTTGAGGGACATGAGAGTGACGAGCGCAGTTGTGACCTCGTGGGCGCGCGTTTTGGTGGCCCCTGGGGGGTCTCTGGCGCGGCGTGGTAGTAGTCATTGTCCCAGTCGCAGTTTGTGGTTGATCGCTGCGGCTATCCTCTCTTCCTCCGGTATATCCGGTTCCTCCAGCCATGTCTGCGGCACATCACCCGTCCAGACCGTGCCCGGTGGGACCTGGTTGGCGTGTCTGCGGAGCTGCACCGGGCACTCTGGGAATTGTCTGTCGTCCCAGAGTTCGAGGTTTGAGGTCTCCACTTTTTCGCCCCATTCTGGGAGTGCGTGCCACTTGATTTTCAATTGTAGGTTGCCGTGTTGGCCCGGAGTGGCCAGTCTGCCCTGTATCTTGCCCCGGAACCCTACAAATTGTTTTGGTTGTCCTCCAAGCGTGGCTCCGTATACTCCTTGTACTTCTGGGCCGTCTGGGCATTCGAGGTGCATGGCGGCACGTTCCGCCGGTGTGAAAAGCGGGCATGCTGGGGCCTTCGGCTTCGGTTGTGGATCGGGTGGCGGCGGCGCTGGGGCCACTTTGGGCTCCGGTTTGGGCCCTTTGGCCCTGCGGGCTGAGGCGTCCGCTCCCCCCGGGCGGGGCCTCGGTTTGGGTTGGGGCTGCTTTGGCGCCGGTTTGGGGGCTGGCTTCGGTGTGTCGCGGCGGAATATGCTGTACGCCGGTCCCTGTCCCTCCTGCGGCCTGTGCATACCCCGAAGTCGATTCGTGTGTTCTTGTAGGCTGGTGGTGCGGAGTTTGAGAGTTCGTTCCGTTTCCGTGGGCCAGGACATCCAGCGCTGCGCCTGTGCTGTCCCGTACTTCCGCACATAGGCCGCCAGGTTGCGCGTGAGTGTAAGCCATGTCTCGGGTAGCGTGGTGTCCGTGGCTGGGGCATCCACTGTCCAGTGCATCGCAGTTTTGAGGGCTAGCCAGTGCGCCCTGGGGGGGTTGGTGTGGTGGGTCGAGTGGCTAAAACGGTCACCCAGTGCCAGTGGGGTCGCTGGCTTTGCTGCCGGTGTGAATGTGTGGACCCTGTCCGTTGTGCCCGTGGCGTTCCACCGTGCCACCCACCATGTGTGTTGGTGGCACGTTAGTGTCACCGTGGGGGTATCCGGGGGCTTGTCATTAAAGGCCGCCCAGTCAGTGACCTTCGGACCCTCGGTGTTCCGGTCGTGATGTTCTGGTGGACTGGTCAGGGTCACCAGGTGGTTCATAAGGTCCGGCGTCAGGGTGTCTTCTGTGCCCTGTACCCTGTCCTTACGCGCCGTGGGGTGGCCCACGGCGACGTCCCACGCGTCCGTGGTGGCCGCCATGGTGTTGGCTGCCAGGATGATGACATTGTCCGTCAGGCCCTCCACGATGAAGTACTTTTCTCCCGCCAGGGTGGTCGGGAGTTGGGCCGTGTGTTTCATGGTGAGGTGTAGTAGCGCCCTGTCAGGACCTGGGGCGTTTGGGTCCACTGGTCTGGGTTCGCGTGCGCCGCGTCCCGCTAACGGGTTCCGCGGTTTGTCGGCGTTGGGTAGTCGTGGCCCCAGGGCCATGTGGTGTACCTCATCGAGAGGGACGGGTTGGCCCGTGGTGTCGCCCGTCGTGAGGTATACTCCTTTGGCGCCTGTTATCGTGTTTAGGTATATACCTGGGAGTGGGGCGGGCTGTGGGGGCAATGGTTGGAACAGTGCGTGGGGGCAGGGGTGGCCGCAGAGGGGGTCCCCGGGTCGCAGTCCCGGGCAGGGGCCATCCATGCCATGTGGTACTGGATATAGTATGTAGGGCCCCGCCACCCTGCGTAGTTTGTTGGGGCTTAGGGTGTTCAACCACCCCCCCACCCTGATGGTGACAGAGCCCTGATCGATCCATGTGGCTTGGTCGCGGTCGATCTCGTGGTGTAGGGTCCTTCTGATGGTGCCCCACGTTCGGCGGTGGGTGGTGTCATCTGGGGTAGGGCACCCCGTGTCTATGAGAGGCATTCTGGCGTTTGCGAGGGCGGAGTTTATGATGTTTAGGGGGGGTGGGTTGTCGTGGGTGCCGACGCCGGTGTTCCCCGCTGGCTTGACACTCTGGCGTGGTACTCTTCTCCCGTCCAGAGGTTGGTGCCGGGACGGGTCCGGGTGCCTAATGGGGGCCGGTAGGTCCCCGCACCTTGCCCAAGTGTACACTGTGTATGCCGTGCCCTCGGTGTCGGCCTGCAATCTGTACGTGGACTTCCGTGCCTCGCCGTAGGTGACTAGTGCATTTGAGGTGGGGACGGTGTAGTTGAGGTGTGTGTGTGCGAGGGCGTGAGTGATTTGTACTTCCGTGCCCTTTCGTTTGTCCCCATGGTCTTTCAGTATGAAGTGTACCATCCATGGGCTGTGGGGTTGGAGGTTACCGTTGTTGTTGTGCAATGGCGGGTGTATTTGGCGTCCAGGCTGCTGTGCTTTGTTGGCGTTGTGGTGGGCGCCTTGTTCGACAAGGACGCCACCTCTAAAATTGTTGGCGACCTCACTCAAGAGATTCGAGAGAAATTGGAGCCCCTGATGGTACCGCCCCAAGCCTCACCTACCACGGTGGGAGTGTCACCCCATCGAGTACAGGCCAACCACCTGGTGGCAGGGCTGACAAACACCCTGGGGAGCTTGAGGAACCGACCGATGCCGACCCCTGCAGCGATACCGAGAAGCCCTTTCGTACCGAGAACGGCCCAGCCGCCCTACAGCCACGTGACTAATTCTACGAGAGCCGAGCTGGACCGGCTGGGGCTGACAGCCTTGAGGGCAATGGTTGACGTGGAGCCCTATGGCTCTAGTGATCTAGGCGGAGACCCCTCCGATGATGAGCCGCCGTCGATGACTTCTGCTTCGCCCTCGGAGGACGACGACCCGGAGGACCCCGAGAACCCAAGTGGGAAGAAGAAGAAGAAGAAGAAAAAGACCCGACGCCCTGAGGGACGCAGGTATCAGGAGGCTAAGGCTATTGCCACCTCCAAGATCGTGGGGAACCTGCCTGAGTTCACAGGCAAGGACCTCAGCGAGTTCGCTGAGAATTTTGGCCGGTTCCTTCAAATGACCGGCCAAACCCACGCTAGTGGACGGGTCAAGTGTGATCTGCTCCTGCAGTGCTGCAAGACCAAGTACCTGGGGAAGCAGGTCAGACAGATTGTGACTAACTCCGCCACCTTTGCCGATGTGTTGGTTGCCTTGGAGACGCAGTACCCAACCTATGAACCCGACCTCTCCATCAGGGCCGAGACCCAGAATCTGCCCGTGCTGCCCAACAACCCCAAACCTGGCAGGGTCCTGAGCTGTTGGCTGACCTGGATCACTGGGCTGGACGATTGACGCCCGGTTCCTACAGCAGCGACGACCTGCTCTTCTGGTTGGTGGCTAAGCTCCCTCGAGAGCTGTGGGACGAGTGCCGTTCGACGGCAGAGCGCAAGGCTAGATCCCTCCGCTACGAGGATCTATGCGTGCTACTCCTGGAGCTGGCGCTGGAGAAAGAAAGCAACCAGCACCTGAACAACTACCGTCCTGGAGGTGGAGGCTCTGGAAGCCATGGCAAAGGGTACCAAGGATCCAGACCTGGGCAGGGGACTACCCCAAAACACGCCCACGCCCGTATCATGGAAAATGTCAAGGAGCTCTTCTGGTGTGATGCCAGAGACGAGCAGGGACACCTGCAGCACGCCCCTGACTGCCAGCAGCGAGACTGCTTCGTAGTCGAAGGGAAGCAGCAGGAAAAGAACACCGGCGCCAAAGCGAAGCTGCCGGATCATTGCAGGTGCACCCTCACGTGTGCCTTCTGTGGGAAGGGGAAGCACTACGAGGATGAGTGCTACCATAAGCAGCGCCTATCGGCGAAGCTGAAGGGTGAAGATCCTGGCAAAGGCTCAGGCAAAGGTGGAGGCAAAGGCAAAGGCAACGACTCCGGCAAGGGCAAGTCGAAAGGATGAGGACAAGGGCAAGACAAGGGTCAAGGTTGACGAGGAGGAGGCGCTAACCGCCAGCCAGACATGGACAACAAGAACACGGACAAGAACGGAGGCAACCCCAACCCTAATCCAGGGGGGGACTCTGAGCCCTCTGGTGGGCAGTCTGGTCCTACCACACGCTCACAGACGCAGGCCCGGAAAGAACAAGGGGCCAAGCGGGAGCACGAAGGTGGTGATGACGGCAACGCTAAGAAGAGAAGCCGTTTCATGAGGATGGCCCGCAAGCTGCGGAACAAGGGGTTCGAGGTGACCTGTCCCGCGGAGTTCTGACAGGGACGCTCCGGTGGCACCCAGGACCTGGTGTTTTGGGTACGTATCCGACTAGGGGGACGCGAATACCTGGGGGCATTGGATACTGGCGCCACCATATCTATAGTGGCCAAGAAAATTTTACCTTGTGGGAGCCTGAAGAACACCATGACCACCGCGGCTATACGAATGGGGGATGGACATGTGGTGCACAGCTGCGGGGACTGTGAAGTGGAGGTACCTATGGGCTCCCGGACTATCGCCCATCGGTTCTATGTGATGGACACTGAGGCCTTCGACTTTGTACTGGGGACTGACTTCTTCGTGTAGCACTCCCAGATACAATCCCTGACGCTGCAAGCGCCCTACCTCCTCTACGTGGACCACGGCAGTGGCAGAGAGTCTGTGCCACTGGAGCAGTCGGAACGCACCTCGAGTTACCTCAGGCTATCGAAGGAGGAGCCCTCGAACATGATGGCGGCCTCCAAACCTGAGGACTATCAACTATTGGGGGAAGTCCTAGACCAAGGTCTGAAGGAGTTGTGTTACTCTAGAGAAGACCTGAGTGTGGAGTTGTTCGCCAGCGACAAGCAACATGTACTGGACCGTTACTGCAGCAAGGGGAGGAACGGCAGCTACAAATTTTACTGGCCCTCTTTCGGGATGGCCTACGGGAACCCCAAGTTCAGTGAACTGGGGAAGGTCCTGACCAAGGTGGCCTTGAAACGTTCCCGTATGGTCCTGTGTTCCCGCGATCGGAGAGCCCATGCGGGCAACGAGTACTGGCGAAACCTCCTGGACAGGATGACTATCAGCTCTGTTCGGTTACGTGATGAGGCCATCTACGTGCCTCTGGGGCGTAAGACGCCTATTGGGAAACCGGGATGGGGGAGTATTCTCAGCGTGGTGGACGGAGGTCTTACCTCCGTCCCCTTGGAGGACCTGGACCCGACTCTGGTCCAGGCTATACAACGAGAAAGCGATGGACTCGCCTTGGGTAACTTGAAGGATCGACTACGACCTCAAGATGCTTTTGAGACTATACCCGGAGGAGATGAGTACGCCGTGACTGACACCAACGCCCCCAACTCTCCCTGTCATGTACCTGTTCCTGATGGAGTCTCTGAGTGTGGACTATCCGAGCTACCCAGCTCTAGCCACTCAGATGACGAAGCTGAGCACGACGCCTTCTTCGTGCAGACCTGTGTGGAGGAAGTGGAGAACGCCGAGTACGTCGCCCCACTGAAACCCCTACTCTCCATGAGGGTGGAAGACCCCATGGACGAAGAGCTGGACCCTCGATCCAGGCTAAGGGAGTATGTGGACTCCAAGAGGAAGTTGGTGGCGAAAAAGCTATGCTACGCTAAGCCTACCCGCAGCTCATGGCCACTGAAGCAGGGACGTATGGGAGATCTATCCCAATTAAAGGAGGACCTCGAACAGAAGATCACCACCTGGCAAAGGGAGGTAGATCTTAAGCTCATGAAGAGCGTGTGGGGCGCCCATGTGAGGACCCCAGAGGAGGACGACCTCTCGGAGGAATGTGTATGTGAACCCCCTCGAGCGTGCCTATGTTGCCATCGTCCACCGGAGATGGTTGAACAAGACCTTCTATATGCCTACCAAGGGTTGAAGGACACTACCAAGGGCAAAGAGTCGGTGGAGGACCACCTCCCGACGTCTTTTACTCAGGGGGCAAGCAACTTACACTCTGACGAGGACATGGAGGACAAGATCAAGCTATTGAACCAGCGGGTGCAGAAGCTTATAAGGACCTATCTGGAGGTGTTCGGAGAACTACCCCCTCCAGCTTCATGTGACAAGCTGGTACAGATGGACCTCAAGCTGAAACCCGAGTTCGTGGGTCACAAGATCCGGAGGAGACCCTATCCAGCTCCTAAAGAGCAGGCCGACGAGATTGAGCGACAGATACAAGAATGTATCGACGCTGGCCTAGTCCTGGAGTACAAGGACGGGGACTACCCCCTACACTGCAGCCCCTGTTTCCTGGTGGCTAAACCTGGGTCTACAGCCAAACGCCTGGTAGTGGACTACGGAGAGCTGAACAAGAAAACGTTGAACCACTCAGGGTCCATTCCCAATCTGGAGTCTACCCTGGAGAAGATAGCCTCCTGTCGCTACAAGACCAAGATGGACAAGAGGAGCGGATTCTGGCAAGTGGACCTGACGCCCAACGCTCAGGAACTACTGGTCTTCATCACCCCTCAGGGGAGGGTGTTCAAGTGGAAGGTCATGCCATTTGGCGTGGCCAATGCACCCGCTCTATTCCAAGAGCTGATGAACAAGATCTCGTCCATCCTACGAAGGAGACCTAAGGTGCAGGACCTTATATCCCGTGGGGCCCAGATGGAAGCTCACATCGATGATGTATGCCTCAAGACCAATACCCAGGAGGACCACCTAATCCTCTTGGGTGAGTTCTTTGCGGTCTGCCAGGAGAACCACACACGACTCAAGCTGGAGAAGTGTGAGTTCATGCAGGAGACCATGCAGTACCTGGGATTTCACGTTGGCTATGGGTGGTGGACCCCAGCGGCCTCTAAGGCCAAACCCCTGATGGATGCCAAGGTACGACACAAAGACCCCAAGAAAGGACTTCATGATGTACACAGTTTCACCCGGGCGTGCAACTTCTATCGCCGCCATATCAAAAGCTTCACCTACACCAGCGCCATTCTGACGGACTTGATCAAGAAGAGTACTACTTGGCGCTGTGGCCCACAAGAGCAACAAGTGTTTGACGAGCTCAAAGACAAGGTGGCCAACGCTAAGTGCTTGGGCGTGCCTAGGGCACAAGGGGAGATTATCCTGGTGACCGACGCCAGCAATGTGGGCGGTGGTGGAACGTTGTTCCAATGGCAAGCACTTGAGAAGGAGGAGTTCGACTCGGCCATTTCCCAATGGGGGACGGAAGGTCTCAACCGAGATGGAACCCTCCAGCACAGCTACCCTGACGACAAGTGGGTCCTAGTACCTCTGGGCCACTGGAACTGGAAATGGAACCAGGCCAGGGGGAACTACTCCACGTATGAGCAAGAATTGCTCGCGGGTATGCTAGTGCTATCCTCACAAGCACGACTGTTGGGGAGTAACCCTGTGGTCTGGCTGTGCGACCAAGAACCGGTCCGCAGTTTCCAGAAGGGCCCCCCACCTGAGAAGGCCAAGCTACGGCGCTGGTGGACCTACCTCAGTCAACTACGGCTGACGGTACACCATATCCAGGGAGTGAAGAACGAGTGTGCAGACTACATCAGCCGCAACAACTTCGACGCCCTGATTGGTGCCCGGTCTGAAGCGCTGGCTAAGGAGGCGTTCAGCCGTATGGACGTCCACTTGGACCTCAACATGACGATGATACGCCCCCTGGACGGACTCCAACAGTCGGAGTACCTGAAGGAGTTTGGGAATATCTACAAGCGCCTGGAGAAACGCCTTGAACCCCTCCTGGTCAACCAAGATCAGTGGAAGAGGGACAAGAGCTACCTCTGGCACGAGGACCGCATCCTGGTGCCTAGTGACAGAGTCCCAGCGCTGCTGAAGTGGACCCATGAGTCCAGCGGTCATGTGGGTGCTGACCGTACCCGGAGGCTGTTCAAGCAGTGGTTCCACACTACGTGGACTGACGACCAACTGCGGAAAACCCTCCAGCCTATTGTGGACAAGTGCCCGTGCAGGTCCTGTAAACCAGGGGATATCAGGGACAGAGGTCTCTACTCGACCCTGCCCATCCCTCACTGTGCTAACAGTGTTCTATACGTGGACTACACGGAGATGCCCAGGTTCGGGGGCTATGACTTCGCCCTCGTGGTAACCTGTGGGTTGACCAGGTTTACCAGGGTGTTCCCATGTACCAAGCACATTACCGGGGAGGAGACTATCAAGATACTCCTGGAGGAGTGGCTTTGTGTCTATGGGGCGCCCAAGGAGATCAACTCCGATGAGGACGTACGAGTACGCTCAGATACCGGTTGGTACAAGAGGGTCCTGAGATCCCTCAATGTCCAGGTGTCTACAGGGATCCCCTACTCGCACACGAGCAACCCCCTATGTGAGCGACAGATCCGTGTCCTCAAGGAGAATGGAAGGATATGGTGCAAAACTGAACGCACCAGAGACTGGGTGACACTTCTCCCCGTAATATCCTTGATGATGAACTCCCAAGAGAGTTCAGCTACTGGCTACTCGCCCCATGAGCTATTCCTAGGGCGCCCGGCGTGGTTCCTACATGCCCCCTATCCAGAGGACACCCATTCTTCTGTGGATGAATGGGTCCAAGAGCAACAAGCGAAGGAGGACAAGGCCAAGGCTATGCTCCAGAGAGTGAGGGAGCGTCCGTGGAACAAGAAGAACAAGCACCGAGTACCGGCCACCTACCAAGAGGGGGACTGGGTGCTGGTGCACCACAGTCGACTACCCGCCTGGCCACGCTCTACCAGCGATGACCCATACTTCGGGCCGTACAAGATTCTTTCAGTGGATGGACACCGTATCACCGTGCGGTGTTCTCCCTGTCTAGGGGGGACCCTGGTGTGCGCTGCTGAACACCTGAAGCGCTACTATGATCCTGAAGACCTCTGTGGGGAGGAGTGGGAGCTGAACGACGAGGAAATTGCCGCCCTAGACCTACAAGGGGCTGCCAGCCCTATGGAAGTTGAAGTGAACTCCCCGTCATGAACGCCGAGGAGATGGCTAAGGAGGGCTTCTACCTGGTGAAGTCTGTCCTACGCCACCGCTATCGCCAGGGTTGGCGCTTCCTCACCCTCTGGGAAGGGTTTGGAGTTGAAGAGGCGACCTGGGAGCCCTTTTCTGCGTTTGTTCTACCTGAGGGACACCTAAACTCAGTTCTGGTTGACTACTTGTCCCAGAACAACCTTGGTGAGTTGCTGAGGCTCGCTGAGACGCTTGCCTCCAAGACTAAAGCTAGGGACTGAACCTTACTCCTATGTGTGCTACGTATGTCTGTGTGTGTCTCACTTCTCTCCCGGGCGTGGCTCCCGGAGACCAGGCTTCGCTGATGTCGGACCGAAGGTCCTAGTCAGGTACTGGTACCACTCCTATGGCGCCCAATTTCTGTGCTGGCGCCTATCCTTGGGGGAAGACGGCAAAAGCCCTACCTACTAGAAGGGAGGGGTGGCCAAGTGTGCTAAGGGCATGCAAAACGCCCATTTTTGCTAAAGGCCAAAAGCTAACACACTCCCCTGCCCACGAGGAAAAGCACACGGGACAGGAGACACCACTACTCTACACACCCTACTTACAGTGGCACCATCCTGGTCGGCGAGCACTTCTGCAACTGGCTCAAGCCCCCACTCAGGATTACCACTCCTACCCTCAAGCTCTACTGGGTGTTGTTGGAGGTCAAGTCGTGGGCCCTAATGACCCTCCTGTGAAGAAGACAACAGAACACAGCGCGGCTAAGCAACTGTGGCCTAACAGGGGACGCCACAACGTGTTTCCCCTGCTAGGGCTTGGAGGGAAGAGGTGCTCTTGTTGCGTGCACAGCGTGGATCTAGATGGAGTCGAACTGCCCTCGCCACTCCTGGTGGAGGTGCAGTCAATTGTTTGTGTGATCAGCGCCCTTGTTTAGCACGGCTAGAAAAGAATGGTATGCTGCTGCACCAATCACCCTACCTGCCCACCTGCAAAGCGAAGGCCAATGAAGGGGTGTTTGCGGCTGAGGAACCAACCCACACTCCACGTATTATACGCTTCTCAGTGTGACCTATAATACACTGTCCTCAAACACGCCCTGTCAAGCAAGCAAGCGTTAAGAGACTCCTCAGGTTCTCTTAAAGAACGCACCGAGGAGCCCCTGGGTAACCTAAACAAGGTTTACCGTGCGCATTTCGCGTGGCCTACCCTTTAATGCGTGTGTGAATGCACGAGCATGCACGAGTGGACGAGCTGAGTTTTGGCAAACATCTAATCTTACCCACAATCACGAACTCCACCAGGGGGTGGCTCCACCTGGGCTTACCTACCTTACCTACTGCTGGAGAGAGAGAGCAAGTGCGAACGTGAAACGAGGCGCAAGCGAAAAACGTCGCTATGCACTTGTGTGTATGTCTAATCACTCTGATCTGACCTCTAATCATCTGCAATCTTTCTAATCTAGCCCTCTATCGTTTGTTAGCGCTGCTACAAGACTCGTTCACGGAGACACGGGACGTGCAATGTGCATGCTGCATACGAGACGAGCACACCTGTGGTTTATACCTGATGCATTGAAGTCTTTTCGTTGATTTTGGAATTCTTGAATATTGGATTCTTACTGTCAGTGTGGGTGGAATCTGTATGTTTATTTATTAATGTGTGTCTCGTCATTTTCCAGTCTACGTGAGACATACGTTTATAATCTCATTATTGCGGTATTTTCCGGCGCTTCGCTAGGAGCCGCTCCTGCGCGCCGCCTTTTTATGCGTAGGAATTTCTTGATTTAAAAAATCGAGAGATGACTACAATTTTTATAAAAATGTGCTTCTGATGCACAATTGGATTCTGCTCAGGTGTGTTGTCTTACAAAAACTCTAGGCCGTCATTTGACGGATTTAGGTGTTGTCGCTTCGCGCTAGCATGGATTCGTCCATAATTCTCCCATTCCTGCCTCTGCAGATATCCTCGCGAAAGCGTCGCCGAGTAGGCCGCTTTCTGGGCCGAAAAGCAGCAGCCAGGAGACTGAGCAGAACCCAAGACCCCACCAAGGGCTCCTGACGACTCCCTTCGCCCTAAGATCAGGACAGCAGGTCGCCAGCAGGTTTTCACAACCAGAGCGGATGTCCATACAGAGTCTGGCGTTGGGTTCTTGTCGCGCTGCGTCTTGGAGGGAGGGATGCACATGCATATGTTTTTGGCATGCTCCCAAACTAACCCAACCAAGCCACAGGAACCCCGGCAGCACCATGAGCGCTGAGCTTCCTGTAGGAAATGTTACGAACAAAGCAGCAAAAAGGCGCCAGCCATGGTAAGCGCCTACTTTTCTGTGTGAGGGAAACTATAGGTATTTTAAAGTAGATGTGGAAACCAAGGAAAGGCCAAGAAAAAATCCCTTTTTCCTGAAAGTGCGACAGTGGTGGCCACCACAGCACAAGGGGGGAGTAAGAAAAAGTGCTTTTCCAATGCTTTAGGGTATACTCTAGTTGTATTAGAGGTGCTCCAAGCACACATGCATTTCTATCTTAGTATTGGCCCAACCAAAACTGGTGATAACACATTTTGACCTATGGAACCAAACACTAAATCAGGATATGGAGTGGACCCCTTAATCCCCTATCATTGTGAGGCAATTCATCTTTTCCTGAGTCGACTGAGAACTGACATATCCACGGCAGAGCCTATGAATTTTTCTATGTTTTCTCATGAATTCTTAGCTGTCCTAGTGGTATGCACCCTAGGGGGCTGGGCACCTCTTTTTGAGAGGTCCTGGGTTCAATTCCCGGTCAGCCTAGCTAAGTAGGAAGATCCCATGTGACATGGCAGTGACCTCATTGCCACATGCCCTGCCACCTCAGCACATATGGGACCCAAAACAAAGAGTGCACATCTCCTGAGATGGCACTATGCAGATTTCGTGACCATGGGGCAGTTTTCCAACTCTTTTTCCAAAGCATTTCAGCTATCTTTGTGAATATGCAATCCGATTTGCCCTGAGTTGCAGTTTCTGTGAATATTCTTTCATCTTTCAGTGTTTACACTGCAGCCCTTCATGCTTTGATCCTGATTCTCTTCTACTTGCCTATCTCTGGCTTGGGCTATCCCCGATTGGTTGTATTTCAGCAAATAAAACATTTTACTCATCAAAAACAAGCAGCAGGAAACCCTACACCAGCAGCAAGCAGCAGGAGACGCACAAACACAGTGTTGAAATCACTATAAAACTTTCTCAACACAGCCAACACTGTTGCGTTCCGGCTTTTGTCGTTTAGTCAGGATTTGTGGTAAACTGTTTGTTGTACCAGTTGTCCATCCACAACACAACCCACTGTTGGTGTATTTTGTTCCATGTAGTCTGTAACCTGACTGCGGCCTTCTCCTTCAGCGAAGGTGCGCTGTATCGCGCCAGACCTGACCTTGCTAAAATGCGACGCTGCGCCCTACGTCCCTCTACCGCAACAACTGACTTTGGTTTTCCCTGGTATGGAACTGCGCGGTGGCGCATCAGCAAATAAAGGCGCCAGGCCTCCTCTATCAAAACACCAACCCATCTCTTGCCTTCTGCCGCAATCGCCTTTTCAACGCTGCAACGTGTCCGTTCATTTTTGCGCAGACGCAGAAAAAACACAAACAACAATCGCGCGCCCTTGTCCGCCTGTTCTAGCCCTTCCCACAGTTCTTCTGCCGTGTGGTACGGCGGTTCCTCTAAGCAGACATCGCGGAAAACTCCAGATGCTGCGGCCACTGTCTTCTCAAGGTCCACCTCTTTTCGCAGGGGCATTGTTGCTGTAAAGAATTATTGCGTACCTGTATCTACGTAAAGATCGCTGTTTGAAAAACTTTCTTGATTTGAAACATCAATCTGTCACACAGTTTTCGCGTGACCAATTATTCTGTGATTCGCTTGTCGCATGCACCATTTTCGGTTAACTGTAAGTGTCTGGTGATCCCACATTTGACTAGTTAATCCTGATTGCGGTAGCCAGTTGCGGCACGCTACCATCGCTGTTGGGCAGTGAAGCCAGCGGTGACCACAGTATGAAAAGTGGAGATGCCGGCGGGACCTGTATGGGCGCCCATGCAGCAGCGCCGCATCAAAGGAATGCACATGCTGTGTAGTTGGTGGATCTGTTCCCTTTTCGGTTTCTATGAGCACTTATGAGATCCATTGCGCGGGGCCTCGCGCAATGATCACCGAAACTTTAATGTTTCTCATGCGCCGTTCCATGCACGAGGCCTCGCGCTTGAAACTGCAGTTTGTTCCGAAACATTTATACTTTTCAAGATTCTTGGGTACACCATTGTTGCAGTTTATTTGTTAATAGATCCATCTCTATCACGCAATCCTGATAATGGTACTAAGTTACGTGTACAAATACGACAGGGTTCCATTTTTCGACAACCTGCCTAATGCGTCGTGCTGTAGCACATTAATCTGACACAAATGAACGTCTTTGCGCGAGGCCTCGCGCAAAGAATGGTCACCAAACAATACTTTTCCCTGTCTCGCCCATGGGACACGTCATTCTTATAGAAATATTTATTCCGCCATACTTGTTTGCGACGGTTTTGAAATATCCATCAAAACAACTATTTTTTGATGCCTTTGGAAACCTGTCATTTTCCTACCTTTTCCTTCGTTTTTGACCATGCAACTTGAGCCGCCTAAGCAGGAGCCAGATTCTGGAGAACGCGCTGCACGCGTGACTGGCGTGACTCTAAGAAAAAGCGCCAGATGAACAAGAAAAGCGCTGAAAGAGAAAGAAGAGAATGAAAACAAGTACAGGAGGTGGAGACTAAAAATAAAAGGTGTCTGTTGGAGGGAGTTACAACCACGAACTCCGCTGTGGGACAGCGAGCACTTCAAGTACTATTACCCCTTTCAGGAAGCCTCAAGAAGAACAAGACCCCTTTGAAGTGGACAAAGGCTCTGAGGATGTCGCAAGGAAGTACTTTCTGGGACGTGGACTGCCAAGGACAGTAACCATTCAAGTCCAAGGAAGTTACAAAGTGAACTTATGAGGACAAAGAGCCAAGAAGTTTCCAACTGTGGGGGAGAATATGAGGTATGAAGGGGTCATCCCAACTTTGACGGGTCTACTTCAAGTCGACGCAGTGCTAAGTGGCCGTGCTACGCGACGAAGAGCTCGTGCGAGCTAAGAATTTGCTCTGGTTGTCTCAGATTGGGGTCCAATCCACCCATGCATTTGAATTGAGGGACTACTTGGAAAGGAGACCATTATCTTCCACTACGAGCGTTTTGGGGTAATCCAGCGGCTCAATTTCAAGGGAAGACGACAGAGACTACACACAACAGGCCTTATTGGTTGCAGTGCCTGTGTTTCAGCCTTGATTCTTGCCTAATCCATGCTCAATTGATTCATTGATGACCAAGATTAGTAATTGTCACTGATGTCAATCTGCAGCAATTTTGCGCAGGATTGAGACTGGAATCGCTCAAAGCACCACGGTACACCTACGAAGCCTTCGTCCTCGACGAGTTCTCAATCCAATGGGAGTGCTTAGAATAGTACCTAGCCCATCATTTAAGCCATTTTTGTTTTAATGCTTTTGTTTGATGGAGGGATCTGTTTCCAATCATCTGATCATTTCTCCAACCCCACAGTATTGCTGAAACCCCGGAGGCATCTTTTGCTGAGGGCAGTGGTCAGCCCACCCTTACTAACCCAGGATGAGACTGATAGCTTGTTTGTTTGATTATCTTTGAGCTTGAGGCTATGATAGTTGGTCTAGGTATGAAGATAAGTTAGGTGGAAGCACGGTGAACACCTATTTTGGTTATGCTCTATTGTTGTGCATGAAGGCGCTCAGCCTGATCAGAAAAAGGTGAATTTCTCACACATATCGCTGAACTATCAAAAGCCATTTGCATATTTGAAGCCGCCATAAAATTCCGCATGTATTGATGTATCATACTAAATTTTGGTGTCGGGTCCCATTTTTGGTCATTTTGGTGCCGGAGTGCATGAGACCAGATTATGGCAGTTCCTACTGAGTTCTGACATCCTCAGGGCAGTTCCTACTGAGTTCTGCAATCACAAATTTATTTTATGCTGAGGCACAGAAAACTTTTTCAAGACATAAAATGTGATATTCCACCTATTTTTGATATGGGGAATCTGATTTTTGATTGTCTGTTTTACTATCTTTTCATTTGGCATGGTTTTCAAGTTAAGGCATTTTCTGCCCTATGCTCTGTGAATCCGAAGCATGCAAGCACGTGATAAAGGCGATGCAATGTCAAAACACAGCGCTGTTCTTGTCCTACAGTCCCACATGTTATCATATCCCATTCTTCTGGTTGCCACGATCCTTATCCTTTGCTTCGTTGTCTCCACCTTCAAGTCGAGTTCTTGGTTTATTTCCAAAGCATATTTTGGTGAGTAGAGTAGGGGGCGCAGCCCAAAAGCAACAAACAAAAGGATCTTTTTATTTTAGATTCCATTGAAACCAGACCGGGTGGTCAGGAGCAGAGGTCGCAGTGGCATGGGCAGCAACATTGCTTGGCACCGAAGACATAACGATAGTGTTGACTGAATAGTATCCTGCAAACAGATATGGTACACATAGCCAATGAAATACCTGATATGCACATATGAGAAATCCACCCTATCATCCACTAATTGATATAACTACTAAACATCCAAGATTGCCTTATCTATCCCACATCCTATGTTCCTAACAAGGAAATGGAATATGATATACCCTATCCCACATATATCCCATATATAGGGCCTCCCTTAGGGATGCTCCCTTAGGGGTAAAATGCCAGGGTAGGGTTGTGACCTGCTTCACCCCCCCACTTAAAACGACTGCCACGGGCAGGAAGTACATGCCCAAGAGGAACGTAGCAGTCACAAACAGCAGCAAATCACAGGTTAGCAGAATCCCTCCCATAGAGAATCGAACTTACGCCGGCGATCTCGGAGCCGGCCGCACGGCCGCTGAAGTAGCTCCGGTCGGTGGGAATCGAACCACCGCCGATATACACAAATTGACGAACGGGATCCCGCAGGTCCCGCAATAAGTAGTAGGCGAAATCGCGAGCTGTTGCGCGTAGAGTCTGGTCCCTGCGTGTCGCATGAGGCATGTGGGGTCCAGCAGGTAAGGGCAGGTAGTTTTCCAAAGAATTAAAACTAAAGGCAAAGTGAAATCACACTTTTAAACAAAACTGAAGGTAATGGTACATGCGAAGCGGTGCGACGCCAAAGTGCAAAAATTTCACTTTTTGAAAACACTGCCAGGAGAATTGACGGGAGTGTCAAAC
Source organism: Eutreptiella sp. 'Long Island Sound 2002' (assembly GCA_964036045.1). Lineage (NCBI taxonomy): Eukaryota > Euglenozoa > Euglenophyceae > Eutreptiales > Eutreptiaceae > Eutreptiella > Eutreptiella sp. 'Long Island Sound 2002'. The sequence continues at coordinate 2,094,338 of OZ038393.1, read as the reverse complement.
AGCAACGTAGGACTGTGCCTGCACAAGGGAGCACGAGAGATAAAAGAGATAGAGGGCAGGGAAACATTCACAAGGGACACAACAAAACTTGATGGCCTTCGGCCAGGAAACTGTTACCACGGGGGGCTAACGGTCCTGTCTCGCGGTGCAACGCGGGGCAACTGTGGTAACAGTCCTCACAGCCACCACAGCCCTTTTTTCACACTTTGGAACAGTGAACACCGTGATCTTGCCATATTGTTGCCTTGCGAAGCTAGACTAGGGGATGGATCGTGAGTCGTAGCCCAGTGAGGGCCTCCGGGTGCTCTAGGGTTGCAGGTTCCCCATACCCGACATCTAGCCATGCTTGACCCCGGGTGCCGTCTTGTGCCTGCCTCTGTCTTGTGCATGCTTAGACCCACTAATAAACACGGCCACGATGGCCCCACAGTGCGCGCGGTAGCTCACTAAGTAGAGGAAAGAGGTCACGATGGCCTCAGGGTAAATGATCGACGATCATTTAGGCACAAACCAAAACACGGGTACGATGCCCACACCTTGCACCCACGTGCTTTAGATCGTTTATGAGGGTTGATGTGCTTGATGTTCTTGATGTGCTTGCCCGTAACGCTTGTAGTAATGAGTGAGCTCTTGCTTGTAAGATGTAAACTTGCTTGATCACGTGCTTGTAAAAGACCGAGACAAGGCCTAGCCAAAGGCCCACTTGTCAAACAGACCAGACACCAAAGAAAGATGATCGTGTGGATCGGACCAGGATGAATGAACCAGTCACGGTTGTGACTGTACGATACAGGCACGGCTCAGCCAAGGGTCGTGTCCGTGTGGATGTCTAACTTGGCATGTGTATCACACGTGATGCACCACATAGAGGGTAAAGGAGGAGGTACGGAGATGGGATGAGGGTGTGAGTAGACACACTTCAATAGACAAACCTCATAACCATGTAATAATAACCTGACCTCACTGCTAACCCCTCACCTAGGAGCCATACTACGTATATATATCATATATACACATAATAGAGCGATGCACACCGACAAACACAAGACACACTTGTGCGCGCACACCCATTGGCAGGGCCCGGGGGCACACACTCGCCCGGAGGGCATCACAGAGTGTGGGTCTCGCGGTGGCGGCCTTGGGGCACGTGACGGGGGCACTCCACACATACGGCACGTGCAAGAGCTTCCACAAACTACTCACGTACACACAACAAACAGTAAGCATATCCACAATAGAACACGTGTATAGATACGCCACCTTGTTGCTTGGTGTTCGTGTGTGTCTTGGGGGCGTGCGTATAAACACTTAGGTTAGCTTGCGTGTTACCTTTGTCGGTGGGTGTGCCACCGGCGGGCCGTAGCGCAGGGGGTCACCTCCAGGTTGCAAATTGGGGAGGTCGCCCGTACGGTCCCGCTGGTGTATCAGCCCACCCTACTCCCCGGGGGCACGATGACACGCCCCGAAGGAGTTTTACTCCCCCAACCCCTCTACACCGTGTATGACGGTTCATGTTTACACCTCCGTGTGTAAACTTGGGCCGGTGTACACGGCTACAAAACCCCAAAGGTAGGTGTCAACCTAGGTCTTGCTTGTTCGGGGGGCAGGTGATAACCAACGTAATAGGCAACCATATAATCCCGTAACTAAATTAATGGCATGCGCACACACACGCTACCATTGGCCACGGGCACACCCGGTTTTGGTGTGTCTCGGACAGAGAGACTCGTGTGTGTTGTGGAAATCCAAGTCCACGCACGGGTCTCTATAAAGAAAAATGCCACGCCCATATCCCAACCCGTTTTGTTGGGTGCTGGGATAGAGGACCCCTCGGGTGTTGTGGAAATCCAAGTCCACTCGTGGGGAACTCTAGAGAAAACATTAATATACATATTCTCTCATAAACATATGCATGTGCACACTCGCCCTTTTCATCATATTGTCTGTTCCCTCTCGTTGCAGGCAGGAATTCCCCCGCGAAATTCATCAAGGACATGAAGAGCACACCCAGGCAGCATGCGGCCCCATGCAATGGCAATGGAGGGTACCCACTCCCAACCCGGGCACGCATAGCGACCGGGGACAAATACCCAGGCGGCGGAGAGGGCCCAAATCCGCAACGCCACTCTCTGCCTTTGGGGACCCCACCCACTCATAGAGTGACGGGGCAAAGGCACCCATTGCAATTTATATTAGAATACTTGTATTGTAGAGGACGACCCCTCCCTCTAGGCTTAAGTCCTCGCCGTATGTAGTGGCAATTTTGCACGCCACGAAATGTTTTCCACGTAATGTGAGCCACACGAGTACTTCGTATCTTGTATACCTACCCTCGTGTGGACAAGGGCAAATCGGTGGAAAATCATCACGCCCAACACAAAAGGGAAAATGGGTTGTACCCGCCAACCCAACGAAGTTTTCAAGCCTTCGCCATTTTGAGCAACTGATTTAGCTCGTTGGCTTGGGTCACGGGTCAGGGACGGTCGTGGGGTCGTGGTTTCGGTACGGGGCGGCACTCCGAAACCTTGCAAACACCACCATGCGCACAACCCGGTAGAGTCTTCGGGAAGTGCTTGCCACGTTGTTAGCACGCTTGACGGGGGGCATCATCGTGGGCAGGACTTGTGGCAGTAGTCCTGGTGGTGGTAGGAGTGCTCCAGTAAGACCCAAGGATAGGGGTTTGAATGGCATTAAGACCCCCGAAAGAACACGTCCCACTTCCGCCCCAGGCTATATGCCACGCCACCCCACCCCAAGGACTCTCAAGCCTTTAGCGGTGAGAGAGGTAGACGGTTGGGTAAACCTGCGGTACCCACCGCCCTGCTCCGGTGGGGATTTTTGTAACCGAGGAGCGCGCCGTGCATGCACATCTTCTTTCCTGTCTCCCACCGCTTCTCGCTCTCTCCTCCCTTCCCCAAACAATAATATATCCATATTGGTTAGGGTTTTCTTTTCGTGGCACCCTCATGAGAGAGGTCCACCAAGGTGGGCAAGGATGTCAAAAGTTTGGGTGAGATTCTGTTTCTGCAAGCAATCTCTCCAAACTTTGTTGTAGGATGGTAAGAAGGTTTCAACGGGTTCCTAGGTATCCCAATCTTTGGTATAACCCTCCCACCGCACCTTGAAGAGAAGTCTCTTGCGGTAAGTACGGTGACTTAATATTTTCTTGACATTATAGGTGTCCTCCTCAAACTGGGAGGGCACTCTAGCAACCTCCTCCGTGTAATTTAGAGGCACGGGGGAGCGAGGGGAGTTGACCGTTTTCATTAAACAATCAACGTGGACGTCAACTAACCTCCGTTGGTCCACTTGAATAACATAGAGGTCGTGCGCCTTCTTGGGCACAACCTCATAGGGCCCATCCCAATAGGGACAAGTCTTATCGCCAAGATTTTTGCGTTGGCGACGGACCCATACGCGGTCCCCTTTTGAGAAATTGGGGGACATCCTCCTACTCTTATTATACTTACGAGCCATTGTCTCTTGCACTTGAATCATCGCCCTCCGTGGAAGAGCAATGAGCTCCTCACGCCGTTGGAAGTAGTGAGCGGCGTCTTGGGCCACCCCCTTAGGCTCAGCAAGAGGAGGCCCCTTAGTACGGTTGTGTTTACCAAACACAATCTCGTTAGGTGTATAACCTGAAGGACCTGTAGTCTCATGCCACGCTCGTACAACGGCGGGCAAAACCTCTACCCAATTAGTTTTCTTTTTCTTCAAGGTAAGGGCTTTAGCAACGGCACGCCTTAGCTGCTTGCCAGTATTTTCGGCCTTGCCATTACCTTGGTGCCTACCCGCGAGACACATAGTCGAGCGGGCACCAATCTTAGAACAAAGGGTTTGGAAATATTGGCTCACAAATTGTGGCCCACGGTCGGAGCATATTTCACGAGGGGCTCCGAACCTATCCACCCAGCGCTCCATTACCAAATGGGCCGCTCTTCTCCCTGTTAGCCCTTCATCCTTGTCTTCATGACGGGGTTTAGGAATAGGGATCGCGATGAGGTAGCCGGAAAGCCGGCATACACATAGGAGCATTCGGTCATACACCTCTCCATCGTGGGAGGTGGAAGGGTAGTGAAACACATCAAGCGCTATGGAGTCCATGGGCTCCATAGGTATAGGCATAGGGGTCATGTACCCTTGCTTGCGCTTGGTGTCATGCGTGTGAATGGCACATGAGGGACACGTTTGACATTGCAGTTCAACTGCTTTGTACAACCCCTCACCTTCCACGCCACGGTTAATTTCTTTCCAGCGTTTTTCCACACTGGAGGTAGTTAAGTGAAATGCATCATGGTATTCGGCTACCAAACGATGCACTAGCGGCGTAGGAACACACCACCGTCCATTACGGACGAGCTTGTTATCCACCAACCTCACTCCATCTTGGAAGCTCCCATTCAAGGCATCTTGCCACATTTGTTTGTAGCGTTGACAATTTGGGTAGTGTTTAGCCCAATTTATCTCAAAAACATTGGGAGCATCCTCCCCATGTATAGGAGTTGCTTTCTTGTGGGACTTCCAAGATTTTTTTATCTTGACAATTCGCTCCAGTCTCCGAAGTTTTCTCTTTTGCTTCGTCCCCCCCCCCCACTGGAGGCGAAGCCAGAGGGGGTGGATCACACGCGGGTGCCCCTTGAGCCCGAGGCGCCGCTTTAGACCTAGTAACAACGGGCGCCACAACCGCCCTAAATACAAGGGGGCGGGCGAGAAGTTCCTCCTTCTCGGCCGCCATCATGTCCCGCACATCCCCGGCCGCTTGGGCCGTCCCATGTATGGACACATCACCCAACGCCGGGTTAGCAGGGTAAGCCCAACGGGACAAGAAATCACCCACGGGGTTCACTGGCCCCGGAGTGTAAACCACATGGAGGTCGAATTTAGAGAACAACTCATGCCAACGTGCTTGGCGTGGAGAGGGACCCCCCACGGTTTTGAGGTCCTCCGTAGCCCAATTTTCAAGGCTACGGTGGTCCGTACGGACCTCCACGCGCTTGTTCCCCACCCAACCATGCCATTTTAGAAGCGCCGCCACTATGGCGTAGCATTCTTTCTCCCGAGGGCTCCAATTCAATTGGCTGCCTGACAATTTGCGGGAGAAAAAGGCAAGGGGGCGTAGGGCACCATCGGGACCTTCCTGCTGTAGGGCCGCCCCCACCGCCCAATTACTAGCGTCCGGGGTGAGGACAAAGCCCTTATCCCAATCGGCTAGTTGGAGGGGAACAATATCCGTAATAGCACGCTTGAGCTTCAAAAAGGCCTCGTTAGCCGAAGCATTCCATGTTAGGCCTATCTTTTTGCCATTCTTATGCTTAGGCAAATCCTTCAACATATTAATCAAAGGGGTAGCTATGGAGGCGTAGTGTTGGACATAGCCCGAATAATAGTGGCGAGCCCCAAGAACCCCCGGAGCTCCCGAACATTATCCGGTTTGTCCCAACGCTCAAGCGCCAACATTTTCCCTGGCGCCGGCCTACGTGTGCCATTTTCCAACACATGGCCACAAAACTCAACCGAACGAACAAAGAAATCGGTTTTGCTAACCGAAGCAACCAACTCCTCTTTTCGTAGCCTATCCAACACAGCACGCACGTCGCGGTCGTGGTTAGCCAATAGTTCCTCCTCCGTCGCACCGGAGGAACCAATAATAATATCATCAATATATACGTCCGCACAATCCAAACCCTGCAAAACATGGTCCATGACCCGTTGAAAAATAGCGGGCGCATTCTTGATACCCATAGGCATAACACGCCATTGGTATCGCTTACCCGCCAAATTCATGGCGGTCTTAGCCCGGCATTCAGGGTGAAGGGGAATTTGATGAAACCCTTTACTCAAGTCCACAATAGTGAAAATCTTGTGTTTGGATTGATTTTCCAACATGCTTTCTATGAGGGGGAGGGGGTGTGCGTCGGGCAAGGTAGCCTCATTAAGTTGGCGGTAGTCCACCACGAGGCGCCATTTTCCCTTCTCTTTCTTGGGCACAACGAAACCGTTGGACGCCCATTCGGAGACAGGGCACGGCTTAATCCAGCCACGAGCCAAAAAGTCCTCCACTATTTCTTGCTCCGCCGCGGCACGCTCCCCCACCAACCGTATAGGTTTGACGGACTTGGGTTTGGCGTTCGGGTATAGGTCAAGTTTAGCAAACCCCAACCGCTCCGTACCACGGACCTTAGGGTGTTCCTGGCCCGGACGGAGACGAACCTCCCCACTAAAAACATCCCGCTCATAGTCCGCGAGGATGCGCCTCCTCATGAGCTCCACCTCCGGAGACACAATAGGCTCTTGGGTGGTGACAACGCCACCCACACAAGAAGCCGCCAACAATCGCGTGGCGCCTTTACGTTTTCGGTAACGCTTAACGGTAATGGCCCTCCCACCCAATAACTCTCGTTCAATTTTCGCAATGCGTGAACGCACGCATTCTTGTGCCTCCAAATCTTCGGGGGTAGGATCAAGAGTAACGGGTGCGAGGAGTTTTTTATGGGTCGCCTGATACGTGAGGGTGCGCACCGAAGCCAAATGGTTAGGCACCCTTTCATCCTCCGACTCTTCCTCCGAGGTCATGCCCGGCTCGCCATCTGTGTTGGGGCTAGAGACGGCCGGTGCCAAAACGGAGGCCACATGACATTTAGTGGCCGCCAAATTTTCCTCCGCAATACCACCGTCCACGTATAGCGCCACCGTGGACGAACCCCGTTGAGGAAGGGGCGTGAGGTGGTCATTCTGATAGAGACGGGCTTTAGTCTCTGGCCCAGGAAGGTGGTACCCTTGCAAAGTAATTTCCATAAGGGGTTTCCACCACTCCCTATGTGTCCACTTCGGCCCTACGACGATGGCTCGTAGTTTTTCTTGCCCAATTTTCCGAACACAATCGGAAAACCGATGATAGGGAGGGCACATCCAATACAATTTGGAGGGGTCCGCGGGAGTGGAAAAGAAATCTTCAAGCGGCCAAAAACCCAACGGGTAGCCTGGGCCATACCCGGGACCCTATTGAACGCGTCCACGTCGGGGTTTTTGCCAAATTGTTTTTTGACACGTGCGGCCCAATATGGCGTGAGGCCATAGTCAGACTGGGTCCACATGGACCCATCACGCCGCGTAGGTAGAACATCACGGGCAAGGGCTTCGGGAGCAAATTCAACGAGCTCCAAAGCACAAGCCCGGTCCTGTACGGGGGCCACGGAGGAAGCGGTCAAGGCATAGGATATGTGTTTCTCGGCCTCAACACGGTTAGGCGGTTCGCCACCAGGGGGCGTAACCACAATGGCCGGGGCAGGGTGCGTAGGAGTGACCGCCCCAATGACTGGAACGGTTAGGCCCCACACGGACTGACGTGACACCTTACCATGAATGGGTTTCACCAAAAATGGTTTGCCGGTTCGTGGAGCCTCACGGAAGTCCTCAATCCAAAAACTGGGGTGCACTGGATGGTGAGAGTACAAACAATTGAAACGGGCAAAATGGCTCACACAATGTTCGTAACACCATGGGTGCCCCAAAACCATATCCCAAGGTAAATTCGGGACAAGGTACGGGGACACGCCATACTGGGCAACACGAGGAAGTGAAACACTACCATCCACAACCCCCGTAAATTGAATTTTGACGTCTATTTGCTCGTCCCCCCCTGGCAAAGGTGTCTCATTATCGGCTTGGAGTAGGCGCCTCCGTTGGGGGGATTCATATTTTTCGGAGAGTTGGTCTCCAAAAACATTGGGGGTGGCCAAAGCGACCGCTTGGCACCCAAAATCCACCAAAACACGGAGGGCCTTGCGTTCTCCATTGGGCAAAACAACCTGAACGGAAAGTTCGGTTTGAATCTCACTAGTCACTATATGCCCCTTAATGACTCTCGATGGAACGAGAGCCACGGTAGTGTCACAGGGGTGCCCGAGGTTTTCTTCTTCCGAAGGGGGCGCCTCTGGGCACTCCTACCAACGTCCGCGCCCGTTCGGCGCTCCCTTGCCTCCTTTATCGCCCTTGCCGCCGCCACCCTTATAACCACCACCACCCTTATCACCACCGCCACCCTTATCGCCACCCTTAGGCTTACCACCTTTAGACTTACCCGCAATGTTCCAATGAGTGTCATTGCACGGAGAATTGGGCTTACACGTCCAAAGGGTGGTATTGGTGGCACCCCAATCAATCCAAGACATGTCCATCTCCGTTTGTTTACGTGTTTTCAAATGTTTGGAACACGGAACCCAAAAGGTAGGTGGCGGTGTAGCCCCGGGGTCGACGGGTTTCTTCGCCGGAGGTTTAGAGTGACCCACGGCGTTGACGGAGGTGTCAGCGGGTTCGGAGGTGTCAGGGTCCGACGTAGCCTCCGCATTAAGCGCATTCACCGCGGTTTTATTGTGAGAAGGGCGATGAGTGTACGTCACCGTCGTCTTGTCTCCTTTATTGAGGCGTTCGAGAGCTTCCCTCTCCGATACGCTTTTATGGGCAAGGGCGTAGATTTCCGCAGGCTTCAAACGAGGCCTACGTTGCTCCACTTTCATAGGGTAGCCGCGTGTGTGAGGTGTGTTGTTGAGTTTCAAGATCCACTCCTGGAGAGCCGGGTCTTTGCAGTCAACTATCACCCCCGGCCCCGAATAGGAAACAATCTCAGGAACCGTAGTGCAAGCTTGAGCGCTATATTTCCTGAGTTCTTTTTCGAATGGGGCGCGACCCGGCGAAGGGTCAAGGCCACTAAAATCCACCACATAGCTGTCTGGGCTATTCTTAGCCTCTTGCTTGACGACCTTCTCCTTGATCCACGGGAGCTTGCTTAGGAGCTGCTCCCAGATCACGTGGGGACGAGTCTTATTGCTCAGAGGCAACAAACGTTGCCAACGAGCATAGAAATCTTCAAGGTCGATGAGGGTCACTTGCCCTTTAACCACCCTGGGGGTGAGGGCTCGCCACCTTTCATCAGCCCTTGAGGGGTCATACTCGTGGAAACGTTGTTCCAAAAAGTCCCACAACTCTTTGAGGGTGGGGGCCGTGCGTGTGTGGTGGGTGGCCTCGGCAACCCGGGCGTTGATGATCGCCTTTAGCCATGGGGGCAAGGTACTCGAAATCATTTTTGCCTCGTTGGCCTTTCGGTACATGGGATCACACCCCCCCAACCATTGTTGAAGCTTCTCCACCCACTCGTCGTAGCACTCTAGCTGCCCATTAAATTGCGGTTTAGGCATATCACTATCCTCCACCGCTTTGGTGTAACTATTTTGCACCATAGGCATTTGGTACGGGTGGTAAGCAGGGTGAGCCATGGTTGGGGGTGCACCTCCACTTGCACTTGGTGCAACGTTCACTGGAGAGACTGTACACGTATCCGTAGGATGAGAGGGCGTGTACAAAGGTTTCCCAGGGGAAGTGAAAACATTTTTCGTGAGGGGATTAATGTTCCCCAACGAAGAGGTGTTCTCCTCTTCATTGGCCCACGGGGCCGTAGGCACCGTGGGGTGTTCTTCGCCCTTAGGCGTCGCCCTCCACTCGGGAATAGCACGTTCCTTCTGCTTTTCGGCGATTCCCCTCCACGATGTAGGTGTAAGTGCGGCTAGCCCCATCTGCTCAGATTTTCAGACATTCTGCCCAGATTGGCTACATTTTGGTCATTTTCTTTGCTTCGGCGGAATTGCCGCCTCGCAGCTCAGTCACAGGATATTTCCTATATATTTCTGATATGCCGGATTTGATTCCGCGGTCCATTTCCCGTAAATCCGCCGCATTCCGCTATTTTAGCTGGAATCGCCATTTGCCGTTGACGCGCGCTCGCGGGCCAGATCGGCCAGACAATTTTACATAAATGGATTATTTAAATTCATTCGGACAGTTTTGGACACTCAGATGTATTTAGAATAATTCCCCTCAATTTTCTTCATAGACTGGGATTTTCTGCCGGACCACAATCAGCATGGACCTTGCCTCTGTTGTCGCTGCTCTCGCCTCCGTTGGTGTTCGTGTATCCGGTTCCAACCCCAATAACAACATCCAGGGAGACTCCTCGCGTGCCTGCCCCACTGGTCTTGCCGGCCCCGAGCCCTCCGGCACCCACAACGACCCAGGGCAGCACTTTCATGGTAGCAGAGGCTACCTGAATGTTGTTCCTTTGGTGTCCCAACCACAGCTAGCCCCTCAGTACGGCCCCGTAGACTCCGCCACCTCCGGAGACGTAACGATTACGCTGCCGTGGTGCTGTGCGAACGAGGCCTTGAGAGGAATGCCTTGCGCAAGCCCAAATTGCCCAAGAAGGACACAAATCAGCAGCTGTGGAGGCCCAGATTACAATCAAGATCCCAGTCGAAATTGGCCATCAAGCAGCTGGAATCTCCCAGCTTACGCTAATGGCAACGCTCCGGTGGAGCTTACGGACCTGGCAGGTACTAATACTCCCTACCAATGTCCACATTTTGAGACCATCGATGCCGACATTGACGACATTGAGATGGGTGGTCCAGGTGAGGTACCTACCTATAATCGACCAGCCTCATGGGCACAATGGGACAACCATTTGTCTTCAGAAGTGACCCGTAACCTTCAGAGTCTTGAGGCCCTGTGTCTATTAGCCACGTCTAAGCTGATAGGACAAGAAAGAATCGCCTCTGATTTTTTATTTGAATATTTTTTCCTCCTTCAAGAAGAAATTAAGACCAGGATGTGGTGGTGTTCTCAAGAAGATGAATCTTTTGCCATTTTCTTGCAGATCTGGGAGGTAAGCCCCTTCCCGAAGGAGAAGACCAAGGCACCGGTTGCCGGGCCCTCCGCCCCCCATCCCTCTGTTTCCATCCGCGACGATCTAGCCGCCGCGGTTGAGGAAGGAATCTTAGAGGCAGCTAGGCAGGCAAGCCTGGAAATTAGGACTGAAGGAGCTCCCCAAGTGGACTTCTGGCTGCGAACCACTGAGATTAGCGGTCCGACAGCCTGCTCAGGCCCTTCAGGACACGGTATGTACTGTCCTGCCGACTGCTCTTGCAGATTACAGCGAGATACTGAGCTCCAATTGCTCAAAGATCAAATGCAACTCATCATTCAGACGCTGGGAATTAAAGATCTTTTCAAGACCCACATGAGGTCTGAGGGCGCATCATCGGTGGAACAAACAACAGAACCGTCGGAGGAGGCGACAGAAATGTTTTCGATTGCTCCTTCGGTGGACTCTAAGACCACCGACGCAAGGATCAGCAGGACTAAGCTCAAGGAAAGGGTTACAATCTCTCGATCTCAGGGTAGATCGGCGAAGGCTAGGACTGAGGTTCAGAATGCCAAAAGAACTGCCTCCCGTACTACCCTTCCTGCTGTTGATTCCAATGCAATTGCCCAGATGTTGCTCGCCCAGACCCTCGCCGGAGCTGGTGTGGCTAATGATGCCGCCAAGGTGTCTACCATTACGGCCGGTGTTGGGCTGGATTCACTCCTAAATCCCACTTCATTGCGACTTCGTCAGGTTGCCAAGCAACCGAAGTATAATGGGAACCCCAGACGTTGGCCTCAGTTCCAACGGGAATTTAAACTGTGGGTTAAGACTCAAAAGCTCCAGGATGATCAGTTCCTGATGGCCCTCCTGGACTGCCTTGAGGGAGCGCCGGCCAACACTTGGCTCAGGACCTGGAGTGATCGTGAAGATTCAAGTTCCCCCCTTACCTTTGATGAGGTGTGGGAACAGTTGGAGGTACGTGGATCCCGGCTGCCTGAGGACCATTACCACCAGATGTTGAAGAATTTTCCCTCATTCTCTCGATTAATCTTGCACGAAGTGCAGGACAAGAGACAGCGCTTCTGGAATCTCGTAGAAGAATCTGAACATTCAGGCGAAAAATTTTCCAGTGCCGAGCTGAAAAATCTGATTTTTGACAAGATCCCCTCAGAAACCGCCGCCACCCTTCGGAATCGACAGTCCGAAGAAAAGGTCAAGACCTGGTGGGCGGAGATCGATGGCTTTGACGCCTCGGCCAACCGGTTTACCGTCAGGGAGGCACTTCAAAAGTGCTCCCCCACGTCGTTTACCAAGGTGAAATTCACTGAAAACACGTGGAAAATCAAATTTAATGAACACGAGGATCGGGACTTGTTTGTCCAAGTCCTCAACAGGGGAGTAAGTTTCCACGGCAATCGCCTGAAGGCCAGGAACTGGGTGTTTTCGTTTACTCCGCAGGAACTGTGGGAAGAGGTTGAGAGGCTCGCTGACGCCGCCAATCAAAATTTCCATGAGGGTCTTGGGGGAAACAGGAATACCCAGCAAAGCACCCAAAATGGGGCCCAAAAGGGCAACAAAAAGGTGAATGACACCCAGAATGTTCAGGATCATTGTAGCATCTGCCTTCTGTTAGGTTCTACGAACCGAGCTAAGACGCATTCCACTGCTAATCACCGATGGTGTGCTTACGATCACAAGGTGATTGGTGAAAATGTCAGTAATCCTCAGAATTCAGACAGGAATGACAGACAGGTGCATGGTGCCAAGGGGGGAAGGGGTAATTCGACTCCCTCCGGTGGGAACAAAAATACTGGAGGCCCTGGCGGGTCCCAAGGCAAAGGAAATCGGACTCCATCCGGTTCCGGTGGGCAGCCGAATGGCCAGACAGGTCCCAATGTCAACGCCGGAGGCGGAAATCGAAATCCAGGCCAAACCCCTCAATCCGGTACAAACAAAGGAAATGCTCCAGGATCACAGGGTAAGGGTAAGGGAAATCCTTCAGGAACCCCCTTCTCTGGTAAGGGCAGAGGGCGTGGCGACGGTGGTGGCCCATCATCCGGCGGCCGTGGCCGTGGACGAGGAAAAGGAAACCATCGTGTGGATCAGGTCTCAGGTGCAGACCAGGTGTCTGATGCGGATCGAGATTACGTCGAAAATGCTCTGAATCCAGCGGATGATCCGTTCCAAGATGAATGGATCGACGAAACAGGCTGTGTTCACAATGTTAACGCAGCCGCTGGAGGTCAGAACGCCTAGGGGAGCCACGAAAATCGTCCCTCCCCAGGCGATTTCAGGCATGATCCCCAAATTCCTGACCGACCATTACTTGATGTAGGGTCGCTTGTCTCCTCTCCCCTGGATCCGGCAGCGGATCCTTCTGTTGTAGTGGACGAGGTTGGTGTACAGTCCAAGCACAGGGCTCGTCAGTTTGTCACAAAGCTGTGGGTCTCTGATTGCAAGGGAAATTTCCACCTCGCCACTTGTTTGTGTGATAATGGATCAGAGGTAAATCTCCAATCCAATGCATTCTTACCCGACGACTGCGTGTTCGAGTCGCCTCATCCTGTTACCCTCGAGGGAGTTTCTGGACATTCTCTCGCAGGTGGGCAACGCGGTTGTTATATATCAACCCATTTGGTCGCTCAAGACCTTTGGGAAGAGCAAAATGTGGAAGAAGTTGTCCTTAAGGATGACTACTTCTACCGTGCTGACATAAAGTATGACCTTTATTTGGGGCATCCTTGGCTTCGCAAGAACAGGGTAGCGCCCGTAGGTCATCGTCGTTGTTTTTTGCTGGAGTCAGGTCCCTTGGAGCGTCCTGAATTTCGTTTTTTGCACGCAGGGTTTAAAAGTGCAGAAGAATTTTTGAAGCAAAAAGTGACACCAAAATTTGGTGAAGATGTCACCATTGCAGAGGTGAATGGGAGTGCCGATTACTCCCAAGAGTTAGAATGTCTTCGTAGGGACTCCCAGCCACGACGCCCTTCGCGCTGGCACTCTTCATCCTACAGAGTTGTCGACAAATGGCGCGATGCAATATGTGAATACTTTCATGAACATCATTCATTTTGGCCACAGTATGATGCATTTGCTAACCGTATGAACAAGCGCTTTGACAAGCACTTCAGCGACGCTTGGACCCACAAATGGGACAAGAAGTTGTGGATTAACCCTCCGTTTCACTTAATCCAGCAGGTCATCCACAAAATCAAGCAAGATAAAACCCAGGCAATTTTGGTTGTGCCCTTGTGGGACGACAAGCCTTGGTTTCAGGAATTACAGGACATTTGTGTAGATTACATCGAACTTCCCAGGAAGATTAAGCTGTATGCCAGGGACGACACAGGTCCCCTGCCACAGCGGTCCTGGAGTTCGCTTGCATTCCTGGTGGATGGAAAGCTTTCTGACTCTAATTCTGCTGATTCTGGTACAGATTCCTGTGTTGGGTCTGAATCTGAGGTTGAGCGTGGTACTGATGATGAATCTATTTTTTCCGATTTTTGTCCGTCAGATACCCAAGGTGATTCAACGTCCCATGGATCCGCCTCGTCTCCCTCTTCCCCAATACGGTCGACATCGAAAAGAATCTTCAGTGCACGGGCGAGGAAAAATCTCCAATCGCGCCGCAAATTCAGAGTTTTTTATGAAAAACCCCCTGTGGAAGCTTTCATGGATCCTTTCGAGGAGCTGGATCACGAGGAAAATCTCTGGGATTTCGACACAAGACCCACCTATCTTCAAGAGGCAGTTGATACGGACCTGTTTAGGGACATCCGTAAGAAGATTCTTCCTGCCAAAGCCGAAGAAGTCGCCAAAGTTTTTTCGACAGTAATTCCTGGCGATCAGGTGGACACCGAATTGTGTTCAAAGTCAAGAGAAAAGATTTTTGAGGAACGGAAGGACACAACCCTTTCAGGAAAGTTGATCAAAGACCCCCCTGTCCGTGGACAGTTCGGTGAAGCCTTCATCGAGCTTCGTGAAGGGTACAAGGCAAAGAAACAGCGCCCTTATGAAAATCATGGACACAAACATGAGATTCTCAGAAAAATCATCGAGAGAAATCTCAGGGAATTTGGTTGGCTTGAGGGTTGTATGACCAGCGAATGGTGCTGTTCACCCTTCACAGTCCCGAAGCCACCGCCTGCAGACCAGAACACCATAGATGGTTGGCGAATGGTTGTTGATTTTCGCAATCTCAACGCCGAAACCAAGGCGGATTCACACCCCCTGCCCCTCATTGAGGAGGAAATCGCCAAGAGGGCAAGAGGTCGTTTGTTCTCTGTGCTGGATCTCCGTCACGGCTTTCACCAAATGCCGTTGAGGAAGGACAGCAGACCTCTCACCTGTATGTGCACGCCATGTGGCCCAGTCCAATGGACCGTCATGCCCATGGGGCTGAAGAACGCCCCCTCATTTTTTCAAAGAATGATGGAGGATGTGCTGTTCACAACCCATCCTGAGCTTCGTGCCTTCGTGAGTGTGTACATAGATGACATAATCATCGCGACGGAGGGGGAGGGACTGACCGAAGCCGAGCTGGTGGCCCTACATGAGAAGCAGCTGAACCAAGTTTTGGATATTCTTGACGCCAATCAGTTGATTTGTGGGCCAAAGAAGGGAAAATTGTTTTTAAAATCAGTCGAATTTTGTGGTTCTCTCCTAGAGAATGGCACTCGACGACCCAGTCCAGGGAAGCTCGTCGCTATTCAGAAGTGGAAGCGCCCTGAGACGATCACGGAGTTGAGAGGATTCCTGGGTTGTTGCAATTTTTACCACACTTTTGTGCCGAATTATGCCAAATTTGCTGCCCCCCTCACTGAATTATTGAAGGTAGGGAGAGATGCAGGCAAGGCAGGTTCAAAGGTTCGTGTCAAGTGGACTGACGAGTGCGAGGAGGCCTTCCATCACTTGAAGGCAGCCCTCTGCGAAGTCGCCACGTTGCATGTGCCCCAATTTGACCGACCCTTCTACATTAGAACCGACGCTTCTAGGTACGCAATCGGAGCTGTCCTTGAACAGGTTGATGAAGCCACCGGCGATCATTACCCTTTTGCATTTTGGTCTCGGAAGCTAGCCCCACGCCAAATGCAATGGTCGCCGCGTGAGCAAGAGACTTACGCCATAATTTGCGCTCTAAAAAAGTACCAATCGTGGGTTGGCACCAATCGAGTCGAGGTCCTGACGGATCATCGATCTCTGGAGTATTGGGCCACTGAACACATTGATACTGTCGCGAGCCCAGCTGGTCGACGGGCCAGATGGCACGAATTTCTCTCTCTGTTTGACCTCCATGTGTCGTATCTGCCTGGAAAACACAACACGGTAGCGGATGCTCTGAGCCGATGGGCTTACCCCGCCTCAGAGGGGCTGCAAAGTACCAACATCCATGGTACGGAGCAGGACCGCCATGTCATCATCGAATGGGATCAGGAAGAAAAGAAACTCATTCGACGGGCATGCATGCAGTGCGCTGTTAAACAGCACGCATTGCCGTGTCACGACATCACGGCCATCACAGATCCGGCGCATGCTCACGAGATCTGCACCAAAACGCTGAAAGTCGTGGAAAAAGTCACCGATCCCTGCTCAGGGAGTGTGAAACGGTTTGACTATACCCGACGAGTAAGTAGATTTCGGTTGATCGAGGGCATTAAGCGTTCAGATCCGGCCAAAACTCCACCCCTGCCTAAGGATTCCCTGATCATCCGTGACTGGACGTCCGATTACCTGCAGGATCCCATGTTTAAAGAGGTCTTTGGAAATCTCAAATCCAAAGATGCTCACAGGGATGGGATTTTTGCAGAGTACTCGTTGGATGGGGGGAAGCTGTGGATGGAGGGTAAATTGTGTGTGCCAGACGCCCTAGCCCCCCGAGTGTTAAACTGGTGGCACAAATGGGAGTCCCCCCACGCACATGGCCGTCGACTGTGGTCGATGATTAAGCATAGGTTGTTTGGATCGAGGCTCTACACTCATTGCATGAAAGTAGCTGCCGGATGTGCCCAATGTGCTGTCTCGACGCCTCCCAGCGCGAAGAAGCACGGCCATCTGAGGCCTCATCCCATTCCGGAGCGTCTCTTTAACAGAGTCACCAGTGATTTCTTCTATCTCGGTGAACTCGATGACGAAGAGTGCCATTGGACTAACAAAAAAGTCAATGGTGTGCTCCTCATTCAGTGCCGTCATTCCGGCTACATTCAAGTGTTGCCTTGCAACATTGAGTCGATGACTGGCAAGGCTGCCGCCAAATGGTGCGCGCAGACCTGGATGGGAGGCTGGGACGTCCCATCCGAGGTGGTCACGGACTCAGGCAAGGAGTACACCTCCGAATGGTGGAGAGAATTGTGTGCTCGCCTTGGAATCCACCACCTCAGGTGTGAAATCCACTCGCATCGAGCGCTGCCTGGCGAAAGAGCCGGCCGCTCTGTTATAAATATGCTTCGTAAGGAGCTCGCGAGTGAGAAGGATTTCCACTGGCTTGAAGTTCTCTTCGCATTGCTTCGCCGTTACCACAACACGCCTTTGTATCATGGCCTTTCTCCAAATGAAATTGTCTTTGGACGAAAGAAGTGTTGGTGGAACATGCCGTTGAATAATCCTCGCCCCTGTAAGGATGCTTCGCTGTTTTTGGACGAAGTCCAACGAGCAGATAAATCTGTGTCGAAATTAATCGAGAAGCATCAAGCTGACTGGCTTTGGGTTCAAAATCAAGGTCGAAAAAACCCCCACAATTTTGAAGTCGATGATCGAGTTTGGCTTCGAAAATCCGAAACCACCCTGGACGGAGATGACAAGCTTCTTCCCTTGTGGGAGGGGCCATTCGCTGTTACAGCGCGTCTTGGGGAGAACAGGTGGAGGATCCGTGTGGATGTCAGCAGGGAAATTGACGTTTCGGGCGATCGTCTCAAGAGAGAGATCCCCTCCCCCAAGGATCGAGTTAAACCCCTTTTTTGGACTGCAAAACACTTGTCCGATCGGGTAATCGAAGGGGGAAAGTACGAACTCAAGAGGATTGTTGAAGCAAGACGTGACGCCAAGGGCGAATGGGAATTTCTGTGTGAGTGGAGGGGCTTTGATTCCAGTCACAACAACTGGGAACCAGCCCAATCTTTTGTCCATGGGTACACCAAGGGGTTCATCGACTTCCTCAAGAAGCACCCCGAAATTGGAGTACTCCTGACAGATTGTTTGTCGAAACCAGACAGACAAGTGGAGAGCGACGGAAAACGACCTGTGGTGAATCGAGATCCAGCCTTTTACGGCCCTCAGCAGCCACATTCCAGGGCTGATCCGTCAATCCCCCCTCCTGCGGTCAGGCCAGCCCAGGAGCCAAATGAGGACCAAGCTTCAAGTTCGGCCGCTGATCTGCAGCGCCCAAGCCGTACGAGGGCCAGGCCAGACAGGTTGGTGGTCACATGTATTCGTGCTTGGCCGAATTAAGGAAGCCATCCTACCACATTCTGCTCAATCCACTGTTCATTCTTTCTGTTTATGTCATGATGTGGAGAACTGCGAATGTTTGATAATTTGACGTCAATCAACTTTTCTTTGGTCTCCGTTCGGCAGACAAGGCGTAGATACGCTGACGGAGTGTGCTGCCGTGTTCAGAAAAAACCAAACTCAGGCTTAATTCAGGCAGATTCGGGGTAATCTTGTCTCTGTTGGTCTGTGTATCTTTGGAATTTGGCTACTCGTGCAGATGGAAGCAAATGTACATAATCAAAACACCGGCCGGTGACATGCACCCCTACAGGCACCCCCTGTAGTACTGGCTGCACCAGATGCGACGCCAGGAACTCAGATCTCACCTTCATTTGCTGTGATGCTGACGCCAAAGTCCAGATTCAGATCCAGGATCCTCAAACTTACCTTGAATTTCTCAGGTTTGTCCATCATTCTGCCACTGTTGTACGAAACCCAGACGTCAATTGTTCAGACAATCTTCATCTAGGAGCTCTAGGGACTTCTAACAGCAACCTCTGAAGTCCGTAAGCTTCGTTGTATTTTTGGCACACGCCAATGTGAGCTCAATCCGACCTGAAACTGTCGAAAATGGTGAATCCAAGTGTCTTGTGGGACTTCATCGAAGGATTGGCCTTGTCCAAGTCGATTGACACCACCGCCACTGTAAATTCGGTGTCTCTCAGTTATATACTGTCAGTAAAGTGCCTTCAGCGAACCTTCGGCGCGTTACATGCCAAGGATCCAGGACCAGCATGTCCCATCATGATGCATCATCACATGATTCACATTTTGATAGAATCTGTTAGATGCTCGCGAACCAACGTGCCGTAAAGCACAATTGAGCTGAATAAACGACAATATATATTAACTCTAGTCTAAACGAAGGTGTTGGTAGTTTCAGTTGTACACATTCCGCTTCATTTCACCTTCATCTCAGGGAATTTACTCATGTTAGGACAATTTAGATTGATTTCCTTGTCATCTCCCATCATTCCTCGAAGATCTGTTTAGATCTAAGTGAACAGAAGAGCATCTCTACCTTCGGTGGTTCACTTAGGGTCTGTAGACCACATGTGTATTTGTTTAACCGCACTGTGATTGCTAAATCCCCTTCATCTCTGCCCAAATTCATTCTCATTTTGCTGAATCTTGTGATCATCCGCCAGATGCGCCAAATCTGAGCCACATGCTGTACTTTTCAGAACGACAAAAGCGGGATAACACGATGTAGAGTTCGGCGAGGACACCGTAGCGTGCCCGCGACAGCGAAACTGTGCCAGAGCGCTGAGATGTCACTCCAATTCTTGATCCCCCCACTCAATCCATCAATAATCTACCTCATTCTCAACCAATGCATGGTTTGGTATCGATTCTCGATACGTTTACATGCTTTTTAGCCCGTGACCTAATGTTTTACTGCACGGAGGACTGTTCGTCACTTCTCATTCTGTCTCATTTCAGGTTCATCCAGCCTGATTCAGTGCCAATTCAGCCCAATTCAGGTCAGATCAAGCAGATTTCGCCCCATCGAGGCTACATTTCTATGTTTTTCTGGGACTTACCCGCACTACGTTCTTCGTTGACGTAGCGACACACCCCAGTGTGTTTTTGGAGGGGGAGTGTAAGTGCGGCTAGCCCCATCTGCTCAGATTTTCAGACATTCTGCCCAGATTGGCTACATTTTGGTCATTTTCTTTGCTTCGGCGGAATTGCCGCCTCGCAGCTCAGTCACAGGATATTTCCTATATATTTCTGATATGCCGGATTTGATTCCGCGGTCCATTTCCCGTAAATCCGCCGCATTCCGCTATTTCAGCTGGAATCGCCATTTGCCGTTGACGCGCGCTCGCGGGCCAGATCGGCCAGACAATTTTACATAAATGGATTATTTAAATTCATTCGGACAGTTTTGGACACTCAGATGTATTTAGAATAATTCCCCTCAATTTTCTTCATAGACTGGGATTTTCTGCCGGACCACAATCAGCATGGACCTTGCCTCTGTTGTCGCTGCTCTCGCCTCCGTTGGTGTTCCTGTATCCGGTTCCAACCCCAATAACAACATCCAGGGAGACTCCTCGCGTGCCTGCCCCACTGGTCTTGCCGGCCCCGAGCCCTCCGGCACCCACAACGACCCAGGGCAGCACTTTCAGTAGGTTCTTGGGGGTGGGGGTGTTCGTGGTGTTCTTCCCCCCCCCTCGGCCACCCCGAATCCGGACAAGCGTTCGGATGGTAGATGCAATCGTGGGATGGGTGGACGGAGAAAGGAAGGACACACCCACCACCGGATGAACCGGATGGCGCGCCCATGGGCGCCGTAGGCGCCGCCGGTGTAGGATCAGGAACGGGCGGAGGCGCCGATGGCGGGGGTAGGACCACCGTAACGGGTTCCGCAGGCGTGGAGTACCAGTGGTCCCACGCATCGATCCTAGATGCAACGGCGGCGTAACGTGTAGCGAGCGACTCCACTGCGCTAAAGCACTTAGCCGTGTTGCCGTTGGACATCTTAAGATGATCTGCCACGCTAGCCTCCACCACCTTAGAATCCCGGCAGTAGCCCTGAACCGCCGCGTCAAATTTAGCCAATGTAGACAAGATTTGGGTCATCCGGTCCCCGTAGGACTGACTGATGCCCACGGTAGAGGCTACTGCCTGAGAAAGTTCCTGATGGGATCGCTGCAACTCTAGATTCTGAGTTCGCAGGTCCCTCACCTGTGCCATCAGAGATTGGATGCACGTTTCGTAGTGCACCACACACCGGGGACAGCCACAGGTGTGCTGTAGGTCGTCCTCCCCCCGTGTAGGAGTGGGGCCCCCAGAATGTCGAAAGGATGGACCCCCCCCTCCACGAGGAGGAGATGACCCACCACCGCCCCCCCCAGCAGCCCCCCCTGCCACGGAGGGACCAGAGGGCCCCCCCGCAGGGCGAGACGGGGGTGCGGGGCGCGCAGCAACAGGTGCTGGCGCCCCCCCACTAGAGGGATGTCCCCCCCCCGAACCCCCACCACTAGATGGCCGAACCAGGTGCGGGATTCCTTGCACGTGCTCGATGTAAGCCACCTGGCGGTGGCGGGGTGACGGCGGAGGGGGAACATGACCAACAGTATTCGGTCGCGGCGGTGGGGGTGGGGAATCTTCCACCACAATATACTGTGGTGACTCATGAACCACCATAGGTGATCGAGTTCTCGGATGGGAAGCAAAAACAGGCTCCGATCCCGTTGCAACCTCTGGATCCCCCCCCCAATTGGGCAGTTGGGGATCCTCTGTAGGAGATGTATTTGTGGGGGGGGAGACCAAATTTTTTGGGAGGGTTGCTGAACCTCCCTCCACCTGATTCCCTCCCCCTCAGCACAGATTGTTGACCTTCGGCATTGCTGGAGAATCATCCACCAGGGATGGACGATCTTTCGTGCCACTCATAGGCACTGGAGATGTAGTACCGGCCCGGTCCTCCGTAGGCTCCGGAGATTCCACGACAAGACACGGGCGGTTTTTGACGCCGCTCATAGGCACCGGGGACTCTTCCACAGCAATGAACTGAGGGGCCGGAGAGTCCTCCACCGTGATGTAGTGGGGGGCCGGGGATTCTTCCACAAGCATGGGGCGAACCCTGGTCCCTGACATAGGTTCAGGAGGTGCAGGCGACGAGGCAACGGAAATAGGGGAATGATGGAGTTCATGACGTTCCAACACTCCAATCTCCTCCTCCTCATCGTCGTTCCACTGCTCCACCGCCAGGGGGAACCACTGGTCACACTCATCCTGCTCGATTTGCGTGGGGGATTCCTCGATGATCGTAGGATTTAGCCTGGATCCGCTCGGGGGATTGGGATACGCTCCCAAGGCAGGAGATTCCTCCACCAGGGAGGGAAACCGCCGCGATCCACTCATTGGAGTGGGCGACGATTCCACCACAGTGGGGTTCTGCCTAGTCCCCGACAGGGCTTGCTGGATCAGGGCCACGGCCTCTCGAGCCGGACCCAGATGGCCATGGGGATCAGGCGTGAGCGCGAGGACTCGACGGTTTTCAGCGTCGAGTTGGTCAACAATGGGGCTGATGGGCCCTGCTGCAAACAGGTTTTTTCTGACCTGAGGCTCTGGCAACCCCCCTAGCGACGGAGGAGTGCCAGAGTCGACCACGATAGGCCCCATTGGCGAAGCCATCGTACCCCAGTCGGCAGTGCGTGAGGGCGCAGCGTTCGTGCGCTCGATCACCCCAGGAGATTGGTCGATTACTGCCCGATTCTCGGCGCTAGTAACGGTTCCCGAGCCCATAATAGGTGATTGTGGTCCTCTTATCGCTCCCTGAGGGTGGCCGTCTATTTCCCCCCCAACCATCCCAGGTACACCAGCTGGATTTCGAGGATGGGGGGCCCCGATGGGAACATTCGGGGATTTCGGAAACTTAGGATTTGTAGCCACTTGGGGCTTGGCCCGTTTTTGCGGCCCCTGCCCGGTCGATGGGGTCAGGGCCGAGGAGGTCCTGAGAGTGGGGACCTGGACACCCTCAGCTACCCCTCCCGGGGAAGAGATTTTAATTTGAATTCGGTCCACGATGTCTTGGACCGATCGCTTTCCGCGATGCCAAACGCCCAACAGAGACGAAAAATTTTCGCCTCTGCTACCATTAAACCAGACCGGGTGGTCAGGAGCAGAGGTCGCAGTGGCATGGGCAGCAACATTGCTTGGCACCGAAGATATAACGATACTGTTGACTGAATAGTATCCTGCAAACAGATATGGTACACATAGCCAATGAAATACCTGATATGCACATATGAGAAATCCACCCTATCATCCGCTAATTGATATAACTACTAAACATCCAAGATTGCCTTATCTATCCCACATCCTATGTTCCTAACAAGGAAATGGAATATGATATACCCTATCCCACATATATCCCATATATAGGGCCAAATAATGCTCCCTTAGGGGTAAAATGCCAGGGTAGGGTTGTGACCTGCTTCACCATTTGGTTTGTAGGATCATAGTATGTCAGATAGATAAGCAAACCTTGGATCATTTGATATTGTAAGAGTTATTAGATGATACGTTGTCCTTCTCATGTGTGCATATCAGTATTTGGCAGGGCTTTTTTGACGATATCGATGTGCAGGATACTACTCATCTTGTTGAATTGTGTTATGTCTCGAATGTAGAGCGAACTTGCTGCCCATACCACTGTGACCTCTGCTACGGACCATTTGGTCCCGTGTCAACACTGAAAATCAAGCCTTCTACTAAGAACGAGGTGGGCGGTAGATGTCATTGCAACATTTCAGAAACTACCTTGGCACACTGGTGATGATCCGGAATTTCCGGGACGATCGTCTAAAAAATGCCACATAATAGGCTAAAAACGGCCATTCTTAGGCACCAAATTTGCCAAACAATAGCCTAGCTGGCTGGAAATGGCAAAAAGCTGGTTGTATGTAATGGACATTTGCTCCTTGGTCATTTTGAGCTACTTGGATGCTAACTTTGAGTCACAATGACGATCGTCCTAAACTTTAACGACCATCGTCCTAAAATTTGCCTCACAATAGGCTCAAAATGGCCATTTTTCACCACTAGATTGGGAGACGGCTCGAAAAAGCACAAAATTTGTTTTTCTAGTTGCGCATTTGCTCTCGGTTGTTTGCTGTTACTTGCGTCCCTATTTTGATAAAAGGTGTCCGGACTTCGCACATTATGAAAAAGCGGAAAACCACAGCTCTAGACTAAATCGTCTTGGAAACCTTCGCACTAACCAACAAGCATGGATTCATTTCATTGAAAAGCATTGCTAGACGTGCAACAATGGTACATCGTGGCAGGTGGGCAAGCTCTCTACCAGCCTACATACCTACCTTAGTGAAGTATCCTCCACGAACCTTTGACACTTGAAGGCCCCCGACGATTCGCACATGGTCCCCGGGAGCACTGTCTTAAGTTCGCCGCCAAGCACAGAAAAGAAAGATGAGGGTCTGACCCACATTTAGGTTATGTGGGGCCCGTGTCCATGTAGCCCCCGCTGCATGGGCGGCGGATTCCAAACCGTCTGCGCCAAAGCCCGTTTGGGGTATGCCAGGTTGTTCTGGGAAGCTTTAATGGAGTGGAAATCGGCCGCCATTGCACTGAGACGGAGCATGGGCCAGCGCGGCCAAAAAGCTCAAGAAGACTTTTGGCCAGCCTGCTTGCTCCTTTTGGCTCCTTGCTGATAAAATGTGGTTGTCACCCTGAGACGCTAAGTAGGGTTGTAACACCTCGTCGGGGTAAACCCAGCTCGGCAATCAAGATCTCTACTAGGACCCAGCTAGAGAGTAGATGGCATTAGTGCATTTGAGACAATAGCTTAGCGCATTGGTGATCGTCCTCAACTTTAAAGACGATTGTCTTGAAAGTTGCCCTAAAGCAGCCTAACTCTTTTTGACTATGGGCTAGACGGTTCGAAATGGCACAAAACTTAGTTCTCTAGCTGCGTATTTGCTCTACGGTCGCTTTGCGCCACTTGCATGCCGGTCTTGAAACACATTGTGCACAAAAATAACTTTGCTCGGCTTCTTGCTAAAATGTATTGCCCACCTTCAGACCCTAAGTAGTGTTGTAAAATCTCGACAGGGTAAACCCAGCTCGGTAATCACGACTTCTACTCGGACCGAGCTTGGTAATACATGGCATAGCCGCATTGGAGACACTTGGTTGACACAGTGGCATTCGCCTTGAACTTCTACTATGCGTGTGCTAAAAAAAGCGTGAAGAGAAGCGCAAAACCAGCCTTTTTTTGACACTAAATCGGTCATGGAATGGGCTACACGGCCGGAGACGGCACACAGCTTGTAGCATGTGATGCGCATTTCCCCCCCGGTCACATTAAGCTACTTGGATGCCACCTTTGAATCACGGTGACAATTGTTCTGAAGTCTGAGGATGATAGTCCTGAAAATTGCCTCAAAATAGGCTTCAGAATGGCCATTTCTGACCACTAAATCGGCCTTAGAACGGGCCGTGCGCCTCAAAATAGCACAAAATTGGTTTCTCTAGATGCGCATTTGTGCTGTGGTCGTCTTAAGCTGCTTGCATGCCGGTTTTGAGACACCATATCCACTTGCTGCTTGCTGCTGTTGCTGCTCTTGATGCTGCTACCGTTGCTAGCTAAAATGTGTTGCTCACCCTGAGACCCCAAGTAGGGTTGTACAACCTCCACAGAGTGAACCCACCTCGGTAACCACCCACCTACAAAAAGATGCACCATCAATTCAAAACAGCACCGGGTGCAGAATTCAAGACCTTGGGTGCCGTGACAAATATCAGACTCGCAAAAAAAAAATCCTTGGTGTACTAGCAGAAAGTGTAGGGTGCGGAAGTCAAGGCCTTGGGGTTTGTGGCCACCGGAGGTGGGAAACAGCCGATTTTTCGCGCAGCGTGCACACAACGCACAGTGCACCCCCATTCACCACCAAGCAAAGTTGCGTGCTTCTAGTAAAACAATGTGCAAACTCTATTATCTTGTGTGGAAAATGTTGCTTCCTTGAGCTGCTTGCATCAGTCAGTTAATTGCCTTCCAAAGATGAGACAGAACATGTTCCCATGGGCCATGGTCGTTGCAGAAGTAGCAAATATTTGAGTTGCTCAAAATTCTTCAACACTCTCCTCACCTTTGTCATCTTCAGCCCATGCGTAAAAACACATGAAACACAACGACGCACAAATACAAAATTGTGCAAAATGCGCAAAATACAGACTCATTGATGCAACTCATTTGGACTGCCACACCAAATTTTCCGAACCAGTGAGAAAATAGTTGCTGGGGGGGTGCCCTTGCACTGCGCGCGCGCTACTTTTTTGACCAAGTTCCCCCTAAAGAGTCCCCGAGCACACCCCTTCCAAACGCCCTTATATCACCCTTGCCTCAGGAGCATGTACCACTAAGCATATCTCACTGTAGACCCTGTAGACCCTGTAGACCTTGGGAGGCCTTCTTTAGTGGGGCGGGAGGTCCATCTTCCGGGAATGGGGGTGGGAGAATGGACCCGGGGGTGCTCGGTATGGCCGTCTAGCATAGCCCCGGTGCCGACCGTCTCGGGATGACGGCATGGTACGTCTTGCCTAGCACGGAAGATCCTTAGCGTTGATCCAACCCACGAGGTCACCTTCGATTATAGTACTTGGACGCGATACAACACTTGGAGAGGATGATAGATTGTGCCACGGCCTTGATCATGATCCTGAGGCCCGACATCAGCCGTGCCTGCTCGGGTCTCCATGATGGGGAGAAAACAACATGGATACATCACCTCTGCCTTCTCGAGGTCCCATGGTGGGGAGAAATCAACCTAGAAAGTGGATGTGGTGGAAATGAGCAAAAAAGTGGAAAAAGGTGGAAATGGGTGAAAGTAGGTGAAAATCCCAAAATGCCATATACCAAAATCATATATTAAATGTGTCAGAAGCTTCAAAACCTACTCTCAAACAACAATGATGCCCCTAGTATCACTAAATATGGGTCTCTAGTACGGCCACACGCCCAAAAAGTTGCACGACGCTTGCACTAGGCGCGCACTACGCCAAATGCGCCCCCTCAATCCGTGCCCTATATCACACACGCACACATCATTATATGACTGTTGGTGGGCCGTCAAAGTGCCATTCTTTCTCCCAACAAAAGGCGCAATGGCATGCACCCCGCCCTTGTGCACTTCCAAACTCCAAATCAAAGAACGCGTGAGAGGGCCGATACCCATCTCATATTAAGTCCTCGGTGGACTTCCCCATAGGCTAAAGGGAACATCCAGGCAGTATTACAGAACATATCCATGGCAACGACGACGTCGTGCATAGCGTCTGGTATAGCGTTGGTCGGCGGGCATTTTGGCCGAAAAAGATGCTGAGCGTGTGCCCGGCACGGTAACGTTCCCCCATAAACGCCAACATATCTACCCCTGGAGGTCTGCCCTGTTACCGATTTTGATTAGTCACCAAGGTCCCCCTAACAAGCTCAAAGGGACGACAATGGGCGGAGATGACAAGGGGGTGAGGGGGTTACTAAAACAGGTAGACAATTAATCGGTTGGCAGGCAAATCAATCCTGCGGCAGGCAACGTGACTCTTGGTTATGGAAGGCCCTGAGCATGTGGCAGTGACCGCGGCGGCACTGCGTGTCGAGACTGGCTGGTGGGAACTGCTGGCTCGGGCCTGCATCATTCTACTTGAAGGGCTCCAGACCAATAGAGGGAGGGGGGGGGGGGGGGGGGGGCAGAAGGGAGGAAGACATACATCATCAGATACATCCAATTCACACAGAAATACCATGCCAATAAAAAACTAGTGACCAGATGGGCAGCAGAGCATGAGCCGACCACCTAAATGCTGTGGCACCAGTCAGGCGCGAAAAGGCTGCACTGGCAGCACTCTGTTGCCTCAAGATGGAGGGTGGGGGGAGGCAGATACAAAACAAAAAATCCCTGAGCGCACATTGAATCACACCTGCCTCCTCATCATTACACCTGGAACTCCCCCGTTAATAGTACAGAGAGCGTGCGCGCACAACACAACACAACACAACACAACACAGAGACACACTGATGCACATGAACAGGCTCATAATTGAAAACCAAACTCAAAGAAACAAAAAAACAGAAATGAATACGTTGCGGCTTCAGTGTTTGCTCTTCCATGCCGCAACCAAACAAGGGCCACTGGGCTGATGTGCACTCTCCATCAGCTTCGGGGGCTGTTAATTACAAAAAGGTCGACCCAGCTGCAGCAGCCATGTGACGTGGCCAGGCGGTTGTCGCACAACCGTGGGCAACTGCTGGTGAACCGCCGGCGGTTGCGCACCAATTCTGGTGGATTGATTGTCAACCACCGTTGGTAACGTGCCAAGTACAATCCGGTAACCTCCAAGCCACCGGCGTGTATAGAGGTGGGGGGGTGGGGGATCATGGAGGGCAAGAGCGTATTGAGGTGCAGGGTGCTCTGGCAGGGATATTGCCGTACATCAGGGGTCAGCAGGGTCAGGCATGCATCCGTGTGTGGGAAGGGCGGATGAGCTTGGGGGTTCATCTTTTTCTGACAGGGTATCCACCATGGACGCTCATCGCCAGGTGCCCCTGCAGATGCAGTGGCCAGGTATCCAGATGGGTTTGGTTCAGACCCACGGCCGCGGCCCTGTCAAGGCCGGCGGTGTCTTGTGTGATGGCCACAGAGCCCCGGTGGTATCCAGCTGCATGTGTGTGTGCGCGAACCACTGATACCGAGGGAGTGCCTGCCCGGTGCCTGCCCAGCACACGGCTGACGGGCACAAATGATGATGTGCACAGAGTAAAGGGCAATGGGCCCCAGAGCGCGCGTTTCCAAACCACTGCGAATCTGGGGCCACAATGGTTGTGCCTTGCATCGTTGACCGCCGTTTCCTTGCGCCTCTCTTCGCCCCTTGCCCCTGGTGAGATGCACGCCGGAGCCTCCAGTGTATGAGGCCCAGCCGTCGCTCGGGAGTGGAGGTGCAGGGACAGGATTCACGTGTTCGCAGCATTCCATGTCTCCACGTGCAGGTAAATCGCGAAGCCAGACCGATCCACCCCTGACCTGGAGGATTACCACTGCTGTTGCCTGCACCCAAGGCAGGCAACCCCCCTCCACACCACTATGAACAAGGCAGGGTCTCATGCCATCGTGGAGAAGGGTGTCCACATTCCCATGCACCGAGTGCATGCCCGACGCACACACCTCTCCCCAGGCCTCTACGTGGGTGCACATCCATTAGACATTCAACTTCTGCAGGGTCAAAGTACATCTCAGGTCATAGTTTTTGTAATTTGTGCATCCGCCAGTCCCGACTTCGGCCCCATGGGCCTTATGTTGGGGAGCGGAATCATGGCAACGGCACAGCCCGTAGTGGTCTTACTTACTGGTCTGTATGAGGTGTCGTATAACACAGCCCCCATGCAATCCCCAGCAGAGGTATGCACAACCATCGAAGTATGCCCTCAGGGCCACGGCGCCTGGGTACAATGTGCACCTCGAGTCATAGTTGTGTGTGGAAATCGCGTTACATTGCAGTACAGGGTCGGCCTGGATTCTGCAGACGAGCAGAATGCCCATGCGGAACAACAACGGAGGTTTGGTGACCCGGGGTCACGTGTGCCAAGGGAGGCGGGCGCGAAAGGCAGAGAGGGAACAAGGGAGTGCGCGGTGTACGGCTGCAGACGACGAACTGCCAAGAGTGACAAATCCGGTTCGGCAATGCAGTGCATCACTGGGCCTGAAAAAGAGGCTTCAAAGATGTTTGGACGCCCCCCCACGCAGTTTGGCGGCTCAGCACTGTACCGCCCGATTTCAGAACTTTGGAATCCTTGTCCAAAATGCCGACAGTCCTGAGACATGGAGGGTGCCTCAATCGCGCCGCGCGCCGCACCACGTGCTTCAGTAGACGTGCCGTTTACTGATGTACTACACCTGTTTTTCAGGCAGGGACGCAGTGGCCTAAGGGGCCTGCAGCCCATGCACGCACTCACTCCTGGACGCCAACAATGCTACCAAGCCGATTTCTACCAAGCCGGTTATATCCGGGGGTTTACATGGTTTTTGCCCCCTGGCCCCCACTTACGTAAATTGGTGTAATTTTTCCCACAAATGGCGTGAATTTCCTTAGAATTTACGAGCAAGAGTACGCACAATTCTAGATATCCTGGATATCTACATCTGCATCTAATAGCATGCAAAGCACTTGAATCCCCCAATTTACACCGGATTTACAAAAGGTTACGGAAATTTACACCATTTTCCATGCAATTTTAATAAATTTACGCAATTCACAGTAAACTGCATTTGGGCCCCAGCCCCACTCCCATTATTAACTAGCTTGATTTCTACCCAAACCCTGACGCAACAATTGGTCACCCATTCGTGATGCTCAATGCCCTATGACCGCTTTTGGGCAACATTAATTGTTACCATTGTGCTATGCCAACCAGGGCTGAAAGCGGCCCGTGAACCGCACGTGAGGCACCCTCATGGGCTGAGATGGCTGTGTTGGACTACTGCCACGGCCATGAGGGCTGTGTCCTGGAAATCCGAATCCGTGCACGTTTGTGTCCTTGGATGAGGAAAATGCCTCTCAGTTTCGCGAACCCTTGCTGGTTTGGAGTGAGCAGAGGTGTACTTGAGCCGGGGTGTCAGACTGATACAAAAACCTCCTTTTTTTATTTGGACTAGCCTTCTTAAGGGATGGACCGGGTGTTTTCGAGAGCGCTCTATCGCAGCATGGGATCGCACGCACATGTAGCAGCATAGTGCAGCCTTGGTCCTGCTGGGGGAGCGCCAGGCAGATTGACAACGCGTGCCCAGCAACGGGCCCATGAGCCCCGAGAGCGCAGTTCGTACCTGAGCTTGCAAACCTGAGGTGGCCAACCGCAACGTCAGACCAACCCCAACCCCAACACGGGGGATTATTACTGCTGCCATGCCAAGTGCCGAATGGACTTCAATAGCAATCCGGATAGGCCACTGTGCCAAGCTGTGGCACCCCTTGATACACCCTTTATCGGGCCTCGTTTGTCCCGGGGGGGGGGGGGGTACAACAAACACGCCTGGCCCTCCAGGGGTAGCCCGGCCCCCCCCCCTGCGCTACAACCAGCAGTGCTCTGCCCATTGGTCGCCGGGCAACACCACGATTTGACAGTGGCGTCACAAAAAGCAGCGCTCGTTTGGCCAGGGGGTGGTGGTGCTGCCAAGATGGAGGAGGGGGTGGCACGACACCTGCAGTGGATTGCTGTCTGCAGCTGGCGGCGCCTATTGGCCTCCCGCCACTTACCCATGTCCTTTCCTTGAAACCTTTCCATCCGTAGGCGGTGGTGCCCATCGGCCGCTCACCACCAAGTGTGCCGGTCCAGCACACGCTGAAGGGGGAGGGGGAGGGGGGGTGCTCCTGACTCAGGACCACCACATACAAAACGGTTGCTGGGAGAGCAAAGAGCTTGAAAATCACGTGGAGCCGGTCCCACCAGGCCTGTACCCGACCCCCCTGCACGATAAACGAGTCCAGAGGTGAGGAGGGCCAGGGGGGGGGGGGGGTGAAGGCTTGGTTTGGGGGGGTTGAGCACCCCATGGTGAGAGGCCGATGGGCACCCGCCACCTGCGGAGGAAGAGGGCCCAAGGGAAGCGCAAGGCCAACTGGCGAGAGGCCAAAAGGCGCCGCCGGCTGCAGACAGCAACACAACCAGGCGTCATGCCAACCATTCCCTCACCGGGCCCAATCTCTCCACTGGCACCCTGGATGCGGCAGGGGTTGTGTGGCCATGAAAACCCCTCCACCAACCCCACCGCCCGCCCTCCCCCACCACAACGGGCTCATGCCCCGGCCGTCGTTCCACGACCGTTGGGGGTCAGAAAATCGCGGTCAGACAGGGCCAAAGGTCACCGTTTAGAAGCGCAGGCCCAGTCGCACAAAGAGTCACAGTTGCCTGACGCCGAGGAGGGCCTGGGGCGAGGGGCACGTGTATGAGGCGTCCCGGGGCTACACGGCGCATGTGAGCGCACCGGTGTGCCAGGGATCGGGCGGTGGAGTGCTGGCATCCCCCCAGCGAGACCAACGCTAAGCACTGAAAATGCCGGAAACAACGCCGCCTGCTGCCCTGACCAGGGCCTTCTGCACGCGCACTTTTGAGCCGCGACAGCATCTTGCCCAAAGGGTGCGCCCACAGCCCATTCAAATGCACAGAATCGCACAAGGGCCTCCCCTTGCCCAAGGGCCGGCCCATTCACAGACGCTGGCCCCAGACTCCCGGCCAGCGCCAAGTTACAGGAATGCTTTTCAGTCTCATGGACAACCAGACAACAGGCACCGACCTTGGGTGCGTTGCAAGGGGGCGCACGACAGGACGCAATTGTGTGGTCACAGGCGCATGCCACATGCGCACGACTCCTCCAATACCGACCCGGGCACTCACCTGAACTGTAGAAGGGGAGGGGTAAGGGCTGGGAAGGGCTTGTGGGGGAGCGAGGGGTGCCACTGCTGAAGACTGCAGCGTTCTGCACTCCCTTTGCTTTGCCACAGCGCGGGGCAGGCGTTACCACGAGTTTGAGCAATAGAGCCGCTTAATAAGGAGCTGTGAAAGGGGGGAGGAGGCAATGGCGAAAGGGGGGGATGGGGGCTGCGACATGACTGATGAGACACAACTTCAGCAAAACACAAAAATCTGGATTTGCGGCCGCCGTAAATTTCCAGAAGCGGGCGATGCCAACGCCCATCAAATCAGGGGTCAGCGCTTCTTGCCACCCCCTTTCTTCTTCGGGGGCTTTGGTTGTGCGGGAAGCTCCTCCTTGTCCTCAAACCCCGTGCGCTCTTCAGCATAGGCCGGGGGTGGCGGGGGCCCGGCCTTGTCCTCTTGAATGTACAGGAAGCGGCCATACAGCTCGAAGGCACTGGAGACAGGGATGGGGTGGAGGGGGAGGAGGGGGGCAACTGGTATGGAAGGGTGGCAGGGTCCAGGGCAGACATGGGCCACTGAAGCCTCTATGTTTTTTTTTTGCGAAACTGTGCCCCGGGTGTCAGGCTCCCATGTCCAGGCAACCATTTCAATGGCACCCACATCGACCCTTGTTGACACCCACACTGAAACATGTTGGCGTCCATCCACATTCACACCCACGCAAGTGTTGAAAAGTGTAACGCAAGCACTCGCGTGGCAATCAAAATATGTTGCTACACCCCTCTCCCCTTAAATCTGGCTATCAACAAGCAAGCAACAAGCAACAAGCAACAACCACATCAGATCTCCATCCCGTTTTGGCCATTCGTACTCTACTCCAGCCATCCTGGAGCCTGGGTGGTGGCCTTGCCAAATCAATCCAATGCCATGTCTTTTGAAGACCTGCTGTTGTTAATCGAGGTCGTTTGTGGTGGGGGGATCAGGCGGGGGAGGGGGTTGGCAGTGAGGCAAAAACTCATTCATGGCGCCCAGGGCACAGGCGCCAATTCAGGAGGCACCCTCCCAAATCTGTGCAGTTTGGGGCCAAAAACAGCTGCACAGCCCCAAACCGAGAACAAGCCATATTTTGGGCTATGTGGCTCAAAACACGACTCTGAGGGCGCCCAGACCACCACAAAACCCCGCTTCTTGTGGTTTCCACCCCTCAAAATCGCTCGGACACCTAGACCCCCATACCAGTGCCCACTAGGCTGTGGCAAGCTGCAAGCTCCAGCCCCAACAGGTCAATGGGGTGTACATACATATTCGCCACTTGAGGGGGAGAGCCCTCTACTGGTGGATGTGAGGGTTGGCTGTCCACCCAATGGACTGGGGGTAAGGAGGGCAGGTTTAAAAAAACTGTGAGAGGTGGGCAGCCTGCTCGGCTACCCTAACAACTGGTGCAAACTGCGTTTTATTGGTGAGAGTGGGACGGTCGTCCCTCTGCTCACAGGTGCTGCTGCTGCCCCTTGGCGTCCCTCCCGTTCCAGTGCCGGCACACTCCACACAAAGCCTTTCTCAATGCTATGGAGTTGTGGAGGCTGCTCACCACCACTTGAGTGGGAAATGTAACACAGGCGAGGGGGTTCCAGATCACCATGTGTTTCCATCGGTGGTGTGCAGCATGCTCAGGCATTTTGCCAGTTGTTTCGGGGGTTCACTGCCCGTGCATGTGCCAGTTTGGTCCGCAGGGCCCCTGCAGTGGGGGCTCGGTAGTTTGGGGGGGGGGGGGTTGTGGACGCCCCCCCCCCTCCTGCTTGACAGGTCGTCAACTGGGCCCACAAGAGGAGGGCGCCAAAGGCACCATCAGCCTCCGTTTTCATCTCACAGTGACCATCCTTGAGAAAAGTTTTGGTCACCTCTGTGCGCCATTTTTCCCCGTGGAGGGGATGTGTTCCAGGCTGATATGTGACTGTGTACGATCTTCCTGTTGGTTGGTCACTTCTGAGGAGCATGGGGAGTGGGGAGAGTGGGTGCAGGGTGGTGCAGTTTTTGTGGGTGACAGTGGAATTGCTCGAAATTCCAGTGTGCAGGGTGGTGCAGTTTTTGTGGGTGACAGTGGAATTGCTCGAAATTCCAGCGTTGCCCCCATCCACCCCCCCTGCTGGCGCTGGCAGAGGCTTCGCATGCTGTCATTCCCAGACCATGCGGTTAAGAGTGCTTTCCACCGTCTGTGACCACTGTCTGTGACGTGGGTATTGTCCATCAGGGCCAGGGTGTTTCGGATCACCGAGTGTTGCACATCCGTGGCCCCATGGTGTCAGAGGGAGGGGGGGGGGGGGTTGGCATGGCGCCTGCCGAATAGCCTCTGGCCACTACCCTTGTCCTTTCCTTGAACCCTCTCCCTCCGTAGGTGGCGGTGCCCATCACCCTCTCACCACCTTGTGCCCTCCCTCTCCCGGTCCGCTTGGGGGGGGAGGGGGGGGATTGCTGGTTGGTACTTCCGGGCTCACCCACTTTGTTGTTTGTTTTGGAGGCATGCCTCTGGCCCGTGCGTGACTTTTGGAAAGAGAGAGTGGGGGGAGGGCGGGATGGTGTGTGTGGGGGGGGGGGGGGCGTTTCGAGTGGGATGCCTGTCCCGCTGCTCACACTGGCAACCTTCTGCCCTTGTGACGTCCAGTCGCCTGCAAGTGCTGAGGTCACCGTTTTGTGACCCCATTACAACCGGTTTGTGACCGCCAGGCCTCGGAATGACTGAATGCTCGTTGCCCTGGCAGTCACCAAGCGGTTGGAGGTCGATTGGGCGCGGCTGCAGCGGTTGCAGCGGAATGGGCGCCCGCTCCCGACAAGCACCGGCTGGCACTACCCACCGACCCGGCCTTTGGGGTGATAGCAGCGGGGGTAGGCAAGGACCTGATCTGCAGCTCATGCGTCCCGAAGGAGTTGGGCCCGGTCAGAATGATGCGGAAGTACCGGAAGTACTGGGCCAGGCCGGGCAGGTTCTCATAGTGCAGTTCCCAGAACCCGAACGGGGACGCATGCGAAATCGTCTCGTCGTTGATGTGGTTCGACAGGATCTTCCAGGTTCTTCGATCAAGGGAGGCCTGAAGCTCCCAGGACCTGCAGGGGAGGATTGGGTGTGAGGCACACCAAAGCACAGCACACCATACCACACCACGCGACGCGACGCAACGCGACACGACACGACACGACACGACGCCACGCAATGCCACGCCATGCCACACCACACCACACCACACCACACCGCCCCGCCCTGCACCGCACCACACCACATTCCGAGCCCACAGCGCCCCAGAGCTGGTGCAATTTCCTGCTGGGCTTGAGACATCGACCAAGGTCAGCCCAAGTGCCTTGAACTGGTGCAATCTCCTGCAAAGCTCATGGTGCATTGCCAAGTTTGCCCAAAACTGGTGTAGTCTGCTACGCAGCTTGAGACCTGGCCCAACTTGGAGTACCCTCAACTGGTGTAGTTTCCTGCCAAGTGCTGAATTAGCCCAGTAGTAGTAGAAGAAGTGTAGTTTCCTGCTCTGCTCGAGACCGAGGCCAACACAAACAATTCTGAATGGATATAGTTTCCGGTAGGGCTTGTGAGACAGTGGTGAATTCGCCAGGAACTGGTGTAGTCTCTTGCCAGGCTGAGACCAAGGCCAACGTTGAATTGGTGTGGTCTCCTGCAACCCTCGAATTGAATGTGCCCAGAACTTGTGTACTCCAGTATTGGGCTTGAGACGGAGGGAAACACAGAGCGCTTTGAACTGGTGCAATCTCCTGCAAGCGATTACCGACATTGCCAAACTGGTGCACTTTCTTGCAGAGCTCATGGAGCAGGTGGAGCAGCAAGGCGATGACGCTGTGAGGGACATTGAGAAAACCACCCTGGTGGAGGAAAGCTTAGGTCAAGTGCGGAAGAAAGCGTAAGCCTGTACTTTTTATTCATGGCTGTAGGTCGCATGCACTTTTTTTGGATCTGGGTCGCGTAAGAAAAAGCAAAAATCATGTACTTTTTTTTTTGGCATAAGTCGTGAGCCCACGGCATTTTCAAATTTTTTCTCCACACACGAGAGCTGGGGAATACTGAGGGTGTGGTGTGGTGTGGTGTGGTGTGGTGTGGTGTGGTGTGGTGGGGAGTGGTTTGGTGTAGTGCGGTGCAGTGCAGTGTGGTGTGGTATGGTGTGGTGTGATGTGCTGTGGTGTGGTGTGATGTGGCGTGGTGTGGTAGATTCGCGGACGCCTGGATTGGAAGCAACATTGGCCGGGCTGCTGGCTTGTCCCCCTCCCCAAAGTCCAAACTTTGGATGGTTCTTGTATGATGTGCCCCATTCCCAATCCACGACGCCCGAGACGCCACACGGTGTCAGGCACAAGTCGCTCATTTTTTTTTTTGGAGGGCTGGAGGAGGTCGTGTGCATTTTTTTCTTGGCGGTAAG
This sequence comes from Eutreptiella sp. 'Long Island Sound 2002', assembly GCA_964036045.1. Lineage (NCBI taxonomy): Eukaryota > Euglenozoa > Euglenophyceae > Eutreptiales > Eutreptiaceae > Eutreptiella > Eutreptiella sp. 'Long Island Sound 2002'. The sequence continues at coordinate 2,057,835 of OZ038393.1, read as the reverse complement.
TCGTGCCGGGTGCGAAGTCCCGCACGACAGGGCCCGGGCACCACCCTCTGTGGCAGGAGATCCACCACCCACTGCCCCAGGGCAGTGTGGCGGTGGAATGCAGGAGTCCCACTGCCTGCTGCCACAAGGCAGTGAGACAGTGTGCAAGGCCCCAGCAGGACCCAGGGACACCATGGTGTGGGCCCTGCGGAAGCTGCAACGGCACCGGCAAGCGGAGCAGCAGGGAATCCCCGCCGGACGAAGGAGTGAACCCAGCAGCCGCACAGGTGCCACACAGCGCGCGCACACGCACACACCCCTGCCAGTTGTGCTGTGCCCATAAGCAAGACATCCGGGCCATTGCCTTTTGGTAAAAGCTGCTTCGGCACACCACGCCACGCCACACCACACCACACCACACCTTCCCACCCCACACCATACCACACCCTGAGTACTCCCCAGCTCTACCCATAGGCTGGATGCCTGGTGCGAAGCCCTGCACAACAGGGCCCGGGCACCACCCTCTGGGAGGTGTACTAACAGTGTCAGGTGTGCGCACGCCCCAGTGCCAAACAGGATCCCGCGGCCCCCCCAGTCCGCTCCCGCACGGTGGCCAGGAACTCAATGAGGCCCAATGAGTCCCACGGCCCACTGCGCAGTGTGGCAGTGGTTGGAAGGATCTCAGCTGCGCGAGTGCCGGCTTTGTCACAGCCCAACCAGGGCCTGGAGGCACCAAGGCCTGGGCCTAGGAGACCTTCAGAAGCACCATCAGGCAGAGCGGCGGGATGTCCCCAAAGGCAGCCCAGCGCATCACCTGCCCAGCGCCCAAGAGAGGGACGGCCCTCGGCCAGAGGTGCGCAACAGCTGGGGCGGGCGCACATGCCCACGCCAAGGAGCGCACCATGCTACTGAAGGCCCGACTAGGCCCGCAAAGCACCATGGCGCGGGCGTTGGTGGACCTATGCCTGCACCAACGGGCACAGCGGGAGGGGGCCCCTCGGGAGCTCCTGGGCTGACCTCGATAGCCTGATTAGAAACCCCCACGTCCCGGTGCCCCGCACCGACGCCCCAGCCATGGCAATGCACTGGCACACAGAGCGCGCGCAACACACATAGCCCTCCCGTTTACTGTACCCGTGGGTAGACATCCCGGCCATTGCCTTTTAGTAACAGTGGCTTCAGCACACCACGCCACACCGGACCTTACCACCCCACACCATACCACACCCCGAGTACTCCCCAGCTCTACCCATAGGCTGGATGCCTGTTACAAAGCGCTGCACAATAGGGCCCGGGCACCACCCTCTAGGAGGTGTACTAATAGCGTTAGGTGTGCGCACGCCCCAGTGCCAAACAGGTCCCCGCCGCCCCCTAGTACCGGCCGCCTAGGCATCGGGAACGGCCAACGACCCCTAGCGAGGACGGCTGGCACAGCCTCCCCTCCTCTCCCCCACACGCACCCTCCCCATGCACAGGGCCCTCCATCCCCCCCCAAGCCAGTGCTACTGCATCCTTGCCCCCGTCCCTACATGTCTCCCGCCCTCCTGTGCCCACCCTCACCCACTGAGCTGCAGGTATCCAGAATACCCTGCCTGGTGCAGGACGCCCTGCAAGCTGCAGGATGACCCCTTTCCCCTCCTTGCCCCTGCCCCCTACCCCGTGCCCCCTGCGCGGCACTTGTGGGTGGCGCCCTATGCCGGGCAAGAGCCCTCCGAAGAAAGGCGCGGGGACCCAAGGACCCGACTGAATGGGCAATGCGGCCCACTGACGTGGCGGTTCAACGCCACATCGCCCTTGCCGCGCCCCAATTGACATAAGGGAAGCTCCCCCACCCACCCACCCACCCAGTGTGGCTAGGGTGGCATTCACCGTCAGTGGTGCTGGGAACGGCCCAAAAGTGGACGGTGGAGAGGCCGGGAACGGCCAGAATGTGACGCCCGAAATATGAGGTGCCCCCCAGTGTGGCTAGGGTACAACCTATTGCTCATCCCCCGCCAACGCCCGTCCATGGGACACCCCTGTACCGGTATTCTAATCATCCCGGTATGGGTAAGGTATAAGGGCCCGGTGTCCACAGCAGGGAGGGCATTCGGGAGGGGTATTAGCCCCGATCCCCCAACGGCAGCCCCCATAGTAAGTGAACCACCGGACGGGGCATGTCTCCAGGGTAAAACACGGCGCTGAGCAATAACCCATAAACACACTGCTTTACTACCTCAAATAATGCTAAAAAGAGTTAACGGGCCTCCCACATGCACTGCGAAGTGCGCCCACCCAGAGCCGGACTCAACCGGCCGCGACGAGGCGGCCTCTTGGACGTATGGCGGGCGTGCAGTTATTTGTTGAGGGGGCCTCGTTGCATGTCCGCAGGCTATTACTGCCCAAGGGGGGCATGAGGGGGATCCCATTCGCAGCAGTGGCGGCGAGGAGCTAGTAGGTTCTTTGGAGCTGAGTGCCCAACGCACAACTCTACGGATAGGGGAACCCGACGGCGGTGACAAGGAGCCCTAAGCAAGGGACTGCTTGCCCCCAAGGAGGGACCCTCCCACTCCTTGCACAACCACACCTTGTTGCTCCCCCCCCCCTTCCCCCACCCCCGTGCCCCGGGCGCAACCGCCTCCCGGGGCGGCGTCTTGGGGGAGTATCTACGCCACGCACGCACAGCGGGCTACTTTTCCAACACGTTTACCCATAAGGGGCTCGCTTTGACACACCTCCCAAAATGCCCCCTAAGGAGAGATATTCCTTGGGTACCACACGCCGGGGCGGAGCTTCGAGGGGGGGGGGGGTCTTCAAAGAGCAACATTCGACATTTGTTTCGGGCCTCGTCTCGCACGATTTGGCGCTCAAAGCATGGATAGTTCGATGGAACAACTTGGTGCAGTGGTTAAACTCAAGAGTATCACGAACTGACCCAACTACAGCAACTAACTAACTCAAAACCCCTAGACAAGGGGCCCCTAGGGCAGAAATTGCAATTGCTTGGTAAGGCCACATGGCTAAATCTCCGCGCTGTGTGCGCACCGCGACGGGTGCTCCCCCCTTAACCCCCAAGGTGTAAACACCTAGGGTGATGCCCTGGGATGAGCAGGCTGTGGGGACGTGGGGCCCTGGGCACAAGGAGGGTTGGGGTTGCCAAGGGGTGTAGGCGGTGCCCACTGCTACCCGCACTTGTGGTTGCCAGTGCTCGTCTATTTACCCCGTGCCATGGGGTACCCTTGGAGTGTCCCCGCCCTGTTCACCACGTGTCGTGAGGGGGCAGCGACCACCGACATATCGAGACGACCCGTCGCCCTTTGGCCGATGATGCCGCAACCGGACGAAAGATGGCCTCCCCCATTGGCCGATCCTCCCGGGCAGCGACCAGCGGCATGGTGAGACCTCCCGTCTCCCCCTGACGAATGATGCCGCAACCCGGCAGACCATGGCCCTCCCCAGTGGCCGCTCCTCCCGGGCAACGACCACCGGCATGGCGAGACGACCCATCTCCCCTTCGCTGGTGATCCCGCAACCGGACAGACGATGGCCTCCCCCGTTGACCGATCCTCGTGGGCAGCGACCACAAGCATAGCGTGACCCCGCGTCGGGCACGAGGTACCTGCCCCCCCCCCCCCCCTCCGCCCACCACCACCACCCACCCTTTCCACCCCACCAAACACCGATAACGGGATGCCCGGGACTGGTACTAGGGGTCCCCCCCCTCCCACAGGTACCCACAGGAAAACGAGGCACCCGACAAAATTGCTACACCCCGGAGCACACACCCCGTCTGGCGGCGCTGCTACAGCGTGCGATGGTCTGTGTGAAGGATGGAGGGCCCCGCAGAGCCGTTTCGGCCTTGCCGGAGCGTCTAGCGATAAGACAGGCTACGCCTAGGACTGTAGGCCAGCGGCCCAGAGTGGCACTGGCCCGATGGGGTGGCCATGGATCTGACATAGGCACGCCTACAGGTGCGCACTGTGGTTCACACCCAATGAGGGGCTGTGATGGGGACAGGGCACCATCCATCAGGGGCGACCCTGCAAGGACTCCTCTTTAACCCGCAGTGTTCCAAACTCTTGGTACGGGGTGTGGTTACCTCCCTGGCTACATAAGCTGTGCAAATGTACAGGGAACGTACATTTGGACGGCGCATACAACAGGTGAGACCCTTAACGGACGTGCCACAGAACGGTCGCCTCTTGGAGATCCTCCGCACGGACCTAGCATGCTGCAACGGCGGAAAGGCGCTCCGGGGAATGAAGAATAGGAAGCTAGAGGCGAGGAAAGACGTCGGAGGTGCTGCTTACTTGTCGGTGTCCCACCCACAGGTTGTCCTCGTGTTGCACTCTTTGTAACAGAAAGGTACCTATGGTCTTTTATGCCACTGACAAGCCACTTTCTTCTTGCGCTTTGTGCGCATCGCCTCTTGTGCGAATGTGCAATAGCACAGGCTTCCCCCAGGGAGGGGGGGCATGGTGTCTATCCCCGTCGGTGGCCCTAGCGACCGCGAAGCAGTGTTCAACTTGCAGTCCTTGCCAAGCAGGAAAACTTGTATTTGCCATATGACGCCCAGGGCCTCAAATATGCTTGGGAAAACCAACCATGCTTGGGGATTTCCCGAGCGGGCACCAGATAAATCACAAGCGACTTTTGGAACGCCCTCAGCAAAATTCGCCGGCCACGCGCACTACGTACAGTGCGCCCCAAAACACCCAAAAACCTCCGAACAGTCGGGTATGCAGGCCAGGTGCTACAATCAGGCATTTGCACCACCCCACCCCAATTCAGGGTGCGTTTCATCAATTTGGGTATACCCCGGCCGCACCGGGGACCTAAGGGAGTGGGTTCCTGAGGTAGAGGTCACCAAACGGTTAACGTTCCATGTAATCCGTTGGGTAATGGTCACTTTCGTGAAGTAAGGTTGAAGGGGGTGCACTTGAGGATGCGTCATCTATGTCAATGCACTCAACTTGGCTTCCGGGAACTCCTTTTTGTACGCCAGGTCCCAACCCTGCGCTGCGCCTTTTGCCGCAACATGAAAAAATGCATCCTCCCGCTGAAGGGGAGGAGGGCCCGAAGCGGAGAGCGGCCAACCGTTGACGACGAATTGGTGGAATGGCATGTCTAGATGAGTTCTAAGAAACACGAACCACAAATGGGCACAAATGGGCTTTGAGTTGACGTGTTGGTGTTTCATTGCTGGATAGTCTGCACTCCTATGGGGTGTTTCATTGCCGGATAGTCTGCACTCCTATGGGGTGTTTCCTTGCCGGATAGTTTGCACCATTGTGCGGTGCTTCATTGCCAAATAGTCTGCACTCCTATGGGGTGTTTCATGGCCGGATAGTCTTCACTTCTATGGGTTGTTTCCTATGGGGCGCCATCGTGGGCGCAATTGCGGACGCAATCGGGACATGTGTAGGTAGCACAGGAGCAGAGAAGTACACGCTACAGAAAAAGGGGGCACAGAATTTACCCGAGCGGTGAGTCTCCAGCGACGGATATAGGTGCGCCGGGGTCCACACGACGCACAAAACGGCGTGTGGCACAATAACCCCCGTCCACATGGCCAGTGCAGTCTTCTCCGCAGCCCCAACGCTAGGTTACCACCACCTCGGGGAGATACTCGGAAGTGTGTAGCATCCATACGGTGTAGGTATATCGGTGCATGATATCATGTACACCTGTAATATGCGTATAGCCACATGTATGTCAGATATGGTAAACATCGTCCGGTATCGGTGACGTAGTCCGCACAGTGGACAAGAATTACAAGGACGGAGAACCTGTATCGAAGTGGGGTGAGTTATGTGTCCCGGATACTGGGGGATCTACCCCGTGTATATTGTGGCCACTGGGTCGGACAACAAGCTAGCTTTCAATGTGAGTGGTGTCACCGATGGCATTATGTTGAGTAGTGTCGACAAGACAGATCTTATTGGCGATGTGTTTTTCTTGGTTTTCACCGTCTCCCATAGTCCCACTTCCAAGAAGGTGCTCCTTGGCCAACTTCTACACCCGGGAGGGCGCAGTACGTGGTGCCAAAGACCTATGAATGCGCGTGCCCCAGGGCCGCACGGTGGACACAATCCGGATGTGGCTCCGGGAGCACGATGCCATGCTACGGCCCGTGGTGGGGGGCGGGAGGCCAAGACCACCCGGGAACCGGTAGTGCACCAGCAATGCAAGGCCATACAAATCACCACGCCAATGGAGGACGTCCTATCGGTCATAGGATGGTCCCTGGTGCTGCCCGTGTGCTCCCAGCCACGCCGGAGCCTCCCCGGCGACATCCACCTCCACCGGTTGCTGGTGAGCCTATTGGACATTAGCACACGACGACCATCGCGTGACCACGCTGCTGCGGCTGGGGGCCACAGCCACGGAGGTGTTGTGGCACCGCAGCTAGCCGGGCAGCCACTACTAGGAATGGGTGGCGCGTGCGCAGCACACGGTGCTAACAACCCCCCCCCCTCCCCCCCCGCCACCGGAACCGTGGGTGGAGCTCCGGCCCGAGGCAGCGTCCCCGTTCAAGTACCCCACCAAGCGCCTTACCCAAAAGTGTTCGGGGCACCCTCATCACGGCCCCCTCTACATGGCCCTGCATTGCATAAACCGGGGGCCCTACTGTTGGAGCTAGGCACAGCGCTCCAGACCCACCTACGGGAGCACTTCCGGGGACACGCGATGCTCCATCCCTAGCGGGGCCTAGAGGCAGCTCCCATATACCTGCAGCCCTGTATTGAGCGGATATATGGTTTCATTACCTCCCACCGCTTGCCACGATCTGGGGGGGCAATGTGGCCACCGACACCGGCACCACCCCGGCGGGCATGACAATGGCAATCGCGTATGAAATAGAAGCAGGTGAGTACGCGACTGAGACAACATCGGGGATAGGGACTTCCCAAGAACAGGAAGCCCCGACCCTACTGCTCCGCGCCAGGCAGCTAGCAACACAACATGGCACCTACTGGGTGGTACCTAACTCGGAGTCAACGTCGGGTGCCATCCGAACGTACTAAGAAAGATGAAAGTGTGGTGACGGGATACCCCACCTATATGTGTACACCCTGGGGGCGAAACGCTCGTCCTCGAGTTCTGCAATCAACTTGGTGGTAACAGGCCCACTGGATCACCTCCATCAACGTTCGGGTGGACGCGGCAACCAAGGAGGAATGGCGGGCCGATGTCACCTGGATGCTGCAGCACCCTCAGGTCTCCCTGCCCCGGTGCAGGTGCAGTACCGGGTCCACTGTCAGCTAGCTCCAATAGACCTACAATAGTGGTTGGAGGAGCAAGCGGCAATACCCGCGCGGGTGCACCACGAGCACTAGTGGGGGCCCAACAACTAGGTGGGCCTAGGCATGCTCCTGGACTGGTTCACTAGCGACCGGCAGTAGCACATAGGGGCCCACCACATGCGCAATCTGCCCACCATGAGGGTGTTGGCGGAGCGCGCACCACACCGCAACGTGCAGTTGCAGTGGCCTCGAGACGGCTCAACATGTGTGGGCATGCCTAGTGCAGGCCCAAAAATGCCGGCCAAGCAGCGCCTGCACACGTGGCTAACCACCAACGTTGGGCCGGGGGCCTCACAAGTACAGGGCCAAGTATGGGACCGTGCCATCTTGGAGTAGTGGGCGGCAGCAATCGCGACGCAATGCCTGCGCGTGGCCCACCTGGAACAAGCGGGACCATACGGCAGGGACGGAGTTCAACAGACGGGTGGTGACGGAGTCTCAACGCATGTGGCTCTCGCACGCCAAGGCAAGAGAGGGCCTCATTAAGGCCCGAGCAGGACCCAGGGGCACCATGGTGTGGGCGCTGCGGAAACTGCAACCGCACCAAGCGGAGCGGCAAGGGGTCCCCAGGGCGGCTTTGAACTAGATCTGCCACACGCGAGGGCGAGCCCAATCGCCACGCAGGTGCATACACACACACCACATAGAGCACGCACACGCACACGCCCCTGCCCATTTTGCAATGCCCGCAAGCAAGACATCCCGGCCATTGCCTTTTGGAAACAGTGCCTTCGGCACACCACACCACACCACATCACACCACACCACACCACACCACACCACACCACACCACACCACACCACACCACGTCACGCTGCGCCTCAGATTCTCCGGAAACCCTTCGGGAGTCCCTGTGAAGCCGTCCGGAATCACCGGAACCCCTTCCAGATTGTCCGCAACCCCTTCCGGAGTCCCCGCAACCCCTTCCGGAATCCCCGGAATTACAACAGCGGGGGATGCCCAATTGCTAGGGCATGGTTCCGACTGAAGCACAGCCAGGACAAGGTTGAAGAAAGGAAGACAAGAGAGGGAACAGGGGCTTCACTGGGTGGTGCTCATCCAAAGCCACCAGGCACCTGCAATCCAGGGCGGGATGAAGCCTGATCTCGCAACTAATTCTGAGGGGGAAATGAAGGCTAGGAGGCAATCATGCAGTACACTTGGTGGTGTCTAGTGACATGTTTCCTTGGGGAAGAATACGGGGGAGGATTCACAGTGTCCATGCCCTGAGCCCCCGCCCGGCCCCTATCTGGATTTCCGGTAATTGCCAATCAAACCATTGTCACATAGGCAACTCCAGAAAACTGAGTTTGAGATACAGACCCCAACACTCATTGCAATGACCAGCCAGGTCCATCTCGGCTGTACATACTCCCAATTTTCGTGGACGTTCACTAGACTGGCAGTGCATTAGTTTTTTCCAAAAAAGAACACACTGGAGTCTGCCAAAGCCATCATGGCCTCCTGCCGGGAGCCGCAGGGCAGCCAAGCAGACAACACACCTTGGGTAGTAGCCGGAGTAGATGGGATGCGCCGAGGCAAAGGAGTAGGCCACGGGGATGATGGCCCCGCACAGGAAGTCCACCTCAACCCAGGCCCCCTCTTGATTGAGGGTCATGAAATATGCCACGTTCTTTTTCGTCAGGTCGCTCAGGTCGCATTGACCCCATGTGGACGAGGTCTGGAGGCAGAGGGAAAAGGACAGGCAATGACGCTTTAGAGGGGCGGCGGGGGGTGCGGGGTTGGCCAGCAGGCTATTGCTTAGTGACCCCGGGGGGGGGGGGGGTTAGTTTGGGCCTCGGCCAGGTCTCAGCCACCCACCCACCCACCCATCCACCCACCCACCCACCCAACCCTACCCCCCCCCCCCACCGGTGGGGGGGGGTCTATGCCCTCCACCCGCAGTCACCTACAAGCACTTGAAAATCTGTGGAACAACAGAGCAAAACTGACCAGTAAAAAATTGACCCCACTGGGGTTGGAACCCAGTACCTTGAAATTAGAGTCAAGCACCACAACCAACTTAACTAACAACCAGTTCTGACAATGGTGTGCAACAAAGGGTTCAGAGCTTTGACACAGTATGAAAAAAAATGTGAAAAATGTGTGAAATATGCAGACAGGTCTCAAAGCCCTGCACAACCCAAATCCCAAAAAAAGCGCACCCGCACCCCGGGGGGGGGGGGGGGGTGCCTGGTGGCCCAAAATGCTGAAATTTGCGGCTAACCCACCCACCCATCTCTACACCCACCCACCCCCCCCCGGGGGCCATGAGGCAACGGATACTGGGCTCACATACGCCCCCGTGTCACAGGCGCATGGTCATCACCACACAGTTCAGTGTTTTGCTTTGCTGCACTGCAGCGCAGAACAGTTCTGTACCACTCCAGGTGGTTGCTGATTGTGCTTTGGCCTTGGCAATCTGCACATCTGGGTCAGCTCGCACCCACCACCCTCCCACAGTGCCGGTTAGTCTCTAACCCTTGCTGTGCGGGCCTCTCTCTCTCTCTCTCTCTCTCTCTCTCTCTGTCCTTCTCCCACTCTCTCCCACTCCGTGACCCGCCTTCTCTCTCTCTCATCTGGCATTATCGACCCTGTCCTGGGTTCCTGCGTTTCCTGAGCCTTCGCTTCTTGCGCTGTCGCCTGGTGTCACTCACATCAGTGCTGAAGGACAGTGTGTCTGCTGCTGACAGTGCACTCGACAGCACTCCCTGGTGTGTGTGTCCTGGTCTCATGTCCTCACTTTCTGTATTGCTTGAGGAGTACGGTCCCATCTCACGTGGCGCTGGCTCCCCGGATGCTTCCCCTGTCAGTTCATCACTGTCCATGGGTACCATACCCAGGGACGACCAGAGTGCCCTTGTGCCCTCTGACTCTGATCCCGACCCTCCCCTCAAACCTACCGTGGACTCTGACCCAGATGATGATTTTGGTGCAACATGCTGTGACCACAGTGGGCTGGAACACATGCCTTCCATGGCCAATCCATTCGCCATCTCATTTCCCTGCACGTTGACATGTGCTGGGACATGTTCCCACCTGACTTCTCTTCCCGGCGTCGCCATTTCCTGGAGCAGCATTTCCCAGACTGGGACGTGGACTTGCAGTTTTCCAGATGTGGTTGTCCATCCCTTTGATTTCCAGTGTTGGGCCCTGCCAGTCGCTCCCAGCTGCAGGTATTGTGAGTCGGTGAGGATTGCCAGTTTTGGCACCCAGAAACCCTGTAAGGCTTCCACGGCTGCCCAAAGCTCTGCTCCGTTGTTTGTTTGCCTGTAATGTGTTGGTACGTAGCCACAGAAGCGCACCTCTGGTCCTTGGTCGTCTTCCGCCGCGAACACGCCAAATCCCCCGGCCCTGCGCATGTCCTTGTGGCCCAGCCGCTTCGACGATCCATCAGTGTACACTATCCTGTAGCCCTGCTCCACCAGTTCTGCAATCAGCTCTTGCACTCCTTGTAGCACTCCCGGGCCTGCCTGCCTCGGGCGCTTCGGGCGTGACTCCGTTGCCCTTTGCCAACTTTGATTGTCGGCTGACTTTTCTTGGGTGAAGCATTCCGTGTGTGTTTGCCACCACGCATTCGGTCCCCCATGTACTTGCACTTCCCCTTGTCGTGGCTGCACTCCGGTGTCTCGAAGCTGTTCCAGCGATTTTTGAAATCCTTTCCATTGTTCCCTGTGCTCCCCTGTGTAAAATCCCACCCACTCACATAGCTCCCTTAGCCATGTCCCCCCCGGGGGGGGGGTATTTCGCCCACTAAGCAATAGCCTGTTGGCCAAAAAGGGGGTGGGGGGAAAGGTTTGCAGGGCGGGTGGGGTGGGTCCTTCGATCCCCTTTTCCAGACCCCCCTAGGGGGGTAGCTCCTATGACACAGGCCCAGATGGGCCCACAGGGGATGGGGGTTGGGGACTGGGGTACCCCAAAATACATACCTCAAAGTGATCGCCACGATATGCTGGTCATTTTGAGGTGCATATCATAGGGAAACTTGTATTGCCTTTGGCAAGGCACCTCGAAGAGGGAAGAGGGACCATTCTTGAGCTGCCGGGGCTGGAGAACTGCATAACCAGGTTGTGCCCCAGCCCCTTGGGAGCCCCCCCCCCCCCCCCCAAAACACCCAAATAGGGTGAAAAACACATAAAGAGGGGCTAAAACATGCTTTATACAGGATATTTGATCATTTTGGATGGTCAAAATATCAAAAAATTCAGTTTCGGAAATGTCCATTTTTGAGCTGCCAAGGCTGGAAAACTGCATAAGCAGGTTGTGCCCTAGACCCCTTGGGAGCCCCCCCCCCTCCCCACACCCAAATAGGGTGAAAACCCCATAAAGAGGGGCTAACACATGCTTTACAAAGGATATTTGATCATTTTGGATGGTCAGAGTATCAAAAAAATCAGTTTCGGAAATTTCCATTTTTGAGCTGCCGAGGCTGGAAAACTGCATCAGCAGGTTGTGCCCTAGACCCCTTGGGAGCCCCCCCCCCCCCACACCCAAATAGGGTGAAAAAAACACAAAGAGGGTCTAAAACATGCTTTACATAGCATATTTCCTCATTGTAAGTGGTCACAATATCAAAAAAAATGTTTTGCAAAATTTTCCATTTTTGGCCTGTAGAGGGCGGAAAACTGCAGTTTGTGCACACACCAAATGCCATTGAACCACCAACAAAGAGCAATTTTGAAGCTTGGGGGGCCCGTGGCTCGGGCTAGATGGGCCCAGTGGCCACTACGTGGGTCCCCATGGGCGGTCAAGTACCCGTATTGGAACCAAATGATCACCCAAACCCATCGTAGGGGCAACAAAAGGGTTTTGGAAAAAGTGGAAATGTGAAAAACTTTCACGTGTCACTAAACAGCCTACGCAACAGCAAGTTTGGGGCTTTCGGAGGGCCCATGGCACGAGCTAGATGGGCCTAGCAGCCACTACTTGGGTCCCCATGGGTGCTCAAGTACGCATATTGTCACCAAATGATGACCCAAACCCATCCTAGGGGCAACGGAAGGTTTTCATGAAAACTCGAATTTCAAAAAACTGTCACGTGCCACTAAACAGCCTATCCTATCCAGTGTGAAAACGGCCAAGTCCTCACTGCCAAGGGGCCATATGGGGGAGGGGGGCGACTGGGGGTACCTGGAGTTGGGACCCAGGACCCTCGCCATGGGTTAGGGGGTCCATACACAAGAAAAAAGTTCTTCACGACCCAGGTCCAAATACACACACAATACACACACAGCGGCCACAATACGCAAAGAACTTTTGACCCCCCCCAACCCCCCCAAAAGGGGTACCCAGGTGCGGGGGAGTGCGGGGCTCAAAATCCAAAAAAATCATTGGGGGATCATTTTTGGTCCTAAAAGAATGGTTTTACAAGGGGTTAGACATTAGAAACCATACATTGGGGTATGCTACGCGAACGACCCCAAAAAAGGGGGGTATATGACGCTCGCGCCTGCGCTTGATCTAACAACATCTCTTCGAGGTGATTTTTTGAAAAAAAAATTCGTTTGGGCCACTTTACAGCCCGATTTCTGGTCCTCAGACTGCCACTATATGAGGGGCTCTGTCACAGGAGCCCCCGCCCCCCTACCCCGCCTTTCTCCCCCATCCCCCGAGGAAGTGTGCCAGTTGGTACTTCCGGTTGTGCGCAGTGGGTTGACTTTTCAGGAGGAAATTGTCTACATTGCTTGTCCCAAGCCACTGGGAAAAAGTATTTTTCGGTAGGGGAGAGTGGGACAGTTGTCCCTTTGCTCACACCATCCAAATGCCCGGAATTGCCGCGCACCACCGACGGGTGACACTTGGTGATCCGGAACCCCCTGCCCCTGTGTGACATTTCCCCAATCAGATGTGGTGGTGGGCACCCTCCAAAGTTAAGGAACATCGCCGACACCTGTATGGGAGGGATGCCAAGGGGCAGAAGCAGCACCTGGCGGAGGGCGGGGGTTGCAACAACAAGCACCCACGGGTGGCCGGAGGATTGAGAGAGCCTGTCCGCAACTGAGATACAGACTCCGGTTGGTTAAGTGGTTCAAGCGCGAGATCCCGACAACAGGAGGAACACCGAAGGTCCAGAACACGTGCACAGGCACCCCATTACATTTGGCACCGGTTGGTAACCCCCCCCCCCCTCCCTCAGCGGGGGACCTCCCAGCCGTGACACCCCCCCCCCCGTCCTACCACAGACCAGGTTCTGCTTCAAGGGGCAAAAATGCGGAAACACGGGGTCGCCGTGTTTGGAAAGGCCCGTGTTACCGTGCGGCACGCACCACGGAACACATGTTCGAGAATAAACCAACCCTATCCCTCAAAACAGGACAATACAGAGGAACACGCCAGCATACACCCCAGAACACAAGAGCACATGCCATCACACCCGCGCCAACATTTTGCCACCCACATGGACCCTTCCTGCAGCCTGCACAAACCACATTCTCTATTGGATTGGAACCGCAAAAATGATGGTTCCAAAAAAGACCCAAAAGTGCGGAAAACACAGAGGCCGTGTTTGGATGAGCCCGCGTTAGGACAAAGGGGGGGGGGGGGGGAGTAACCAGGGGCCCCTTCCCCGGGAGTCGATCTTGGAGTCCTGGACACGCAGCAGGCATGCGGACCACTTAGCCAAACCACTTGCCTCCAACATGCGGGGCCACACCTTGAGCAGCACGCCCTGCCTCTTCACCGGGTTGTCCCATGTGGTGCTGCGGCCGAAGTTGGTACCAATGTGATGCACCACCCCGTTGCGGTCGGCAATGCTACGCCCCTTGTCCACTGGGGTGGACAGCGGGGGCTTCTTCTCCGGGGTAAACGGCGCCAAGGCTTCCTGGACGCTCGGTGGCAACTCAAGAACGGGGTTCTTGACCAACCCGGACTCCTGCAATGTGTACGTGGTGCTTGAGGGGGGGGGGGGGGTTCCGCAAAGGCGGGTGGTATGCCGTATAGTGCACCCGGTGTCCAACACTGTACCAGCGGTGACCGCCCGACCCGCGGCGGATGCTGGTGAAGCGCAGGAGGTCCGGGCGAACTCCCACAGCTCCCGGGCCAAGTCTAAGCGTCCACCGCTGTCGCGTACTCACCGACTGTTGTCGGAAATCCACCAACCACCGTCGGTTGTCGGTTGGCAGTTAGCGGTTGGCAGTTGAGTGGTGTGCACGCTGTGCCCTCAACGTCCCCATCGTACCGGACGGCCACGGGTCTCTTCCCCTGCAAAATACACTGCTGCCTCTCTTTTCTCTTCTTCACCTGCGTCCTCTAACGCCCGCTACTCTTCCCCCTTGCCTTTCCCCGATCCAATCCTGCTGCCGCGCCCCCTCTTTCCGAGGGCATGTCAGTCACGGGGGCTGCGCACACGGGGAGGGAGACTTAATGGTGTCTGAACAAGAGCAGTTGCGAAAGCGGTTGCTGCCAGTCTGGAAAAGCGGTTGGGGAGCAATTTCTGGCACAGTTACAAAAGGGTTGGAGGCAAACCAAAGCGGTTGGGGTGGAACTGACCACCAGAATCAGAGAGAGAGAGAGAGAGAGAGAGAGAGAGAGAGGGAGCTGCGGGATAGCGCCCGGGGGGGGGGGGGACTCAGGGAGGAAAAGGGACAATCGGGGGGGGGGGGGCAGCAAGACAGAGTGAGTATGCGGGTTGGTACTTCCAGGTGTACGCACATGTTCACCTTGTGAGGAGGGAATCCTCCGCGCGTGGATGGGGGGGCATCAATGGTCAGGTTGCAATGTCCGCATTGGGCTCCAGCTGGACCTGCCCCACAGCCTTCATCGCCCACTGTCCTCGATGGCGCATCCAGCGCATTCAGGTCCACTGGCGTGTTCCAGCCTGTTCCCTCACTGAATGGTTGGGTTGCGATCGTCAGGACTCTACCGGATTAGGTGTACATTCAGGTCAGCGGTCACTCCATCACCAGGTGCTATGTTAGCTGGCTCCCATTCGGCCCTCCTGGCTCCGGCTTTCTCGTGGTCCTTGGGTTGAAAACCCCAGTGGGTTCAGGCTTGTTGATTAGGGGGTCAACGCAGATATAGGGCTGTGCAAAGGGAGGAAACGACAGGGGTGAAAAGAGCAGGACGGTCCGTAGTGTTAAAAAAAAAATCGGGGGGAAATTTCGAGAAAAAACACGACAACTACGAAAGAAATTCGAAAAAGGAACGAAGATTCCAGTGCACCAGCCGGAAAATGACCCCCGAGAGTGGACCACCGCTGACTCGACCAACAGCACATCACCGGCGCACCGTCAAAATTCAACCGACATCTGTGGGCGGTTACGGGATGGCGGTTGGTGCGCAACCAACCGCCTGCAGCCCGTCACCGCCGGCGCACACGGTTGTCCTCAAGGACCGGGCCGTCCTCCGTTCACAGGGAAAAGAGAATCCGTTGCATTGTGCACTGCCCCGGGCCCCTGCGAGAGGGAGGGCAAAGGCTTGAAGGTACCCGAATCCGAAGTCCTGGAGTCCCCAGAGACGCCTGGGGAAAATGGGAAAGATGGAAAAGTGGGGAAAGATGAGGGGAACTGGGGGGAAATGGGGGGAAATGGAGGGGAAATAGGGGGAGATGGGGGGGGGGGGGAGAGGAGTCATCATAAGATCACTAGAAGTAGAACAGAATGGAAATAGAAATATAAATTGTATTGTATGAACAACCTCCACACGTGGCAGAAAAGAGGCGAGAACCCGGGGGGGGGGGGCAGGGCGGTCCTTAACGGGGAAAAAAAGTGTTCCGTTGCACAGTTTTCCCAAAAAAGCCCGCGGGCACACCATGTGTTGGCGGTGGGCGGTTGGCGGTGGGCGGTGGGCGACTGGCAATTGGTGGCGGTTGGTGGTGGTTGGCGGCCGTTGGTGGTTGGGGATTGGTGATTGATAGTGGTTGGCAGTGGTTGGCGGTTGGTGGTTGGTCGCCGCTGGCGGTTGGCGGTTGGTGGCGGTTGGCGGTTGGTAGCGGTTGGTGTTTAGTGGTTGATGGTCCTTTGGGCCTAAGGGCAGTCCATAAAAAAAAAATCTACTTCCTTAAGGACCCCCCTGGGGGGGGGGGCGGGGAATGGGAGAAAAACCGGAGAAAAATGCGACGAAACACCATGTTCCTCAATCCCATCTACCCCATTTTCCCGGAGGCCGCAGACCTTCCCATTAGATCCCTTTACAAAACTCAGTACCCGGTATCCGGATGGGAAAATAGTGGAAATCGAAAATATCCGTGGGTATCCTAAAACTTGGGTACCTTGGAGGCTTGGGAGGGGGACCTGCAGCTGTTCAGCGTCGTACTTCCAGATCTCCAGGTCAAGGGACACGCCCAAATTCAAGGGTTTGGAGCCGGGCGGGTACCTGATGCCCTTGGGCTGCTTGAACTCCTGCAGGACCCGCACGTGTGTGTGACAGAGGTGGGTGGGCATAGGCAATGGCGCTGGCAGCTGGCGGAACGGCGCGCGCCCTGCACCACCGATGGCCGGAGGGCGGTGTAGGGGTGGGCGGGCGGGGGTTTGGGACCCAATCAAGGTGAGGTAAGCGAAGGTGCAGGTGGAACCCAAGCACCAATGGTCACCAGGAAAAGTTTGCCGTGCTGCAGCATGCTGCGGCATGCTTCAAGCCATAGGTGGGGGTAACCAATTTTCCAGAAGCTGAAAAGTTGGCAAAACCCAGAACCAAACACAAAGCAATGCATCTCCCAACACCCTGCAAAGATGAATACAACAGAATCATTTCATGGGTGGTGATGTTGCTACTCCTCCTCGTCACATTTCTGCTTCCACTCACACTGCAAACAGTCTGTCGTACTCCTGGTTGCCTCCTTGTTCCTCTTGGGTTGCATTGTCCCATCCTAGTGGGTTCAACAGTAGACATCAGAAGACAAAGTGAAGAAAACAATAATCTGTCAAAGCACCGAAAAACGGAAAGGAAAAAACCGGGTTGGACTATGGCCCCTGCCCCTGGCAGGTTTGCCACATATTGTGAGTTCCAGAAATTCAACCAGAGACCTCCCAATCACAAACGGACCATTTCACCACTAGAGTGCTGGTCATTTCTGACAAATGAGTGCTGAGGGACAGGATTGATATTTTGGTCCGATGTTTTTTTCCAACAAATCCGAACCCAATTCTCATCAGGACATCTGCGGCATGCTGCGGCATGCTTCAAAACTCCCACCAACAGGCCCCAGAAACAGGTGCTGTGGCATGCTGCGGCATGCTTCAACCGTTGGTGCTTGGTGGAACCTTTGGTAGCAGGCCGTTGCTTACCGACCACAGGGGATGGCATTTGGGGCCATGGCCAGTTGCGGCCGACCCACCCTCAACGCCACATCCAGGGATGCATGGGAAGCGGGGAAGGCGACCCCCCTCCCCCCTCCAGGGCGCTCAGCCTGTGCCCAGCCACTGTCTGATGGCAAGTGCCCGCCTCAATGGCATTTGTAACTGACAGCAACCGCCTCCAACCGCCTCCAACCGCCTGTCGAACCGCTTCTGGGACCGCCTCCGAGGTCCCTTGCCTTCAAATGCAACCCTAGCCGCATCAGAAACATTTGCCTCAGGAAAAAAATGAAACTTCTCAGAAGCGCCCGAGATTGAATGCCAATTTTAAATTTTGTGGCCTGTGAACTACCACGAAGCAATGGTCTGTTAGGTAGACTACCCCTGTTGAACACCGCCCCCTCCCAAGAGCTACTGGATTGCACCCACTCAAAGGCACATCACTTCAAAAAGGAGTGGGAGTGAAGGACGATGGAAATGGGTGTGAGAAAACCAAACGCATGGCCAGAGCGAGAACCTCCTGCGTTTGTGCGTTGTCTGCACACAGCACCACATCAAGAAGCCGTTGCGGGTGGCCAAGCCACTCTAAATCCTTGATCAGGTAAAGACACCATGCACTACCGGCATGGGGAATGGGAACACGCAGGAGCGCACATCAGTGGCGTGCCAAACAAAACAGGGACACGGGGTGCACCCTTCGAGGGGATGATCTCAGCAGCGCCGGGCAAGGGGGGCGGCCTGTTCAAATTCTAGACCCCAACCGGGTGCGAAAACTTTTGGGGGTCTGGAGGGGGGGGGGGGGTTAGGTGGGTCGGCCGGTCAGCCGCCGGGGTCC
Source organism: Eutreptiella sp. 'Long Island Sound 2002' (assembly GCA_964036045.1). Lineage (NCBI taxonomy): Eukaryota > Euglenozoa > Euglenophyceae > Eutreptiales > Eutreptiaceae > Eutreptiella > Eutreptiella sp. 'Long Island Sound 2002'. The sequence goes on along the minus strand of OZ038393.1, from coordinate 2,039,503 downwards.
CTAGAGGGGGGTCAGTGGGTTCCCCAACATACATACCTCAAAATGATCCCCATGACGCGCCGATCATTTTGAACAGACCAGGGCCAGAACAGGGCCAGAAATTTGTGGCCGATTTTAGGAACACAAACTTTTTTGCCACCTCTGACCCACTCGCCCCCCCCCCCCCCCCCCGCGGGCAATGGGGGCAATTTTCCTCCTTAAGCAATAGCCTGTTTTGGAATCAGGGGCAACAAACCGGTGAAGCAGAGGGTGCGAAGTGCTAGGAACAGCGCTACAAAATTGTGGGAATAGCATACCACAGCTCAAGGAACAATGCCAGTGCCACAACTGCTGCGGGCTCCCAAAAATTCGCCTCAAAGAGAGGTAGTTAGATCAAGTTTTTTGGGGGTCGTTCGCGTAGCATACCCCAATGTATGGTTTCTGACGTCTACCCCCTTGTAAGATCATCATTTTAGGACCAAAAAATGATCCCCCAATGATTTTTTGGATTTTGACCCCCGTACCCCACCCCCGCACCTAGGTACCACTTTTTTAGGTGGGGGGTGTCAAAAGTTCTTTGCGTATTGTGGCCACTGTGTGTGTATTTGGACCTAGGTCCTGGAGATCTTTTTTCTTGTATATGGACCCCCTAACCCATGGCGGGGGTCCCGGGTCCCAACTCCAGGTACCCCCAGTCACCCCGCTCCCCCATATGGCCCCTTGGCAGTGAGGACTTTTTTCACGTTTTCACGTTTTCACACTGGATAGGCTGTTTAGTGGCACGTGAAAGTTTTTTGAAATTCGAGTTTTCATGAAAACCTTCCGTTGCCCCTAGGATGGGTTTGGGTCATCATTTGGTGACAATACGCGTACTTGAGCACCCATGGGGACCCAAGTAGTGGCTGCTAGGCCTATGTAGCTCGTGCCATGGGCCCTCCGAAAACCCCAAATTCACCTCGTAGTTGTGCTCCCCTCTTCGAGGTGCCTTGCCGAAGGCAATAGAAGTTACTTGGGGGTGGGGGGGGCTTGGAGCCCCCTTTCCACCCCCCCCCCCCCCTTGAGGGGGCTCCAAGGGCCGGCTCTCTTTCTTCCATATATTTTTCATGCATATTTCAAATCGTAGGGTTCTCCCCCGTGCATGAGTGCCACGCCGAGGAGGGTCCTTCCCGGGGCCCAAAGCCCAAGCAGGTTGTACCCCAGCCCCCGGGGGAAGCCCCCCCCCCAAACACCCAAATAGGGTGAAACACATACAAAGAGGGTCTAAAACATGCTTTACATGGGATATTGGGAGTATTTTGGATGGTCGGAATATCAAAAAAAAAATTAGTTTTGGAACTTTCCATTTTTGAGCTGCCAAGGCTGGAAAACTGCACAAGCAGGTTGTCTCCCAGCCTCCTTCGGAACCCCCGCCAAAACAAAAAAACAACCAAATAGGGTAAAAAAACACACAAAGAGGGCACTTTTACTGTCCATAGGCCTATGCACAGAGGTCGAGGGGATGGGGAGAAGGGCCGATCTCTGAGTTCAATGCCCCTCCCCCCGGGCAATTGCCCCCTGCCTATAGTGAACGGCGGAACAGGGGGATGAGTCACTCAAAACTATGTCTCTTCCGAACTCGCCCTCCCGTGCGCCAAGTCAGGCATGGACTTTCCTGGGCGGTTGCCGGCGCTACGGCATCGGTCGCCCCAGGGGGGTGATTCGTCGTGGGGGCTGCCGCAGTAGCAGCCCCATAGAAAATAGTGTGGCCTGGCAGCCTTGGTGATGGGAAACCGGTCGGCTTGGGCCAGGTGCACTGCGCACCGTGCATTGTGCAACGTTTGTTGTTGCCTGTCGTGCACTGTGCCCGGTGCCCTGTGCCTGTTGGTGCTGCACACGCCGTGCATTGTGCCATCCGTGCATCTGGGCGCCATGGCGCCCTATGCGCTGTTCCTTGTGCCGCACCCTGTGTTGTCTCTGTGCACGTTGTGCCCTGCTGTGTAACTCCTGTGCATCCACACCCGCCTGCCCTACCTGTCCTGCCTGCCCTGTGGGGGCGGGGGGGGGGAATCGCGATGGGGGCGGGGCTGACTGCCTCACGCGGCCAGCAGTGCAGCAGAAATGCCGCCGAAAACTTCCTGCGGCCCTGGGGTTGCTCACAGGCAGAAAGGGGGGGGGGGGCATCTGTTGCCGTACGGCGCAGCGGGACCACTCTGCATGCACGTCGTGACGCGGGCACTACGTCGCGGTCTAGGGAGGGCGGCGGGTGGTCGAATCCTCCCCAGGGGGGTATTAGATAGCCGCACACCATAGGAGGAGGGGGCTACCCCCCCCCTGGACCGCCCCCTCCCCCAGACCAAAGTGACCATCCTCATGGGAAAAGACGAAATTTACAGGTGGGAACTGACGAATTGACCGTTGGCAACTTCTGGTACACACACTTTGCCCCCCCCCCCCCCCCAAATCCACCTCCCTTCTGATACATCCCTGATTCAGTGACCTTGATGACAATGACGGGGTTGCGCTCCTTCAGAAGATAGTCCGCCACATGCGTGAGCCCATAGTGCCCAGCGGCGTGGATGATGTTCAGTTTGGAGGCCTGCAGCAGCTTAAAGGAGTAGTCCCCTCGGCCGATACGGAGGCACTTCAGCACCTGCACAATCCGGGGCACAGTACACAGACCATCAAAAAACCCGCCCACCCCTCACAAATTGTCAAGTTGTGTGGGGCGGGGGCGGGGGGGGGGGGGCGTTGCTGAGCAGTGGGCCTCACATTCTGTCATGATCACTGGGGGTATTTCGGTTTAATTCCTGACCCGAACACCCACGGTGTGAGCAGGTGAGAGGGGGAGGGTCAAAAATTTCCTCATTTTCGGGTACGTCATGATTTTGTGATAAAATTTGGGGCATTTGACTACACAAAAAAAGGGGGTAAATGGTGGTACATTTCCGAAAAAAATTCGGAAATTCCGAAAATTGCGGAACAGCTCTTTTCAGTTGTGTTTCAGCCTATTTGAATACCCCATTCCATTGCGAGCAGCTTAACTACACATGCGCACGGACGAAAACCCCAAAATTCACCATCAGTTGAAAAAACTGCCTTTCCCCGTCCAGACCTACACTTAAATCATCCCCCCCACACACACGTGCTCCTCACGTGCACTCTTCTCGCCCCCCCCCCCGTTCCCAAGGGACACAAACAACCTTGAACAGATCGCACAAAAAACAACCGCAACCTTTGTGGAACACCACCCACTTATGACTCATTGTTGGTTGTAGCACGATGCAGGGGCCAGGGTCGGTGCAGTGCAATGTGGCGTGGGTGTAGTGTGGTGTGTGCGGTGTGCGGCGTGTGGTGTGTGGTGTGTGTGGTGTGTTGTGTGTTGTGTGGTGTGGTGTGTGGTGTGTGTGTGGTGGTGGTGGTGTGTGGTGCGGTGTGGTGTGGAGTGGCGTGAGGGTGCTGTAGGGCAAGGGGGTGGATGCGGCGGTCCTGAAGATCATGGGCCTGTCCAAGGCGCACAACTTGAGGGCGCTCACCCAACTTGTCAGTGTCAGGACAATGAAGCTGGTGCACGGGGAGTCAGTGCTAAGGGAGGCTCCACTGGCCAGCCAAGCCAAGTATAGGGAGAGAAGGTCCAAGGCAACCAGGGACTGGATCAGGGAACTGTTGGCCGGCGGGCCGGTTGAGGACCCGGGCGCGGTGGAGCGGTTTAAGGCAAAAAGGGATAGGCAAGGTGAGGGGCGAGCGCTTACGTTGAGGGATCTGGTGGCCATGTCCCACATGGGGCATAGATGGGGTCACACCAAAGTCCCTCTGATGGATGGGTCTGCATGCCCTACGACAGCTGATGGACTTGATGAATTGCCCCCCGGGAAAATGGCCTCGTGAGTTATTCAGGGCGGTGCACATCTTGCTCAACAAGAATCAGCGTTACGAACTGAACAAGGACACTCGCCCGATAAAGATAATGTCGGAGGTAATCAGGGTGCCGAACACGGCGCTGACACACAACAGCGGCGCCTACGGCCACCGTTAGTTTGCAGGAGACAAGGAAGAGCCGAGCGTATAACTAAGAATGTTTGTGTATGGGGCAACAGCTAAAGGGGGGGGGGGGCACGGTGGTGTTATCGCTGTTGGACGTAGCGCAGGCGTATGATGATGTAGTTCGGGAGACGCTACAAGAGTTAGCAAGCGAAATGGACTCGGAGTTGGGGTGGGTGGTGAGCAAGTTATCGCACCTGTATAGCTCCATGGTCACGCACGTCAAGACAGCCTACCGGTTGTCGAGGGGATATCCCCAAGTGGGGATAATCATATAGGGAGGGGGGCTAGATGCTGTTTTTTACACAATTTACGTACTCATCCACCTCAGGGTTATATTGGAGGGGATGGGTGTTTGGATAAGGGGGGGGGGACAAGCTACATGGTGGGTACTGTGGGTGGACGATACCACGGTACTGGGTAGTACTGAGGGACAAGCTTAGCACGTGTTGGACGTGGTGGCAGGGTGCCCGGACGTGTTGTAGCACACAGCCAACTGGAAGAAGTTCCAGGTTGTGGCTCTCAAATAGGAGGGGGGGGGGGATGTTGCGCAGATGGTCGATGTAAGGTTTGGGGGGGGGGGTGTTGCGCAGATGGTCGATGTAAGGTTTGGGGGGGGGGGGGGACCGCTACCCCGTAAGAGGAAAGGTGAATTCGTCAAGCTGCTTGGGTCCAATGTCAATTGGGCGGGGGAGAACCACCAACATTTGCACGAAGCAACCAAGTGGGCCAAGCTGTGTTGGGGGGCAGACTTTGTACATACACCCGGCAGAGGGAATTGCACTCCAAATAATCCGAGGGATGATTGTCAACAGGTGGGTGTTCTGCACAGTGGTAAACATGCCGGATGAAGAGGAAATAGACAAGGTGTCCGGCAGTGTGGCAGACATGTACCGTGGCTACCATAGCATGCCGCTGGCAACACCCCAGGTATGCCTGCAGGTGTGCTTTTGGAGTTTGGTCCGTAGCGCGCACATTGAGACGTACAAAGCAATGAATAGTTCTAGCCCTCTAGCCAAAGATGTCCCGGGGCATGAGTTCTTGCGGGGAGGGGCGGTGGGTTGGGGGGGGGGGGGGTGACAGTAAGCGTACGAGAGAGGGCCATGAGCAGACTTGGGGCAAATTTTCCGATTCTGGGGGAGGGAGGGGGGGAGCATCTGCATGTCATGCACAGTGGACCAGCAACACCGAGGTTTTCGTGTGGGCGGGGATGCATGGTCCGAGGCAGTGTCTGCGGTAGACGAAGAGGGGAGGGTATTATTGAATGAGGCCGTCCTCTTATAGGCTTTGTGCCTCAGTTCCACCCTGGTGGAGATCACGATGGTAGGGGCGGTGCTGGAGGCGCTCAACTAGTGGGCGCACGGGAGAGGTACAGAATAGTTTGGAGGGGGTCAGGGCGGGGAAGCGGGGGAACCTGATGGAGAAAATTGGCCACACCGTGGATGCCGTGGTGGCAACCATCCAAATGCTTTCCAACCGGGTGGAGTGGGGTTGGGTCCCGGCACAACACAACACGGGACACAGGGACTGGGTATCGATGTTGAACGCGGGGTTGAATGCGAGGGGTAGGAGCAGAAAGTTTGCCACCTGCAGGTGTGGAGGGCGCCGAAAATTTGGTGAGGGGGGCAGCCGGCTTGGGTCCGCACCGTGCAAGGGGTGGTGTGTAACCCAAAACGGTGGTTGCCGGATGACAACGCTATCTCCATGGCTTTGTACAAGTCCATCAACGGGATATCCTTGATGTCTGAGACCTCTACCTCTGTCCACCTCTTCTGGGCCACCACCACCTTATCCTTACCTTCCCCCACTTCCCATACCTTCCCCGTCTTTTTCCCTCCCTTCCTACCCGCTCTTGTCCTTGTTCTTCTTCTCCTCCTCCTTCGTATCCTTCTTTCTGTGCTTGCGTTTCTTTGCATCCCTGTCCCTCCTCTTTTCTGGTGCCCCCCCTTTCCCTTCCCGCGCCTTGGGGTCTATGGCACACTCACTGCGCTAGAAGTCCCCGTCGCTGCGGAGCTTCTGCTCCCCTCCTAACGGGTACTCCCTTCTTCCGACTCACTCGGATTCCTTGCCTTCTTGGGGGGGACCTGTGGTGCCACTCGCCTCCTCGCTAGAACTATTCGATGAATCCAATCTCTATATTCCTTGCTCTGCCTGGCGGACATTCGCTTCCAGCTCGTCCCTCTTCCGTCTACACTCCTCCTTGTGCTGGCCCCCATCCCCTTGAGCTGTTTTCTTCCCACTCCCTCACACTATTTCCACCCTCTGCGGGGGGCCGGACCCATCCTTCGAGCCCTTGCTGGCCTGGATTGTCTTGGCTACTGCTACATCTACCTTGCCACCAAAACCTTGCAAAGTGCAATCGGCACAACGTGTTACCAAAACGCCAGCTCTTCCTCCCCCATTCCTTTGACCAGCATGGCCCGAATCTCTTCGGCCACCCCTGGCCCCAAAGCCGGATACCGGTAAGGGAAGTGGGGCGGGGTCAATGCCTCAAGGAAATGGTGGGGGTGAGGCAGGCGGTGGAGGGGGGAACACTAAGGGGGGCACAATTAATTTGCTCCTCCGCAAGATGGGGACGTTGTAGCACGTGGAGGCGGCAATGATAGGGGGGGGATCCAGAGGGAATGGAATTCGGGGTTGCATTCCGCCTTGTCAATGATGAACTCGTGCATGGGCACCTTGAAGACCTTCTCCATTTGGCTACCCCCTTCCCCTTGAGCAGATCCTCCAATTCCCAAGGATAGAGCTTCCCTTGGGGCTCTCCCGGGGTGGTGTTGTGGAGGTGAAGTGCAACCTTCATGGCCTCGAACACCCTCAACCCTTCCCCCCGGCGGTTTCTGAGCCTCTTGCTCCCCAAAAATTTGCCCTGCTACCACCTCCGCATACAAGGACCGGGCCTAGCCGCCCCTTGTGCTTGTGGCATTACCATAACCCTTGATGTTATTTGGCAGCGCTCAATACATCCCGTTGCACTGTGGCAACACCCATCACCACCACCACTGCCACTACCATTCTTCTGTCCACAAGAAAACCCAGTGGTCCGCCTAACACCACCATCTTCACATGTGACCTCACCGTCACCTATCGCCTGCTCCCTTTCGGTGGGACCGCCTTTGGGCTCTCACTCAAGCTGGGCGGAGGAGTCTCCGACAGGTCTTACGTCAACTACCTGCGTCCTTTCAGTTGGACCACCTTTGGGCTCTCACTCCGGCAAGGCTAGGAGTCTCCAATGGGTCTTGCGTCCACCACCTACTCGCAGCGTCGACCACCCTGTTGCTCTGTGGCAGCACCAGAACCCCTGATGCTATGAGGCATCACTACAATCCTTGGGGCTCGGCGGTCTCCCACCAAACCAATTGCTTTGTAGCAATACCCACCACCACCACCACCACAGTTGCCACTCTCCCACCCACAACAAAACCCTTGGGGCCGGCGAACACCACCTTCACCACACACAACTTCACCATCACCCACCACCCGCTCCCGTTCGGTGGGACCGCCTTTGGGCTCTCACTCTAGTGGGGTGTAGGAGTCTCCGACAGGTCTTGCGCCAACCACCTACTCAGGGCGCCCAGTCGCTCTGCTGCAACACCCAAACCCATGGTTCTTCTTGGCCTCTTTAAAGCCTCTAGGGCGCTGTGGTCCCCCACCAATTCTAGTCGCTCTGTGGCCACCCTCACCCTGACCGACACTAGCCCATAGGCATCACTTTCCACGGGAGGGGGCCTAGTGGAGTGCTCATGGATGTGCAGGCACGAAACTCATCGGCAAGAGGCATCTGGTGGTAACTCTGTTTCACATCAATCACCGTGAACATCCTCCGACGGAACTGTTTTTGCGGCATGTCCTCAATGAGCGGCAGTGTATAGTTCTCATGCTGCGTTTGGGCGTTAAGCCCGTGGTAATCAATCACGAGCCGCCATTCCCCATCGACCTTCTTGGGTACGACGAAGCAGGGGGAGGCCCACCCGGAGTGACACGGCTGCAGCCAGCCCCTATCGATGAACTCCCTGAGAATCTTCTCCATAGCCTCTTTCCTCTCGCCCTGAAGGGCAAACTCCCGGTGTCGGTACACATAGGGGTCCTGCTTCAGTCTTATCTTTGCCTCGCCGTACGGTCCTCGAACTGGCGGTGGGAACTCGTGCTTTCCAATGAAGAAGGTGCTTCTATACTTCTCCTGTAGCCTAGCCCTCAGCGCCTGGATCTTGTGGCAGTCATCAGACATGGCTTTTGCTTTTCTGGGTACCTGAACCACTGAGCTTACTTAAGGAGCATCGCTCACGCCCTTCTTCGGCCCCAAGGGTCTCCCCATGGGAACGATCGGCCCATCCTGGGCCTTGCCTCCTGCTACGATGCCCCTGCGCCGGGTGTGCCGGTCCTGAACCCGCGTGCCTTTCTCTTTGCCCAGTGTAACACAATTTATTCCCGAGGGACTTGGTCCGCGAAGGACACTCACACTACCGGGCAACAACACTAGCAACCAATCACGGGGCATTTGGTCGCAGGCCACCTAGTTGCAACTTGGTGTTGGGGGCGTTGAATGAGGGGTGGGGACCCGCCCGCTCTCTTCGCTCACCTAAGCCGCCGCCCCATCTTGGGGTGTGCAAGGCTGAAGTGTCCCTCCTGAGGTCTATCTACTCCGTGCGGTGGGTGCCCACAATCTGCAGCCTTGTGCTGTTGCTGGGGTGTTGACTGGCGACCCTGTGCTTGTGTAGGGGTGTCCTGCTATGTTGACCACATGTCGGCTGCCCCACTATCCTGGCGTTAAAACCGTCGGGTAGTAGCCGGCACCCTGCTGGCGGCTACCATGATGTTTATGCCTTATCTTGTCATGCAACAAGGTGTGGTCACTGCAAGGCGTGAACACACCCGCCGGGGGGACAAGCCACAACTTGGTCAGGACCCTTACAGGCCCGGGGGGGCGACTACAACTGGACCTGATGCGACACCCCACCCTAGCTATCAGTCAAAACTTGCAGGGAGGGGGGGGGGGCAGTTGGGGCGGGGGGGGGGGTGTCGACGGGAGGGTGGGGGGGGGGGGATATTGGCAGCTCGGCCGGGGGGGGGGGCTGTGCACAACCCACTACTACCACCTGCATACCTCAAGGGGGTGTGTGTGTGTCTAGGGGCATGGGGAAGAGAGGTATGTATGCAATAATAGCGATTTCTTGTCTTTGCCAGGAAGAAAGTCTTAAGGGTCTTAAGGACTAAAAGGCATAGTACACCTCTCAACTAAGCATGGGACCAAAAAATTGGCCCCCGCACCGCTATTTTTCAAAACTCCGGGGGGGGAGGGGGGGGCTGGGGGGTGTCGCATACAAGGACCGGGCCCACCCCCCCCCCCCGGGCTTACGGGGCCAATGTGCAAGAGGCTCTACCCACCCTACCCTCCTTGTTGTCGTCACCAACACGCAAACATGCCCCTCCAGTGGTGCGCACACCTTCTGGGGCTGCTTTTGGGGGATCGGAGACTGTTACCCCTCCCGGTACCCTCCTTGCTGTGGCACACTGGGGTGGTGGCCGGGGGGGCCTTATACTTTTCCTACCTCAAGGATGTTGAATACCAATACCGGGGCTGCCCATGGACGGGCGTTTGCACGGGGGGCAAACCACACAATGTCACCTGGGCTTCACTGGCTGCACATTGGATCTAGCCCCTTTATCAGATAGGGGGCACATCACCACTTTTCCGGTGTTGGCAATACCCGCCACCCAGTGGCTGGGCCCGAGGTCTGCTGCCCAGGGTTGGGAGAGGGGAGTAAAAACCAGCCCCTTTGGCTATACTGGGGCACAACACTGCTCACAGGTTTCACCCACAGGGACTAGTCCCAGAACCACGCAAATGTTCTCTGCGTCGTTCCCATTACTTCTGATTTCCCCATTTTGATCCCGTTGAATTGATCCAACCCGGGGTGCGACTGCCCCTTGACCATGCTAATCGTCTCTTTATCGTCCCATGCCAACCGTCTCTACGTTGATGGATTGATGCTCCCACTGAGCTCCATCGCGATCTTTAAATTGATCTCACTGATGCCTACGACGAAAGAGTTACATGCACAAGCGTTCATGTGTATTCAAGCTTTCAAGCGTACTGTTACATACCACCACCACACGCTACCCTGGTGGCAAGCCCTGCAAACAGGCTTGTGTGTGTGTGTGTGTGTGTGTGTGTGTGTGTGTGTGTGTGTGTGTGTGTGTGTGTGTGTGTACCACACAGGTTGAGTGAGTAGGCCGGTTGGCACTTCCGGGTGTACGTACATGCTCACCTCTTAAGGAGGGAATCCTCCATGTGTGGCTGGGTGGCAGTTGTCCACCCATTGGGTTGTGGGTGAAGGGGGTGGGTACAAAAAACTGCGAGAGGTGGGGAGCTACTAGTGGCACAAGTACTGCGTGCCGCAGGACGGGAGGTCCGAAAGGTGAGAAGAAGCACAATGGGCGTTGGCGTGTGGTGGCGCACTGCCCATGTAGAACGGCTGCACATCGCATGCATAGACCTGGCCCCTTCCCAAGCGTACAGGCAACCTGGCAGCCCTACACTACATGCGCCAAAGCCCCAAGTGACAGTAGCAAGGTGGGGTGGGGGCAAAGAGCAGAGGCGGGCACACCTGTCCCCAGCACGTTTCATCTTCGCCAGTGTGTGCGGTGGCAAAGAAGCTACCATCCATGGAACTTTCGGTGGAACTGGAGGCACCGCTGCTGGGCCGGTTGGGCAGTGACGGCAAGATGGGGCCCTGGGTGTAGCTGGGGGTGCGCGACCAGGATGCAGAGGAAGGGGCCTTGGACGGGCTGCACAGACGGGCGGGTGCGGGTTGGTTTTCAGCAGGCCTGTGCCGGAATGGAAGGGAGGCTGGCAGGACATCTCAACAGACCAACTGCAAAGCAGTTGCTGGCTGTTGTTCCTGGGTGGGGAAACTCAGCTTGCCTTGGAAAAAAAAGTGGGCTGGTCGTTACAAACGCGGTGGGGGACAAATCTTGGCCAAATAGGTTGGAGGGCACCTGGGGATAGAGATCTGCACCCCTCCCCTCACCTCCCACCAGAAGATCCAAGGGAGCTCACATGCCCAGCCTTGTTTGACCCGGGGGGTACTAAGGTGGGAGACCACCGGGACCACTTTTTAAAGGTTGGTTTTGTTGTTCATCATCAGGCATGGTGTGGGGTCTGTGATACACATGAAATGTAGTGTGGAAAAGGAAAGGAGCACTTTGCCCAATTTAGGCACAGACGTGCATGACCTTTAACCAACACCTCCTTGTTCAGAAAAAGCCTCCAGTGTGTATATCACCTCGGTACGAAGCAGTAACACCGCAGTTACCTGTCAAGCACACAATGGTCACAGAGAGTACAAAAAAAAATATTTTACACAAACACAAAAGAGACCCCTTTGTACTGCAAACAATCGAGTTATAAAATCAATTGACTCCACTTGACTTTTGCCACTGTAACCGCTTGAGCGACGCTCTCTGCACTGATATTGTCAACCCTTGACAAACAGTCTGCCGCTTGTAGGTCCAAGGGCAAAACAAAATGGACCATGAGTCTAGATGGGCGAAGCTGGTGCACGACAACAGCTCTAAGAATACGGTTCCGACGCCACAAACCAGCACGGGACCTCACGTTAAACCCCAAACATCTCTGCTACCTGTTGGCTGTTCGCCCAACACGGACATTCAAACAAGTGCCCTTGCAGACCATCGAAAAATCCATTCCTGTACCGGAGACCCACAGCTGTGTGACACACTGCTGCATCTACACAGCCATTTAACGTCGGCGAACATCCAGCTGGAGGATAAAATTTTGGGCGGCCGAAACAATGCCAGAGCAATGAAAAATCTGTAGCCAAAGATCGCCACACGCTGTGCATGATAGATAAATACCTGATAAAAAAGGTAAATGACCCGTCTTGGGTGCAGCGCACCAACCAATCAAACCCCACACACGCAGAACCACGTTGGCAGGTACAGTCTTCCTGAACAACTGCAGCAACGTAGAAAACAATCGAGTGCGTAATGTCTGTGAGCTCGAGATAGACAACAAATTCGGATCCAATTGTTTACCTGGGCGTTCAGACTGATTCACGAGTTCCAACACACTTTTCCTGGAATCACGAAACCTTCAAGTCTAAGATACTGAGCAAGCAAAGGTCCACACACGGACAACCACTCGTGATCACTCTCCACAAACAGTACGTTGTCAAGGTAATGATCAAACCGAACGTCATCCCAGTTCAAATATCCATCAGGCAGTGGAATCTTCCTCAAAATTCGCCCCAAACTCTCAGCAACCACCTCTTGACAAACCGGCGATGAGAAGCGCCAACCGAGCGGCAGCGAACACAAATCACAGGGGGAATCCTTGCACTGCGCGCGCACTGCACGCGCACTGCGCGCTACTTTTAGACTATGTTCCCCCCGAAGAGCCCCTAGGCACGCCCCTTGGAAACGCCCTTAGAATTAGGTGACCCAAACTGCCCCGGCTCAAGAAAGTTGCAAAGTACCTTCCCTTCACATAACACACATCATGCACATCTGGAAAAGCCATGAACAGCGTATTGGTTGCCACCCTCAACACCCTCTAATGTAGAGGGAGGCGGCCGGGGGTACCTCCTTTCGTATGTGCATCGAAACCTTTGTCGACATAATACGACGACCGTTGTGGCAACAGCCCCGCGAAGGCAATTTCCGCTACGAGATTATTTGGAGTTGAACTACTCACCCTCTGGCGGGTCTTTCGCTACACCAACCACATCAACCCTCGTAAGTTGATGCGACCGGCCGGACGAGAATTTGATGGCGAATTCGAATGCGACTTGGCTTGGAATCACAGGCATAGCACAATTCAAAGAGATGGGTAGTATCCTGCACAAAGACATGGTCCAAATAGCCCTTGCAAATACAAATAAAGTGTGAAAAAGGGTGGAAATGGGTGAAATTGGGTGAAAACCAAAAATGCTATATCCCCAATGTGGAAAAAGCATCAAAACCTACGCAACAGGGTAACAATGATGCCCCTATGATCTCAAAGCATGGGTCTCCAGTACGGCCAAATGCCCAAATAGTTGCACTGCGCGCGCACTGCGCTTAAGGCACCCCCACAGACCCCCCCCCCCCGTCCCCTGCACTCTAAAAGTCCCCCAGGCACTCTTTGGTAGCTTCAGTGAAGGGTAACGGTTTGCTAGATCAAATTTGATCAAAAATTGTTCTTTAGCGCTCCCTGTGTCTCCACAGCGCAACTCAGGAACTTATCCTTCAATGTGTACAGATTTGGAAGTCGCATCGGTGCATTAGGTCCATCAAGGGCTTTATGTCCGAATTTACAGTTAAAAATGCAAAAACATTTTTCTTCCGTTTTAGGAATAATGAACATGGGGGCAATCGGAAGTAACCCCCATCCTGGCATATGTTCCTCAATAGGCGACAAGCAAGGTCCTCCAATGCACTAATCATGACAAGTTCTAACTCACCGAGATCCTTCACAGTTACTTCTACAAAACTCATTATTGTAAAGGCTTTGGGTGGGACCAGTCTCTCCCACACATCTGCTGGTATGCACACATCACCCGTTGTCCCCGAACCTTAGCTGCAATCTCTGTAGGCAGAGTACTATGTCCTAGAATTAGTTGGACCGGGCGCCTTTGGTTTGGGACTTGTGGGTGACAATCCCAACAACTTACGTAAAAAATCCAATACTCGTATGTGACACACAGCGGCCAGCTGCATCTCTACCGTGTCAAACATACCCTCACGTCTAGAAAAGATAAGTGCTACAATGAACAAACCAAACAAACCCAACCAAAAATCACCAAAATCCAAATTAGGCGGTAACGGGACCCTGCGAGCGAGTCTCCACAGCTAAGACCGCCAGCGGTGCCTCCGGGACGTCATGGATGTGTGGGGTACGTGGGCGTACTGATCATCGAAATCCTGCCCCCGCACCGGCAGCAGAACGGTTTGCCTTCTCAGCAAGTCCTCACACTCGGGCCGAGACAATTGCTAGTATCGGCTTGACCCTTTTTCGGATTGTCGTCTTGGATCTATGCACTCCAGCAGGTCCAACGATTTTGGGACCCACTGTACGTTCTTCCGAAAGCACAACGGCCTCATGATCACCCTCCATCCGTCTCTTCCCATCCACGTGTGTACCTGTGACTGTACGTCGAACTTTCTGGGCAACCTCCACTTTGCATCGAACCACCTCCGACCCATCCAGGACACGCTTGGCAGCCTGGACGATGTCTGCATCCTCAGTACCACGTTGGAGTCCAGCTGAGGTCGTTCCCACTCCCTTGGTACACGTTTGAACATAAAGGTTGTTCCGGCAAGAACATTCCAAATGGGAACAGTTTTGGTCCGGAACATTTCCTACCGGAACACAACCGGAACAACTTACAGGGACCTGATAACCAAGTCCGTTGCCATGAGTTCCGAAGTTTGCAGATGATGGCATTGGTCCTTTTCTTGCTTGTTGAGTGTGTCTAGGGCCTACGTTTGTCAATAGGGGCCTGCTGCTACGTTTCGTGGCATTGTTCCCACTCTCCCCTAGTCGTACGCATTTCGAAATTTTGTTGTCCGTCTTCAACAAAACTGTTATTTGGTGTTCAGCGCAATGATTCTATGTCGTTCCAACGGTGGGGCATGGCCTTACCCGGTATGTTTGTGCCTTGTTGCCGTGTCTGCTGCTAGATGTTAGTGTTTGGTACAAATGCTACATATGTCCATAGATGCCTTCCACTAGGGTTATGCATTTTGAATTTTGGTCATCCATGCTCATTTCTTTTAGATCACCTGCGTGCGAAAAAGACCCAGGTTAAGGAAGTAACCACCCACCTTGTCCATTTGGCGGGTGCGGTGAGCCTTCAAGACGGGGATCTTGTAGGGGAGCTTTTGGCAGAATGGGCCGTCTCCTCCCCACACGCTCGGCGCCAATTTGCTGTGGCTGTGCGCTTGGCCCAACCTAGTTGTGTTCGGGAGGTGCAGCAACAGGCAATCACTAAGTACGCTTCCGAGGTCCTTCCCCCCGATGAGTGTTGCGAACTCATCTTAAACCTACGTCAGCATGGCGCACCCTTTCTGAGGTGGATACCCTCCAGGGGTTGAAGTACACGGCGGCTACCGGGTTGCCGTCTGCTCGCCCCATCTGTCCTGAGAGGGCTCTCCCGAGAGAGCAGCGCTGGCAGGAGCTGTTGGCCCCGCTTGAGTTGGAACCCGCGGTGAGCACATCCGACCCAAAGGTCACACGTGTCAACTGGCCGTGGGCATCGTGGCTTGGCTACATTGCGAGCCAGCCCCCGTTGTGCCGCATGATTGATTGGTCTTTCCCCTTGACATTCATTGTTAGGGGGGACGGCTATCCATGTGCTGGTGGGGAGTGGTCCCGGTTGAGCGTCTCCATCGTCAACATGGACCTCTGGGGACACATCCCCACATGCGTATGGGTCATCGGACTCGCCATCTGTGGGGACAAGCAAATGGCCACCTTGGCAACCCTTTGGAAGGCCAACATTGAGGTGTGTTTTGTGCACCAACAATTGTTCCGGTGACGTTCCGGTAACTTGTTCCGGCACCGTTCCGGCGGTGTTCCGGCTATTTGTTTGAACACCGATTGGAACAATTTGGTTCCAACAATTTGCCTTTCTTTTTTCAGGCAATCCAGCTCGTTGTGGACACCAAACAGGTGGTCTACGACGCCCGTGACCACCCGGCTGATGTTTGGTTGGGTGGTGACTCCCCTTGGGTGCGTCGCATCATTGGGATTTCACCTGGGTCCCTATACAATGAGGCCATCTGGGACTCTGATGCCCGCGTTTGGATGGGCAAAGATGTGGTCCAGACGACCGAGTCAAATCATGAGCAGCAGACATCTTTCTTGTTAGGGACACCGTCCCTTAAAGCAGCCGGCTGCTCTGTCGACCCGGTGGTGGTCATTGCGCGTTGCCGGGTCGTCATGTGCATTTTGCACTGTTGCATGGCACTAGGGTGTCTACAAATGGGTAACATTGAACAATTGGCCAATGACCGGCGTGCCCCCGGTGATCAGGTAACTCGTGCGGCCATCCAGGCCACGTTGCATGAACATCGCACCGGCTGCCGTGTGGGGAAGGATGCCTCCCCGGACGGTGAGGAGACCTCTCGTCTCTTTGCTGCATGGCCAGACCTCGCCTTGTTGTTGGCTGTGGCGCCGCATGAGCCGCTCTACAAGGCGGTTGTTGATATGGCACAGTTGCTGCGGGACCAAAACCACACTTATCAAGTGGGTCCACGCCCCCACTGCCGGGCTATAGCAGCTGCCTTCCGTGAGCATTGTGCACCCGGGTCTGCGTCCCACTACCTCCTTTTTTGTGCACAATGGGCGCGTAAAAAGTGCTGTTCATTTTTGTTGTTCCGGCGACGTTCCAGTAACTTGTTCCGGCGACGTTCCAGAGGTGTTCCAGCGGCCACTGGTGCACCGCTAGAACGTCGCCGGAACAAATTACTGGAATGTCGCGGAACAAGAATTTTAGGACTAGCCGACACCACCCTCCTTCATCTGTTCACAGGAGGGGATGTCGGAGGGGGGTGCACTGCGGCAAGCTCTGGCCACACCACCCCCGGACCCCACCCCCGCAGCCACACCCTTGCAGCCACCCACCAGCTCTGTGCCGGTTTCGACAGCCCCACCTCCACCCCCAAATCCACCCCCCAATCAACCTGCTCGGCCCGCTTGGGCCGGCCCAGCTCGACGGGCACCAGTGGCCGCCCCAGCACCACCCCAGCCCGTCAACACCAACCCCAACACCAACACCGACAACGACACCCACAAGGACAAGGAGAACAAGAGCAAAGTGGAGGGGGATCGCCCCCCGTTGCCTTTGGAGGGGAAATTGGCGAGTATGGGCACAGGGGACGATGGGGTGAAGGTAGAGGAAGGGGGGGACAACAACGTTCAGCTCGTGGGCGTGGAGGGGCACCCGAGGGGAACCCTGTGGTTGCCGAGGAGGCAGAGGGGGGGGCATCAAAGTCTGATGGGGGGGATGAACCCACCCTCTTGCATGTCACCGAGTGGATGCGCAAGAGGTTGGGTTCCGGTGTGGCAGCCAAAGCCGCCACCTTCCCCTGGACAAGGGAGATGGTGGGTCCCAATCCCCCCCCCCCCTGGATGCTTGCATCCTGCAATCCCCCCACCCCACCATCTACACCCTTCGGTGGTTGTTGCAACGCCCAACGCCCAAAGCCACTGCCGGTGGCGCTGGG
This sequence comes from Eutreptiella sp. 'Long Island Sound 2002', assembly GCA_964036045.1. NCBI lineage: Eukaryota > Euglenozoa > Euglenophyceae > Eutreptiales > Eutreptiaceae > Eutreptiella > Eutreptiella sp. 'Long Island Sound 2002'. The sequence goes on along the minus strand of OZ038393.1, from coordinate 2,022,280 downwards.
AGGATAACGATGCACCAGGCGGGACCCTGGTGACGTGGGTGACAGGGCCGGGGTCAGGCCGCACAGCACCCCTCCCCAATGACTGGTTACCCAGTCACGCCCAGGGGAGGAAATTTCTTACCGCCGGGGGGCAAGTGGCGGGGAGCTGCCACTGGCAGCTCATTTTTGAGCGCTGGGCTGACCATCGTCTGGGCGATGTGAAGCCCACTCCCCGGAAGGACACTGTCATCTTCCGGGCGAACTGGGTCAAGATCCTGAAGGAGGGGATCTACCGGGTCGTGGACGAGGACAAGTACCACGGCCACGTCCCGGGACAGACCCTATCGCGCCCTAGCGCCCTCCGCGTGAAGTGCGAGACGGACACGCAGCGCGACCACTTGAACACGGTGCGAGACGTCCTCGCGGAGCGGGAGAGGATGCCGTCCGCGCAGCTCCCTAGCGGCCCTAGAGGAGAACGTGGACACACGAGTGCGGGTATCCCCCTCTCCCGCATGCCATAGGGGCCAATAGGGCCAGGAATTTGCGTGGACTTCTCCCCTAGGACTTGTTCCGGCGACGTTCAAGCAACCTGTTCCGGTGGTGTTCCAGTCTGTAACACTGAAAACTGCCAAAACGTTGTTCGAACGTCACCGGAACAAGTTACTGGAACGTTGCCGGAACACATTTTCCTGCATCCTCTCTGTAGGTCGAGGATGTGCAGATCAATCCCGCCGACCCGCGGGTGGTGCGCCTCATCATGAGGTGGCCGGGATGCGACCCACGGCCCGTCTACATCACCGCCCTGCTGCAGCAGCTGCACCTGCAGCCAACTGCAGCACTGGAGGTGCGGACGGCCCTGGCCGACCATCTGGCCGGCCGTAGTAGCGTCTTGAAGACGCAAGTGGAGGGATAGGGCAGCATTGACGACCTATCCCCGGCCCCTGCTCACCGCCAGCAACTCGTGCCCCCCCCCCCCCCCCACAGGCCCCCACCTTGGTCCCAAAACCTGCCCCCCAGCCCAAAACAAACCCCGACCCCAGGGCAAAACAAACCCCAGCCCCCAAAACAAAACAAACCCCAACCCAAACCCAAAGCCCCTTGCAAATCCCCCCAAAAAAAGAGGAAGAGGCTTCCGGGTGAGTGCTCCTCGGAGCCCTCCTCGGAGTCCTCCTCCTCCTCGGAGTCCTCCCTTACCTCCAACTCGTCCGCTTGTTTTGCGGACTCGCCCGTGGGCGACAAGAAGACCCCCCAGCCCCCCAAAGAGAAGACCGCCTCCCCCCCAACCCCCCAAGAAGGCCCCCAAGGCCAGCCCAAAGGCATCCCCCACCCACCCCCAGCCCCGCATCCCCAACGGCGGACATGCCAAGGGATACCCCCCCACCCAAGCCCAAGCCGAAGCCCAAGGCAAGGGGGGCGGGGGGGGGGGTGTAAGTACAAGGTGGAGGGGAATGTTGATGTCGTTTTTTACGACAAGGGGGTGTGGGGGATCGAGCACGGCAAGGAGGCCCTTGCCGCGGGTGCCCCCCCCCCCCCCCAAAGGGGAAACATGGGTGAGATTCCCGGGGGACGAGGAACTTTTTGGTGTGCCGAAGGCCGCGGTGTGGCGGACCCGAAGGCAAGCCAAAAAGTTCCTCGGGAAGAAGAGGAAGGACAAGGAGGCGGGTGAAGAGAGGGAGGGTGACGACGACGAGGACGCAGACGCCAAGGACGGGGACGGGGACGGGGATAGGGATGGGGATGGGGGAGACCAAGCGGATGGGCCAGGGGCAGGTGAGGGTGCACCGGGGGTTGGGGGGTAAATCAACTTTGAATTTTTTTTGTTCCGGCCATTTTGTTTGAACACTGGAACCATTTGGTCTGAACAACCTTTGCCTTCAAGCGCGTGCCAAGGGCTCCCTCAGCATTAGATCCTTCCGTCTCCCAGCCATCATCTTGAGCGCGGATGAACCGTCACTTAGGCTAGAATTCATTGGCACAGAACGGCTCTAGATCAAACCTCCACTTGGTAGGTGTTCTTGGTACGGTTCCTGGCCATGGAACTTGTCCACTCGACCAGAGCAATGTATCCCATCTCGCCACATACTTCCTGGCCACCTGGATCAAACGTCACCTACCCCAGGCCATGAGCTCTAACTTCCGGGCACCCGCGCACACAAACATCGTGGCCCCGGCCCGCCTCGAGCACTGCGTCCCGGTACTCAGTCTATCGCAATAGTCATGCCATGGCTCTGCCCAACTTCTTGGAACCACCCTTGAAGACCGGTATATCTGCTAATCGCCCCAGGATCGCCATCTATAATCGGACAAAACCAATTAGAGGTGTGGCTTGCAGGTCGCGTGACCCATTCGGTCTTGGGTCTTGAAATCTAAGAAGCAGACGAACGCTGAATCCTGGACCAAGTCCATGCCTCGTATGGAGGCTGCCTACAAGATGTGCAAAGCAGTACACCATGGATATGACCGCCAATGCCACCACAGTTCTCTACTCCGGTGACTGAATTCTCTGGACATCGCCTCCAATACCATGAGTGATCCCCAGCCCTAACCGGCACAGCACAACATGTTGCACAGGACAAATGACCAGTGGTGGTACTGCAATCATACCTATCCAACATGGCAAGTTCGAATCAAACGTCGTCTAACATGCGCCAAATGATTTCTGCGGGGAGACTGTGAAGAACTCCAATTGTTGGAAGAATTTATACCCAAGAGCATTTGGTGTATGGTTATGCCAGGGAGGCGAGGTGTCTGGGGTGCCTAATGCAGTATACCTCCAACGTGCTCTCAGGCCACGGGGACAGAACCAAGATCTCCGGGTCGTTGGATCTGCATTTTCCCGAAGTTCTTGTAGTCTGCGGACAACACTTGCAAACTCATCTCCTCCTGCCTCGGGGAGGTTGTGCCCTAACATCTCACCATCCCAGGTGCTCCCCTCTGGGAGTCATTTTCGATGTTTCTTCGGACACAACCACTCCCAGTGTCTACCCCCACAGTTATCACAATCACCAGGGTGCGGCCGGTCGGTCCTCCCGCGCGTAATTTTTGTGGACATATTCTACCCCATCAAGGACCTGGAACTTCCACTTGCCTCCATAGGACACTTCTCCCTTGGACTCCTCCGGCTCAAATCTAGATTCACTCTTAGACGTGGACGTATCTTCATGACGATGCTTGGGTTTACGTTTCCTTCCCTAGGATTTGGAACTGGACCTTCGACTTTTACCTGTGGACAACTTTCCCACCGACTCATCATCTCGAACTCTGGTATACTTCCGCTCATACTTGGCATAGGACTTGACCACCAGCTTCTACACGTTTGTAGTAGGTCCACATACTTGCTCATCAACCACACTCTCCTCCAACGCTTTCTCAACCATGTCCAGAGCACACGGAATCCATTCGGCCAAGCATGTCTTCCGATCCTTGAACTTGCGAACCGTCTCCATGTAAAACGGTTGATCCAGGTATTCCAGGCCCTTCTTAGAACGTGTCGCATGTTTTTCAACCAGCTTAACCTCATGCTCAAGCTCAGCCGGAAACTTTTCCGACTTTGCCAAAGATTTCTTTTTAGCTTGCGACCTCAACCAAGATTCCATCTCAGATTTGATCACAACCTTCACAAACTTGCCCTGTGCAGGCTCATAACGGCAGTGATTGATCTCCCCCAAGGCCACAATCAGGTCCAACATCTAATCCACCTCAAACTTCATAGCCAAGTCTGCATGAATTGCCCCCGCCACAGTAGGTAAATTATGGCCTTCAGAACTCCAGTGCAAGGCCAACTCACCCACCAATTTTGCTAAGCAGTATGATGGCATCCGCTTGACCCACATAGGGAATGCCGTCTGCGTAAACAGCCTCATTTGAGCCAATTCCAGGATCTCCAACAGAGGTCTCTTCTTGTCTGAATCGGTCATGTTGATCAATACCCTACAGCACTCATAGAACAGCACCCACCTTGAGGATATTCACTCCCAAGTAGAGGAATAAAGTCCGTGGCCTCTACCACGAAACTTATCAATCAACAGTTACAAGAAGTTGCGGTTAGAACACTTGCCAGGTAAGCCTTAGGCTCGACCCAGCAACACAAGAAAATGAAATATTCCATTCAGAACAACAATGTGCTCTGTGGTCTAATACACATTCAAATGATAAAACCATCCTTAGCACAACAACGAATGTTTTGAGTGACCGAACGAAGTAATCACATGGAGCGACAAAAGAGAGTAATGTCATAGAGTGATGGAAGAGGAGAACGGTATCCAGTGAGAAATCACAGTAACGGTGTAGAGCAGCGGGATAGAGTAATGGTAGAGTAATGGTATGGAGTGACGGAAACAGGGTAATGGTATGGAGCAATGGGAAAGAGCGACGGAATAAAGTAACAGAAAAGAGTGTCAGAATAGAGTGACGGCATAGGAAGATAATTTGGAGGAAATGGTATGGAGGGTGAGAATAAAATAATGATGTACAGTGACAAATGGAGGAATTGAATAGAGAGTGACGGAATAAAGTGCTAGAATAGAGTTAGGTTTTGGCCTTATACCAAAGTGGGCGTTTCATATGCCCTTAGCACACAGACCACCCCTCCCTTTAGTAGGTAGCGGCTTTTGCCGTCCCTACAGGGCGCCAACACAGAAATTGGGCGCATAGTGAGGTAGAGTAGCCAGCTTGGACCTTCGGTCCGACACCGGCAAAGGGCCGAACAGGCAGCCTCAAGGTTGAGTGTGAGCGAGACACAAACAAACACACTTAGGGGTAGGTATGGTATGGCATCTTCTGTGGTTCCTGGGATAGCCGATTAGAACCTCTAGGTTTAGAACCCCACAGGGTTGTGCCCGTTAGAGGTGGGCACGCTTGTCCCCAAGGCGGGTCTTCACACCTTACACCTTGTATAATAGTTTAACATTCTCAAGGTGTAGGTAGCCACCGATCTTCGTTGGCTCCCCATTGTGGATAGCACTAGAGCACTGCTCATGCGCCATGTGGTCAACAAAGCACAAGCACGGGGTCAACAGACAGCGTGGGATGCCACAAGCATGAGTAGTGCAGGGCACCATCACGGCAGGCAAGGGGCTCCAAAAGCAACGGCGGCGGTGGGTAGTATTGAGTGACGATTTCAGTAGATGGAATAGAGAGACACAATAGAGTTAAGGTGTAGAGTGACAATCTTGAGGAAATGGTATGAAGTGTCAAAAGAGAAATGATATGGAGTAATGGTATAGAGTGAGAGAACAGAATTATGCTAAAGAGCAATGGTGAGGAATGGCAAAGAGTAATGGAGGAGAGTAATGGTGAAGAGTGATGGAATAGAGTGATGGAATAGAGTCATGGTGCAGAGTGACAATTTTCAGTAAATGGTATAGAGTGACAGATTACATATTAATATAGAGTGATGGTGCAGAGTAGTGGATTAGGGTGACGGAATAGAGGAATTGTAAAGAGTGACGGAATAGAGTGACGGAACGGGGTAATGGTAGAGTGACAATTTGAGTAAATGGCATAGAGTGACGACATAGAGTAATGGTAGTGACAGATAAGAGGAACAGTGGAAACCTGTAGTACAGCACAGTGGCACCAGCAATTGTCAGCTCACAACGCAGACAGCAAATTATCTCTTAGGGTGCGATGAACGTAAGATGCTTTCTGTAACCAAAATGAGACACAAAGCACCAAGTTGAAGACAGCTGTCCTTACAGTAGGCACAGTGCTGCCACCGTGTGGCATCCGACTGCGGACAGGGATTGATACCTTGAGAAATATGGGCACCCGCCACCCCCAACGGGCCAGCGCCATAGGTGAGGAGGCCACCACGCTACAATGTGCACCCCTGAACAACGGACATGGTGTGAAGGATGCCAACTGATCCACACCGAGCCCATTTGTGGTGGGTGTGCTGCATTTGATATGCAGAGTCCATGCATGGGCCCCTCCTCAATCCCATGATATGTTGGATGAATTGGCATTCGCGGCTGGCGGCTCACAGCAACCACCGCTGGTTGGCTCTGGTCTGACTTGGCGGAGCCTTGCAGCAGGTCTGGTCCGAGAAAGGGGCAGGCCAAGGGAGAGAGGCGGGTCTAGTATCTAATGTGACCTAACCGATGGTCTAGAAAAAGGGGGGGGTTCAGGAAGGCCTGGGGGGGTGGCTTCTGCGGCGTTGTTGTGGAGGCCTGCCCTGCCCTGACGACCTGATCATATACTGTGAGGACTGCTCTGGGGATTTGGGGGGCAGCAGCTTGGGCGAGGGCGTGGCCTGGTCCTGCACGTGCACCAGCGGCAGAACGCTAATGTTATCATTGATGACACGGGGCTTCTCATTGGGCTGTGGGGACAGCGGCTCGTTCTGGACTGGGGCAGGGGGCGGCTGGATGCTCTTGCGCTTGCTGTAGATCCTGATGTGGCAGTGGGATATGCTGGGTGCATGGCCAGGGTGTGTGCCGAGTGCTGTCAGCAAAATCACGGACAGGGCAGCATGGAGATGGAATGAGGGTGGTGCTCAGCAACCCCCATGGGGCGGCGGGGGGGGGGGTGTTTGGGCCACTCACCCACCTACGTCAGAGCACTTTTCCTGCGGCGAAAGGGGCCCCAAAATGGAGGCAGATTTCGGGTACACAAACTTCTGACCCACCCATGTGCCCCCCGGGCGGGATAGGGCGTCCGCCACACCAAGTACAAGCCCGGGCGGAATTTTTCCCATCAAGCCACCGAGCCAATGCATGCCAATCATGCAGTCATACCAGCTTTGTGAGGAGCATACTCCGAAGTACCTAAACGAACTGCAGTCGGGACGGCGTACAGATTTCTAAGGAGTAAGTACGTAGTGACAGCGCAGAGATTCGGTTGCAAGAATTCCATCATACACAGTACACAAAATGCAGCATAGCCAGTGCAACAAGGCAGGAACTATGAAGGAACGTATGGAAGATTTTCATGAACTGTGTGGAAACAGCGGAATGCGAAATGAGCAACTGGGCTATCCAGACAGCTGGGCCAGTAACCCAGGCAGCCAAACAACCCAGCCACCCATCCCTAGCCACCAAACCAACTGGTTGCCCTGCCACCCGGGGAGCCACTTGCTGGCCCAGCCAAGCTGCAAATTCACCCTCAGGCGCAGGGCCTGGGCGGTTCCCTGGGTGGCTGGGTGGTTGGGCGACTGACTGGCTGAGAGGTGGCTGGGTGGATGAGTGGGTGGTTGGCTGAGTGAGTGGCTGGATGGATGGGGTGTCCAAGAACCGCACCCCATCCAAGCTGACCTCTGTGAGCAGGCTTCAAGCGCAGGGCCCACGTGTTTGGACCATGGCGGGGCGCTCCACCGCATCCCATACACTTACACTCCTCCCAACATTTTACAGCCCGCCACAAATCCAGGGCCCCTGATTACCCGCCCAGAGTGGCACCCCATTTACCCGCTCAACTTCCCGCTGCCAAAGGAAAAATGGGGGGGCATGGGGGAAAATGGAGGAAAATGGGGGAAAATGGGGAAACCAGGGGAAAATATAGGGAAATTGGTGGAGGAAGATGGTAAAAATATTCAGTTGTCCACCAAAATGGCAAAAATTTTCCAAACATGTTATTCCCCATTTTCCTCCATGTTCCCCCATTTTCCCCCGGGCATGTTGCTCACCACCTCCCCCCCAACCCCCCCAAGCCAACAAAAAGTGGTTTGGGGCTTTTCACGCAATATTGTCCCCATTTTTCAACAAAACATCAGATAACTCTCACAGGACCCATTTTCCCCCATTTCCCCCCATTTCCCCCCATTTTCCCTCATTTTTCCTCAGGCATGTTGCTCAATACACCCCCCCCCACCCCCCCCGAAGGCCAACGAAAAATGGTTTTTTGGGCTTTTCATGCAATGTTGTCCCCATTTTTCCACAAAACATAAGGAAAATCTTACAGTAACACCCATTTCACCCCATTTTCCCGACTCGGGGCTATTTCGGCAGCATTACCTGCTCATTTCCGGAAGCGGGTAATTAGGGGCCCTGCCAATCACCCGCCAAAGGCACCCTGGGCTTCCCAAAGTGCCGGGGGGGGGGGGGGACTATGGCTACATATCCCTTGCCGCCTCACGCTTTCCAAAAATGGCATGCGAATAAATATGGGCCCCCAAGATGGCATGAGAATAAATACAACTGCATAATCCCCGCCATTTCTTCGGGTGTCCAAAGTGGGGGAAAGAACCAACATGGCGGAGTGACTACTGTTGTCTCACGTAGCCGAAGTGGGAAGGCATCAATATGGCTGCAGGAGGGTGGGGGGGTAATTTTGGGCAGGGATTATTTCGCCGGGGAAAATGTCAGAGGGGGAAAAGTTCTCCACCCTGCAACTCCCAAAGCTTACACTGCCTCACGCAAACACCGTACTGCCAACGCCACTAGATTCCGCCCCCATCCTTGCAGACGAAAATTCTATTGCCTTCGGCAGTGCACCTCGAAGAGAGGTTGACAGTCAGCCAATCAGTCCCTCAGCCAGCAAGCAGGCAGTCAGACAGATACACACAGTTTGGGTTTTTTGTCAGTGGCAGATGCGGCCCCAAGCAGCAGCGACGCCATTCGCAACAATCCAAGTAGTGGCCGAGTGGTAACGCAGCCGGCCGGCAGCCGTGTGGTCGGCGGTTCGACCCCAGTCCGCCCACTTTGGCGCCACCGCCGGCGGCGGCGCTAAAAGTCAGCAGATCAGGATTCGAACCGACGCCTGCACACATGCTGTCGGCTGCGCTACCATTGGACCGCTGGCCGTGTTACCAGCGCCGTGCGTCCCCACTGCTTGTAGCCTATTAAGCAAAAACTTTTGACCCCACCCCCCACCCCCCCCCACCCACCCCCCCACCCCCCCCTCAAAAAGTGATATCCAGTTTTAGGGGGTAGAGGCCTCAAAATCAAAAAATCCATTGGGGGATGCTCTTATTGGGCAAAATAATGATTTTACAAGGGGTTGGACATCCAATATCATGCCTTGGGGTATGCTACGCGAATGACCCCAAAAAAGGGGGGTATATGACGCCCGCGCCTGCGCTTGATCTAACAACCTCTCTTCGAGGTGATTCTATTGCCTTCGGCAAGTCCACCTCGCAGAGAATCTGCCCCAACACACACCCAAAATAGGGTAAAAACTACATAAATACAGGCTTAAACATGCTTTACATATCTTGGATGGTCATTTTAGGTGATCACAATATTAAAAAAAATAAGTGTCGGAAACTTCGGTTTTTGAGCTGTATACGCTGAAAAACTGCATAAGCAGGTTGGGTACCAATCCCTTGGAACCCCCCCCCGGTACCCAATACCCAAATAGGATGAAGAACACATAAATACTGCCTAAAACATGCTTGGATGGTCATTTTAGGTGATCACGGAATCAAAAAAATAAGTTTCGGAAACTTCAATTTTTGAGCTGCGCAGGGTGAAAAACCGCATAAGCAAGTTGCGTACCAATGCCGTTTGACCCCCCTCCCACCCACCCAATGCGCAGATAAGGTGAAAAACACATGAATATGGCCTAAAACATACCTTGGATGGTCATTTTAGGTGATCACAATATCAAAAAAATAAGTTTCGGAAACTTCGATTTTTGCGCTACCCAGGGTGAAAAACTACATCGGCAGGTTGTGCACCAATCCCTTGGGAGACCCCCCTCCCTTGCGCGCCGCGCCCAATGCCCAAATAAGGTGAAAAACACGTAAATGCGGCCTAAAACATGCTTTACATACCTTGGATGGTCATTTTAGGTGATCACAATATCAAAAAAAAAAAGTTTCGGAAACTTCGACTTTTGAGCTACCCAGGGTGAAAGACTGCATGAGCAGGTTGTGCACCGGCCCATTCACTCATGTCAGCCATTATTGGTGGAAACAATCATTTCGCGTCTTTGGCATGGGTTTTGACCGGCCCTCGGCAAGGCTACAAACTGCAACAAACGTCCCTTTGTATCCTCGTAGGCATATATTGTCACAACATCCCCACTCACACCCCTCAGAGTGGGTACCACGGGGTCACCGAGGTCGCCAAAACCGCCAACATACCAAAAATGGCTTAAAAGTGCTTAAACTGCATTAGCGCTCGTCCCACTCCGCCCCATACAAACCCCATGGAGTCGGGACGCGGAAAATTTTCTTCGGCGCAAAATCGGAAAAAACCAAAAGATTCATGATTTCAACCCAAAAAGGGGGGGGTTCATTTTTTGACCCCCCCCCCCCACCTCCCTCAAAACCTCCAAAAAGTGGGTTTTCAAGTTGGGGGGGTCTAGGGGGGTCCGGACCAAAAAGTCATTGGGGGATGCGTTTATTGGACAAAATAATGATTTTACAAGGGGCTAAACTAACAATTCAACCCCTTGGGGCAGGGTAGGCGAATAGGCCCAAAATGCCCCAAAATGGGGGGGTATGTGGTGTTTTCCCCTACATACGCCTGCCTGGCTTTGATCTAACGACCTCTGCGACGTGATTCTATTGCCTTCGGCAATGCACCTCGAAGAGAGGCTGACAGTCAGCCAATCAGTCAGCTAGTCAGGCAAGCAGTCAGTCAGACAGTCAGTCGGGCAAGCAGGCGAGCAGACAGAAACACACAGTGTGGGTGTTTTCAGTGGCAAACTTAGCTTCAAGCAGTGGGGGGCACAGATACCGTCAGATCCAGTAATGGTCGAACGGTAATGCACCTGACCGCTGTTGTGTGAGCCAGCGGTTCGAGTCCCGGTCGGTCAACTGCCGGCGGCGCCGGCCGACTGGTCATCGCTGCCCAATCTGACCCTTGTTCAAACCCCACTGAACACAAACTTCTGAGCACAAACTTTTGAAAAAAAGTGATGTCCAGTTTCACGGGATAGAGGCCTCAGAATCAAAAAATCCATTGGGGGATTGTCTTATTGGGCAAAATACTGATTTTACAAGGGGTTGGACATCAAATATCATGCCTTGGGGTATGCTACGCGAATGACCCCCAAAAAGGGGGGGTATACGACGCCCGCGCCTGCGCTTGATCTAACAACCTCTCTTTGAGGTGATTTCCTGCAAATTATCCCTGCCCGAAATTATCCCCTCCACATATCCCCTGCAATTTCAGGGTCCCCAAAGCAGGAGGAACGAATATGGCAACATAACCCCCACTGTCTCGGGGCTGCACTTAAAGAGAGCTTGCAATGGGAGTGGTACTGTTTGGGTGCCAACAATCACACAGTTTGAGGTCCATACTTGGAATCCCCACAAACATTTGAAGCATCATAGTGAAGTGGTGTGTTCGAAAAAATAATCACCAGAGACATTGGCTAGAATCTGCAGTGCTCGGTATGGTCTGGACATTCTTTCATTTTGGCCATTTGGAGGAGTGGGGGGAGCAGTTTATGGAGCAGCCCCCTGAGTGCCCCCTGCGTTTGGAGTGCGTCCAGGACCACACAACTGGCAGCAAAAAGGGTCCACCACGTGAACATCTGGCTGTCAAACTACAGGTCGCACTCCAGGATCTGGTGTGGTGGTCTGCCCTGGCAGCGTAAGGGGTTCAGCCCAACTCCCTTGCAGACAGCTGCCTCCATACCACTTGGTGGGTTGCCCGTCTGACACGCCACCTCTCTAGGGCCCAGCGAGGCATTGAATTCACCCTCAACCCCTTGCACCCCTTACATCTTCAAGAAGGTTAGCGGACTCCCAGTCCACTGTGGGTGGGTCCTCCCCAAAATACCCCCTGGTTCACGCGCACCTCTGCTCCGGCTCACCAGTGCTCACCCATGGGCAAGAGTATGTTTGGGTGTGCATGACCCTTACAATGGGTTTCAACCTCCACCCAGCCCACAGATGGACCTGCTCATTGTTCTGTGGCAGATTTGTGTGGCCAAACTGACAACACTCCCTTCATTTTTGCTGTTTCTCGGTTTTGGTTGGATTCCTGGTGTTTCCTGCGCTGCACTTTGCTTCTGTTGTGTTGCCTTGTGCCCCCTTGTTGCCGCCGCTGCTGCTCCCATCACTGCTGCGAGGGCTGCTTCCACTGATGGAACCGCCGTTGTTATCGCTGCTCTGATCTTCGTTGGGGTCGTGTTTTTCTGCTTCTTTTCGTGTTCCGTTGCATTGCTAAAAGGAAGCAAACAGCTCTTTGACCTTGAGCTTGACCAGCACCTTTGAAGTGGCCATCAAATACCCCGCGACCACCAACCTGGGAGACCCTCAGAAATACAAAAAAGAGGGGGGTTGAGAGCCTTGGACCAGCCCGCCCTGCTGCAGCTGAGTTCTGAAGAACGAGGCCTGATGGGTCAGTGGCTGGGTAGATGGGCGAGTGGCTGTATGGCTGGGTGACTGGCAAGGGATGGGTGAGCTGCGTGAGTGGAACCGCACCACAACCGTCAACGAACCCACCTCCAACCAATCCACACAATGCCTGGGACCTGTTTGTGAGTGTCATCATGAGTTTTGCCGAGGGTCTGCGCAGCATTGGTGTATCCCCGTCAAGTTGCAGGGGCTCCACAGTGACCCCCATTTCTGTCATTTGGGCCGCCAGTTGGGAGTTGTGCTGCTCCAAGGCTTCGATCTGCATAGTGCAAACAGGGGGCTGTTTCTTTGTGGCCAATGCATGTGCGAGATACAACAATAGACGAGGGCTGCGGCAATACACGATCTAAACCGTATTAAGGAATACATTATGGGTCCAAAAATTTTTAGATATAGAATATTTTAGCTGTTACCCACATGAGACTTCATTCTTCAGGGTATCAGATCTTCAGGGTAAGCTGCAAATTAGATGTAAACTAAAAATGTGTCAGATCTAGCACGGTGCCCACAAACTGCACACACTGCTTGCATACTGTGCACAGTGTCCACAAACCACACGTAGTAAATACAAAGAGCACGAAGTGCCTCTACCCGCTGCTGCGTTGACAAACTACACACAGTGTCTACAAACTGCATGCAGTGTCCACATACCCTGCGCGGTGCCTAGAGAGTGTGAACGGTACACGGACCCGTGCAACCCTCTTCAGGAGGGAGCGCGAGTATTGTCCCTTGGCGCCTACAACATGTGCACAGTGTGCACAACGTGTGCACATTGTACACCAGGCATACACAGTGTCTACAGAGGGCACAGGCCATCGGAGACAGCACAGGGGTGGGCAACAGGCAGACGAGCGGCCGTTGCCTCCCCCGCAGGCAGGCCCGCACGCAGACCCTGGCAGCCGGGGGGACGGAGCGACGCCCTGCGGCGGACCGGGGCGTGCGGCCAGCACAACAGACCGCCGTGCATGACATGTGCAGGCCCTGATATGGTTTTGCCCCTCCAGTGGGTACAACGGAACATAGTGTCTACAAACTGTACACGGTATGCACATAACTGTGTGCAGTGCCTCCACCTACACGTGGGTTAACTGGCTGATATGTTTCGCTTTCATGCGTTTTGGATCTAATCCGTAAGAGCCACCACATTTTAGATCCAAAAGCCTTTCTGACGTTTCTATCAAAAACGCACGAGCTAATGCACATTAGATACCGTAATACCGCAGCTCTGCAACAGACGGAGCTCACCAACACCGACACATGAACAAAGCACAAGGAGGCATCCACGCTCACCACCACCACCTCACCAACTCACCGAACTAGGATTTTGGAGCCTGGAAAAATGGGGGGAGTGGAGAAAAATGGGGGGAAATGGGGGGAAACGGGGAAATGGTGGGCATAGAACACGAGATGTGGGTTGTCGAGGGTTGTGGCGGGGTGTGGTTGAAGAAAATGGGACTAAAATGGGACAAAAATGGGGGGACAATGGGAGAAAAATGGGACGAGATACCCATTTTAACAGTCCAATTTCCCCCATTTTTCCTAAGGTCAAAGATCTTCGCGACAGTTCCCTTCATAAAAATCAGCGTACCGCACTCACCGACGGAAATATTGGATTTTTTGCTGCTCACTGACACTCACCGCCACGGCAGCTAGTGCAGATGGTTGTAAAAGATACAGGCACCAGCAGCACACGGGCAACGCGTACTATGTCAACGGGTCCGTGTCGGTGTATGTACCTGTGTCTGCCTGTGTCTGTGTGCAGGAGTGTGCACAGTGAGGGCACTGGTGCGACATGGTACCTCGCCGGATACACTCCACCAAATGCGCTGAGGGGCCGCTATCGGGTGTGTTGCACAACAACCCCTGGTTGCAACGAGGGACAGCCGTTGGCAGTAGTGCAGGACACCCCCTCACTGCGCACTCCCCAGACGCACAGGCGCAGAGGCAAGCCTATATACAGGCACACACCCGCCACACCCACGCATGCCTGTGTGCAGGCCACACACACCTTACGTTTCAACTTGGCTATCTCGTCCTGGCCCTTTGTCACGGATTCCATGTAATCCAACGACTTGTTCACCAGCCGCTCCAGGGCCCTCATGCTCATGCTCGCCTCGAACTCAAGACCGTGGGAGACGTTTTCGTTGGGGACCAACGTGTCGGACTCATGCAGATAGACCATCGACCTCTTTGGCTGAGGATAGCAGACATGAAATTGGGGGGGGGGGCGTCCACAAGGGCATCAAGGGAAGCTGGAGTACACTTGTCCCCGTCTCCCCTTTGCAAGCCTCAGTAATTACCCAAATCCCAGGTACCCGAGTCCCCAGGCAGCGATGGAAAAATGGAGAAAAAATCTTTTTGACAAAGCTGCAATAGTTCTACAACAGTACGAGTCAATCTCGGGATCTAAGTACACTCTCAGAACATACCATAGCTTCTTCCCCTATCCAGGACAGGGGTCAAGGTTGACAAACAAGGAGCTACCTATATTCCTACCTTGAGTATATCTGCAGAGACCTGGGGTTGCCACGACTCTGTTTGGCCCTCATCCTCTCACCTATGACATGTTTTCTTTGCTCCGGGCATGTGCATAGGTGAGTCTGGTGATGCTCTGGTTCGCCCTGTTATTTTGCTAGTGGTACACGTCTGTTTGGTTGTTGGTGGGGAGCAGGCTGTGTTGTGTGGTGCTTCCGCGCGCCGTTGCAAGCCCTTTTGGACAAGTGCGTGCCGTAGTCCTAGGATGTGGCACCTCATGCAGCCACTTTTGGTATGTCTTTTCCATGTAATGTAGCCACGTACCTACCCTCCTCTTCCACATACCGTCATAGTGCCGTTCTCTAAGAACACCTTGGCACCCATTGTCATGTATGTCTTGTGCCTCCTGCATCAGTCTAGTGGTTTGGTACTTAATCCTGCGTGCGGACAACTTCTCCGTCACTTTTTGATGCCCCATAGTATCCTGGGTGAACTCAAGGTATTTTAGCGCCTTCACCTTGGCATGGAATGAATCCTGGCTATGTAGAATCTTGTGACATTCCTTGTCATCCTCCTGTGTTGCCGTGGCAGGTGCCTTGACTTTTGCGCGCTTTTGCTTCCGGGTTTATACATTGCTTGCTGTTGCAACACGGATCAGGGTTACACACCCCACGCTTGATCTTACCATACCATGCGCTACTGGACTGACTGGGCTGCCTTTCTTCGTTGTCCTTGGGGGGCATGGTGAACTCCTTTCTAAAACCGGAAGACAATGTGAAGCATCATGTATTGGTGATGTGCCACACGCTCCCTGAAGTGGGGTCCATATCCCGGGGGCAGTTGGCTATAGAAGGAACAGGGGACTCTAAGGCATGCGGCATGGTGCAACTCTTCCGAGGATGCGTTATCGTACCATTGCTTTGCGTGTTCAGCCCACGTGCCCCATGACTGCGTCCATGTCTTCCGGAAGGAGGGAGCCCATTTTGGGCATTGTATCAGCCACCTATGCACGGTGGTGCCGTGCCTGGTGTTGCACAAAGGGCATTTCGCAACATTCTGGTCCCATGGCGCGCCACATCCATCCCACCGCTCATTTCCCCAGAGCCATTTTACCCATGTCATCCGGCGGGTTCCTTTGAGCGGGAGCCATGACACCGAGTGTGTTCCTCAAAATAAGTCATAGTGTCTCCTCTCTATGATCCATTTTTTAGCTGGGGGAGGCGCCGGACCCCCATTGACAGCGATATCGCGTGGGTGAGTAGGCGTGTATTCAGGGAGCGGTAAGCTGGTGGCCATTTTAGCTAGACGGTCAACCTCTCCGTTCGCTCTTCCTTGGTTTTGGCCTTGGCTATATCCCTGTGACTTGGGACCCACCTCGACGGGAGGGGCTTGTTCAGTGTTTTCTCCTAGATGGGAAGTTGTATATGATCCACTTTTTAGCTGGGGGAGGCGCCGGACCCCCATTGACAGCGATATCGCGTGGGTGAGTAGGCGTGTATTCAGGGAGCGGTAAGCTGGTGGCCATTTTAGCTAGACGGTCAACCTCTCCGTTCGCTCTTCCTTGGTTTTGGCCTTGGCTATATCCCTGTGACTTGGGACCCACCTCGACGGGAGGGGCTTGTTCAGTGTTTTCTCCTAGATGGGAAGTTGTAAATCCATTTTGGAACACTCCCTATAGGGAGGTTGTAGGGCGTGGTCCACAACTGCTTTGTTGTCGTAAGTCAGTTCCTGGTTTGCACTAGCCAAAGCCGAATTATCCGCAAAATTTTGTAGTTCTGCCCGGTATGAGGTTTATGGCCCGGTCTCTCGGGTACTCACCTGTCGGGGACCGCAAGTGATGGCTCTTGCTGCTTTGTATATCGTTCTTCCTCCTACTTCTTGGGTTAGTTTACTTCCGTCTCCATACCATATGTCGTCTTTTGCTTGCTTTCCATTGGTGTATCCATGCCACCTCCACAGGGGTAAATCCTGGTGGGACTTCTCCATCTGTGGGATCCTCATTAGTACTGCATCATGTAATGTACCTTTTGGCAATTTTAGGTGTGCCCGCTGCCACTTCTTGTGGCGTAATCTATTCTTCATCACCGGATGTTTGCTCATCAATGAGATTTGCGGAAGTGGGGGGTCTTCTGCGCGGGGCCAGAACGAGTGTGGTATTTCCTCCTAGTTGGGATAGGACTGTGGCGTGGTCACGAAGAGGGGTCATCATGCGTTCTATGGGTTGTGCCACCAATCTGGAGAATCTCCCAATGGGTTTCCGCAGCAATCCTTGAACAAGGGTGGCGTACCTAGTTCTGTAAGCCCAGTATATTTGCCATATTCCTAGTCCTCCATACTGGACATGTGAGTTGATGTGGGTAACATTGTGAGCCTTGTAGATGTTCTCTTTGTTGTGTTCTAATCTTTGTGCAATGGCAACAAATTCTAAACATATTTTGTCAATGTGCTAAAACATGCGGTCATGAGGGATCAACATAGTATGATACAGCCAGCGAGGGATGAGCACAGAGTTGAGCAATTGTACCCGTTCAAATGCATTTAAAGGTAATGCTCTATACCGGGTGAGATCGGACTCCACTTTAGCCAAGACTTTATCTCTGGCTCTTTGTGCCTAAGAGGGATGCACTATTGTATGTCCTAAATATCTAAATATGGGGGGGCGCACCAAGATGTCCCTGCCATTCCATCGGAGTACATCATGCAGTGGCACCTATCTCTTTTGCCTCGTCCGTCGGGTTGCGGCCCATTTATAGACCTCTGTCTTCCCCGGATTCGTCGAAAATCCTAATATGAGGTACAACTCCTGTACCCTCTTAAGCACCCGTTGCATTTCATTGGCGTTCTTGGTGAGAAATGCAATGTCATCCACATAAACAAAGAAGCCAGCTTCAGGAAATTCTTTGGCTAGTGTTGCGTGGAAGGTCTTAAACACCAACACGAACAGGGATGGTGACAGGGGGCGGCCCTCTTTGATGCCCCTAGTTAGTGGAAACTGTAGTTTCCCGTACTGACACGTACTTAGGGTGTATACGGACTTAACCATGCGACTCACACGTGGTGGTGCTCCTAATGCCTGTAGAGCCTCCACAAGGCACACATGTGGGGTACTAGGAAAGGCTTTGGCAATGTCAAGAAGATAGATGTAACTTCCTTCACATCTCTCATGCAATTCCACAAGGAGGTTCATGGCGTGCTGCCAGGTGGTGTAACTACCCGCTTGAGTGTCAAACACTGCCGTATTTATGGGTTGCTGTACGGCATCCAAAATGAGCCGGGCAAGTACTATGTATATGCAATTGGATATATTGATGGGCCTATGGCTCATGGCAGAAACCGCGTTGCCCTTCTTGTATAGAAGGGAGAGCCTAGCTTCCAGCCAATGTGATGGGATTTCCGCTGTCTCCCATACGTCGAGGATGGCCTGATAGAGATCCCATCGGAGTTCTTTGGGGAGCCATTGCAACAGGGGTGGAGAAATCTTGTTTGGTCCTGGGGCTTTCTTTTTGGGTTGCTTGATGACCTCACAAAATCGCTTCCATGTGGAGCTGCCCAGTTTAAACCCCTCTTGTGGGCGGAGAATGTCCTTCATCATAGACATGGATTTGTCCTGATCCCATGGGGGGTCTCCAGTGATGGAAAAATGGAGAAAATGTGGGAAAATGGGAAGAAATGGGGAAGCATGAACAGATCAGGATGGGAAATGTAGGAACAACTTCCGCAGTGGGAGAGAAATGGGAGAGAAATAGGAGCAAAATGGGAGAAAAATGGGACGAAATATCCATTTTTCATAGTCCCATTTCCCCCTTTTATCCGGATGCCGAAGACCTTCTTGCAGCCGCCTTTGTAAAATTTGGTACCCAAATGTCCAGTGCAAAAATGGAGGAAATACAAGGTATCCGCAGGTATCCACCAAGCCAGGTACTTCCTAGGCTTGCGTTTGGGGGGAAGGCGGAGGTCATTGTCCCGTGGGAGGTCCAAGTGCAGGTTTGCTTAAGGGTTTTGGGCTGTTTATGGCGGAAAAAAACTGTTGAGCATTGACTGCTCTGCGCTCCCCTCGACACACTGGTAGTGATGTTTGTGTCGGGCATGCCAATGCACCAACTGGAAAGACTCAGCAAAAATCATATTAAAGTGACAAATTTTTCCACTTGCCTCTTGTGCCATGGTGAATCAACCAAGAATGGCTGCTAGGGAAATTGCCTCATAATCACTTGGTGTATAGACCAAGGGCCCCACCCAGAAACCGGGTGGGTTTGCGTGCCTACCATAGTGTCAAATGCCTGTTTTCTTGTCTCTTCCATCTGGTGAGCCTATCTTTGACCTAAAAATAAAGTAGCATGTAGATTATATCTTTGTGTTTCATGTGGGGTGGCGGTTGGACCGGGGAACGGAAGTACACAGACAGCTGGGTCATGGCAACCTGCAAGAAAATCCACCGGGCAGCAGCCAAAAGGTGGCGACTAGCAAGCAGCAGGCAGCAGCCAGGCACCACCAGGTAGCCGCTACTAGGCAGAGGCAAGCGGCTAGCAGGCAGCAACCAGCAGGCAGCAATAGCTGGGCAGCGGCCACCAGTTGGAGCCCTGCCACTAGCAGGCCCCAGGTGCCGGGCAGCAGCCACCGGACAGCAACCACCAGGAAGCAGCCAGCAGCCAGTTGGCAGCAACTGCCAGGCACCACCCAGAAGCAAGCAGCCGCAGCTGACATCACACCGCGACACGACACACCACAACACAGCACAGCACGACACAAACGGGCTGACTCTTTGCGACCACAAGCAGGAAAAGCGTTGACGGAGCAGCTGCACCCTGATCAATGTTGAGCACAGAGCCGCAACACAACACGACTGGACACGGCACAACACAACACAACACAGCAAAAACAGGCTGTCCACACAAAACCAAACACACTTTGACACTGCAACACATGCTTTATTCCTGATTGGGATACGTGTGGCGGAGCAATGACCAGCCCACAGGGGGACAACACCTGCTTTCCATCCACTGTCTTTGTGGGCACTGCGGGCAGGGTCTGGTCAGCAGGTCGGCATTGCTGCATGGGGGAATCCTCCCAGTCGAGATGCGCGGCAGCCATGGCCGAAGCGTCATCGCCAGGGACATTTTCCAGCTTCTTGTGGATGATGCGGTCCACAGAGCGGGTGATGATGGCCACCTCAATGTCCAGCTGGTGCAACATGGGGCATGTGGGTTAGTGGGTGGGGCATCTTTGGGTGTGGGAACATGAGCGGATGTTGTGGGAGTGAGTGTGTGCGGAGGTGGCATGGGGGTTGCGCACACGGATTCGGGGTGTGTAACTGGGGTGTGTGTTTAGGAGACATCGTGTTTAGGGGGCTTGGGGTCAGGGGGCTTGCGTCCCATGAACACTGTGCCCCTTGAACATTATGGCCTGCGAAGCCCATGAATGATGCCGCTGAAGCATACTCCTTGACACCATAGGTGAGCAAAGAGGGACAGTGCAGTACAAGAACAGCTGCTCAGAGCCGAAACTAGCAATCTTTGTGGTTTCTAGCCGGGCAGCAACTATGCAGGATGATTCTGTTGTGATTGTGCATTCTCAAACACACAAGGCGACCTGCAGGGTAGCGGTAATAATAACAACTGAGCACAGCACTCCCGTATGTATGCCGTGACCTAGGCATTCAATCACCGTGACATGACGATAAAAACCATAACACAATGACCATATCAACCACTGCATGCATTGAACCACGCTATGGGGGCCAACAAAACCGACAAAGTATGACTCATAGTTAGCAAATGGTGCTCCAGGCTTATTGTAACTTGGGTTCAAAGAACTAAGTCACAGGGCACAGCAAAGCACCAACTCTTCAGTCACATGCAATAGGGTCTGAGCAACATGGGTGCGACAGTGCAGAGTGCAGAAAATGGTTGCTGGGATTACATCCCTCACCTGCCCTGCCCTCGGAAAGTGGTTTTTGCTCCCACGGTGCCGCTCAGTCCCCACCCTTTCGTGATGCTGCTCCAAACACCCTAGGGGATCATGTTCATCAAATGACATACAAGCAGAGCAGACGGAGAGTCACGACAGAGCTTCATGAGGGACAGAAAGAAAGTATTCCCGCTGGCCGCCTCTGCACTGTTGCGACTGCTGGCACCCAGACTCCCTCCCACTGGCCACAAAGTCAGGCAAACGTACAGAAATACTCATACTGCCGGTGGAGGACGCAGTGTGAGACGAAAGGGGTCCAGGCGCCCCCCTGCCTGCTTGCGTTACCCACACGGTGTGTGTTATAAGACAGCACGTCAGGCAATTCACACTAGCATGGACGGCTTGTGTTTGCTGGCGAACTCCTTTCCCTCCCTCTCCCACCTGTCGATGTCACAGAGGGGAAAGATGTCATACAGGTGGAGGTCCTTCACGAAGCCTTTGACTGCATTTTCCCACCAGTGTCTCGGGTAATTGTGCCAGCCTAGCCCCCACGTAAGGGACCGGACGTTCAGTTTAAGACCCAGTGGGTTTAATGCATACAGAAGGCACTTGTTTAGGAGGGAGGGGAGGAAGGAAGTGAGGACATCTTTAGCATTGGGGGAGGTCACCGGGAGCCATCTCTGCCACTCGAAGTCGTGGCGCAGGGGCCATGACAGCTCAGTGACCACACCTTTGCGCCTCATAAATTCGTCTGTTTGTGGCGCGAGCTCTGTCTCACACAGCTGGGCCACTGTGGTGTGCGGTTCCCACTTCAGGGGAATTCTGTACACTGCCTGAAGAAAGGCGCTCAGGACAATCATAAGTGTGTCATGGACGGTCTGTGGGGTGTGTATGAGCGCCAGGGGGACATTGTCCTTGAACCTGGCGACCAGGCAACATGGGATGGGGTGGGCCACGTGAGGGGGTGGTGTAAATACTTCGTGCAGCAAGAAATCGGAGAGCTGAAACTGCGCTAAGTACTTCTTGAGCCTGTGGTGGTCCCGCTTGGGGGAGGCCTGGATTATGGCCTGGGATCGCCCTTCAGGGGCAGCATCCCAGAGGGTGGTGTGCACGATGGGGTATTCGACCCCATCCACAGAAATCCAGGCAATTAAAGACTCCATTGGGCCCCAGAAGGCAGTTGCAGGGCATGAGTGGTCACCAGACTGTCTGTTTGCCTGTCTGTCTGGTGCCTGATCTCTCTGCCTGTGGGCCCAAACGTTTTGAAACCGTTCATGCATGGGGTCATGATGTAGGTGGTGGAACTGGGAGACTCCTGGGATGACTACTCTGGCATCAATCGCCTGGCTGTCAATTATGCGCTGCCATTCAGCTTGTGTCTCTGCCGTCTGTTCGTGCAGAGCTTGGTGTTCACGCCAAACAGCCCAGATCTCAGACTGGGGTGCAGACAGGCATCCTCCAATGGGGACACCGGCATTCCCCTGCTCCAATATCATACACCCTAAAACAAACAGTGTGTTATGGTACAGCTCCCAGTTGATGTACTGGTCGACAAAACAGGCTGGGATGTTCCAGAAGGAGTCCTCTGCACTCTTTCCTAATATGTCCAACACGCGGTCCCCTCCCTTATGTATCGCAAACACGGTGACATTGTTCCCTCTGTGTTTACCCACACGCCGCAGCGCCCACTTGAAGGATGTTGTAACTTCATGCTTTGGGATCGTCCAATACATGTCTTCCATGTCTTTTTCCATGACACGTACCTCTGAGTGTGATGTGCTGAGACGTGTGCACGCACGCGCAAAGTCCCGTGTGCCCACCATGAGGGGAAAGCCATACGTGTGTGCAGCTTGGTACAGGTTTTTCACCAGGACCTGCAGGCAACGACTAATGATCCTCGCATACCTTTTGAGAGGTACGGCGCAAAAAGCAATCACTTCGCGCCATTTCAGGAGGGCAGAAGCGCCAGTCTCAACAGATTTCCATTTTAATATGGTGAACAAGGAAGGAGGGAAGAGTTTGGGCGACCAGGATAAGCGGCAGTCAGGATCAAGTAACAGTTTGTCAAAAAAGGCTGTGGCAGGGTCTTGCAGCAGGTATGCGGGGTGACCCAGTCCCAGGGAAGCAGCCTGTGCCAGAACACCGTCGTGACGGGCCCTGTCGAGGATCTCTTTCACCGCTAACACACGCGCCGTGAAAGGGTTTGATCCCCACCCCCACACAGTGAACTTGGAGCCAAAGATGACATCCTGGTAATAGTGGAGGTCAACGAGGTTCCTGCAGACACCACTTATGGTGAAGAGCCGTTTGTCGAACACGCCACAGACAATCCCTGCTTTATGTACAGTGGAGGCAATGTGCTGTATGGACAGGCCTTGGAGGTCGGGGAAACGGGTTTCAAGTAACGCCACATCATGAGCCGTAATGTTGGTGATATCACTCATTAGATCCTCAATGTTTCTGTCGGCAATGGAGGTGTCGTGTGGGGCCAGGGGGAGTCTCATGGTGGCCAATTTATTTTCGAGGGTGCACAGGTGCGACTCCATCTGTTCAGGGGTGGGAAGGCATGCTCTTCGAGCGTGGGAACCCAATACTTGCCCTGCATGGGACCCGAACACACATACCCACTGCTCAGTAGAGCGGAAGATGACGTGGTTGACAGAGTTATGCAGGGCGGGGTACTGCTCCATCCATTTCGCGCAACAACATGGTTTAGCGTTCAGGCAGGTGATGCCTTTCAGCAGCACCTGGCGTTTGCCCTCATCAGAGAGGTGTGTGATGCGTGCCCCTACTTGCTTGTTGGCAGCCAGAATGGGCCGTCGTGTTACGTGTATGTCTGAGAGGAGGGTGAGCTGTGTGCGTGCAATCGCGGGGGCTGCGGATTTGGGGCCATGCCTGACAGCGTCACAAATCCTTCTGGGCGCTCTTTTTGATGTATTTACACCACTCATCCATTGTGATGTGGTGTCTCACGAACATGGTGTAATTGGGAGGTGGAAGTGCCTAAAGCCACGTGCAAAAATCGAGCAAAAATCATTAGTTCGAAAAACATCCAGTGGATGAGGGGATTTCAACCGCATTGCTGGCAGGGGGTGGGCAGAAGCAAGCTTGAGCCGTAAACAAAAAAACATGGTTTGTTCAGCCCACAAGTACAAGGCACAACTTGGAAGGACTTGGTTGGTGTGACGTGGATGTGGTTTTGTGTGGCTTTGGGTGTTCTTTTTGATGGTGTCGTAACATCAACCGGTTCAAACCCTCTTTATCCTTTGGCATTGGATCAAAAAACAAAAACGTTCGAGGGTTGTTTTTTTTTTATGCATGGGGGCTGCCCCCCGGTTTACACAACACAAAGCGGCCTAACCACGGGCTATGGAGTGTTTATGGCGAGCCGAAATTCAGAAGAGAAACTCAACTCTATTTACATCAAATCACGGTGCAGTGCACTTCCCGAGGGAACCACGAGCCTGAAGCGATGCCGAATTGCTCCTATCCATGAGGGCGGTGTATATTCCTTTGGCTACACGTATGGTTATCCGCGGCGGACACACAGGCGGACAACAAGTTTACACACTTTGCTCACTTCGGAATGATGAAAACATTGTTTTCCAAACCGTTTACAGCAATTTACTCACTTCGCTCACTTCGCTCACTTCGGTTCACTTCGCTCACTTCGCTCACTTTAGGAAGATGTCCGGTCACGTGTCCGGACAAGTTCTAAAGTGAATAAAGTGAGCGAAGTGAGCGAAGTGTTGTGAAGTGAGGTGTTGTGTGAGTTTTTGCACAGCTTGCTCACTTCGTTTCAGTTCGTCTCACTTCGCTCACTTCGCTCACCGTAGAACTTGTCCGTACACGTGACCGCACATCTTCCTAAAGTGAGCGAAGTGAGCGAAGTGAACCGAATTGAGCGAAGTGAGCGAACTGTTTGCCCAGACGTGGAGACGATAACAAAGAGTGGTAAAGTGTTCCAAAGTGGGGGAAACGGGAGCAACGAACGGACGACCACAAACAGGTCGACCAGTTGTGAAACACAATGATTTCATGTGTTTTGGACGATACCACCTATCCCATTGCGTTGGGCACCTTCAAAAACCCCCATCCCCAATCTCATCTCCGAAGTGACACAAAGTGTACAAAACGGGGGGCGGTTGAGCACCGTACGCGCAGCCAAAGGAATATGCGGGCTACAAAAAATTAAAAGTACTATTCAAGGGTTGTTGTAAAGCAAAAGGCGTGAAAACACGGCCGGCCGACACGGATGCTTTCCACATACCATACCCCAAGAAAAAGGTCTAGGCCCCAAACCAAATGGGATAAGACACCCTAATGGCAAGCCATCCTGGACGGAGGCCAAACTATGGAGCGAGGTGGTCTCATTACCTGCCCCGTGCAACCTTCCCATAGGCCTGTTTTAGGGACCCTCATTGACCTACGGCAAGAGGATCCAAAACTCTATGAAAGCAATTTTAGTTACCCAACAGCTCCATGCATAGAGGTTTTTTTTCAGCCCGTCGTGAGCCTAATGAGGCACAACATGTTTGCCCCCCCCCCCCCCAACCCCGTGTGTGTGCAAAAAACATGCATAAGTGAACAAAGGGCGTGCAAGAGCGACCTCTTCAATTCCACAACGGAAAGGTCGGCGCGGGTTGATCTTTTCGCGCCCCGGGCCAATAGGAGACGTGGTGGTGGACTTGAGAATTTTCATGTCCGAGCATGAGGACATGTGACGCAACTCGAGTGGGGCCCGTGCTAGTTGGGCGCCCTTGGTGACGTGCTTCGTGAACATGGGGGTTGAGGTGCGTGAGGCCAAGGCTTGTGCTACGAAGGGGGATGTCCGATTTAGGCCAACGGGGGTCACATCAGGTTCAGGCATAATGCGGGATTCCAAGTATCCTCGGTGGAGGTAATGGGTTCACAATGGCCCACCGTGTGTGCCCACTACATATCCATCGGCTTAGCAAGGACAAACGCTGTGAGGAGCATGGCGGGGCAACAACACAATATGTGCGCGGTGATTTAAACAACTCTAGATTCCAATGGACACATGGATAAATAACAAGTGAGTGGCGAGTGACCTTTTGTGGACTTTTGACCTTCGGGCCCATCCCCAACCACCATAGAAGATGTAAAATGACACTTACGAGCCCCTTCCCGGGACCCCCATTGACAACGGACCAATATACTATCAACTCTTCTTTATATCATTGAACCATTGAGTTGTTTCGTGATTCGATCACACTGAACTATATTTGCGTTTCGCAATCTCCATTGCAACTCGTTTATTGACATTGGTAGATCGACATTGTGAGCAAAAAATAGTACGACTTAGGATGCGGACCATTTTGACATGGTATCAAAACATAGGAGGAACGTGCACGCAAACGGAAAGGTTGATCCACCGCTCACGAGTTTCAAGACCATTTAAGAAGAGTCTCCATATGTGATTCCACAAATGGTCTCAAATACATTTCAAAAACTCATGGGGGTGCCCACCGTCGCAAGCGGTCGCAGGCGGTCGCAGGCGGTCGCAAGCGCTTGAGATGCCCTTTTTTGGCCAAAAACCCCCTTTTGAGGGCTCCACGCAATTGTACTATGGCTTGACCCCTCAACGCACATATTTTCTTGTGCTCTTTGCCATGAAAGTAGTTTTCACCACATTTTTATTTTAACCGAAAAAAACAGTTTTGTACCCGAAAGTAACAATTGCATAGGTAGATGACGTCATAACTATGAAAAAAAGTGACGATGGGGTGTAAAGATCGAAATTTTGCTGCTGTGGTAAATTGGTTCCTATTCCCATTGTTGATGTCCGTCGTCGTGCACGTGAGGCCCAAAAAGCATTTCGTGACCTTCATGTAAAAGCCTGGCGCAAAAATGGGTATCTTCCAGTGGCTTCACAATTTGATGTGCCGGTTGGCTGCGTCTTGCGTTCTTGTCATGGCCATCATCTAGCACCCAAGGAAGAGGGATACAATGAACACGCCGTCTCAAGGTCTCTGGCGTTGCAAGGCATCTTGAATGTTCGAAAAGATAGGATTGAGCGCACGCGCAATGCCCTACAAAAGGCGGCTAAACAAACAAAGGGGGCAAGCGACGGATCCAATGGAAGCTACCAAGGTGCGTGTTCATCGTGCCAAGTGGCAAAAGGCCAAGGCTGCCTGCATCCAGCCACTTGTGTTGACAAGGAGGCAGGCAACAAGCCATTGCTACTATTTAGTGCAAGAGACAATTGTGATATGTCTTTCCTTCAATGGGTTAATGCATTGCACACTTGGAGGGACGGAGGGAGGGAGGCCGGGCGGGCTGGAGGGAGTGGGGAAGCGAGTGTATGGGTTATGCCATCCGTAGACATGTACGAAAATTTTCTTAAGCAGTCGCAAGCGGTCGCAGGCGGTCGCAGGCGGTCGCAGGCGGTGGGCACCCCCCATTCGTGATGATCCTTGCATGCTAGCTTTTTCGCTCCTTGATTTAAAACATGTGCCTCGTACATGGCACATGTTCTCATTTGCTTGGTTTAACCCTAGTGCATGCACGAAACACGACAGCTCAATGCCATAAACTGCTTGCCTCAGGCACTCGGGCATATTACAACTATGAGCAGTGACACTCAAAGCAACCGTCGTAGCAAGCGGAGTCCGAAGTTCAAACGTTCCCACCGCACTACCTTGTTCACATATTCATTGTTTGCACAAATTTTCTTGCTCGGCGACACTCACATTTACTTGCATCCACCGGTTTCAAAAAAAAACACACCACGTTCAAGTTCAAGGGACTAATCTCGTGTCGCTTTGAATGCCAACAAGGTGCACGACAATTCTTCAAGAACCAGCCCAGTCGAAGTTTGTGGTGCGAGAATAAATTGGTTGTTGACAAAAATTTCTCGCGTAAACCCGGCAATGTGACTATTGGGCTATACATTCTTTGCCCATCGTTGTTCAAGATTCTCAATGTTTCTGCAAGACAGTAGTGGACATGGGGAAATATGGCACCGAAACAATATGTTGGGTGGATGGCTATGGGTTCCATGGCACCTATGAATCACCACTTCTCTCCCTTGCCGGAGTTGCCTCCGCTTCCTCCCAGTTTCATATTGCCTCCGGATGTGTTTGCTCTATTTTTCCAAGGTCCCATGCAAGATGAGAACTCCGCCAAGCGGCCGAGGTTGATGTAGTTTCATGAATCGCTATTTCTTGTGTTGTTGCTCATGCATTGCATGCTTGGTTGTTCGTCTCTCCTTCGGTGACAACCCGGTCTCTTATTAGGAACCCAGTTGCCAACATGAGGTGCCCGGTGACAACCCGGTCTCTTATTAGGAATTAATTAGCAGTACACGAAGCACAACGCAAAAATCCTCTTCAGTGATGCATCATAACACAGGCTGCAGTACAACAAATGTGAGCAAATGTTCGCTGCATACCAACCATAGTGTTTCGCCCTACAATTTTCGGATTTTCACGTTAGATATAGCTTCAACCGCAAATGAGCCATGCATATCTCCGGCATGGGCCCCCCCTGTTGGGGGGGCCCCTGGTGGCTGGTGTGCATGTGGCAGTGTCTAAGGACACTGGACCTCTTATTTGTTACCGGTCTTCTATTTGGCACGCTAGAGTAGAGCGTTTGAAGCTTAAAGCTTAGCGGAACCGGGAGATGTGGACACTAGGAGATAATTGGCTCAACAGGCCTGAGCGCAGTAATGTAGCAAGGCATGCTTGCACTAGGGTAAGGGTAAGTGGCAAATGACGTTACTGAGCTGTTCCTGACGGTTGACGACTTCTCCGCGGGAACGGACGAGGAAGGAGGCGCAATCGGGGTGGTGCACAGGTCTGAGAAAGACCTCGTTAAGCCAGAATGGGGGACAGATTGGTGAAAAACGCAATGGCGAAAGGTGAAACGGGACTCGGCCCCCTTGCACGCGCGACGTTGCACGAGAATTGCACCAAATCACAACGGTTCAAAAAGTCTTTGTAGCGATTCTCACAATACTAATTCTACCAAAAACCACCAGTGTGTGCATAATCCTCGAGCCTTGCTCCCCCTGGTCACCCACATTGATGGGCAAAATAAGCGCTAGGTCGCATGAGAACCGACCCGTATGCCGGTCGTTGCACTGAATTTCTTAAATCGGCTATTTTTCCGCCCTTGGCTTCCTCTTTGCCCAACGGTGTACAATTCAGCCCTACGTGCTCCCCCCTCCCCTTGCCCCTTGCACCCTTGCCGTTCTGGTAGTTCAAGGGATGTGGCATGACAGCTGGGCGGAGGGTTGGGGGCGGGGATTTTCTGGGACAGACCTTCCCCGGTAGGTCATTGCATGTCATTTTGTTCCAGTATACCAAAAAAACCCGATTTCCTGCTCGTTTGGGCCATCTGAGTGATTCTGTAGGCCTCAAAATCGAAGTCGCGGAATCAGCTACCGGGCCTTTCTGGACCGTTGTGATTCAAAACCACTCAACTCATTCAACTACCAAAACCGGATACTAAGTAAAGAACCGGGATGAGTAGTAAGGCACCAATCCCATGAAAACTCTGCCCCAACGTGTGCGGAGACGACGATGATCCGCTTCAGTCCTCGGGCTGCTGGGAGTTGCACGGTGCGTGCAGAGAGAAGGAGAAAAGGCGACCACTTTAGCACAAAACCACACTCAGACGAGCCTTCGGTTCATGATCCTATTTTCCTTCCACCTACCTAGGCCCTTCCGATCTCAAAGGCCATGCAAAATGATTCGCCATTGCGATTCCCGCTTCAAGCCGACTTTGCAATGCACACAAGTTCTCTGCCATGATGTCTTATGTACCTCACCCTACATTCTCCCACAGAAGAGTGTCATCGTAACCGATGGAAACGCTAGGTGAACCTTGGGTCTACCACTACGATGCGTGTGCTTCCACGCGAACACCTAAGAATTTTTGTTTGCGTTCGTCCATAGTCTGTGGCAGGATCGATGGAATGGATCTTCTAATCCGAATACACCCAAACTACGGGGGCATCCTCCGTTTCGCCATTAGGCATGTAGTCATTTGCATTTGCTCGTTGCCTTTGGCATTGCACGTTTACCCCACTTCATCATGTTCGATAGGAGTGTTTTATTTTGATTCGCTTGTGTCACCCTATTATCATACATATTGTGAGTTCTCTGAGCCGAATTGCATTGCTTCGCATTGCGTTGTACTTTGTGCGATTTGCGTGTAGAATCGGGGATGGTTGTTGAGCACTGCACCATGAGGACGTAGTAGCCTTCCCAACATGACTACATTGTACCTCCACCCCCCACATAGCTCAAAGGCCGCATACTTTCCGTGGTTGGTTTAGCTAACTCGCCCGCCCACAACATTTTAAGTTCGTGATCACGAAAGTTGCATTGATTGTGGCTGCAGTGATAAAACGGGCACCCAATTGGCTCGTTGCACAAGCAACTCTTGTTTTGACACCCATGCTACCCAAACTCTTCAAATTTCGGCGACATGGGGCGATCCAAACTTTTTGGATCAATTTGAAGCCGATGAATGTACTCGGTGGATGGGGCACCTCTATTGTGCACGCTTGCATCGTGTTTGAGAAAAATCTCTCCACCATTGAAATGCACCATGGTTGTCTTGTGCAATCGCGAAATAGAAAGCATTGACAAAAAAACCTTGTGATGTTGAACCAACCGCATGAGTGGTGCGCCCAATCTATTTCGCCACAATCGGCTTCTAAGGATTTTCGCGGAGCCGCCCGATGGTCAAGGCTTTACTCTTCCTCTAGTTTCCGTGCTTGTCTTAATTTGCTCTTAAGCACCACTTTTGCCTTCACGCATGCATTTGTGAGTAGTTTTGCTATTGCACACGTGTTGTCCATCACTAGCATGTGGTTTGCTCCTTTTGATGACAATAGTAAACACGACGGCAACGGTAACGACAAAAGCAAAGCGGCAACCGGCCAAGGGGCTACGTGAGCTCCACCCCTCCCGATACGACCTACCTCGATCGACCATGATAATGGTGTGCATAATGCTACATGTTGAGCTAGCAACGCGAGCAACGAGCACCATGGCGGTAGCCACAAGGCAGCAACGAGCACCACTAACTTTTTTTCAATTGATGCTTTTTTAAGCCGTTGAACCTTTGTTGTGCACGGACCTTTGTTGTGTTGGTGAACCACCGTATTTGTTGAGTTTTGTGACCCACAACATATGTGGAGGGTCAAGCATTCAAGAGGGAAGTGGATTTTGAGGCGTAACCGACAGCCGGGCGGCAGTGCCATGCTCGCCCTTTCCTTGTGCGCAGTCGCTGCATGCTCTCAAGATGAGCTTCTCCTCTCTATCCGACCGCTTCTCCATCATCAGCGAGCGAGAGCCTGTGGCCCGCAACCCACGTGCAGGGAATAACGTGGCCCGCGTAACTGCACGCCGGGCCCTCCAACAAGCCCAGGACCGCCAACGCCGCCGCGGCGCCCAAGTTGGGGCAATGCGCCAGCCTCAAGGGATCATGACGTCCGCCCCAAACACCCCTCGGCAACAACAAATGACGCAGCCGGTCGGGGGAGGAGTGCGAGCCCAAGTGCGGCTGCAACAGCAAAGATTGCGGCAACCGCTGCAGCCGCGCGCGCAGCGGGTGCAGTTGCGGGCTGAGGGGGTCCGCACCCAGCGTGTTGCGCGCCCGCAATACGCAGCAGTGGGCGTGAAGCGCGCGAGGGTGCGGATCACACGTGGGGGCTCGGCAGCCGTGGGACAACGTGGAGCGGGGGCGGGGATGCTGCGTGGCGCCTCTACCTCAGGCGTCCGCTTGCAGAGCCGCGTCCGTCCGTCCATTGCAACGGCGCGAAGGTATGGACGCATGCACGTCTTTCTTTGGGGCAACTATGGATGGTGTGCGCGCGCGAGGCGAATATCAAAGCATGGTGGACTTACAAAATAAGGAACACTGGCAACGTCTGCTAACCGTAGCACCCGGATTTCGGTCTCAATTCCGTAAAGATGCATTGATTCAAGCATTCCGATCAGTGAGGGAATATGTGTTACATGCGTCACTGACACAAGTGCAGGGTGAAGCCAAATTTGGGCCACAGTATGACGTGAAGTAAATTATATGTATCTCTGACGGTCACCAATCCAAAAAGTTGACATTGGTTCATACATACACACACACACACCCACCCACACACACACACACACACACACACACACACACGGGGGGCTGAGAATGCACGTCACATAAAAACCGACGGAACACACACTGCACACACCACACACACGACAGACACCACACATAGACACACGGAAGAAAAACCACACACGCGCGCGCACACACACACACACACACAAAATGCAACAATGCACAGCAGAAAAGTCGAGTCTCAACAAGACATGTAACCATCAGAAAGTGATGGTACGTCGCCGAGTCCAATGTGACGTCATGAAATTCCGTTGCAAATTGAATAGCATGGTGAATTTTTGGACCACAGATTGCATCAACACACACACACACACACACACACACACACACACACACACACACACCCATTGAACGTGACAAATAGGCCACCCCCCCCCCCACACACACAGGCACACACACACACACACACACAGCATTTCACAAACAACACCGTCACCCCCCACTGGAGCTAGTGGCATTGGTGGCAACACCATGGAAAGATCTTCAGCTCCAAGTGCAGCCAATGGCAAAGAGCATGGTTATTAGCTGTTGACCGAAGCGGTCATACGGCCGCATGGTGGGGGCCAGAACTTGAATGGGGATTGAGCATCCTATGTCATCCAAATGCTATCTCATGCACAGCATCGAATCGGGTACAACTAACTTCCGTTGCATGTTGTTATAATCTTCGGGGCCAGAAGACGCGACACGTGAAGGTTTTTTTGTGTGTGCGGCCTTTGTGGTATTATTTTATGTTAAGTACCCCGGGATGTATAGTGACGAATAGACCCTTGGTGCAGTGACTTGCCCCTCACAGAAATGAGCAATGTCAGTGAGACGTCACACCAAGGTGCTCGCTGATGGAGAGGGAAAACTTGGATGAACCCAAGTTGAAGTGAGTCCGGAGCACCATTCGTCTATGGTAACAATATCGGATATCTTTGTACACTTTTTTTGTGTGTGCGGCCTTTGTGGTACTATTTCTTGTTAAGTACCCCGGGATGTATAGTGACGAATGGACCCTTGGTGCAGCGACTTACCCCTCATAGAATTCAGCGATGTCAGTGAGACGTCACACCAAGGTGCTCGCTGATGGAGAGGGAAAACTTGGATGAACCCAAGTTGAAGTGAGTCCGGAGCACCATTCGTCTATGGTAACATAATCGGATATTTTTGTACACCACATCCCCTAACGTACACCCCTGAAGTTGCTTCCCATGTTGATTTTGTATCAGTGATACACACTTCCACTCACTGATCTGGATGCTTGAATCAATGCAATTGATGGAATGTGAATGACCAACTTCCCAACATATTCTTTGTTGTACCCCGGTCTTCTTCCTTTTGCATTGTTGCATTGTGTGTAGGTGTGTGTGTGTGTGTGTGTGTGTGTGTGTGTGTGTGTGTGTGTGTGTGTGTGTGTGTGTGTGTGTGTGTGACTTACCTCTCATAGAAGTTAGCGATGTCAATGAGACGTCACACCAAGGTGCTCGCCGATGGAGAGGGATAACTTGAGTGACCATATCAAACATTGTCTTCATTTTATTGGAATCTTATCCTTCAATCAATAAGTGTAAATCTATTACCATCAAAGGTAAATGGTGCTCAGGACTTACTGCAAGCCTAGACTAGCCTAGACTAAGGCTACATGATACTTGGCGTGGACCCTAACATGTTCCCCCATAACAATACCCACACATATACCGTACTGACACACACACACACACACTCACTCACTCACTCACACACAGTGCAGCAATGATGCATGAACCGAACCAATAGCGGTAGATATGGGAGTCATATAGTAAAAAAGTAGGAGGTAACAGTAGGCACACTGTTGAACAGACATGTATGATACACATGCCCCCCCCCCCCCCACAAGCCTTTGGCAATACCCCAAGGCTGGTCAATCACTTCCACAGGCATGATGGTAATAGATTTACACTTATTGATTGAAGGATACGATTCCAATAAAATGAAGACAATGTTTGATATGGTCATATCATACATATCCGTTCAACAGTGTGCCTACTGTTACCTCCTACTTTTTTCCTAAACGACTCCCATATTCCTTTGGCTACCCCCGAAAATGTTCCCCAACGCGCTACATCAACCCCCCATTTTTTGTTGGTAAAATGGGTTTTTGAGTGTGCTGAGACCGTTTAAAATGTCGGGTACCTCTAAAAAACCTGTTTTTTTTATGTGAAATGGAAAATGTTCCCACATGTTCCCCCAACATGTTCCTAGATGTTCCCCAACACACTGCTCGTCGTTCTCGGCGTCCTCAACGAGCAGTGTGTTGGGGAACATCCGTGTGTAACCGGGTACAAA
Source organism: Eutreptiella sp. 'Long Island Sound 2002' (assembly GCA_964036045.1). NCBI lineage: Eukaryota > Euglenozoa > Euglenophyceae > Eutreptiales > Eutreptiaceae > Eutreptiella > Eutreptiella sp. 'Long Island Sound 2002'. The sequence goes on along the minus strand of OZ038393.1, from coordinate 1,988,208 downwards.
ACGCGGGTACACGTGTTCCCCAACAATAGTACGTACCCCTATGTCGTTTGCGACGTTGGGAACGTCCGGGAACGTGGGTACAAAACGTGGGTACACGTGTACCCGGTGTTGCACAACGTTCCCAACGACGGGGAACAAGCGGGTACACGTGTACCCGCGTTTTGTACCCGGGTACAAAAAGTGTTCCCATGCGTTGCGGTGTAGAACGTTCCAGACGCCGGGGACGTTCTACACGCTGGGGAACATCTTTTGTACCCGGGTACAAAAGCGGGTACAAATGTTCCCATGTGTTCCCCAGCGTTGCCAACCGCCTGCGTCCTCGACGTTCTACAGCGCGCCCTGTTCCCCAACGAGCATTTTCGGGGGTACCAGTGTACACCCCGTACCCGGTAGCCAAAGGAATATCTACCACTATTGGTTCGGTTCATGCATCATAGGTGCAGTGTGTGTGTGTGTGTGTGTGTGTGTGTGTGTGTGTGTGTGTGTGTGTGTGTGTGTGTGTGTGTGTGTGTGTATGTGTGTCAGTACGGTATATGTGTGGGTATTGTTATGGTGGAATATGTTAGGGTCCACGCCAAGTATCATGTAGCCTTAGTCTAGGCTAGGTTGGCCAACGCCCGGGTGGGGGTGGGCCATGGTAGCCAAACATACCATGCTGCGGAGGTGGCACATGCCCCCCCCCCCCCCCGACAAGCCTTTGGCAATACCACAAGGCCGGTCAATCACTTACATGGGCACAAGCGGGCAGACGACATGGTTGGGCTCAAGAGCACAGAGCGTGACGCCAAGGTAGTTGCCGGTGCCCTCCTAGGAGGTAAGGATGCACCAGCCCTCGGCTTGGACATCGCCAAAATGCACATCACATGCACCTAAAGCCAACGGGTACGCCATGGTGTAGCATCTGCGCATATGAACAAATCAGCCTACCTGTCCCCTTGGAGAGGGCCTATATCCATTCGCTGTGCCACCACATGCACCTGCACATCTTTTCTCGGCAAGGGATGCGGAAGCTCATGGTTGCACCTGCCGTTGCAACCTACAGGGCGTCCACGTTGGGGAGGTTGAATTCCCTGGGCGGAATACCCCCTAGCCATGTGTAACCCCGAGGCGGTTGGGATGGTCCGGTTTCTAGCGGTGCTCTCCATATTGAGGCCCCTTGTAGAGGTGATAATGTCCCCTGGGGGGTAGATACCACTACCATGGTCAACTACACTAGATAATTGCACCATGACAGCCCCCATTCACATGCTTCCACATGCTAGGACTTGTGCTAGGTGCAATGTAAAAATAGCGCACGGTGCAAATACACCCCCAAGGAGGTGGTGTACAGGGGGCTTGTATAGTGGGGCATTGGGGGTGCCAAGTCCTCACCTGCAGCACATCGGCGTGGGGGGTTGGCCCTCGCTCCAAACGTGTGCCCATGTCCAGCGTGCAAGGTTCCTATGGGGCCGGGACATTGAACCCACGCTTGCCCCTAGCCACACTTGTTCCCGCCTGCGGCACACTTGTGGTACGGCTACAAGGTCGCTGTTGGTATGTGGGAGGTATGGATACAACAGCAATGCTGCTGAAGGGATATCCTAGCCCACCAACTTGCGGCAGGGGAGGGGGGGTGGCCAGTATTTGGACGGGATCCTTGCACGCTACTTCCCTCCCATGAGCCGGGAGGCATCCCAACCAGTGGAATAGTGAATATTAGTGCAATGACCCCGAGGGCATTCTCCGTCTAGGCATGGCTGAGCCTGTCTCCGCGTTGTCTCCTCTACTGGCTGGTACTGGCCCCATCTCCACAGCTGGACCCCGACCCCCCCCCCCCGGTGTTGTTGACACCCTTTTGGCTTGAATTCTGGCCCCGAGCCCCAAGTATTACTGGTAGGGCATTTATGCCACAATGCACTAGGGCCTTGGGGCCTGTTTCGCCTTGAGCACACATCGCTATGCGCTTGCTGGGGCACACCTGACTGACATGATTGGTGTCCCGCAAGAGTGAGCTGAGCAAGTCGTTCCCAACACTAGCATGAGGAACAGATACAAAACATGGACTTGGTACCCGACCATGTAAGGGTAACATGGCCACAAAGAGGCCGTGATGGCGGATCACCCTCCTACAGTCCTACCCCCCTTGAGGCTCATACATCTCCACATACGGGATGTCAAGCAGTGACAATGATCCTCCTCCTCCCATGCTTGTGTGTGTGTGTGTGTGTGTGTGTGTGTGTGTGTGTGTGTGTGTGTGTGTGTGTGTGTGTGTATTATTTTTTTTTCAACCGAAAGACGTCCAGGACAGCTGTGCTATTCTTTCAACCGCTTTTCTTGCTTTGTTCTTGTCTCGTGGTTCCCTGTGTGTGTGTGTGTGTCACGGTGCATCCCCCGCGATGCTTACCCATCTCTGCCCATCACCTGTGCTGCAGAAAAGGCGCCTATTGGCGTCGGACATGCTCTGTCTTGTTTGATGATCCAACTGACGAGGATTTTGACACTCGGAACCTGATTTGTGCCCGTTTGTCTTGCAATCGTGTGTGTGTGTGTGTGTGTGTGTGTGTTGCCAGAATTGCCAAGGGCGTGACCTCATGGTGGTTGGGGATGTAACCATGGGGGGGGGGGGGGTGGCTGGGCTAACACGCAACCTGGGGGGCGGTGTTGCTATGAGGTCTACCGCCCGACTAGGGGGGATCCCAGCGGGTTTGGTGGTTACGGATTGTCCGCTCCGCAGAGCCCCAAGCCGCCGGCCCCAAGAAACTTGGGGAGCGGATTTGATCGTGATCGATTGGCAGGGCGGACTCCCGGCCTGGTGACTGGTTTGGGTCTTTAGTTATGGCCCGCCACACCACTGTGTGGGTTTATATGAGATGTGGGTCCCGCATGATTGCCGGGGGGCCAGCCGCCCGCGCGACACGATGATGGCCACACTCTGCATGGCTAGGTTCCAAGCCTGGGTCTCGTACCACGGACCAGGGCTGGCACTGCGACTAGCACGGTGATCAGCCCGGGCACTCCCTGACCTCAGGTACGTTCCCAGCCGGAATATGCGCCGAGGGAGGGTTTGCCTTACCGCGTACCGGCACCTTGGACATGAGGGCAGTACGGCGGGGTGTGGGATTAGGCGACGGACCAGGTGCCCGTGACCCGCCGGTCAAACGATGCCCTTCGGTAGTACCTGGCAGGCTAAAGGCTCACAACTGTGTGACGGTGTCCCCACCCCGTTGGGGGGGGGGTGGCAGCTGGACCGGAAGTGGTGCCGGATTCCCTGCCTCGCCCCCCCTCCAAGGCTCCCGAGTGGTACCCGCTACACACGGTCGGGGTGTTATGTGGGTCAGGGATCCATAGGGAGGAGACAAAAAGGAGAGCCGTAGCCACGATGCTGATCCGGACTGGGTACGCCTGCGTGGCTGTGATCTAACAACCTCTGCGAGGTGATTCTATTGCACAAACCAACCTTTTGACCCCCCCCCCCCCAATTTGCGTATCACTACCTCCATTTGCCATCCCCCCCCCCTCCCCCTTGGCTGCCGTGCTGGCAGGAGGGGGTCGGGCCGCGGGGGGACCCCAACATATACAGCCCAAAACAAGCCCCACGTCCGCAGTCAGAGCCCCCCCCACCCATCGCTGGGTTCTGGATTGGTGGGGATCTGTAGGCACCATGGGGTTGGTGAGCGGGTGCGCCCTACCGGGGGACCACATCTCCTCCTCCTCCTCCTCCTCCTCCTCCTCCTCCTCCTCCTCCTCCTCCTCCTCCTCCTCCTCCTCCTCCTCTGTTTTGGTCATGACAAAAGTGTGTGTGTGTGTGTCTGTGTGTGTTTATGTGGTGATGGACAGGCTGGGATTGTTGTTTGTGCCGTCTGCATGGGCCTTGCTCCATGTCCACCCACCCAGGGCTCCATCTCCAATTTCTTTTGTGCCAGGAATTTGCTGTCCCAACGCCTGCAACGCCGCCAGGGCAAAGGGACCCTTGCCACAAGAGGGCAGGCCCAGCAGACACAAGCTACCGGCCCGTTGTTGCGTCGTGCACGCCAGCAGGCAGCACGGCAGGGGCAGGCCGTCAGCCCTGGCCAGGGCCGTTTCACGGTGGTGCGTGCGGGCGAGCAAGGCTCCCAAAACAGGTTCTCTTTCTGCTCTGACCAATGCACCCCGGAATTGGTGGGGGTGAGTGAGTACGTGGGGAAGGAGGCGACGTGCATCAGAGGGTGGTTGGATGGAGGACACAGGGTGGGAGGCCGGAGAGAGGGTGGGAAGAGAGGGAGAGATGGGAAGGGGTGAGGGTGGGCACCAGGAATGAGTGAGTGAGTGAGTGAGGGAGGGAGGGAGGGAGGGAGGGAGGGAGGGAGGGAGGGAGGAAGAAGAGAGGCAGAGGAGAGAGAGAAGGGAGGGAGAGCACAGGGTGGCATGGACGAGAGAGTGTGGGAGTGAAGGAGAGAGGGAGGGAGGGAGGTGTTAGTGAGGGATACACACACGTATACGTCGCATGGTGTATACAGGCCCCGCTCTGGGATATACCAAAGGGCAGGTTGAAAATCTGGTGACGTCGTCGTGATATCAGGCCGGTCCTGCCATAGGGCAGCACCGTCCTTCTTCCTTCGTAGGTCGAGATCACTGCTGTGCGCCTGTCCCCAATTGGCGTTGAACATGCTTTGTCTTGTTTGACTGTCCAAGTGACGAGGAATTTGACATTCAGACCCGGCGTTGTGCTGCTCGTCTGTTTGTTTGCAATCGTGTGTGTGAGCGACGGGAAGGATGGAGCTGAGATGGAGGGAGAGATAGGAGGGAGGAGATGAGGAAGAGAGCGCAGGGCACACGGTGGCAGGGAAGACCGGGGCAGGGCCGGCCGTGTCGCCCGAAGTCGTTCCTGCTTTTCTCTGTTCACCCCCCCCCCCCCTTGGCATGCTTCTGGGTCATCGCTGGCGGTTGGCGGTCAGCCGCGGAGGTTTAGCTGTCCCACGCGAGTGCCCTACAGCTGCATGGAAGCAGAAGTTGTCCAATACTCCTTCGTTCCTGGGAAGCCAGTTGTGTTCCCTTTGGCCGGGTCTCAAGGAGTCACATTCTTTCTTTCTCTTTCACGCCGTTGAAGACTGCGCGTAACTGCGAAGACTGCGCGTAGCTGCCTTGCATGCTGCGATTTGTACCCACAGCAAGTCAGGAGGGGCTGTGGCTGCAATGGCCCTATAATTGTCGCAGTTGAGCAGCTGACTATTGTGTATGTAGGGGAGCCCACGGTCATGGCTGCGTGGTCAGCCACATATCCAGAGTGTCGTAGGTCCCTGGTTTGAGTCCCGTGGAGCCCGATGCGACTGGCTATCCGAGGCGACAGGGTCTCTCGGGTGCCCGGTACGCCACCTCTATCTCTACCGACCCATGGCGCTAGTTCCCCTGGATTTAGTCCCTTCTCGTACCCAGTGCTACCTCTCGCCCAGACGATGCGAAAGGCAGGCATGGCTGACCACGCAGCTGTGGCTGACCACACAGCCATGGCTGACCACACAGCCATGGCTGACCATGCAGTCATGGGCTGATCACAGTCGTGTGGTCAGCCATGACTGCATCGCCGCCGTAACCGCGTGCGCAGCCCTGACTGCGTGTTCAGCCCTAGCCGTATGTTCAGCCATGACTGTACGACTGAACGTGCATCTCAACCGTAGCTGTGATGTGGCATGGGGCCTTGCGCCGCCCTGACCCATCCCTGAACTCATTGTTTGCGTGCTCTCTCAGGAACAACCGTGGCCAACGCAGCATTCAAAGCAAGCGCGGCCAGATGGCCAACGGCCGAGGCCAGGGCAAGGGCCAAGGGCAGGGCAAGGGCCAAGGGCAGGGCAAGGGCCAAGGGCAGGGCAAGGGCAAAGCAAGGAAGCAGGCCCAAGGCAAAGGTGGCAAGGGCGGTAAGGGCCAGAAGGGCGGCAAAGGCCAGCCGAAGCAGACCAAAGAGGGCCTGGATGCCCAACTGGACAAGTTCATGGCGGCCCCATAACCAAGAGTTCCGTTTCAGAATGATGGTTCCTCGACAGCAGGTGGCAGTTCACCGACGGCAGTTGGCTATCAACCGGCAGCAGTTGATGGTCAGTGGACGCCGGTTGGCCAGGAGCGGCAGTTTCTGATTGGCCGGCACTGTGGCAAAGTCCGACAGCTTTTGTTGCTTTTTTGACATGGATAACAGCCCTGCCGTCCCCCCGACCCCGGCCCCTGCCGCCCTGCAGGCAACCCCAGCAGGCAGCTCGCTGTCCCTCTTTCCATGTTCCTGCTCCCCCGCACCCGTTGGTCATGCCCTCGGGGCTCACCTCAACCTTGGGCATTTTCAAGTGGCAGCCCAACCCTTAAGATTCTTTGCAGCCGCTGTTGCTGGCCCTTTTGTCCCCTCCCCAAACAACACACGAGACCATCTTGTAGCACTGTCGGGTCAGCGGGTCTGGAAACAGTGACCCCTGTCCTTGGACCCTTGGCTTGATTTGGAGGCGAAGTCTGGGTGCATGGAGCTGACACTGATGATTGCATGCGTACTGTATGCGTGCCAGAGGAAACCAGCAAGCAGCCCTCTCAAGCGCCACTAGTATAATATCAGCCCCGTATAAAGCCACAAGTCCCACATCAGAATCAGGCAGGGATCACGTATGTGCGCACTCGCTCTGGGGAGGTGTTGAACAAAGCAAGATGACCTGCAAACCTTTCGTCCCGGACGTTCTCGGGACGGCTCGTCGCCGAACGCAGTTGGCGGTGGCCCCAGTTCGGGATACTTGTAACCGCTGGCCTCTCTGTGATGTTTTTTTGTGCGGAAGAAGGTCAAATGAGCCCCAGCTGTCGACACACACCGCACCGCACCACACAGCACAGCGCAGCGCACAACACAACACAACACAAAAGAACGCAACACAACACAGCACAGCACAGCACAGCACAGCACAGCACAGCACAGCACACCACAGCACGGCACGGCACAACACAACCCAACACAGCACAGCACAGCACAGCACAGCACAGCACAGCACAGCAGAGCACAACACAACACAGCACAGCACAAGCAGAGCATAGCACAGCACAGCACAGCACAGCACAGCACAGCACAACACAGCACAACACAACACAACACAACACAACACAACACAACACAACACAACGCAGGGAAACACCGCACCACACCACAGCACACCACACAACACAACACAACACAACACAACACAACACAACACAACACAACACAACACAACACAACACAACACAACACAACACAACACAACACAACACAACACAACACAACACAACACACCACACCACACCACACCACACCACACCTCACCACACCACACCACACCACACCACACCACACCACACCACACCACAACACAACACAACACAACACAACACAACACAACACAACACAACACAACACAACACAACACAACACAACACAACACAACACAACACACCACACCACAACAAAACACACCACACCACACCACAGCCCAGCCCAGCCCAGCCCAGCCCAGCCCAGCCCAGCCCAGCACAGCACACCACAACACAACACAACACAACACAACACAACACAACACAACACAACACAACACAACACAACACAACACAACACAACACAACACAACACAACACAACACAACACACCACACCACACCACACCACACCACACCACACCACACCACAACACAACACGACACGACACGACACGACACGACACGACACGACACGACACACAACACGACACGACACGACACGACACGACACGACACGACACGACACGACACGACACGACACAACACAACACACCACACCACACCACACCACGCCACGCCACGCCACACCACAGCCCAGCCCAGCCCAGCCCAGCCCAGCCCAGCCCAGCCCAGCCCAGCCCAGCCCAGCACAACACAACACAACACAACACAACACAACACAGCACAACACAACACAACACAACACAAAACAACACAACACAAAACAACACAACACAACACAACACAACACAACACAACACAACACAACACAACACAACACAACACAACACAACACAACACAACACAACACAACACAACACAACACAACACAACACAACACAACACAACACAACACAACACAACACAACACAACACAACACAACACAACACAACACAACACAACACAACACAACACAACACAACACAACACAACACAACACAACACAACACAACACAACACAACACAACACAACACAACACAACACAACACAACACAACACACCACTCCGCTCCCGTACCTAATCAGAGAGAACCGAAACAATACCGGCTTTCGGAAATCGAACCGCTTCATCACAAGCTCTCAAAACAAAGAAAGCCTCACATTCCCACACAAGGAAGGTGTCTGGGCCCCAAGACACCGAGAAGAGAACCATCTCCCCTAACCTCCCCTCCCGAACCTAATCAGAGAAAAACCGAACCAGTACCGTCTCGGAAATCAAACGGCTTCTTCACATGCTCTCGAAACAAAGCAAGCCTCACGTCATACAAGGGTTATCCGATATCAACAAGGAGAATATCACAACATCAAAGGAATCAGAAAGCATCGGAGAAATAACCAAAAATCGGGACCGCCATCGGAAATCAGAGAAGTCATCGGAAATCAACAAGGACAACTGCATCATCAAAGGCTACTATCCTCAAACCAATCAAATCTAATCCCTGAGAACGGAATCAGTACCGGCTCTAGGAGATCGAACCACATCATCATCAGCTCTCAGAACACAGGAAGCCTCACATCATAAAGGAGTTATCGGAAATCAAGAAGGAGAACATCACAACATCCAAGGAGTCATCAGACATCGGAGAAGTCACCAAACTACAGGGCGGTCATCGGAAATCAACAAGGAGAACTGCATCATCAAAGGCTCCCATCCTCAAACCAATCAAATCTAATCCGAGAGAACCGAATTAGTACCGGCTCTCGGAAATCAAACCGCATCATCACAGGCTCTCAGAACAAAGCAAGCCTCACGTTCCCACACAAGGAAGGCGTATCAGCCCGAAATCATCCGAGAAGAGAACCATCTCTACTCCCCTCCCGTACATAATCAAAGAGAGCCAAATGAGTAATGGCTCTCGGAAATCAAACCGCATCATCAAAGGCTCTTAGAACAAAGCAAGCCTCACATTCCCACACGAGGAAGGCGTCTCAGCCCCAAATCGTCCGAGAAGAGAACCATCTCCCCTCCCCTCCCGTACATAATCAGAGAGAACCAAATGAGTACCGGCTCTCGGAAATCAAACCGCATCATCACCGGCTCTCACGACAAAGCAAGCCTCACATTCCCACACCAGGACGGCGTCTCAGCCCCAAGTTACCCAAGAAGAGAACCATCTCACCTTCCCTCTCCTCCCTAATCCGAGAGAACCAAATCAGTACCGTCTCTAGGAAATCAAACCGCTTGATCACAAGCTCTCAGAACATAGCAAGCCTGACATTATACAAGGGTTATCCGAAATCAACAAGGAGAATATCACTACATCAAAGGAGTCATCAAGCATCGGAGAAGTAACCAAAAATCGGGGCAGCCATCGGAAATCAGAGAAGTCATCGGAGATCAACAAGGACAACTGCATCATCAAAGGCTACTATCCTCAAACCAATCAAATCTAATCCCTGAGAGAACCGAATCAGTACCGGCTCTAGGAGATCGAACCACATCATCACCAGCTCTCAGAACACAGGAAGCCTCACATCATAAAGGAGTTATCGGAAATCAAGAAGGAGAACATCATAGCATCAAAGGAGTCATCAGACATCGGAGAAGTCACCAAACTACAGGGCGGTCATAGGAAATCAACAAGGAGAACCGCATCATCAAAGGCTTCCATCCTCAAACCAATCAAATCTAATCCGAGAGAACCGAATTAGTACCGGCTCTCGGAAATCAAACCGCATCATCACAGGCTCTCAGAACAAAGCAAGCCTCACATTCCCACACAAGGAAAGAGTCTCGGCCCCAAGTCACCCGAGAAGAGAACCGTCTCACCTCCCCTTATCGGGAATCAACAAGGAGAATATCACAACATCAAAGGAATCAGAAAGCATCGGAGAAGTAAATAAAAATTGGGGCAATCATCGGAAATCAGAGAAGTCACCAGAGATCCACAAAGACAACTGCATTATGAAAGGCTACTATCCTCAAACCAATCAAATCTAATCCCTGAGAACGGAATCAGTACCGGCTCTAGGAGATCGAACCGCATTATCATAAGCTCTCAGAACACAGGAAGCCTCACATCATAAAGGAGTTATCGGAAATCAAGAAGGAGAACATCACAACATCCAAGGAGTCATCAGACATCGGAGAAGTCACCAAACTACAGGGCGGTCATCGGAAATCAACAAGGAGAACTGCATCATCAAAGGCCCCCATCCTCAAACCAATCAAATCTAATCCGAGAGAACCGAATTAGCACCGGCTCTCGGAAATCAAACCGCATCATCACAGGCTCTCAGAACAAAGCAAGCCTCACGTTCCCACACAAGGAAAGAGTCTCAGCCCCAAGTCACCCAAGAAGAAAACCATCTAACCTCCCCTCTCCTCCCTAATCCGAACATGACAGCACAGCCCAGCCCAGCACAACACAACACAACACAACACAACACAACACAACACGACACAACACAACACAACACAACACAACACAACACAACACAACACAACACAACACAACACAACACAACACAACACAACACAACACAACACAACACAACACAACACAACACAACACAACACAACACAACACAACACAACACAACACAACACAACACAACACAACACAACACAACACAACAAAACACAACACAACACAAAACAACACAACACAACACAACACAACACAACACAACACAACACAACACAACACAACACAACACAACACAACACAACACAACACAACACAACACAACACAACACAACACAACACAACACAACACAACACAACACAACACAATACACCACAACACACCACACCACAACATGGCACAACACAACACACCACAACACACCACAACACACCACAACACACCACAGCACACCAGAATACAGCTCAGCACAGCACAACATGGCACCACAACACAACATGGGGGCATTGTGGGGATGGCGTACACCACCTCTATGCCACGGTCGTGGGGGGCCGCCGCCTCTCCCCGGCCTCGGCCATAAATGTGGTCACTACGCCGTTACACTGGACCACGGACCTCAACGTTTGCGTGGATGCGGCGGCGTAGGAGCGGCCGGAGCCGGACCTAACATGGCTCCTCCGCCGCCCCTTCTCCTTTCTCCCCCCGGTGACCTACCGGGACCAGTGCCAGCTATCCGCCACGGCGCTAGGTGACTAGTTGCAGGATCAAGCCTCAATTCTGGCGCGGGTTGGGTATGAGGCTCAGTGGGGAATAAACTACACGCCGGTGAGTGGCCTCCCCCTTGACTGGTTCAACAGTGACCAACAGCTCCATATACTGGCGCACCGCATGGACAACATCCCCACGATGACTGTTCTGGAGCACCGGTCCTCCCACCGCAACATGGTGCTGGACACCACGTGCCTCCTTTGTGGGGCGCAGCCTGAAACGGCGCCTCAGCTTTGGGCCTGCTCGGCCCAATCCCATGAGTGGGGGCCGGCTCGCCGGCGGCTCGCGGAGTGGCTAGATCAAAAGGTGGGGAGACGAGCCGTGTTGGTGCGCAACCAGCTGTGGGAGCCAGCTGTTATGGAGCAGTGGGCGGCGGCCTTGCGAACCCCCTCCATGCAGCGGGCCCACATGCAGTGCTCTGGCCCCCACACACTGGGGACAGAGTTCATATGCCACGTCACCGAGGAGTCCATCAGAGTTTGGTAATCCCACGCCAAGGCGCGAGCCACGTTGCTGAAAGCCCACCTGGGCCCGAGCAGCACAATGGCGTGGGTGTTGCAGGAGCTGCGCCTGCACTAGCCGGCGGAGAAAGAGGGAGTACAACGGGAACTTCTGGGCTGATAGCAGTCGCCTTGTGGGTGGCCTCCAGGTTTCCCCTACTCCCCTCTTTCAGCTGATATCCACACACATACACCCGGCGCGCGCGCTAGACACACAGCCCTCCCGTTTACCTGTACCCGTGGGTAGAAATCCCGGCCATTGCCTTCTGGTAACAGCGCCTTCGGCACACCACAACACAACACAACACAATACACCACAGCAGAACACAACACAGCACAGCACAGCACAGCACAGCACAGCACAGCACAGCACAGCACACCACAGCACAGCACACCACAGCACAGCACACCACAGCACAACACAGCCCAGCCCAGCCCAGCACGGCACCACAACGCAACACAGCACAGCACAACACAACACAACACAACACAACAAAAAAACAGCACAGCACAGCACAGCACAGCACAACACAACACAACACAACACAACACAACACAACACAACACAACACAACACAACACAACACAACACAACACAACACAACACAACACAACACAACACAACACAACACAACACAACACAACAGTTTAGGCCCTGGAACCCACCCAACAGCGGCGGCAGAATGCGACAGTCTAGGTCCCAACAGGCCCTTTGCACCCCCAAAACAATGGTCACCCGTGGGAGTGTGTGGTGTCCAGATGCTAGCTGGACCTCCCAGGCCACGCTTGGGCTCGGGCTCCGCGCTTGGGCTCCAGGGTCCACAGCTCTCAGCCCAAGTGCTGCGAAACTTCCAGGACCACCTGGCCCATGGCAGAGAGCACACTCCAGGGCTAAAACCACGGGCGAAATGCCTGAATACGTAGTGCACCACTTGATGGTCCGGAGTCAGATATGCCACTAATGTCCGGCTGGGAAACTGAGCCTCGTCAGGAATCAGCGCCACACCATGTGCAACTCAGTAATATCCGCTCGTCCTGCAACCTGCATTCGGTAGGAACCAGCTACGTGCTGTGTCTGATTCAGTTGGACCCAGCTCCTCCTGATCACGCCTGATTTGGCAGACGCCAGTGGCAAGTCTGTCCCTGGCCCTGCATTACAGTTCCCCCATCATGTGTGGCCGAGCACCCTCCAAACTTCGTGGTCTGGGAATGACCAAGTGTGAAGCCTCCGCCAGCGCTGGCAGGGGAGTGGGCGCCACGGGTATAGTATGCGGCAACTGTGAGCAGTTGGACAGACATCCTGCTCTCACCCACAAAAACTGCACCGCCCCCTGTACCCCACAGCCAACCTCAGTCAACGAAAGCAGGTCATCCAAAAGACGTGGCACTGGACATCCGTTGTGCTCATCCAGTGAGCATTTAGCTTTATGTAACATCCCTTCCAATAGCCCAAAGCCAGGAGGGGGCTCTATCCCCAGATGTCCACTGGTGCCCCCTGACGCCTTCAAGCACTTGGAGCAGTGCCCCGTCTCCTCCAAGACCCGTAGACCGTGAGATGAGGCATTCTCCAACAATTTGCATGAAGTTGAAAGGCCTCTGATCCATTTAGGCAGCATTGAGCCCGGTCGGACACAGTACACACATGTCCACCCTGCTGAGCGTCGACACTGGGTCTGCTTCGGCCGTAGGTGCTACGAGCGTCTGGCACTGGGGAACCGGAGTCTCGTGAGGAAGCAAAGCGTCCTGCATGAACCCAAAATGACGCACCACGTGCACCGGGTATGGTACTTGAACAAGGCGATACCACACGCTCACTTTTAAAACCGGGGTCTCCCCAGGAAGCAGAGCATCTGGCACAGAACCGGAGCCTCGCTAGGAAGCACAGCCTCTGGCACGGACCAGAGCCACATGTCGTAGCAGCCCCATACCATGGGTCTGACCCACCCTGCTGCACCCATAACTCAGTGGCACGTCCGCCCAAAAGTCCCTCCACGGCAGTCAGATGTTTCTGTTCGCACGTTGCAGCCAGTGATGTTCCGCAGTGCACAGTCACTGTGCCAGTGGGCTTCCCCAGCTTTGAGGCTGCCTGCTGGTGCTCTGTGCTGGTGTGCAACCTGGCCTCCAGCGGTCGCTGGAATACAGTGCAGCGAATCTAACAACCAGCACAAAACACCTTTCGCATGCTGCTATGCAGGGCACAGGGAGACACTTCCTGGACACAACCCTACATTGCTGAGGCTCTCCGTCCCTCAGGAATCTCCTTTTTGCTTTAATACTTATGACAGCTCCTTTTCGGTTGCAGAAGTGCGGTCACTAGACAGCCATCAGCAGTTGGCTATCAACAGACCGTAGAGTTCAAACAGACACCGGTTGGTCAGTAGCTGCAGTTTGCTGATTGGCCGGTGCTCTGTTGAGGTCCAGGACTGGCGCAGTTGTGACACAAAGAAATTTTTGAGGATATTTTCCTGAAGATGCCCTCTCTTACTCCCTCCCAGCTCTGCAACAGCGCTTCTTTGTCATGCATTGCTGTGTGCCCCCCCCAACCCGAAAACAGTTGCACCAAGTGTTCCATTGCGTGGACTGGGCCATACTTCCAGGTGTTTTTTTTTTGTCCTGCAGTATGCCGACCTTCTTTTTTTCTTGCTGTCTTCAAACATTTACGGGCCAATCCCCCCCCCCCCCCGCTCATTTCCCCGACCCCATCAGTAGTTTTGTGCCGTCCGTTTGGACCATCTTCTCCTGGACCCTTTCATGACGGCAAAGCTCCAAATCTGAGACCGTTGAAGAGGGCCGTGTTTGGCACCCTTGATTCCAGCTGCAGACAGCACCCTGCATTTCAGGGAACCCAACAACCGAATAGATCAGGGATTCAGAGAGCATGTGCAATGCAATTCGTGTGTGGCATACTGAAAACGGATGAGACTGATTGAAATACATATATGAAGCGATATAGAGGCAGCAGTGGAGGGACGCATGATAGAAATTACCGAGCGAGTGTGTGCACGCCGTCAGGTGAGTGAGGGAAGGATGGCCGGAGAGATGGATGGTGGGAAGGAGGGACAGACGAAGCACGGGAGGGATAACGGGAGTGAGGGAGGGCTGGAAGGAGGGAGGAAGGTTGGTGTGTTGGAGGGAGGGACAAAGGGAGGGACGCAGGATGGCAGGGAGGAGATGCACGTTCATGTGAACTTTGCGATTCAGAGCCACAAGTTCATGAAAGGATGATCGGATCCACAGGAGAAAGGGAGGGATGAGGCCTCACATCGAATGGACATTGTTTTGCAAGTTTGGTTTACCAAGTGCAGGGCACACCCCACAGCAATGGTGGATCACGTTTGGGCTGCTGCATTCTGTTGCTTTGCTTGTTGGCTACGCTATGCGCAGCTCCACGCCCAGGATCCTGCTCATAGCGTCAATTTTGCTGATTTTGACTGCGCTTCTTTGAGAGTGAGTTATCAGGTGCGGATCTAATTTTGTTGCAGCTCTGGGTGTCCGGGTCCAGGGGGTTGGGGGGGGGGGGGGGAGCTCCCCTGTTGTTTTGAGGAGGGCTTTTTTTGCACACACCTGACAAGTGGCACGACATACCATCCCCATCCCCAAATCCCAGTGTGCTCCTATTTTGGCAATGTCCCATACTTTAGTCACTGCTTTGACCAGCCCTCCAAGAGAGGGCCCCAAAGCAGGAAGGCATTGGATGCCCCCTTGAATAGCCCTAGCTGGGAGCTTTTAGGGGTCACCCTTAGAGCAGCGCGCGCAGTGCAACGATTTGGGTGTATGGCCGTACTAGATACCCGTACCTTGTGATACTAGGGGCATCATTGTTGTTTGACAACAAGTTTTTGCATCGGGGATATTGTGGATTTGAACTTTCACCCAAGTTCACCCATTTCCACCTACTTTTCACCCCCTTTTCACACCTTTCCCCCTCATTTTCGCTGCACATTCTTTGGTTTCTGCCCACCATGTCTGAATGTCGGTATGGGATGCTCCGACTGCTGTTGCAAGTTGCTCCCGAGGTTTGGTGTATCCCGCACCAAAGGGGGGAGCCTCAAGCGCAGTGCACGCGCAGTGCAACTATTTGGGCGTCTTGCCATACTAGAGACCCATACTTTGAGATACTAGGGGCCCCTAGGGGCATCATGGTGACCCCTAGCGGAGGTTTTGCAAGGCGTAGCGCGTTTGGGTCAAGGCATGGCAAGGCGTAGCATGGTTGCGCCAAGGCATGGCAAGGCGCAATGCTCGTGTGCACACATTGATCTATCGTGCTTGCACATATGCTACAGGACTTCATACCCCCCTCCTCCTTTCTTAGAAACACTTTCTTCATGGATTTGAGTCTTGGCGAACGGGTGTTCTGCACCTGCTCCAACGGCGTGCGAGTTCCTGCCACGGTGGTTGGGATGGCGGGAGATGGGCTCATCCACTTGGAGTACTACCAAGATGCACTACGGGTGGTAAATCGCCAATGCAAGATGTAGTCCATGTGTACTTAGTTGACAATGGAACAGAAAGACAGTTGTGTGTTCTTGAGGGTGGCGACCAATGCGCTGTTCATGGCTTTTCCAGTTGTGCATGATGTGTGTTATGTGAAGGGAAGGTAGTTTGCAACTTTCTTGAGCTAGGGCAGTTTGGGTCACCTAATTCTAAGGGCGTTTCCAAGGGGTTTGCTTGGGGGCTCTTCGGGGGAACATAGTCTAAAAGTAGCGCGCAGTGCGCGCACAGTGCAAAGATTCCCCCAAGGAGGTGACCATCCCATCCCCTCGCCAATATACCACAGTTTTCGGAGGGCACATGACCTAGGCTCCAATCTAGCTACACGACTGCAGTGCCACATCAGCTTCTGCCTTACTAGCTTCCGCTGCAGGTTTACCGCCTTCCTCAGCCTTCTTCCTCCACCTTGGCCTATTGACGCAGCACAAGCCTGGCTACCCCACCCCTTAAGGGGGAACGTTAGCGCGCCGGGCATCTTTTGTGACCCGTGCCCTACTGGTGGACTGTTGCTGTTGATATGTTGGGCAACATTATATGGATTTGCCCCTTAGCCCCCGGGACATCAGCAGATGTTTTGATTTGGGATGGGTATGGACCTTCTCGTACCCGAGGTGATTTCTTTGATTTTGAAGTTGGGGGGCATGATGGTGCTTATAAAGGCCGGATTCATGTCATTGTGCCTCTCATTGGAAGAAAGAATGGCACTTTGACAGCCCGCCAACAATGTTACAATGACGTGCACGGGTGGTATAGGGCACACATTGAGCAGCTGTTTGCTCAGTTGTGACACGCAAGATGAGGCAGAGGATGAGGCAAAAGTGTGTGTGTTGTGTTGCCAGAAGCGCTCCACCGTCGCAATTTGTGATGAGTGTAAGGAGCACTATTGTATTGAATGTATTGACACCCACACTTGTGGGACCAATGTTGTTTGTTAAGTACAATACAGATGACAGTTGGAGTTGCTGAATTCACGGATATTGCTTTATTATGCAACCCTTGCACCCGGTCTGAGTTACATGATTTGTCCTGAACTGGTGCAGTGTGTTACCTCCCTCCTTGGCAAACGTGCTTTGTCGGGAAGGTGTGCGGTGCAACGTGGTCTACTTGGGGGGCTTGTCCATGAGGGGGTAAATCTGGGGCTGAAGTTGGGATAGTTAATAGAAAAGTAGCGCGCCGGGCGCGCGCCGGGCAAACATTCCCCCTAATTCAGGAGAGTTGGAGACCCTATGCCTTTGTGCTGCCCTACGACCTGCATGAGGTGTTATCGGAAGGTAAGGTAGTTTGCAACCGTCTCCAGCTAGGGTAGCTCAGGTGGCCTGAGTTTGAGGATCTTTGGAAACGGTGTGCCTAGGGCTTGTCGGCACGGAATAAATTCTAACAGTAGCACGCAGTGCAAGGGCACCCCCATAGGCCTGAAGGTTGCCTAGCATGAACCCAGTGTGCACTTGGCCACTACAATTGTGTTTTTCGGACTGACAGGGGGTAGGGGGCAACCGTCTACGAAGAGGCGGCGGCCCTATTGGCCTCACGTGTCCGGAGGGGCAACCAAAGTACAACAAAACATGTGCTTCTTGAGTACTCGGCGCAACGACACCAGCCATACCCATCGAGGATGGATCTCACCTGGTGGGGGAGGGGCTCCCTTCTGACCCCACCCCCACCCACCCCTTTGGTCACGATATATGACACGATATTGGTCACAACAACAAGCTTCAAATGCGGCTCAAAAGCCCGCCTCCATGCGCTTGTAGATGCATAAGTGGCAATGCACCACATGCCATAAGGCACGGCAAGAGATAGAACCAAAGGCTTAGGTGCTTAGGCTGTCACCAAAACTCACCCACACCCACCCACATTGAAACATTCCAGCTTTCATTAGACGTTCTATGCTTGCAACATGCCAGCTTTCCAACCTGGGGTAACACCTGATTTTATACTCGTCAAAAGTGCCATAGCAAGCCCAAGGCTGGGCCGCACGATGCAAAACATGACCTTTTGCATCCTAGCATGATTGTAGTGCATTGTGTTGGGCATGCAAACTCCCATTTGTTCGAGCCTCAGTCTAAAGCAGCCAATATCCACATGAGGATATGTGGACATACACGCATCTTAGCAGGGCACTCTTGCGATGCATGGTGCTACACCGTGGTTGCAGTCTCGAGTTCCATATCGTTCTGGGAGTGAGCTGCAGTGATTGATGTACAAAATCCCATTTGAACAGATTGTGGTGTCTGTGTTCCATGCTTCCCAATAATGGAGAATCGCAACACTTTTCCCACCGAGACAGTTGGGTCTGAAAAATTGTTCTTCAACTCAAAATTGAAGGAATCTGAAAATGATGTGCTTATAGCAAAAATCTCAGGTTTGAATTTGCCCACCAACCCCCGCATTTGGTCCATGTGCACAACTTGTGGTGCTCCAATGTCAACCAATAGCGGTGCTTGCACACTCTTTCTTGGGGGTACGAACCTGACATCCGAAAGTCTCGGCCTCCACCCGGGATAGGCAGTTTCACTGTTGCACAAAAATGACCACAAACCCCCAACAAATCTTTATATCTCCGAAAACACCAATTTTCAACCAACACTGTTTTGGGGATTCCTCTTGTGACACCCCAACCTGCCCAGGGTTTCACTGTCAACAGTAAAACCCTGGGGTCAGGACTGTGCTGTACCACACTCTGGGCCCTTGGGATGGTGGTGGTGGTTCATTTGGGGTGGGGTGGATTATATGAGCACCTAAGTGTGCTTAATAGTGTATGGTAGTTTCACTGTCAACAATGAAACTCTGCCTTGCTCCGGAGGATATGACATAGTATCAACGACTGGAGCACATAGCTGCAGGAACTCAATGACCGGAAATAGTTTCACTGTTGACAGTGAAACTATTTCCCATAGTCTACGAGACTTGTGCTCGTGGCTGTATGACATCCTGGACCGGGGTGACATGTACCAAGACGGGGACTCACTGGTGGAGTGCGCTCTGAGGGGAGGACTAGCTTTGACTCTTGTGGAGATGGCCCTGGAGTTGCGTCTGAATCGTCGAACAAGACAAAGTATTGCAGAACTGAAGCAGGACTGGCCGAGTCGCGGGTCTGAGCAATGGGTACTGTGCTTCGTGCCTGCTGCGTTCAAGCTCTTCCGCTGCATGTTGGTGCTGGCAAAGCCGATGAAACTGGCAGCAGCGGTCCCCAGTACGGGGGTTGTGACAACATTGACCAAGGAAGAGCGCTTATACTCCATCGGGAATTACCATTGGCCAACCGGGTTGCCCTTGCACAAGAGCGGATCCGCCAAGAAATGACACAAGGATGCTATGTGACATGGGCAGACCAATTTTGCAAGAGCCGGTACAGCAAAAATCTAGATGGACCACGGGACATCTCCTTGTCATGCATTGGTGTCGCTGTCCTCACAGGCCGAGATTGTCGTACGCTGGGTGGCCTTCCGCAGAGAAATTGACGACACGGGATCAAGGATGTGGCACTGCATATGCGGGACTCGGTCACTGAGGTTTTGACTGTTGTGCAAGATCTGGGATCGGATTCTTCTTCGCTGTCCGTTGGATATTCGCCGGGGCAACCCCAGGACTTCATCATGACAGCCATACAGGTTATGGGACATCAATGTCACCGAGACGGCGGGATTGGGGGACGTGTTGGTCCGGTTATTGCAAGACAGTCCTGGGAACCGGAACCCAGTGAAGGTATTGCTTTGTGACATGAACATATGGTGGAGGGTTGCAAAGGTTGTGTACAATAGGGAGCATGCTGCTTCTCTAGTACGCGGTGCGCTCCGTGACATATGCCCTGTCTATGGGATTTGGCACACTTACAAGGCGTCTGTCTCTGCTTTATACAAGGCTTTTTCACCTTTTTTTATCTGCCCGGGGTATGATTGCTTCTTAATGGATCCAACTGCCACACGGGTGTGCTAGTACCCCGCTCTCATTGTCCTGGAGAGGCTCATTCTTTCGTGCTACCTTGCGTATCCCGCACTGCAGTCTCAATTTGACCGTGGCTTCCGGAGTTTCAGTGGACAGTGAAACTTCCCTATGGAAGGAGCGGGAATTATTGCAGGCTTATGTTTCTGCTGTCTTGCAGGTAGGGATAATGGTGCGTGACTGCTCCTGGAGACATCGGGCCTCGGGCACTGGTGTTGCAGCACGCAAGGGTTTAGAATGGCGGTGAAGCAGATGCTGATGGTGAGGAAAGTGGTTTGGGTGAGGAGGAGAAGGAGAGTTCTGAGTCTGAAGAGGAGGAAGTTGAGCCGGAGCAGGATGACGAGACCAAAATACAATTGCAACGGTGCATCCTAGAGGGTGGAGACGTAGAGGCTCAGCGAGTTACAAAATACATCATCGTAAGGACATATGTTCATGTCAGCAAGTTGATCTGGGATGAGGAGCTGAAGTACGGTCAGTCACGACGTGTACAACGCCCCCGCCTCGCAAGACTCCGTCGCAGTGTAGCCCACTGAGGGCTGATCGAGGAGGTCCGCGGTTATTTACTAGACAAAGGAGGTATATGGCCCAACCAGTGCACGCTTTTGTATCAATCGTTTCACTGTTGATAGTGAAAGTCTCTTGTCCTGTACCGATGGTTTCATTGTTGACAGTGAAAGTCTCATGTCCTGTGGCCCCTTTTTGCAGGAGACATCCAGCTGGTGCTCGGCGGACAAGACATGTGCGCCATTGTCAAAGAACTCTGGCTCGCACTGACATCACCGATTGAGGAGGGGGGTCCAGCTGTAGCTGAAAGTGATGTACCCCGAGAAATCCGATTCATCTATGGACTTATACTTCGTGAAGACACACCACTGGAAATATGCCGCCTTGCCGCTGGCTTGCACCAAAGGGCCTAGAGGGAATTCTGTGAGACTACTTTCTCTGAGGTGGCTGCTGCTGCATTTCTGCAACGCTGTGCTGAAATCGTGAAGAGGACCGGCTAGAAGTACGCAACGCCCGATGCTTGAGAGATATGAGAAGTGGTGAGAGATGTTGGGGTGCCATACAAGGAGTATATGGACATTGACACAACGGTATGTGACAAGCGAATCTGCAATCTGCACTGAAAGGGCCGTGTTTCCACCGAGTTTCACTGTCAACACTGAAACTCCCTCCGTTTTGCTCCTCAGCGTACCAAGGCTGTCAATGAGTGGAGGGGTCTGGCACAGTTTTGTGGGATGATACTGGATGTTGGCAACAAGTTCACCCAGCCTGTTGCGGCGTTTGACGAGAAGAAGTATTTCAGTCATGCTGCCTTCAAGGAAAGTGCTAGGCTACCGCGGTCGTACTGTTTTGAGTTTGTCAACTAGGTGGCGAGTCCAGGGTCCACAATCAACACCACTTCAGTCTCCCAAAAGCTCAGAAACCTGAAGTGCCTCTATCACGTCCGGAGTCATGTGTTGTGCCAAGGCAATCCCGAGATCCACGACAGCCAACGTATGCCTGTTGCTGTCTACTCACATTCGTTGTTTCCTAAGTCCACTGCCTGACGTCGCACTGTTTCACTATCAACAGTCAAACTCCTTTCGTGTCTCATTGCAATGCAGGAACTGAGGCCACCGTGCAGATGCTTTGTAACGCAGTCAAGTGGGATGAGAGGTATTGGGCACTGGGTGCGACAGGCCGCGAGGCAGCGAGGTACCGGGTGGCGACTGGTCAACCGACATGGCAAAATTGGCGGAAAGCAAAAGTCTGGCAAGACCCTTTGCGGGCTGACACACGCAGGTCACTGCGTGAAGCACCGTGTGTTGAGGAGATTGAAGCCGGTAGTGGGGGAGCTGCATCTGATCTGGATGGAGTGTGCACTGCTGCCTTTGCTGGAACCCACAGAACGATCCACTCCACTGCCGACGTGGGCAAGCATATGTCCGCCAGGGCCCACCTCCTGTATATTGAAGTCTCAGAAGGAAGTGAGACATCACTTCTGCCACCAGGATTCGGAAAGAAGCTTGCCGCTAAAGGGGTCCCTACAATCCTGTACAGTCCAAATGTAATGTACACCCTGGTGCGTCTGTTCGACGAGGCTACACCACTGCGGGAATGGCGGTAAACCTGTATCCGGCTGTACATGCCCGAGAAGACCTGCTATTCACAAGCAAAAAGCCTGAACACTTGACGGCAGGAACCCTGTGCGCTATCCTGGTGACACCCGGAAGTATTGCACAGCACCCGCCATACGCCGCTACAAATTTGGAGTGGAGTTCATCGCGGTTCCGCTGGCTCCTAGGATTGGTGGCAGGAGTACTTGTGGTACCAAGTACCAAGTACCAAGTGCACCAGAGCTGCCGGCAATTGTGGTGATGTTCAGCGCCCTCCGCAAACCGACACAAGTGCATGGGATGACAGCACCACTGATTGCCTGCTTGCCTGGCTGGTTGTTGAGGCTCAGGGTACCGGATGCATGGGGATTGGGGACCGACTCAGTCAAGCAAACCTGGTGCGGGCT
Source organism: Eutreptiella sp. 'Long Island Sound 2002' (assembly GCA_964036045.1). Taxonomy (NCBI): domain Eukaryota; phylum Euglenozoa; class Euglenophyceae; order Eutreptiales; family Eutreptiaceae; genus Eutreptiella; species Eutreptiella sp. 'Long Island Sound 2002'. The sequence continues at coordinate 1,965,420 of OZ038393.1, read as the reverse complement.
GTACAGCAATGTGCACGGGAACGAGCAGCAGACTTGCAAGCTGAAGGAGAGCTGTGGCAGGCCGGAACGCCGGTGAATACGCACCAACTGCGCTTGCTTGATAAGAGCCTCCGACATGAAGTCAAAGCGGCAGAGAAACTGGATCACAAGAGGCGGAAGTTGGTTCTGAAGCACCGGGAAAAGGATGAACCGGCGGCGGCGAAAAGGTCATTAAAGGAGAATGCTGCAAAGGCTGTTGAACACAAGCAAGGAAGCCAGCATTAGAGGCTCCTCGACAGCCCATTCGTTGCCACCACCACTCCAGAAAACCGGACTGTCCGAGGAGGTTTCACTGTTGACAGTGAAAGTGTCGGTCCTAAAGCTGCCTCATCCAGTGCTGTCGATCCTGCGGTTCATGTGCCCCCAACTGACCTGGAACTTGCTTTCCATGCTGTCAGTGCCGATGCAAAGCCAGCTCCAAAGCCAGCTCCTGCGAACAAGAAGGCGAAGTCCAAGACCACTGCCGAGACACGTGCAAAGGGGCAGACTGAGCAAACCACCCTCACTCAGATGGACCTCGAGGCTAGGGTGGATGTACAGAGTATTGACAAGGCCCAGCAGCAGGCAATTGCAGCGCAGATCGAGGCTGCCAACAATGCGGGTTCTGGCGGACGAGGAGCTCCAGGGCTGAAACGCAAACCCAAAGCACAAGCCGTGACCATCCCCAGTGTGGCTCAGCTTGAGCAGGCTTCCCGGAGGACCCGCAGTGCAAAGCAATAGGCTGAATGGGAGGACCTGTCGGTTGTGCTTTTTTGAGAACTGCGTCTGGTTGTATTGTTGCTGCCTTGACAACGTCTGCTGGTTTACTGGGTTATCACATTGTACTTTCACTGTCAACTGTGAAACACACTGCCATAATGACACCTGTGCCCGAAATGCCGGAAACCGGTGTTAGATTTTTTCTTGTCACTGCACTGCTATGTGATGACCTACTGCACAGTTTGGTCTGGAAGTCCACTATGTGCTTTTCTTTTTCAACAGACAGGAACAATCATTTATAAACCATAAACTATACCCTTCAGCCTCTGTCTTGGACTGCATGGACATATGACACTGTCCCTGTGTATTTGCACTACTTCACTGCAATAACCACGTATTGTTTATCTTCTATGTCATTTTCATTATCAAGGTCATATATCTGGTGTATTGTTTTCATGTTGCACCTCGGAGTGCAGTATAAAACTTTGTTTCACTGTTAACAGTGAAACTCTCTCCCTTACTAATGTCATTTGCCAGTGAGAGTATTTTTCATTACGGATATGCTTCTACACATGCAGGTACACTGTGTGCACAAGTGCCCTACCTGTGTTTTGTGTTGCTCCTTTACATAGACTCGTTTGCCACAGGGGGAAGTTGTTCGTGGCTGCACCTGTTCCACATCCGCACATGGGATGAAATGGAGGGGGAGGGGTTCTGGGGATGCAGTCCATCACGCCTAAATGCTTCTATTTCAGTTGCTGTTTCACTGTTGACAGTGAAACATTATGAAATATGGCCCCCACAGTGCAGTTTTGGGAAATTGAATTCTTATGTCATTTTCACCGTTGGCCACACAGGCCAACAACGAAACTTTTTGCCCGTTTTTGGGGTCCCCGTCGGCCCGGGATATAAGGTTCGTACCCCCAGGTCTTTCTAGGTGTTTTCACAGGTCAAACGGTGGTCCATACCTCCACCGTTGACAAGCAACCCATTGGATGTGCCCAGATGTACTTGTGTGGCACAATGAGCAAGAACAGGGATATTTTTCACCCCAGTTGGTTAAGTGCGACTTCTTTTGCTTGGGACATGTAGTTCTAGGGGATGCATCTAGTATGGAGTGTGTGTCACAACAACCAACATGGAAGCTTGTGTATGCAAACAAATGTGTAGCTATGCTGCAGAAACACTTTTTTGAGGCCGTTTCACGCCACACCATATAGGTAGTCATGAGGCATATGGGTCATTTTTTGTAGGTTTTGTGTACCAAGGAGTGATTTCATGCAATGTAGTTTCTGGATTAAGCTATTACTAGGTAGGTATGTACCCCCCCCCCCCCTTGTATAAGTGTATAAGCACTTGCAGTGCAGCGAGGAAAAACACTGAACTATGTGGTTATGACCATGCGCCTGTGACACGGGGGCGTATGCGAGCCCAGTATCCGTTGCCTCATGGCCCCTTGTATAAGCTACGCCCTTGTCCAAGCTACAGTAGGCGTAGGGACCTTATTAATTTGGGACCTAATTTTAATTCGGTATCAAACGTAGTGCAGCCACATAAGACATGGGTTTGGTGACAAATTTGCCAGTCACATAGAGTCATGGACACATTTGTTGTGAGTGTTTGCCACTTGAACCCACATAGCTCTGATTTTGGGGATGTTTGTGCATTATATGCCCGTTTCTTTCACCAGCTCACCATGCAATCCTCTCTTTTTGAACCTGGGCGCCCGGTGTTGGTAGTTGTATGTGTTGCGCGCAAGCTACGCCCGTGTCCAAGCTACAGTAGGCGTAGGGACCGTATTAATTTGGTACTTTGGCGTAGCTTATACAAGGGGGGTAGCAAGATTGAAGGGGCCAGAGCAACAATTCAAGGGTCATGGCAAGATTACCGGGTTGTGGCAAATCACAAAGACCGTGGCAAGATTACATGGGCTGTGGCAGGACTGCTAGGGCTGTGGTAGGATTGCCCTATAATCCCTTCATGGCCCCATAATCTTGCAACTCCCTAGAACTCTGCCACGGCCCCTATAATCCTGGCAAGGCCCTAGTAATCAAGGCCCATGGTAAGATTACGGTGGCCATGGCAGGGATACCGAGGGTTACTGGCACCTTGGCATGATTATACGGCTTACAGCTGTGGCAAGATTACAAGGGCTTTGGCAAGATTGCACGGGGTGTGGCAAGATGAGAGGGGCCGTAGCAAGATGATAAGGATGGTGGCAAGATTACTGTGCCGTGGCAAGGATTACAACGACCGTGGCTACATTACAAGGGGTGTGGTTGGATTACAGGAGCCGTGGCACAACAACAAGGTCTTTGGCCGGAGGACAATGACCGTGGCAGGAATTTAGGTGTAGTGACATGATTACAGGGACCGTGGCAGGACTATAGGGGTAGGATGCAAGGCCTGTGGCTGTATTACTGGGGCCGTGGCAAGAGTGTAGGGGCCGTTGCAGAATTATAAGGCACGTCGCAAGATTATAGTATGCAATGTTGTTACCAACCTTGTGTGACACTGATTGAAACTGCCAAACGGTGGCCTTAAACCTATTCTTCTTTGTATTTTTCTGTGAGTAGCCACACGAGCGCTTCATTGACACTTTTCAGTTCCCGCTTGACACTTGCCACTCGGGGGAGTTTGACAAACCAATTCGAACCCACAAATTCGCATTGCGCTAATGTGAACATGGGGCGAATTCAGGCCCTTGAATTTGATTTTGTAAAGTCAGCCTGATGCCCTACTGAAGTTGCTTCATGCCCCCCAGGGGTCACCAAGCAATGGCCCCACCACGGTAATGCTGTCAGTCATCTGCCACTCATCTCTGCAGCAGATGGATGATGAGCCCGCGCAGCTGCAGGCCGCTGATGAGACGCAGCTGCAGGCTGCTGATGAGACGCAGCAGCCCGACCCCGAGCAGGTCCTCTCTGACGTTGAATTTGCTGCTGAAATTCCAGCACCTGCAGCGGCTTCTGGCAGCGAAAGTGTGGACGCCAAAGGCGATGTGCCGGTGACCGTTCGTAGTGATGCCGCCTCTGAGACCACCTCTGTATTCTCCCCAAGAGGTGGCACCCCAGAGCCTCTTCTGAAGTGGTTGCCACAACGCCTGTGGACTGCAGGCACAGTGGCCTACAAGATCTATGCATCTTATTACATTCTTGTTGCAGGTATTGCCGCAGTGTGCTGGTTTGGATGCCTGCAGCAGTGTCCAACCCTCCCCAAACAGCGGCAAGCCCTTAATCGCCCGCCGCACCTCTGACTTCCCCCTACTTGTAACACGCCACACCACCTACAAGGCCAGTGGACAATTAAATGGACCATCGGGGGGCTTCCAGGCCCCGCCTTTTCATGGGGGTGGTGTCCAGCAAAGGGGCTCGAAAGTCCAAACGTTCATTTTTTGCAACATTTCCAATAATGATCGTCGCTTCTACATAGGCACATGCAACCAAACTTCCATGTACTGTTTGGACCCTACAGATCGATGTTCCATGGGTTTTGCCATGTGTGGTACGTGTATGTGATAATGCGATGCCCAATTTTGACGACACAAGCACCATTTCCGATAAAGCAAGGGCAATTTCACCCCCCCCCCCCCGCCCGCCCGCCATCCCCTACAAGCCATACTTGGAAAAAGGGAGTTTTTTGCCCAAAATTTGGGTACCCCTCGTTGGAAGGTGCCAATCACGAAGGAAAGGCCTGCCCCCCCGGTGTTGTGTGGTGTCATCCTCGGCAGGCAGGTCACATGATTGTTCCTACATCTGGTTTGTGGGGCAACCTGTGTTGCTACCACCTGCCCCCCCATGCCAATGGACCCCCTTGCCAGTGGACCCCCCCCCTTCGAACGAAGAAACATTGCCCCCTTGGCCAATGGACCCCCGGTCTGGAAAGAAGAATCACGCCCCCCCCCCCCAGAATTTTTCACCAAATTGCACACAAATTGACTTTCTTTCCATCTTTTTCTTCATAGTTTCTTTGGTCTACATTGGCATGTGATTTTTGGCATTTTTGTGTTGGTGGGGAGGTAGGCTTTGAGGTCTGCAAGGAAGCCATAATTGCCCGTCCGGGCTGCCCGTCAAACCGGAATAAACATTTATGCGTTTATTTTGTTTATTTGGCCGTTTTTGCCCTGTTTGGGCGGTTTATTGATGTTTTTTTTTTTACTATTTTTTGTGGTTTTTTTTTCAAAGGTTTATGCATTTTTCATTTGTTGTTGCCCATCTTTGCACTTTTTTTTTCCACCAAAAATGTATTTTTTGCCTTGCAACACAATGTCTCCGGCAGGACTTATGTAGAATGGTTTGCATGAGTTGCATGCGGCCTCAACAACACTGCGCCGTTACATAGAGACAAGAGAAATAGGAGCTGGTGTCCAAATAGAGAGAATGAATCAAGCAACCAAGAGAATAGCACCCAAGAGAGAGCACCAGAGGAACTCCAAAGAGCATGTCTACCAAGGGCATGGTCAAGGGTCCAGGGTTGCGGTTTAAGTCGTGGCATCGGGCCATGGTCACATTCTTCAACAAGGGTGCAGATAGTTATTTTGAGTGCTCTCATGACATGAAGAGTGGTCTAGGGTTGTGGCAATCTTCTCTCTTGGACAAGGGTTTTGGGCCAGGGTTGTGGCATGGTTCTTCAAGGGGGCGCACTTAGTGCAATGTGCGCGCACTGCAACTATTTGGGTGTTTGGCCATACTAGAGACCCATACTTTGTGACACTAGGGGCATCATTGTTGTTTGAGAGTAGGTTTTGATGCTTCTTCCACATTGGGGATATGGCCTTTTTGGATTTTCACCCGGTTTCACCCATTACTACCCTTTTTCACACTTTTTTTGCTCATTTCCACCACATACACTCTTTTCTAGGTTAGTGTATGGTGAAAATGAATGCTTGCATGGTCCGCCCGTCATGGGACCAGTTCCCGACCCTGTGGATAAAGGTGCTGCGGGGGTGGGAAGAACACCCCACGCCGACCCTGCCCGCAAGCGAAATCTCACTGCTCATACATGCATTGTAGTCCATGAAAGACCACACAGTACTCCAACACCCCAAGGTGGCGGTCTCCAACACACGCCCCCCCCCCGAAACTGTATGTACCCGCGTGCAAGCGGAAAAAAAGGTTCGAAAATGCAGAGGCACTTGCGGCGCAATATGAAGCCACCATCCAGACATACCGGGAGCAAGGGTGGGGCATCATCAGTAGTCAATGGAGTGCTAGGTTGGGCACAGCGATGGCGCAGACATGGATGGCAACACTAATCAGGGGCGGAGGCACACGTGGACCTGTGGACACAAATACTCCACCTGGTCGAGCAACTGGGGGAGGCCATTAAGTGGCTTCACGCCCCCTCCCACATCGGCATAAAAGGCAACAGGTGGGCAGACCACCTGGCGGATGTAGGAAGACGCCGCTCCCCCCTGCTTTTTGGGCTCATCTCCATCCCCCCCCCCCCACACCAGAGGACGAGGAGTCAGATCACGAGCAGGAAGAGTCCATCTGGAGGTGGGAAGAGGAATACGTCTCGCAGCCTGCATCGGCGCGAAGCACAGGTATGGAGCCGGAAACCCCGCCAGGGTCCCAGATGGGAACGCCGGCCAAGCCACGGTCCCCACCGCCGACCCCGTTGGGGGACATTGAAATCTGCACCCTGGTACAGATAAATAAGAGGCCCCGGCTGCAGACGCTAGGTTCCAACATCCCCTGGCCCAGTATGAAACCAACTGGGACCACCGGGACGGACCGAACGCCGGCAACAGGTGGGCGACGCCTCACGCCCTACCAAGTGGGCCCTGTGCGCGCGACGTTCCGGACCCCACAACCGAACTCCCCTCTGTCCCCCAAGCATCCGTACGGCTGCTAGCATCGTTGGAGCTGGTGGCAATGGAGGGCGAGCACCCCCTCAGCCCCCGCAGCCTGAATTTTTCAGACTCGTCACAGGAGGCTCGCTCGGACGGATCCGCGCCGGCCTCTCCCTCCACGGCATCCATGCTATCATGTAGCACGGAAGGATCGCGCTGCCACACCCCCTGAATGTTGAATGTTGTGTGTGCGCTGACTTTAATCGGACCTACACCCACTGGGGTTTTCAACCTAAGGTCCCCACTACGCCCGACTAGGTGTGGCCAGATGGGGCCAGCTACTGCAGTAGCACGGGGAGGGAGTGACCCCTGACCAGCATGTACGCCTGACTCAGTAGAGCCCAGAACGCCAATGCGGCCAGCGGAGGTAGGGTCGAGGGATGAACATCAGTTCACCGGACACGCAACGGATGCGCCACAAGTTGGCATGATGGACAGAAGGCGATGACAGTCGCGGGGCAGGCGCGACCAGAGCCTAATGCGGACACTGCAACCTGACCATATTGAGGCCCCCCATTGCCCCTCCCAGAACCCCCCCTCCAACCCCCCCCCCCCCTCGGGCCAGCCCCATTATTCTCTTTGCTCGGTAGGCCATGCCCCTCATACCATGCAGTGCTTGCTAACACACAGCCCACACCACTGCCCAGTACTCGTCAATATTGCCCTGCATCATGTAGTGCTGCTATCAGTCAGCCCCCCGCTATCAGTCAGCCCCATGCTGAGTAGGATTCACCCCTCATACCATGTAGTGCTCACCAGTTCACACCCCACACCACTGCGCCGACCCCTCGTTTACCAAAGGAATCCTGGTCGTGATCTTTGGATTCAACACACTGCTCAGCACGACGTACATCATCTTTGCTGAGAAGTCCAGGTGTGACAAATGCTTTGTCCGTATGTACCCCCACCCCTTCTTGTCCAAGCTACGCCTCGGCGAGGGGTGAATCAAGAGCTGCTGTAAGCCGTGGCGGCGCCCAGCTGGACACCGCAAATGCTTTGTCGGGGCACCTGACGGCGCCGTTTGACAATCTGTGTCGCGACTCCGCCGCGTTATGTTTGAAGGACAGTTTGGTTTGCCAGAGCGACCATCGTCGACTTCTGGCCAAGCTATGCCTCGTTATGGACTTTTGGCGACTTATTCGTACTGTATGTCATGACTTGTACTGTGGTGGAAAACAGAGTGATTCTGGGGAGTGACGACCATCGTCGTTCTGTGGCCAAGCTACGCCTCGTCCAAGTTACAGGGGAGTGTAGGTGCTGGATGACTTTGACCTGATTTTCTTTTCGAGTTGTTTCTGAAGGTGATGAAAGATGATCGTGCACGTTTGGTCATCCACTGAGGTTGCTCCTTAAGTCGTTTGATGGACCTTCTTCCGCCCATTGGGCACCATGCTTTTTTGTCTGAGCCACACAGCCCACCTTGTGCCCAGCGTTGGGCTGCAACATGGACCGTTATTTGTGCCTGGCACAGGCGTCCTACACGTGGGCAAGTGGGGTGTGGGGACCTGCTGCAATGGCCCTTCGCAGCGTGGGGATGATTTCACTGTCACTGCGGGAGGCCTCGCCACGCTGGCGCTGCACCCTTGTGCACCTGTGTGCCCCATGCATGCTGTGGCTCGCAGTGGCAATTGTTGGTGTTTTCGCCTGCCGCGCACAAGCGGCGTCTCGTCTGAGCTGTAAGGGGCGTGGGCACCCTATTGGTTGGGGATTCGGGTGCAGTTTGGACAAGGGGAGCTGAGGAGATGATCCGGAGTTGTGCTTAGTGTGGCGCACACCCTGCCCCAGGTGGGGGGATGGGGGCGCAGGTGGAGGGATGAGAGTGATATCAGATGTGCCTGGCATACTGTAATGTAGTTTCTCTCGTGTCCGCCGAATGAACCCTCAAGGACTGTTTCCACAGGGTACCTCTTCTGTCACAGCGAAAGGAGCCTATGTTAATGTCACCGAAGAGCGTTTTGTTCTGACTTCTGTTGCTCAACAGCCTTGTGCCTTACCACCTGGTGTCTTGCAGCGTGCAGGGTAGCATTCAGCGTTCGCATCCCCTAGCAGGGGGGTCCGTCGGCCAGAGGCCAGAAAAAAGTTCATTGTACCTAAAATCGGCCTCCAATTTCGGGCCGCTGAGGAAAAATTTCTCTGATGTGGGTGGCTGGCTGTGTCTGGACTGGTCAAACTGATGGCGGCTTACCGCCAACCTCTGGGCCCTGGCCACAAAAGTAAGAGGCATTTTTTTTTTGGTTTCCCGCCTGCCTGCCTGCCCCTCCCATGCTCTTGCGTCCCCCTCTCAGACTTGTTGGGGCCACCGTTTCACTGGTGCTCACCCAGAGCTACCTCTTCTCGGCCTTCGTGTCCAACACGGTCACCACCGTGTATGACCTGTGGCGTCCAGAGCCCAAGACCTGTGTGCATGCCCGGCGGTACCTGGCGTACATTCTCACTGGGGTCTCATGGCTGTGCCACAAGTTGGGGTTTGGACTGGAGGGGGAGGAGGGCTATCGCAACTACCACCGCGACGATGTACACAACAAGGTGGGCCCCTGCCACCTGCTCACAGCCAGCGAGGGCAGTCACTCAAGCCTGGGGATGTGGTTGAGGCTCAAGACACGTCTCAAAAGCAGTTGCGAACGCGGTTACTTGTGGTTGGAGATGCGGCTGGGGGGCAAAGTCTGGCGGTTGCAAAAGGTTGGTGGGCCATTGGATGCGGACAGAAGTAGAACGGAATAACTGTCACCCTGAAGGCCATGGCCCTTCTCTTGTTCAGGACAAAATGGATGCTGCATGAGTGAGATGGTGCAAAAAAAAAAAAAGGCACAACTACAGCCCACAGACGTCGACAATAAGGTTATCCAACATTTGGGTCATAAGGTTATGAATAAGGTTGTCCTGCATATTTGGAAACTGCGGAAACTGCGGAAACCGTCGGGGTGAAAATGATGACAAAAACATGTGACCATAAATGATGTCAACGTTGACGACAATGATAATGATAATGATAGCGACGAAGACTACGACGAAATATGATGATGGTGCTAATGATGATGGCGGCGGCACAAAATGACGAGGCCTAATATGTATAGAAAATAGTATGCTGACGCGATGAAAATGTTGGGTGGGGGTATTCTTATCAAACGCTGGATCACTGGGGTTGGGGAAGGGGAGGAAGGTGATACCGCCCGGTGATCAGAGTGTGGCCTACCCTTTTATTTCCCAAAACCTAACAATCACGGCGTCAAGTTGTCCCCCCAGTTGCATAGCACGTGCCATGGAAAACCAATATTGCACACAAACCTTCCGACTTCCATGGCCCACGGACCGCTTCCCTACTTGTGCCGCACACCTCACAGCTAGTGCCCCTGTATGTTGCCTTGGGTACTACTCTGATGCTCGCTGGCTGCTGCAGCCCTAATACAGAGCGGGTGCCCCAGCACTCACCGTCCTAGTGCCCCGCGCACATTGCCCTAACGTGCAGCTTCTGCGGCCCAGTGCATAGCCCCCCTGCTGCCCTAGTACACAGCTCCCTGCTGCTTCTCCTAGACGCAGCTCTGCAGCTGCACAGCTCCCTACCTCCGGTGTGCAGCTCCCTACTTTTAGTGCACATTCCCCAGCTGCTGCCCCAGCAACAGCTTGCCATTATTGCTCATGCGCGACCCGCAGCTGGCATGCAGCTGCCCTCCTATTTCCTCTGCAGCTCCTTGCTGCTGTGCCCTTGCACAACCTTCCCACACAAAGCTGCCCCATTTGCACAGCTCATTGCTGGGCTGGGTCCTTGATACTCACCCCATGCAATCCTGTGCAATGCTGTGCCTTGTGTCGCATCTCTACCCCATCTGCAGTTAACTGCACTACACATGTCCGTGGGCTTCTTATTCCCGTTGTTTGTGGGCTTGGTCACCGCCTTCATCTACGGCACGGTCTCGGGTGCCAGTTACTTCATGTTTGTGGCTACATTGGCAACGCTGGTGCTTATGTGTATCCGATTCATGGCTGTCTGGGTGGAGGTATGGTGGATGGGGTGGTGTGGGTTGAGGTGTGAAGTGTGGCGTGGCGGGGCGGTTGGGGGGGGGGGCTGGTGTCGGGGGCTGTATGTGTTGTGTTGTGTTGTGTTGTGTTGTGTTGTGTTGTGTTGTGTTGTGTTGTGTTGTGTTGTGTTGTGTTGTGTTGTGTTGTGTTGTGTTGTGTTGTGTTGTGTTGTGTTGTGTTGTGTTGTGTCGTGTTGTGTTGTGTTGTGTTGTGTTGTGTTGTGTTGTGTTGTGTTGTGTTGTGTTGTGGTATGGTGTACTGGGATGTGGAATGTGGTGTGGTGTAGTGTGGTATGGTGTGGCGTGGTGTGGCGTGGCGCAGACTGCGCAGTGCGGTGGTGTGGTGTGGTGTGGTGTGGTGTGGTGTGGTGTGGTGTGGTGTGGTGTGGTGTGGTGTGGTGTGGTGTGGTGTGGTGTGGTGTGGTGTGGTGTGCCGAAGGCACAAAGGCCAGGATGTCTTGCACACAGGAAAATGCAAAATGGGGTGTGGTGTGGTGTGCGATGGGGTGGTGTGGGGTGCAGTGTGGTGTGGGGTGCAGTGTGGTGTGGTGAGGTGTGGTGTGGTGTGGTATGGTGTGGTGTGATGTGCCGAAGGCGCTGTTATCAAATGCCACTGGCCGGGACGGTCTTGCATACAGGTTAGTAATGGAAGCTGGGAGGGCTGTATGTCAAATTGTGTGCTGTACTCGCGCCTGTGCGGCATGGACCACTCTCCCGAAATGCTGCGGCTTCAATTCAGGGTTGCCCTGGGGACGCCCTGCCGCTCCCCTTGTTGGTGCAGTTGCAGTTCTCACAAAGCCCATGCCATCTTGCCTCTGGGCCCTGAGCAGGCCTTGATGAGGCTATCTGGAGCTCTGGCGTGGGCCAGCCACACCTTCTGTGATTCCCACAGCACCTGCTGGATGAAGTCTGTCCCCATACCGTGCGGTCCTGCCAGCCCCATATGAGCCATCCGCAGGGATGGCATGGCGATGGCTGCCGACCACTGCTTGAGGACGGCAGAGTCCCATAGCTGGCTTTGCACGTGTGATGCCCTGGGCCCCACATAAGTGCTCAGCCACGTGTGCAGGTGCTGCCGGGCCACCAGGCATGTCCACAGATGCGCCCTCTATGCGCCCTCTATGCGCCCACTGTGCACCCACTATGCACCCACTATGCGCCCTCTATGCGCCCACTATGCGCCCTCTATGTGCCCTCTATGTGCCCTCTATGTGCCCTCTATGTGCCCACTATGCGCCCTCTATGCGCCCTCTATGCGCCCTCTATGCGCCCACCATGTGCCCTCTATGCGCCCAATATGCACCCACTATGCGCCCACTATGCGCCCACTATGCGCCCTCTATGAACCCTCTATGCGCCCTCCATGCGCCCACTATGCACCCACTATGCGCCCTCTATGCGCCAACTATGCACCCTCTGTGCACCCTCTGTGCGCCCACTATGAGCCCTCTATGCGCCCACTATGCGCCCACTATGCGCCCACTATGCGCCCACTATGCGCCCTCTATGTGCCCTCTATGCGCCCACTATGCGCCCACTATGCGCCCTCTATGCGCCCTCTATGTGCCCACTATGCGCCCACCATGCGCCCTCTATGCGCCCTCTATGCGCCCTCTATGCACCCACTATGCGCCCACTATGTGCCCTCTATGCGCCCTCTATGCGCCCACTATGCGCCCTCTATGTGCCCTCTATGCGCCGTCCATGCGCCCACCATGCACCCACTATGCGCCCTCTATGCGCCAACTATGCACCCTCTATGCGCCAACTATGCGCCCTCTATGCGCCCTCTATACGCCCACTATGAGCCCTCTATGCGCCCTCTATGCACCCACTATGCGCCCTCTATGTGCCCTCTATGCACCCACTATGCACCCACTATGCGCCCACTATGCGCCCTCCATGCGCCCTCTATGCACCCACCATGCGCCCTCTATGCGCCCACTATGTGCCCACTCTGCGCCCTCTATGCGCCGACTATGTGATCACTATAACCCCACTAGGAGCCCTCTATGCGCCCACTATGTGCCCTCTATGCGCCCAGTGTGCGCCCGCTGTGCGCCCACTATGCACCCACTATGCGCCCTCTATGCGCCCACTATGCGCCCTCTATGTGCCCTCTATGCGCCCTCTATGCGCCCACCATGCGCCCTCTATGCGCCCAATATGCACCCACTATGCGCCCACTATGCGCCCTCTATGAACCCTCTATGCGCCCTCTATGTGCCCACTATGCACCCACTATGCGCCCACCATGCGCCAACTATGCGCCCTCTATGCACCCACTATGCGCCCACCATGAGCCCTCTATGCGCCCACTATGCGCCCTCTATGTGCCCTCTATGCGCCCACTATGCGCGCACTATGCGCCCTCTATGAGCCCTCTATGCGCACACTATGCGCCCACCATGCGCCCTCTATGCGCCCACTATGCACCCACTATGCGCCCTCTATGCGCCCACCATGCGCCCTCTATGCGCTCACTATGCGCCCACTATGCGCCCTCTATGTGCCCTCTATGCGCCCTCTATGCGCCCACTATGACAAGTGCCCCGCAGCATGGGCACCGCTCACCGCTGTGGTGTGCTAAGGGGATACCTCAATTCTGGTGGTCCGCCCCTGCGCCCTGGGTGGCCGCACGGGGTCTGCCGCTGCCCGCTGGGTAGCCAGGCCATCTCGGAGGGCCCCAAACACGTGAAGCAGGCTTTGGGGTGCCACTGGCTTGTCGCCGACCAAGCGCGGCTGAAGCTAGTCCTTCAAAGCCTCTGCGGGGGCTCCCCGGAGCTTGAAGGGAGCGGGCTTGGTCAGCTGCAGTTGTTGGGCTCACACACACCAGGAGGGCCCCAGCCCCTCCACGCTGCATCCCGAATCACCTAGGCCCCCTAGGCGTTGGGGATACAAGGATGGACTTGGGCACACCGCCGGTAGGGCCTGCAGCCCGGGGAGCGTCACCGGGTGGCGGATGACATCAGGAGAGCGGGGGTACCTGCCGCGGGGGCGGTGGGGCTCCAAGTGTATGTGTAGGCCATGGCCTGGAGCCACCAGCCAGTGTGCTCTCCCCGCGCGAGTTTCAGCTCCACCCGGCCCTCCAGGTGTGGTGTGGTGCGTTGTGGTGTGGTGTGGTGTCAAGTCAGTCCTCTCTCACACATCCACCTCATAGGGGCTTGCCGAAAAGGGGTTATGGATCCGCTATGGGGTCTCCGCAGTGTGCTCTGACACACCCCCCAAGCCCCCAACAGAGGCTGTGCTACCGTGCCCTGCAGACCGTCTGGAACACGCAATGGCAGCTTTTGGGCTCGATTGTCGTTCACAGATGCTGACTTTTGGTTTGTGCGAAGGGAGGGGTACTGGATCTGCCGGCAAGACAGGGTCGAGGGTCTATGTGCTTCAGTCTTTTTAGGTCGCTCTTTCCATGCAAGCTACTTTGTACCAGTGCAGGCATGCCCTGCTTGTTGGCGAGCACAAGTGCACCAGTGCAGGGATTCAGTGGCATGCAGGTATGAAACGAGACATAATGCACAGGCCATCCAGCTTTATTCGGGATTCGAACTTGCCCTGGGCTAGCCACCGTGATCTCACTACCATATCCCTTATAAATGGCATTTGAGCCTGTGAGCCAAGGGGGTGTTTTGCCCCATGGTTCTTTAGATGGGCCTCATCGATAGTTAACACCGCCAGGGAATCCAGACATAGGCACGCAACACATCTCTTATCCCCCAAAACATGTCATTTCGAGACTTGGTCCCTGCGCCTGCTTCATAGCTTTGCCTGCTGCTGCCTGCTGTTGTGTTGACTTGGGATCTGGACTGGGAGTCGCGCCTGCCACTGGATGTGTACTCGATTTGGAGTCTGAACGTGGATTTGCATTTGGGGTTCAAGGTGTATTTGCTTTTCGGAGGTTGGGTGGACGGTGCGGGAAGAGAGGGGGCATAGAGCCCTCCTCACCGGTCCCTGCTACCCTCCACCGAGGGGGCACACTTTGTTTGCACTGGCCTGGCATGAATTGCCTGACACTGACACAGGCTTCTTTTTGTTGTCCCAAAAAATGGGGCCTGGTGGTTCCAACCAGGCTGGTCGGTTGCTGTCTGCTGCATCCTGGATCCAGATACTGTTGTGGTCTGGGTATAGAAGACAACAAGTTGCCTGTGCAACGCATACCGCTGAGACGCCTGCATATGCCAGCACGCCACATGTCTTTGCACGGACCATACTTTAGGTCCACCATGTTGTGCATTGTCCCCCGTCCCGTGCCTATGGCTGGAAAATCGTGCGTCCTGGAAATTGTTCCAGAGCCCCCCCCCCCCCATATGGCATTGCAAGGGCTGGGATTCCAACAGTGACGGCCCAGATGAGTTTGTTGCCTCAATTAGGCCTGAGGCTTCTGTGTGTACCCAGGCGGTAGCGCCTGGGGTTTCCCAGCCCCCTGGGCACGGAAACCTGGCTGAAGTAGGATGTTCCACACTGTCACCGTCTCCTGACCCCTCTTCACACAGTGGGGGAGCGCACAAGCGGTGCAGATACCGAAGGGTCCTATTTTTCTCATACTCATCGCTTGGTGGCAGGCTGTGGCAGTGGCTCACGGGGAGCGTCTGGCTGGCAGTACCTGTAGCTCACCACCAGCGTGCGCCACAAGCCCGCTGTCCTTGTCCAGCCCGTTTTTTGTACTGCAGGAAGGGGCTGTAGGGGGCACGGGGGCCGATCCTGGTCAGGACCTGACCCCAAAGGGGGGGGGGTGTACCCCAGGGCGTTGCTTTAATTTTCATTCCGGCAGGGGGGGGGGGCTCCCCCTTAGACCACCTCCCTCCCTCCCCTGGACCCCCTCCCCCCCTCCCCCCTCCACTTTAATTCACCTGAGAATCAGGGTTTTGGGAACGTTTTTTCGTTTGGGCCAGTTTTGCCCTCCCGCGCCTTCGGCGCACTTATAGCAGGGTTCTTTGGTCACTCCACCATATCCTTTCTTCCCTCTGTTGCAGACACCATGTCCCAGCATCCCATAAGTGCATTCTTCGGCACCCCGGTCCAGCCATGTCCTCGCGTAAAACGCGACGACGTTGTAAACACGATCCTCTATTTTCGTTTCCAAGATAGATGGACTGGGAAGAAAAGGCAAGAGGCGTATAATGTGGCACAGAAAACATGTTCCACACTGTTTCTGAACACTGGAATGGCAACTCTGCTTGAGTTTATAACACAAGCAGCCGTAATGGCACACCAAGTCCTGGTTCCTCTTCCAGTTCAGAGGAGGATGACATTGGTGAGTCTAGCTCAGGTGAGTCCAACTCTGATTGATCTTTGGCAAACACTTTGATAACAATGAGCCTTCCACTGTGTTTCCTGTTTGTGTTGCCTGGTGGTGTTTTGGTGAGGGCACAATGTAGGGACCCAAAAAGATGATTTGATTACCTGTGTGCAGACATTATGACAAATGTATATACTGAATCAGTCAATGTGGTGCATTTTTGCAATTCCTGGTCGATATGGTTCAGTCCGGCAAGGGGGGGGGGGGCTCACACCCACACGTGACAGCTCACACGTCACCATTCAGGGGGGGGGCTCCCCCCCTTGGACCCCCTCCCCCCCTCCCCCCTCCACTCAAGCAACGCCCTGGGGGTACCCCCCCCCCCTCTACAGACCCCAAAATGGTTGTACAGAACAATGGGTTTTGTGGGCACCAGAGGCGCCGGATATTTTGTTTTAGGCATATGGTAGGGGGAAATTTTTTTGTTTGACCCTATGTGTCTATACTCAAAATACTGAGAATTTTGTGGAGAATTCAAAAATGGCTGAAAAGCACAAAAAAGGATTTTGACCCCGACCCGACCTCCGGGTCGGACCTTGGCTGATGGGAGGAGTTGATGGCCATATTTTTTTGAAAAACTTTTTACCTCACTTGTGCATATTCGAAATGATCAGCGTGTCATGGGGATCATTTTGAGATATGTATGTTGGGGTACCCACCAACCCCCTCCCCCGGGAAGCTCGGCGGCTAACCGCCCGACCCGCCGACCCCCAAGGTTTGGTTCAACCAAGCCCCCCCCCCCCCCCCTACAGCCCCCAAAACGGTCGCACACCCCTCGGGGTCACACATTGGATGGCGGCGGCCCCCGTGGTAGGGGGTTATGTCCATGTCTTATTTTGCCTGGTCACTGCCAACACTTGGAGCTGGTTTTGCTGCTGTGGGTTTCACAATGTGTTTGTGTGTGTGTGTGTGTGTGTAAGTGTGTAAATGAAATGGGTGTCCGGTGCACCCCTCCGCCCATGGAACAGGAGTCCTGAACCTGCCCCTGGAAGGGAGTCCCTAAAAGGGGATTGTGGCGGTCGCAGGTGGCTGCCCAGTGGCACCCGTGCACTCGTGTATGTAATGTTGTGTGTGTGTGTGTGTGTGTGTGTGTGTGTCCACACACACACACTTTCTGAGTGTCTATTTTTTTTCGACTGAAAGACGTCTAGGACAGCCCTGCTGTTCCCGAGGAGTTTTCTTTCAACCGCTTTTCTTGCTTCGTTCTTGTCTCGCGGTTCCCAACGTGTGTGTGTCCCCCCAGCACGCGCACAATCTTGCTGCAGGAAGTCTGTGACCTGCTGTCAGAAATCTGGAAATTGGAAGTGCTGTGTGACTGTGTTGATGCGGGGGTAGTGACCTGCGTGGGGGACTGCCTGCAGCAGAGCCGCCGCGCCTTGGGAGTACACATGACTGTGGGGGGCGGACAGAGCTGCACCGTAACACACCCCTCTGCACTCACGGACACTTGGGACCTGCGTTATGGTGCACCCCTCATCAGCCCAACACGTGCACCAAAAGAGTACTTGCCTTGCATACTTATTAGCAGCCTCACTTGGTACCCTCCCCTGGCAAGAAACTTGGGCTGCCCAGATCCTGTCGGCGCTATCATGGGCCTAGCTGGCAATGCTGTCCGGGTACACGCGAATGACCGTGATGTGTGTGTTGCACAAAGCAGTGCGCCGTGTGCATGCCGCCTCCCCGTGGTGGTCAGAAAACACTATGTGCGCCGTGTGCAGCGTTGGCCACGACCTGCCCTGCCCCCGAAATGCAGTGGGAGCCGATACACTGACAGGGAAATACCCACAGATTTTCAGCCAGAAGGCTGCAGCCCCCCCTGGTGCGAAGACATTGCACTGCTGCGCAGCATTGCTGCAATGCCCTGATCCCCTTTCCAACCCCCTACGTTTTCTTGTGTGTGTGTGGCGGGGTGGTTGCACCCAGCACACGATAATTCTAGGCTGTGGCATAGGTAGTTCACGAGCTCCTCCGCGGGCGGTTTTTGTGGTCTGGGGAAGGGAGAGGTTCATTTGCTTTGCCCAGCACTGAACATGCTTCCATCCCTGTCATCTTCGCCAGACCAAAAAACGTCTAGGACAGCTCTGCTGTTCCTGAGGAGTTTTCTTTCAACCGCTTTTCTTGCTTTGTTTTTGTCTCGCGGTTCTCAACGTGTGTGTGTGTGTGTGGGTGCAGGATGTGCCTCTTCCTCTCACCCAGTAATGCAGAAAGGCGCCTAGTCGCTGGTGGTCATGTCTTTTCTTTGACTGTTTGCGGCCTGACGAGAATCTACTCACGACCAGTGCCTGTGCCTGTCCTGTTCTTGCTGGATCTGGGCTTTGGTCGCTTTGCGTCATCCGCGTGTGTGTGTGTCCTGACCTGGGCTGGTCCTGGGCTGGTCCTGACCCTCATCTCCATTCGTCGTGTACTACGGAAAGGCGCCTAGCGCAGCCAGACAATGGCCATGCTTTTGTACTGACTGTGCCTGACAAGAATCTGTGCAAACAAGCCTTCTTGACTGCTGCCCGCGTCTCACACACACACACACACACACAATGTGGACACGTCAACACCCGACAAACACCTAGCAGGTGGCACGATGAAGCACCGGGCGTGGACGTAAAGACTCCTTGTCAGGGGACACACACACATACGATATACAAATGGGCACCAGCGTGTGTGTGTGTGTGTGTGTAATATCTTCCACATCTTGCATGTCTAGGCGATTTAGAAAACGAACTCCTCCAAGGATCGATTAAGGTCGCCAGGGCAGGGAGGGCATCAACTCAAACCAAGGAAAGGATATTCGCTCCTGCAGTGCGCTCTCTTTGCCAGACCGAAAGACGTCTAGGACAGCCCTGCTGTTCCTGAGGAGTTTCTCCAACCGCTTTTCTTTGCTCTGTTCTTGTCTGGCGGTTCTCATCGTGTGTGTGTGTGTGTGTGTGTGTGTGTGTGACCGTGCCTCCTGAGGTGCACCGCTGGGCTGTCAGCTGCGATTTTGTCCTGCAGGCTTCTGCCTCAGCGAAGCTGGCAGTGGTGTTGAACGCGGGCTGGTGCTGTCCCACATCTCCACGTACCCTGTACTACAGAAAGGCACCTAGCGCAGTTGCACAATGTCACTGCTTTTGTTTTGACTGTGCCTGACGAGAATCTGTGGAAGCTGGCCTCCCGGATTGCTGCTCGCTGCATTGGCTGCTGCCCGTTTGTTACGTATATCGTGTGTGTGTGTGTGTTTGTGTGTTTGTGTGTGTTTGCAGAAAGGTGCCTAGTATAGGCGGGAGATGCTCATGCTGCTGTCTTGACCTATACCTGACGAGATCTGGGCATTCAGCTTGTGTTCCTATCACTAGTGCTTGCTTGCCATTGTTTTGCAATTCTGTGTGCATGTGGGGTCTGAATTAGTAGCCTGTGTTTTGCAGTGTGTGCTTGCGGCAGGCTTCCCGTATGCGTGGTGCCCTTGCTTCAGGCTTCCTCACGGTGCTGTTCTGCTCGGTTGCTGCGTATGCGGCGGTGTATGCCAGCGATGAGTATCGGTCCCTGTCGAATTCCTTCTTGGTCTATGCCGCTGCTGCTATGATCATCTGGACAGTGTATGCCTGGCAGCCTGCTTTTTGGGCAGGTATGCCCTGCCTTGTACGCCCCCACTTTGAAGTCGGTTGCAAGCGGCATTCATTGATGGCTCCCATCATGAGTGTCTCTCCTGCCCTGGTCTGTGTCATATTATGAATCTCACGGCTTGCCCATTGCTAGAATGGATTGCCTTGACACACACACGCGCACACACACACACAAACGTGCACACACGCACGCACGCACGCGCACCGTGCACCGCGTACACGCACACGCGCGCACACACACACGCCCACACACATACCATTTTTGGGGCGGCAAGACGCCCGATTTTGGTCAAATCCGGACCACCGAATCGGCCCATTTCGGTCGCATCAGGGGCGCCAAAACGGTTTATTTTGGTCATTTTCGGGGCGTCCAGACGGCGAATTTTAGTCAATTTTGAGCCGCCGAGTCGGCCAATTTCGGGCCGACGGGACAGCCGAAACCCCAATTTTGGCCATTTTGGGGGGGCTGAGACCCCCGATTTTGGTCAAATCGGGTCCACCGAGTCAGCTCATTTTGGTCGATTCGGGGGCGCCAAAACGGTCGATTTTGGTCGATTTCGGGGCGCCCAGACGGCGAATTTTGGTCCATTTTGGGCCGCCGAGTCGGCCAATTTCAGGCCGCCGGAACAGCCGAAACCCTAATTTTGGCCATTTTGGGGGGGGCTGAGACACACACGCGCACACACACGCACACCCCCCCACACACATACACACGCACGCCTGCGCACGTGCACACACACATGCACAAGCACGCACACACACACACACACATCGGCTCAGAGGTTCTGACTTATTGACAGCAGAGAGCAGGCAGACCAATAAGGTACACACTCAGGTGTACACTTCGGAATTCCTATCTCAGCGAGCAGTCACACATGGGTCTCCCTCGTTAAAAGTACAAGCGCTCCCGCTCGCGGTCCTCTTCACCGGAACGAGCGATGCGACGAGCGCGCCCGGCGTCGCGCGAGTGCGCGCGCCACCCGGGGGAACCTTCCGACCCCCCCCCTCGCGTCTCGATGGGGGGGGCACACAGCCTGAACGGCTCGGGAATGTTGGATGGGCGGGGGGAGCTCCTGCGGCCCTTGCCGCTCCCCCCCCCCTCACTCCCCCCGGGGAGGGCGCCAAGGCAGGGGGGGGCAGCAGGGGGTCGGCCGCAGGTGCCGCAGGCGCCGGCAGGTAGCCCGGGCGGCCGCATTAAGGGGGGGGGGGCGCCCTGTCCCCCTCCCCCCCCTCTACGTCCCCCCCCTCCTCCTCTCAGGGGCTGGCGGACATTTTTGGGAACATTTCCCGCCAGCTGACGGTGGCCCGGGCGGGGGTCCCGGCCCCCGGGGTGGGCACAGGCCGCCCCCCAGGGGTAGCGGGCTCTTCTTCAGGGGGGGGGCAGGAGAAGCCGACAAACCCCCACCCCACAGGGGACGGCTCCGGGGTGGCCGTAGCGGCGACGTCCGCCGCACGGGCGGAGAAAGCCCCCCCTTCAGGGGCAGTCACAGGGCATCAGGGAGAGTCCCTGCCCCCCTTCCCCCCACAGAAGAGGGCGCAGCGGGCGGGGGGAAAAAGGGTGGGGCAGCCGCGGCGCCCCATGCAGACCCTGTGCGATGAGCACAGGGCCCCAGCGTGCAAGTCATGCAGGGGGCACAGGGGGGTGCGGCATTGCTGCAGCCGCCATCATGAGGGGCATCCCAGGGTGTTGGGGGGAGGACGGCGGTGCCTGCCGGTGCAGAGGGGGGTGCTACAGCAACAAGCGGGCGTGTTGCCCTCCGGAGGGCCGGCGCTCGTGCCAGGCCCCGTGACCAGGGGGAGGGGGGAGACCCAGCAGGGCAGGGGACGGCGGCGTCGCCCCGCGGCGGCACACAGGGCCCGGATCAGGGCCATGGGAGGGCCTCCGAGGAGGGCACATAGCCACAGGAAGGCGTCCTTCCGCCGCGCCGCGACATACCGGGGGGCCGGGGGTCGGATAGGGCAGGCTTCAGGCAGGCTCTAACCCGCTAACCCCTAACCCTCCCGTCGCAAGAGCGGCTAGGACAGTAAAAGCCATCAACCCTCGTTAAAAGTACAGGGGCCGGACAGGTGCTGGTCCAGGCAATATGGGAGGAAACCGACCGCCCGCCGGACACAGGGCCAGTAGGCAGGGCCTTGCAGTCGGTCCGGCAGCTGCGCTGGGAGGCAGTGCACGGCTGGTGGGTGTGGCACGTGCCGGGGCAGCGCGAACAGCTACACCTGGTCCTGGGGGATTGGGGCGATGTTTGCCACCGGGTGCGGCAGTCGCAGAGATACACCGCACTGGCGGCACTGGAGCGGCGCCGACCGGCCACCTTTGGGGGGCTAGGGGCGGAGGTGTGCAGGCCCGCCTGCGCCCAGGGCATGACGGTCGCCAGCTCGGAGACGGAGCGCTCGCTACTGCGGGCACTGCAAGCCGGGGCGACGTGGACCGGAGCACGGGTCAGCAAGCATCAAATTTCGGATTTGGCGGCCTGCCCCTACTGCGGGGGCCCCCCGGAGACGGAGGTCCATCTCCTATGGGACTGCCCGCCGTGGCATACGCAGCGGGCCGCCTGGCTCCCGCTGGTGCAGGCCGAGGCGGCGCTTTTGCCGGCGCTGGCCCTCCCGTCGGCGTGGCCGGTATGCCTACGGGCGACGGGCCTGTTGCCGGCGGCGTTGGTGCGGCCGGAGGAGGCGGATCAGGCGGGGCGGCTCATGTACCGCCTCTATGGCATGTATCTGGCGGTGCTATCGGCGCGCATGGGAGCGGAAGTCGCGGCACGTCGAGACGCGGGCGCGGGCCCCTCGGTCTTTGCGATCGCGCGCAGACGCCCTCCCGATGCGCGCCGGGGCTACCCATGGGGGCAACTGGGCGCGGTCCCACACCCCCCGGCGCCACCAGCGGCGCCGCTGGCGTTGCGCGCCGGCCCACCGCCAGGGTGGCCGTGGGAGGCATCCTTTGCGATGGCGCTCCTGCAGTGGGCTAGCCGACTGCGGTGGCTGCCGGGGCAGGGCCATGTGACATACGTGGAGCTGGCCCTGGACTTCGAGGCCCACGCGGCGCGGGCACTCCCGGCCCCCAGCGACCACCGGCTGCGGGGGGTCACCTTGCCTCTACGCACCAGGGGCCAAGTGCTGAAAATGGCCCTGGATGCGTTGCAGCCGCATCTGCAGGCAGGAGACCTCCTGCAGGGCAAGGAGGTGTGGATGGCGAAGTCACTCCTGCCGTTGGGGGGCTTCAGGTGTGTGGGGCGGTCGGCGCGCCCGCTGTTTGCCTGCCCCGCAGCCATGCTGTTTCAAATGAGGCAGCTGGAGGCGCATTGCCGCGAGCTATGGACGCGGCGCTTGGCGCGGCCGGGAAGGGGAAGGCAGGATATGTTCTTGCTGGATTACCTGCCGCCGGCGGGACCGGGGCGGCAGCCACTGCGGCCATTTCAGCGATTGCCGCGCCGGCTGGTGCAGCGCGACCGGCACGGGGCGGGCGACGGGAGCGCGGGGCGCGCGGCGGCGCCGCCGCAGGTGGCCCTGTGCGCGAGGCACCGGGCCCCGCCTTGTGCCGCCTGCGCGCAGCGCGGAGCGGAGCACTGCTGCCGGCGGGCGCACGAAGGGCACCGCATGGATGCGGCGCAAGCGCGCGTGGCGGCGCGAGCGTTGCGGGCGTGGCTGCAGCCCGCACCGCCCGCCGGGGCCGGGCCGGCGGTGGCTTCACAGCCCGTGCGGGATCCGCCGCGCGGCCGCAAGCGCTCCCGCTCGCGGTCCTCATCACCGGAGCGAGCGACGCGACGAGCGCGCCCGACGTCGCGCGAGTGCGCGCGCCACCCGGGGGAACCTTCCGACCCCCCCCCTCGCGTCTCGATGGGGGGGGCACACAGCCTGAACGGCTCGGGTATGTTGGATGGGCGGGGGGAGCTCCGGCGGCCCTTGCCGCTCCCCCCCCCCTCACTCCCCTCAGGGAGAGCGCCAGGGTAGGGGGGGGCAGCAGGGGGGCGGCCGCAGGTGCCACAGGCGCCGGCAGGTAGCCCGGGCGGCCGCAATAAGGGGGGAGGGGGCGCCCTGTCCCCCTCCCCCCCCTCTACCTCCCCCCCCTCCTCCTCCCAGGGGCTGGCGGACATTTTTGGGAACATTTCCCGCCAGCTGACGGTGGCCCTGGCGGGGGTCCCGGCCCCCGGGGTGGGCACAGGCCGCCCCCCAGGGGTAGCGGACTCTTCTTCAGGGGGGGGGGGCAGGAGACGCCGACAGACCCCCACCCCACAGGGGACGGCTCCAGGGGGGCCGTGGCGGCGACGTCCGCTGCTCGGGCGGGGCAGGACCCCTCTCCAGGGGCAGTCACAGGGCGTCAGGGAGAGTCCCAGCCCCCCTCCCCCCCACAGAAGAGGGCAAGCGGGCGGGGGGAAAAAGGGTGGGGCAGCCGCGGCGCCCCATGCAGACCCTGTGCGATGAGCACAGGGCCCCGGCATGCAAGTCATGCAAGGGGCACAGGGGGTTGCGGCATTGCTGCAGCCGCCATCACGAGGGGCACCCCCGGGTGTTTGGGGGAGGACAGCGGTGCCTGCCGGTGCAGGGGGGGGGCTACAGCAGCTAGCAGGCGTGTTGACCTTCGGAGGGTCGGCGATTATGCCAGCCCCCATGACCGGGGGGTAGGGGGGAGGCCCAGCAAGGCAGGGGACGGCGGCGTCGCCCCGCGGCGGCACACAGGGCCCGGATCAGGGCCATGGGAGGGCCTCCGAGGAGGGCACATAGCCACAGGAAGGCGTCCTTCCGCCGCGCTGCGACATACCGGGGGGCCGGGGGTGGGATAGGGCAGGCTTCAGGCAGGCTCTAACCCGCTAACCCCTAACCCTCCCGTCGCAAGAGCGGCCAGGACATAAATAGCCATCAACCCTCGTTAAAAGTACAGAGCACACACACACACACACACACACATACACACGTGCACGCTCGTGCGCACACACACACACACACACAGCTTCCTCTATAATATGCCCCCCCCCCCTGCGCGCACATACACACACGCACTCGGACACTGGGGGCACTCGGACATCAGAACTCATGGTTTGGTCACATAGTGGTAGGACGTGGCTGTTGAACCTCGCAATTTGAGCGTGATTTAGAGAAGATTTGGGCGTCACACACACACACACACACACACACACACACACACACACACACACATTGGTGGTATGAGCAATTTGCGCATAGGTCAGGCCAAGGTGGAGTAGTGACCCATGGCAGTAAGCTCAGCCTGGTCGAAGAACAAAAGCCTGCATGAATATGTAGCATAGCACACAGTTGTCGAGTAGTGCCCGAAAGGGGGTCCCGTTTGAGGGCGTTGCTTGCTGTGTTTGTTGCAGAGTTGTGCGGTTCACAGTTTCTGCTTCAAGGATCGCCGAAAGCAAACCAGCCGGGCATTGTCGAACATTGCCTTGCATAAGTTTTGGCTGACGATTTGGGGCATGGTTGATTTTGTCGGGTGGTGCACACACACTCTGTGAGAGAAACCAACAAACCGACGACCAATGTGGATGGACACAAGCAGGTAGTCACAAGCCTCTGGCTTCAAAACACCTCATAAGGCCAACAAAACAGGAAGAGTCATGTGGCTAGGCGCCTTTCTGTAGCGAGGTTGGGGAGATGGGGAGCACTCAAGATATTTGTGTACCCAACGGGGCTGATTCATGCCATGCCACTCCCCTGGGCACCAAACTCGCAAAGAGAGGGAGAGGGAAGATGATTCACATGTTGGGTATACTGTTGGACGTCATGTAGGAGGGGGGCATCATGGTTCCATGCGCCCGTCGTGCCGTCTGGTGATAGGGAGGGTTGTAGGATCCAGCTGTTGTAGGCCCCCCACGCCAGTGTGCATGCTTTCTAAGCCACTGCTGTGTCATGTTTATCGCGCAACAGTTGGGTGTCGGCATGTATGGGGCAATGTAGTACATGTACTGGACCGTCTTGTGATGGTCGTGGGGACTAGTGGAAAGGCTGCGGAACATGCCGCGTGCGCTGCATGAGCCACTTTTCGTTTTGGGAACCCCAATAACCGTGAAACCTGCAGCCAGGCTGCAACAGACAGGAGTTCCCCACCCCATGATTTGCACCACGACCTGGCGTTGCTGAGGACTCTGCAAAAATGCATGGGAGGTACGAGGGGTGGTGGGGGGTAGGGCTCATGAGAGGGGGGCCCAGTTTAAGGGACCAGTTGTTATCCAGAGCATTGGGCTGGACGTGGGCTGTACTTTGGGCATCGTGTCCCCGATGCAGGCTGCAACCCAGTGCAGTACAGTGTGGGCTGTGGCAGTGTAGTCACGGGGTTCCGTCTGCTTTTGGCGGCAATCACATAGGACTGGCAGATCCCATGCCCGTTCAAGGATGTTGCACACTGTCTGGATGATGTGTGTCGCTGGCGAGTCGGGGAAGCTTTTGGCAATTAAAATGTTGTCACAAAACCCTTGTTTGCACTCAAACAATTGTTTGCCTTTTCTTTTTCAGGCAATTTTCTGTCCGTTTTGTGTTTTTGTTGCGTGTCATGTGTTTGAGCACCAATCAAGATGGGGGACGCAGATAATGGGTCTGGGACGGACGTGAGGAGCATGGCGGAGACCATGAAAGCGCAAGCCCAGGATATCGAGAGGCTCCATGCGACAGCAAGCGACCACTTGTTTCTTGGGGGCAGTGCGTGGCTGGAGCACAAGTTCCTGGAGGTCCTAGGTCCGACACCTTGGACGCACTGCTGGTGGCATGCTATGCAAAGGGGTGGCAGTGCTGCGTGTTACGCTCGCCACCCCCAGATGCAGTTCTTCCACTGGTGGGGGAGGTGGCGCGGTGTCGGCACGACCTTGCAATATGCGGCAACGTTCCAAGACATTGCGGTCGTGGGCCCCCCTCGACTGCCTCTGGAGGCGGGAGCAGGGGGGGAGGTGAGGGTGTTCACGCACTTGGACATTTGGGCTCCCAATATGTCCCCCACAGAAGCTGAACCCCTACCCCTGGCTGCATTTAACCCCCCGCCTGGCCTGAGGACCTGTTGGACTCACCCCCCCCCCCCCCCCAGACCGGGTGTCCGAGGGGGAGGGGGGTCTCACGGCAAGTCAAGTGTCTTGGGCACTGCCGGAGCCACCCCCCCCCCCCCCCACTGACCCCCCCAGGCCCCCGGGAGACCGTGGATTCTTTGCTGTTGATTCCAGTGACAGCTCGGGCCCTCCGCTTGCGGGACCTTTGGGCCGATCCACCTGCGCTTTGCTGGCGGGCCAGCCGCGACTCCGGCTCGGGCCACTCCAACTGTCCTAGACACACCAATCTTGACGGCATCAGGCCCGCCCCCCTCCGTTGCAACACCCACCGCCACCGGCGCGCGAGTTGCGCGCGTGTGTAGACGCACGGGACCGCCCACCACTCCATTGGCTGACCTTGCGAGGCTAGTTGCCAGGTCCGGAGGACTTGATCGACCCCCCCCCCCCGTGACCCCGTGACGCAGTCTGAGCTGTGGGAAGGGGGGGGGTGAGGAATCCGATGAACCCCTGTTTCTTGAGGTTTTGAGGGCCTGGACCCCCCACCTGGTTGGCTTTCTGCTCAGCTCCAGTGCACCCCGTGGATTTTGGTGAAGAGGCTTACCCTGTTCATAGACTTTGACACGGCCGAGGACTTCCGCCTCCCTACGGCCGCCTCGGTTTTGGTGCAGGCGGTGTGTCGATTGAAGCGTGAGGAGTGGCGTGGCCTGTTACATGTCACGACCTCCCCCACCCCTCGTGCCGGTAAGGTTAACCCGGATATCCTACTTAATGGATTGGGGCCTGTGGGCAGCCACGTAATCCCCCAGGATATATGGGAGCAAACAGTACCACGAGGGTTCTATGGGGGGGTGCGAGATTTTGATGTTGAGACCCCATGGGTTGACACTCGGGGCATCGATAGGCCGGGCGCTCCCACTTGGGTTTCGGATGAGGTGCGGGAGTTTGTTTTTGTGCTTAAGCAAAAGTGGTTGCTGTACGACCTCTCCGAGGATCTGCCCCCCACGTACTGGCCCTTCATTATCCCGAAAACTTCGGAGGTCTCTTTAATACTTAGTTGTGTTAAGCAGAACAGAATGGACGGGTGTCCCCCCCCCTTGTTTTTCGCTTCGGGCGTGGGAGTAGTTGTGTAAGCTGCTTGTCACGTTCTACGTGGTTGTCCCGTTGTATGGAACACACATTGCTTTAAAGAATGCCTTTTGCATTTTTGTCGTGCCGGAGTCCGCCATGACCTTGTTCCGCCGCCGGTCGGGTCCCACCAGTCGGGTGGTCCACAGGGATTGGGAAGGTTGCCGTTTGGATGGAAGTATAGCCCCTATATTTCTCAGCAGGCGCTGGCTCGCCTGGTGGAGCAAGCCCTGCCCACTGTTTTTTTGGTGCATTACCTGAAGATTTTCTCTTAGTCCATCATGACAGAGGGTACTTGCGGCAATAGACAGGTGGGGTTGTGGATGCTTTGGAGAGGGGGGGGTTCATTGTCAGCCCCAAGAGTGTGCCGGAGCCCTCTACCAGGGTTGTATTCCTTGGGAAATGGCTGGATCTGTTGGAGAGGGTGGTTTGGTCACATGAGGTGGCCCATTTGCAGATGTTCGTCACGAGGCTTAGGTTGGCGGTTTGGTGGTCACAACAACGGCTTATGCAGTCCATTTTGGGTTTCCTCCATTGGCAGGTGCGACCCCGCGGCCTGGCGTGTCATTTTGCAGCGGGGGCCTACTGTTGGCTCAATGGGGCGCAGGTTGGGCATACCCCTGAGGTGGTTTTGGATTCCATGGTCGTTTTGCAGGCCATGTCTGCGGAGCCGTGGCGTGCCCCCGTGGCGGGTGTGCAGACCCTTTGTCTTGAGTTGGGCCTGCACAAGACTGACCAGATGCTGCTACGACGCTGGTGGGAGGGGCTAGGTCAGGTGTTATTCGTTGACGGGGCCCATGATGGGCCGTCCTAGAGAACGGGGGGTTTCTCCGAGCTTTTGGGTGCTCCGTGGCCCGAAGTTAGAGATCACAGAGTCAGCAACTGGTGGAGCTACAGTCCCTGGTCGGGGGGGTGCACCTAGCGGCCCGGCTGGGTTATACTGCAGTCACACTCGTGAGTGACTCGGAGGTGGCCATCGCCCAGCAACTAAAAGTGCGCGCCAAGAGTGTACTGACCCCAGCATTCGGTATTGCGTGGTCTGGCGCGGCGCCTAGTCTGCCCACGCATTGTTGCGCGGGTTCTTTGGGTGCCCACCGGATTCCGGCCTGCAGACCCTATATCTCGTTTGGAGGGGGAATACTAAGGGGATCGGCTGAAAGCCGAGTGTATGGCTTGGCTCATTTATCGGCAGTTATTGCAGGATCCCTCGGTTGTCCGGTTCCGTGGAGTGTTGTGCCTGGGCAGGAGCATGGAATCCTAGCCAGGGCAGGCGTTGGTTACCACGTCGGCGGTGGCGGCTTTCTTTGTGTGCCTGCTGGTGGGGGCGCTTGCTCCGTGCTAGAGCCTTCACGTGCCCTTGCACACTTTCGGCTCCTTCTTTTGGCAGTTTAGTTCTGCTTAGTTGTGGCCCTGGCTAGAGAGTAGTACACCCCGTCTGAGTTACATTACTGTTATTGATTGGTGTTGTGTGTTCCTTCACCCTTTTGGCAAACCTTTGTTTGTACTCAACAATTGTTTGCCTTTTCTTTTTGAGGCAGTTTTCTGTCTGCCCACCCGGGGGGGACTGATGGGACGGGGGGGGGGGAGGGTCGGGTGAGTGCCCGCATGGTGTGCGCCCATGGCAGGTTGTGTTGCTCCCACAAGCTTGGGTTGGGTGGGTCCCGCGGGTTCCGGAGACCATGCAAGCGAGTGCCACCCCCCCTCAAACTCTTTCCGATGTGTCTAACGGACAGTTTGCTGCCCGTGTTTGTCTGCTCCTCCCCCCCCCGGCGGGGGGGGTAGGGGTAGGCCCTGACCAGGGGGGAGAATTCTGCAACTATCGCCTTTGGGCCTTGGTGAGTGTGACACGCATGGCAGTGCTGTCCCCTTTGGCAGTGTGCGGTGTCTGGCATAGCCAGTCTGAGTTACCTTATTGTTATTGATTGGTGTTGTGTGTTCCTTCACCCTTTGGCAAACTAGCACAGTCCGACAGTACCGTGGGCATTGCGCCAGTACGGGAAACCCTCCGGGGACACACAGAGCTGGCTCAGGGCACAAAAGAGGTAGCGAGACACGTAAACGGACCACAGGCTGTGCAGGTCTGCTGCCTGTGCTAAAAAAGACCCCCCCATGGAGATGCACCTGTGTGTGGACCACAGTTTCCCAACAGCCCAGATAAAGTTGTTGTTTTCCATCTCGAATTGGATGGTGTCTGTCGTGTGTGTGTGTGTGTGTGTGTGTGTGTGTCTGTGTGTGTGTGTGTGTGTCTGTGTGTGTGTGTCTGTGTGTGCAGCCCGGGGAATAAGGGGGGGGGGGGGCAAATCCAATTTACGCTATAAATTACGTTAATTTTTGTAAATTTTTCAAAAAGTGGCGTAAATCTATGTAAATTTGTGTCAATTCGCTGTAAATTGAGGAAACCAAGTGCTTTGCATGTTATTAGCTAGATATTTAGATATGTAGGAGGTCTAGAATTGTGAGTATTGAACATGAATTTTGTAAATTCTTCTTTGATGTGTCAACAGTTTTAGAGATTTCGCTACCATCATCAAACCGTCCATGCTTCGAGCGCCAGGTCCGCAAGACGAGGCGCTATTCAAATATTTTTTGTTGCGTCCTGGAGATCCGACCCTCGAGAGCTAGCCCGGCCCGAGTGTAGTGCGTGCAAGGGCGCGCGCCGGTGGATACATACCATCCATGCTTTGAGCGCCAAATTCCGCAAGACGAGGTGCTATACAAATGTCGTTTCTTGCAGGCTGGAGATCCCACCCTCGAGAGCTAACCGATCTGGAGTGTGGTGTGTGCAAGGGCGGACGCCGGTGGTTACGTAGTGCGTCTTACCCCCATCCAACTGGAGTATTTTGCATGTTATAAGATTTACACATTTAGCAATTGCCTTGGTTGCAGTGAAGGTTGTACATTGCTGTTTGTTTTGGCACTTTTTGTCGTGTGACGTGGGTGTGCAAGCAGTCGGGTCGCAAGAATTTCCGTGTTAATCAACGACCCCGAGTACTTTGCATGTTACAAGATGCAATTGGCTTGCTTTTAGTGCAGCTTGTACATTGCTGTTTGTTGTGGCAGTTTTTGTCATGTGATGTTGGTGCGCAAGCAAGAAGCGGGGGCCGAGTGGCAAGAATTTGCTACACCCGCTGCCGCCCTCTGCCACATCAAGGCCGAAGGTGCGCCCTCGACTCTGCAGCAAGTGCAAATCGAGCGCGTCGCAAAGAATTCCAAGCTCCGCAATGGCTTTGAGTTTTCATACACGCCCCCTACCACAGCAACCCCCACAGTCCCAAGCCGCCTTGCCTCCCACTACGACGCAATCCATCGGCAGCTTTGTCGAAGTTTTGGGTTCGTCGCATTGCAGTAGTTGCCGCGGCAAACTATGTGGGGTGACAAGCTCATGCTCACAATGCAAGCGGGGTGTCCATGAGCATTGCTTTGTCATGGTGGGGGGTGGGGGGCACCGTTAGTGTTTTGCGTGTGCCTATAGAGGTTGTGAAAAGCCTTTGGGTAACACTGATACCCAACAATGCAAGCGATGCAAATGCTATGTGCATGTTCAATGTGCGCTTCATGGTTCGTGTCTCCAGTGTGCTCAACCCATATGCCCGCCTTGCCCTCCCCCTACCAAAAGTCGTATGTTCCACACTTCATGGCAATCAGGGCGCCCCTGGCTAAACTATGAGAACGGGGTGATGTGGTGTGCGGCATGCCGCGCACATCCCCGATTGGCAGCCCAGCCCGAGTGGATGGCTGGCATCACGAACTTTAAGTGGTTCAAAATTGCCAAGCACCCCAAGTGCGGGACACATGTTGTCTCGCTTGCTCTTTGGAGCTCCGGCGGTAGGGTGAGGCAAGTGACCAACACTCTGCCCATGGAACAGCGGGAGGCCCTACGGGCACATTTTCGTCTCATCTACCGCATTGTGAAGCACCTTGGTATGCTCCGGGATGTGGCTGGTGATGCGGAAGCTGCAACTTTGAATGGTGTGAATCCGATTCAAGCATACCGCTACCATCGGGCTGTGGCTGAGATTTTGCAGCACATTGCCATGGATGTGCGCATTGGGGATGCCCAACCAGTCACACAAGCCCCATACTTGGCACTGACATCCAACTCCTGCACGGACAGGTCGGCCAAGAAAGAACAGTTGATGTATCTGCGCTTCGTGCAGGGAAACAAGATCGACACCGAGTTTTTTTCTCTGCAATGACCCCCCTCCCCTGCCCAGAGTGCACCAGAATTTTTGCCCTTTGTTTCTCAATTTTTAAGCATCTTTCTGCCCTTGTAGCAACACAAAATTTGGACCACAGCCTGGGTCCATGGTGTATTCCCTATCCCCCATGACCCCCTCCACCCCCGGCAGTGCTTGGGCAAACCCACCTAAAACAAACCCTGCCTGCCAGTATATATAAGTACGTATACACACATTTTGTAATCCAAACACCAAACTAGCCATGCAAACGTTGGGAAAACACCACTTGGGGGTCACAAGCCCCAAGCAACCAATCACAAAACTCTACTGTTGAGTGACACCGGCCATTTCTTAAATTTACACTTTTGTGAAGGATA
The DNA here is from genome assembly GCA_964036045.1 of Eutreptiella sp. 'Long Island Sound 2002'. Classification (NCBI taxonomy): domain Eukaryota; phylum Euglenozoa; class Euglenophyceae; order Eutreptiales; family Eutreptiaceae; genus Eutreptiella; species Eutreptiella sp. 'Long Island Sound 2002'. The sequence goes on along the minus strand of OZ038393.1, from coordinate 1,933,251 downwards.
TTTACGCCCCTTTTGCAAAAATTGACACCAATTTACACAAGGTGTGGGCGGGGGCCGAAAGCACTGTAAACGCCCGTAAATCCACGGGTTGTGTGTGTGTGTGTGTGTGTGTGTGTGTGTGTGTGTGTGTGTGTGTGTGTGTGTGTGTGTAATCCTCCCGGTGCATTTGTATCCACATTGGTTATCTGTTGGTTCTTGTTCCCTTCACTATCACTAAGTGTGTGTGTAATGAACCAAAATTACCTCGAAGAGAGGTAGTTAGATCGAGCGCAAGCACAAGCGTGGTATACCCCCCTTTTTTGGGGTCGTTCGCGTAGCATACCCCAATGTATGGTTTCTGACGTCTAACCCCTTGTAAAATCATCCTTTTAGGACCAAAAATGATCCCCCGATGATTTTTTGGATTTTGACCCCCGTACCCCCCCCCCCCCCGCCGCACCCGGGTATCCCTTTTGGGGGGGGGGGGGGGTTGGCGGGTCAAAACTGCTTTGCGTATTGTGGCTGTTGTGTGTGTATTTGGACCTGGGTTCTGAAGAATGTGTTTCTTGTATATGGACCCCCTAACCCATGGCTGGGGTCCCGGGTCCCAACTCCAAGTACCCCCAGTCGCGCCCCCCCCCGCCTGCCTATGGCCCCTTGCTGGTGAGGACTTAGTTGTTTTCACACTGGGTGGGTTGTTTAGTGACGCATGAAAGTTTTTTGAAATTGAATTTGTCATGAAATCCTTCTGTTGCCCGTAGGATGGGTTTGGGTGATCATTTGGTGACAATATGGGTACTTGACCACCCATGGGGAGCCATGTAGTGGCCGCTAGGCCTATGTAGCCCATGCCATGGGCCCTCCGAAAGCTTCAAAATTGTTGCTTGTAGGTGGTTCAATGGCATTTGGTGTGTGCACGAACTCATGCAGCTTTCCAGCCTCGGCAGCTCAAAAATGGATCTTTCTGAAACTTTTTTTTTGATACTCTGCCCATACAAAATGATCAAATATCCTATGTAAAGCATGTTTTAGCCCCTCTTTATGTGTTTTTTCACCCTATTTGGGTGTTGGGGGGGCTAGGGGGAGGGCTCTCAAGGGGTCTAGGGCACAACCTGCTTATGCAGTTTTCTAGCTTCGGCAGCTCAAAAATGGAAATCACCTCGAAGAGAGGTTGTTAGATCAAGCGCAGGCGCGGGCGTCGTATACCCCCCTTTTTTGGGGTCATTCGAGCCGCATACCCCAAGGCATGATATTGGATGTCCAACCCCTTGTAAAATCATTATTTTGCCCAATAAGACCATCCCCCAATGGATTTTTTGATTCTGAGGCCTCTATCCCCTAAAACCGGATATCAATTTTTTAAGGGGGGGGGGGTGGGGGGGGGGGATCAAAAGTTTTCACTCAGAAGGCTCCAAGCAGTGGGGAAGCTTATCGCTATCACACAACTGGTGGTTGAATGGTAACCAGCCGACGCAAAGTTTTCGGTCGGCGGTTCGAATCCTGGTCGGCCGATTGTTGGCGGCGGCGGCGGCGCCGTATTCACCCAACCAGGGTTCGAACCGCCGACCAAAAAGACTCTAGTCGGCTGCATTACCATTCGGCCACTGCTTGGGCTGAGGCGAAAGGTCTCCCCATTGCTTGGGGCCGCGTCTGCCACCGACAAAAAACCCAAACTGTGTGTTTCTGTCTGACTGCTGGCCTGGCTAAGGGACTGATTGGCTGACTGTCAACCTCTCTTCGAGGTGCACTGCCGAAGGCAATAGAATTTCCGAAACTAATTTTTTTTGATATTCTGACCATACAAAATGATCAAATGTCCTATATAAAGCATGTTTTAGCCCCTCTTTGTGTGTTTTTCACCCTATTTGGGTGTGGGGGGGGGGGGGGGCTCCCAAGGGGGCTGGGGCACAACCTGCTTATGCAGTTTTACAGCCTCGGCAGCTCAAGAATGGTCGTCCTCCTCCCCTCTTCGAGGTGCCTTGCCGAAGGCAATAAAATTTCGTGGAGTTCGCCCTCCCCGCCCCGTCCATTTTTTTGGAGTCACAGCTCACTGACCAGATGATTTAGTTCATTCACCCTTTTTGGCAACCATTCACTGGCCTCCGAGCCTTTAGGCTGCACTGTCTGACTGTATGGTATGAGTTATGCCAGCCCGGACACAGACGAGACAGTATGGTGATTGCTGAAAACTGGCGCACATACGGGCGCGCACACACACACGCACGCACGGACATGCACACGCACACATACACACATACACACATACCCCCCGGTGTGCACACACACACACACACACACACACCGAGATGGCCTCCCACACAGGGGTCTGGGCATTGGCATGGGGCCGTGGGTGGCAGTAGAGCAAGTAGAGCAAATGATCTGTTTCCAGGCGCCTTCGTGCTGAAAAGGCAGTGCAAGCTGCTAGGCCGGGGCCTTTTCTTTGGTGGCGCAGATACCCTACCCCGTGGGGGGTTGGGGGGTGCCTGCTTGCCTTTCCCCCCACCAGGGGAGGGGGTAGGCCAACAGTGGGTGAGGGACTGTTTTTCAGCACAGAGTATTGCACCTGTTGCAGGCATTGCGTTAGACATGGAAAGTACTTGAGTGGTTTATCCTGTGGTCCTGAATGGCCAATATTGAAGGGTTATGGGTTCAATCCCAGGTGCACACACCTTATTGCATGGTCAGTAGTTCTGTTCCCCGTCTTGTTTTGTCCTGTTCTGTTTTATTATTCCACACAGCTCACAATGAAGTCCTATGCACATGTGGGTGCCTGCCCCTGGCCTAGACCCCCCCCCCAGGGTAGGGGTAGGACAAAAGCAATGCCTGCCCTCAAAACGTGCCTGCCTCCTCCGAGATTTCAGCCCCTCCGTCCCCCCATATCATTAAAAAGGCTTGGTCAGTCCCAAACATTGCTGTGGTGCAAACAGGGCCGTCAAGAGTGAAGGTATTGATTGGTCTCCAATATACCTAACAGCAGCCCATGTCCTCAGTGCACACGTTTTCCTCAGTTTTCGTCAGCAGTGTGTTCCGGTGCAGTTGTGATGTCAGTCCTGAGTTCATTCGCGGAGTTCACATTGTTACCGCAACCCTCTTCTATTTGGGGGCCTACGGCTTCTGGTTGTATCACACTCTCACGCTCATTGGGCACACGGAGCCATCATTTTGGGGATTTGTTGCCTGCTTGATCATGGTACAGGTATGTGCACGTGCGTGCGTGCCATGCAGCCCCCATGCCATTCCCATGCCGCTCTCATTTTGCCGCCTGCTTGTGGTGCGGGAAGTTGCATGGAGCATATTAGGAGCAAAGAGTGCCCCCTCAGGGGGGAGGGGGGGCAAAGAAAGTACGTTAGCGTGCCGGGCAAAGTTTTCGCCTATTTGTTGGGGACCCGTTGTTGTTTGAAAACAGGTATTTTGATGCTTCTTTCGCATTGGGGATATGGTATATTTGGGTTTTCACCCACTTTCACCCTTTTTCACACCTTTTTTGCTCATTTCCACCACATCCACTCCTTTCTCAGCCCACACGTGGGCCCCCGGGACAACAGGGGTTAAGCAGCCACTACTGTGCCGCCGCATCTTGGCCGTTGTTGATGACCCAAGCACTGTCTCACGCGATGATTGTGAAGATGGTAATGAGGATGTTTGTGCGTTGTGTTGTCACAAATGCACCACCACAATTTGTGGGCAGTGCAATGAGAGGTATTGTGCTGAATTTATTGACCCTCACACTTGTGGGGATGAATTGTGCATGTTGCACTATAATTCTGCAATCCTTCGTTACATCGGTGACCTTCCCATGTTACAATACACCCTATATTATTTCCTTGGAACACAATCCTAGGCAGTCATTACGGTTGTGGAATAACAATGCATGAAATATTCCTTTTTCACCTGCAGTTGTGCTTTGTGGTGTCATTCGTGCTTAGGGTTCCTGGGCTGGAGGAGGGAGTGATATCTAGTGGTACAGCATTGGGATAGATGGCCGGAACATTGATTTGGATGCCGGGCGCGCGCTGGGCTAACGTACCCTCAGAGGCCAGAAAGTTGTTTGCCTAAAATCTGTCTCCAATTTCAGGGCCTTTTGATGAATTTTACTGTTTTCCTAAGCAAAATTCTTCTGGTGTGGGCGGGTCGGTCGGCTGGGGACTGGCCATGGGCCCAAATGACACCACGACGCAGAACCCTGATGGGTACTCCAATGTGCAGCTTCATCTCGTATATTGGCCTGTGCAGGGGGGGGGGATTATGCGTGGTTGGTGGTTGTGAGGCTGGTTGCGGTAAAGTCACCACAATAACAGGCACGGTGCTCGAGCTGTGTGCATATCACCACCTGGAATAGGGATTAGATCACGCCCCGCCTCCCTTGTCCAACTCACATGCAACTGCTAGAAATAGCGGTTCCCGTGGGGTTGCTGTAACTTACACAAGCCGTAGCTGCCCCTCCCCCCCCCCCCGGGGCTGCAGTGAGTGTGATGTCCTCTGGCAAGCCTCACCAGTCTCAAGACCTGCGGACCTGGTCCTGTGTTCAGTCGCTCAGCCCTGACCTTGTGCAAAATGCGTTGGACTGTGCACCAATGCCTGTGTGTCCTCGGCCCATTGTTGGACCTGTGCGGAGGCTGCCACTGCGTGCGGGTGAGCGCAGATGCTCCACCGATCCACCGATTGCTTTGCGCAGGGCCTCAGTGGCCCCGGTCAGGGCATGGGGAAAGTGGGGCGGGGGGGGGGGGGGTCTGGATAAGGGGCTCTCGTGACAGGCCAGTCCCAAGAGGGTAGTCTAAAACCTCTGATGATGACTCACCAACTGCGCCGCAAAGCGGCCCGGAAGATTTTTTTTCAAAAAAAAATTGATACATCCCTCAAAATGATCAGAGCATCGTGGGGATCATTTTGAGTCATATATGTTGTGGTACGTCAGCCCCCCCCCCCTCCCAACCTCCCCTGTCAGCCCATTGGGGATCGCCGTCAGCCCGTCGGGGGTCCCCGTCACAGGAGCCCAGAAGGGGGACGGGGGGTCCGAGAAAGGGGCTCGAACGACCCTCCCACGTGCGCAAGCCAATTTTCCCCTGCCCCAGGACCATGAATTATCATGGTTGTGTATGTGTGCATGCACATGGGCATGTGCCGGGCTTTACTGCGCATGGGTCGCCTGGGGTCTGTGGTGGCCTTGTAGCCCCGAATCCATTGCGGGGGAGCCTGAGACGACCTGACAGGCCTGCCATAGTACCTCCAGGGAAAGCGCTTCAGGGGCCATGTGCAGAATTCCCGGTTGCCGGAGGATGTGCATCCGGATGATCCTCGTTGACTTGCAATTTGTTGTCCATGTTGGCCGACACAGACATAACTGGGAGGAAAATGGGGGGGAAATGGGACGAAATGCCCATTTTTCACGGTCCCATTCCCTTTGTAAAACCAGGCCACCGCACTCACCCACGGAAAAGTGGGAATATTTGCCACTCACCGCCAGCCACCCCTTTTCACGACACCGAAGGCCATCAACGGGATGGTTCAGTGTCGCGCCACACGACTAAACTCAATTTGCAAGTGCAGTGAGAAAGACGGCATTCGGGGGTGTTCAACCACATCCCGCCACAACCCTCCACAACCCACATGTTCTATGACCGCTATCCCCTCCCCCCCCCCTTTTCCCTATTTTCCCCCATTTCCCCCATTTTTCCAGACTCGGAAATCCTGGTTTTGTGAGTTGGTGAGTTCGGTGGCGGTCAGCGCAGATGCCTGGTCACTGGAACTTCGTACCCCATGGTTTAGCAGCAGGTGCCATGACGGCTGAGACACGTGACCTCATTGCCTGGCTCAGAGCGATGAGGCTCTTGTGAGACGGTTCGTGCGATGGGCAAAAAGGGGGAGCAAAGGGCAGGCGGCTCGGGGGATCGGCGCAGGGCACGCTGCCGCTGCCTGCTGCATTTCAGGGGTTCTTCACTCGGAAGGTGCACCAGTACACGCCCTCAGAGGACGCCGCGGTGGTCCACTGGAGCCCCGATCATGCCCCGCTCGCGCTGCGCATCCGCGACACGCCGCAGTACTGCACCTACACCCCCGTGGAACAGCTGCCCACCAGGTGTCGCCCGCACGCCGTTGCCTTGCGCCGCCGGCCCGGCCCCGCGCCCCTTCCCGTCCCCGCCCACCCCTGCACCGCCCGGCGCAGCGGAGAGAACACCCCATCCGCGCCCCTGCGTGTCCCGGCGCCATCGGTCACGTCCGGTGTCCTCGGTCCTGCGCGGTCGTTCGATGCACGTCACGCGTGACCAGTCAAGTGCATGGGGCATCGGGACAGGGGGGGGCACGCGCACTCGGGCGCCAGGGCTGTCCGTCAGCGACTGGGGCCCTGACTGCCGCACGGCCCCGCGCATCTTCATGCTCACAGGCCCCGGGCTGCGTCATCCTCCCTCTTCGTTAAAAGCCGCGCGCACGACACAGTGGTCAGTGGGCAGCCTCAGATCACGCTGCTCCTGTTCATCGGGATCTTTATGCTGCTCTCGATCGGGTGTGCCGTGCGCCCGCCCCATTCCCCTCGTACGCTGTGACCCCCTGAGCGAAGGAAGTGTGGCCCGCGCGTTGCCGCGTTTTCTCGAGCACTTTGGGAGGGCCAGTGGGTATGCAGGCGGTGTTTGTTTGCAGCCGCAATGTAGTCGGAAGCCGCAAGGCACGGGTGCAAAGGCGGTGACCGGCAGTTGGAAAAGCGGGGTTTTTTTTGGGGGGGAGGGGCTGGGAAGTATTAGAATTGCCGTACACCGTACCCCGTACCCCCTGCCCCCCCCCCCCTCCAGACCAAAGTGACCATCATGGGAAACAACGAAATTTACCGTTGGGAAAATCTGATCGGGTTAATTTTTGGTACACAAATTTTGGGGTCCCAGACACCCCCCCCCCCTCCTCCCCTTCTAATACACTGCTTTGGGGGGGGGGGGGGGGCTGGGAGCATGACCTCAATTTTACAATGCACACCCCAAAAGTGTAGGTTGACGGAGCCCGTGTCTGTGCAACAGCCCGCGCTTCACAAAGGGGCGTGAGAGCTGTGTCTCTGTGGTGCCCCTGGCCCGTCCGTTTGTACGCCGCACGCAGTGCAGCCCGACGCGTGGGCTCCAAATGAGCTGCAGTTGTCCGCAGCGTCCGACAGGCACAGCGCACGGCCAAGTCAAGTGGGGTGGTGCAAGAAGGTTTGCCCCCCCCCCCCCCCTTCTCCTCCCCCGTGTCCAGCGAACACTCGATGTTCGAACCGTATTTTTTCGGGACCCGGTTTCGTTGGGGGCTCCGTTGGAGGCCACACGCAAGCGATGCAACACGCACCAGCCCCGCCGCCCAGCAAGCACCGCCCCACAAGCCCATGGCCCAGCGCGCGGCGATGCCCCGGCGCGCTTCACGCGGGGAGGGACGGGGGACTGTCCGGGGCCCCGGAAGGGAAGCCATGCAGGACGACCCCCGCAGCAGCCGCCGCAGGCCAAGTACTGGGCCCCACACACACACACAGAACCGGAGCACCACGCACCGGCCCCACGGCTGAGCGGACACCGATGCCCCGACGCACTCTGCGGAGGGGAGGACCGGGTGACTGTGCAGGGCCCCGTGAGGAAACCAACGACGGACGAAACGTCACGGGGGGAAGGCCCCCCCCACCCCCCCACCCCCCCACCCCCCTGAAGTGCAACTCTGGTCCCGACTCCAGGCAGGACGTCTTGGGTTTGGCCAGCCTGCCAGAGTTGACGCGCGGCTTCGGTCCAAAGGCCGTGTCCGGATCCGGAAGGATCGCCCAACCCGAACACTACCTCCGGTAGCACAGTGGCCATAGGCCCCCACTTTGCCTGCCGCCCGCGGTGGGGGGAAGGAAGCACAAGGATTGCCACACCGGCGCCCGGTGCTGCAAAATGGCCGTCAATCGCCGTCGATTCACCGCCAGCCGCCGTCGATCAGCAGCCAGACGAGAACTATATCCGTGAGACACCCCTCCTTCTGTTCTATTTTACCCCTTTGCCCCCCGTCTCGGTGATAGCCCCCATGGCATGTGCCCACGCCGTTGCCTCAACAGGATGATCTCGATCGGGCAGCAGATTGCTCTGCCACGCTACGGCCCTCAGCATGTGGCCACTACGACTGCGGAGCCCACCATCCCTGACCCCATGAAAACCCGGTGTGGGCCCCTGTTCTGCACCGCTCGCTGCCTCCACTCCCTTGGCATGCACCCCAAATCCATGCCCCTTTTTCCCCAGCACTGTGCATCGCCCCTGCTCCTCGGTCCACAGAAATCGCAACTCGCAGTACACGGGCGTGTGCTATGTGGCGCTGGACAGTGCAGTTTTTATTGGTTGTTCTAGAAGTCACTCTTGTCTTTCGTGTTGTACACCTACCCGCCGTCTGGGATGACTTGTGCCTCTAATGCGATTGGTTGCATTTGCGCCCTCCACGATATTAACACTTGGTTTACACAAAATCGCTTTCAAGTGCGACGCATTTGCTTTTGTTCTAACAAGCGCTAACGGCGATCGATCTCAGCACCAAATTACGAAATTGGCAAAATCTCATTCCAGCAAAATTAGAACCAGTTGTGCAGTGCAGCAAAAAACGTATTTTCACAGCACACGCTGCCCACGAACGCATCATCGACATGCACACAAATGCATCTCACAGTGCACTGCTCCCTGTGGCTGGATGCGTTTGACCCGCTCGCTGGATATGGTCAGATATGGCCGAGTGGCCAGGTTGGAAACCGCTGGCCGGGTCACTGGGAACGCCAATCCTGCGGCGCGCAATTTGGACAATTATCGCAGAACATGGGAAATTGCTGAGTGCTTTTCATTGGTCCCTCAGTGGTTTTCATTGGTCCCTCAGTGGTTTTCATTGGTCCCTCAGTAGTTCCCATTGGTCCCTCAGTGGTTTTCATTGGTCCCTGGTTTTCATTGGTCCCTCGGTGGTTCCCATTGGTCCCTCAGTGGTTTTCATTGGTCCCTCAGTGGTTTTCCTCCTTTTCTGAACTGTGCTTTTGAATGGGGAATGATCATCGCAACATTTTTGTCCGTTTTGAGTATTGTGCCTGGTCATTGTCCCCGTTTGACCTACTTCCTTCACCCAAAACCGAGGATACGTAATGCAGTGCTTCTTACTCCACAGCTAATTAACCTTACCCTACGGTGCGCAGGAAGCATTCCCACTGGACTGGGCTTAACCAAGACATGTTTGGGTGGCTGGCCCAGCTAGAACCTTGGAGCAGGGAATCGGTGGCCAATCGCTTTGTTAGACCAACATTAGAATGTTTTAATGGATCACCAGGAGAATCAATACCACCTACGCATACCCGACTCAAATTGTGAACACATTGTACAATAACGCACAGAAACCAAAACAAATCGTTCCATACACTTGCCCACGAACACACACCACACGCACTTGGCTATGCGCGGCTCACATCAGCCCGAGTCGCTCGAGTGTGCCCCAAACCTAATGAATGCTCCTACTCACAGGCAATGGCACAAGGGGAGCAGGACTTGCCCATGTTGCAACTTAGAACTGCTGCCCGAACTGCTGCCCACTGCACACACATGGGCATTGAAGGTCCGGTTTTTTCTTTTTTTTTTGTTGTTCCTACAGTTCCAGTTTTCAGCCGCTTTGGAAGGGGGTTTGGAGCGGGAGGGCTCCGTCCTTCTAAACGGTACCGCTACACGGGTGCCATGTAGTAGAGATTTTCCTGGTGGTTTGCTTGACACAATCAGATTTTCCAATGCTACGGAGGAAACTGACCCAACGTCACGTCTGTGTGAGGTCAAGCGAACAGTAAATGGGCCACATTCTGCATTAGGAAGCATCCATGGGCTGCAAACCGCTGTGGGATGTTCCGGAGGATTGACCCAACAGTCCACAAGGGCCCTTGTGACAGTGGAAGCCATAGGCATCTCTAAGAGACTGTCCAGACATACACAGTCCATGTTCTTGGAGTGAGTCTCCACGGGACTGTGCCCGGCACCCCCTGCTCCTTTGGCATGGTATGGCAGTGGCAGGGCTGCCCCATCAGGGTTTGCTTGACTCAGGGGGCAATGTACCCCAGTGGTGGGGGCATGGACATGCCCATCCCACTCATGGAAGAGGGGGGCTGTTCACCCTCATTTGGAAATGGCAATTGCGGTGTATAGCTACCCATGCCCATGCCCATCCCTGTACCCGTACCCATACCCATACCCATGTCCATACTCATACCCTCCCGCCTCTGTTGTATAGTGTGTCTGCCAGTTTGCCCGGGAGGGGGCTCACAGCACAGTGTACCATGCAGCCTGTCTTCTGCTTGTGGATCTGCAGGTATGGTGTATGTTACGACCGCTGGCTCCAGAACCGCTTCACAATCGTCGATTTTGCATTTTTATCGCAGCTTGCATATTACACCCCAGGTGTGCCCTGTGTGCTCCGCCTAGTGCGGGTCTGGGTTTTGCGTGCATGCACGGTATTGGAAATGCACAGTGCTGACACACAGTGACGGAGATGTACAGCGATGAGGATGTGCGGTGATCGGGAGGAACAGTGTGTGGGGTGCAGTGAGGAGGATGCACAATGATGGGGTTGCAGGATACTGGGCATGCGGGACGCACAGCTCTGGGGTGTGCAGTAATAAGGATGCATGGTGCTGAAGATGCACCGTGATAGGGTGATACAGCGATGGGGTGCACGACAGGATGGCAGGATACTGGGGATGCACAGTGCTGGGGATGTACAGTGACAGGGCCAGGGGTCCATTGCAACTCCGGAGAGGTGGGCCCTTCGAGCCGGTGTGAAATAGAGGGGGGGGGGGGGGACAGGCTCGAAAGGTCACACCTTATGTTTTTTTTTCTCTTGAAATTGGTTCAGAACAGATTTTTGCACAAAAAGTGGGTGTGAACCAGATTTGCCTAAATTTTGTGTTCCATCACTTTATTGAACAATTGTAGACGATGCCTTTGGTAGGCTCAGCCCTTGGGGCCTGTTTGGGGGGGAGGGGGTCTCTGAAACAGGCTTTAAGGGCCCCCCTCCCCGGAGTTGCAATGGACCGCGGGCCCAGAGATGCGCAGTGATTGGGTGCACAGTACCAGAGGTGCACGGTGATGCGAAGGCGCCATGAATTGGACGCACCCGCCGGTGTGTTGCATGGTCAACGCTATGGTGGAGCCTTTACTTTCAGCCGCCATCAGTTATCTTTTGACCACCCATAGAGCTCCGCAGCAGTTTGCTGATTTCCGCATCCTTCTCCATTTCCCAACAAAACCCTCCCTCTCCCTGCAGACAATTTCATGGAAAATGTCAAAGTGTGGTACCCCACATACAACCTGAGCATCATTACGAGTGAGCAACAGGAATCAGCGGTGCACCAAGCCACTTTCTACGATGTTTATGACCCGGCAAGCGACTCGTCCATCATTGTGGTCCGGGGGACTATCGACGCTGTTGATGTGCTTCAGGTTGCAGTTGCACGATGTGGACGCGCGCAAACAGATACGAATGCTGCACATTCGCCAGGCGTGTCAGCGCCCGGCAATAGCGGTCGCAGCGCTCTGACAGATTCGTCGTGTTTGCATTCGTGCGATGTGTTTGCAGCATTGTGCTCGAGTGGAAAGACAAGGAAGTGGCTGTACGTCACAGTAGCCAACCAGCATTGGTGCAACCCCATCCCCGTGCTGATTCGCTAAGTCACTCACTCAATTGCTATCTCACACTCACGCACGCACGCACGCACTTGCTCGCTCGCTCGCTTGCTGGCTCCCTGTCACTCAGGGCCCCTAATTTCCCGCTGCCGGAAATGAGCGGGTAGTGCTGGCGAAACAGCCTCAAGTAGGGAAAATGGGGCGAAATGGGTCCTAGTTGGGGAATTCTCTGATGTTCTGCGGAAAAATGGGGGCAACATGAAGCCCAAAAAACCCTAATTTTGGACTTGGGGGGGGGGGTGTAGTGAGCAACATGCTCGAGGAAAAATGGGGGGGAATGGGGAAACGTTGGGGAAGATGGGGAAGACCACAGGGAAAATGAGTCACAATGCCTGCAATTTCACTTCTTTCCAGCATGTTTCAGCCCGCTTGCCCTTGTTCTGTCTGTGGCTGACCAAGTTGACCCCTTCAAGGGTGTGTATTATGTCCCCATCAAGGCCTGAACCCAGGAGTAAGATTGGTGTCCGTGTTTGCAAGATTTTTGCCACCTTCCTCCACCAACTTCCCTTCTTTTCCCCTGGTTTCCCCATTTTCCCCCATTCCCCCCAGTTCCCCCCGTTTTTCCTTCCTGAGCGGGAAGTTGAGCGGGTAACTGAGGTGCCACCCCTTTGCGGGGAATCAGGGGCCCTGCTCTCACTCACGCACTCCGTTTGTTCTGTCCCTCAGGATGTGCGCATTTGGGGGGACAGCGGGTTGTTAGGCATCTTCCGTGTGCTGGGGCCTTTCGTGACAGTGTGGCCTCTGGAGCAGACGGCGCTGTACGTCAGGCTGTCGGCCATCTTCTCTCGATATTTACGGACGCGGTCCACGAACTACATCTACGACCTGGAGGAATATGTGAAGGACGTCGTCGCAGTTCGCCGAGAAGTCGTGCTGACGGGTGTGGGGCGTGGGGTGTGTGCAAGATTCACAGGCTGCGTCGCCAACACTGTGCATCCCTGGCACTGGCACTGCGCACCCCATCACTGCGAACCCCCATCACAATGCAGCCCCGACATTGTAAGTTCCCATCACCGTCAGGTGCATCCCCCAGCACTGTGCACCCCTATCACTGTGCATGTGCACTTGCATCCCTTTGCATGTGCACCCCTATCGCTGTGCACGTGCACAGTGATAGGGGTGCACATGCAGCCCCGTCATTGTACAGTCCCCATCTCTGTGCATCATCACAACATCCCATGCCCTTCATAGTGCGTCTCCGTCACTGCAGATCTCCATCCTGAGCACTGTTCCTACCCGTCACTGGCAACCCCAACCCCCAGTCCCCTCGTCCCTCCCCCCCTCCCGTCAGCAGCAGCAAACCGCTTCCTGTCAATGCCCGCACCTTCGCGCAGGCCACAGTCTTGGAGGGGGCCTGGCCAAGCTCGTCAGTGCCAAGCGCCGTGTGTGGTCCGTCACTTTCTCTTCTCCAGGTCTGCCTGTTGCCGAGGGTGTGCAGGCGCTCCCGTGTACGGCTCAGGGCGGTGAGACTGTGGCCGCACGTCAGAATACGTGGGTTCCGCCCCGCACAAAGTGCAGAGTGCCCGTGGGCGAGTGGTCTCTCGGGGCACCAAAACATTTTATTGGTCTGTTTTGGAACGCCCCCGTTGCCGTCCAACCGCTTTCGGTTACCCTCCAACCGCCCCTTTGCACGGGTCGCTTTCGGACGTGGTTGCACCCGTCATACGCCGGCCGCCAAAGATCTTGCGGCCGTCATGCAGCGGTCTGGCGGACGTGCTGGTCCTGGAGGGCGACGCGTCGCATCAATCCGGGGCTTCGCCCACCCCCCCTCTTGCGGACGAGTTGTTGAAGTCAGACATGCTCCTGCGTGACCCACAGGCAAAGGGTTGTCGGGGTGTCTCCCCCCCCCCCCCAAGTGCAGCGGCATTCGCTGACGATCACACTGAGACGTGTAGAAGTGGGTTGCAGTCCTGTCACTATGCGCAGACGCAACGCTTCACCGGCATGACCTAGCCCCCCCCCCCCCCCCCGAGGGATGCATCAGAAGGGAAGGGCCCCAGAGGCGGTTGGATAGGCGGTTGGAGGAGGTTGCCGAAGCGGTTGGGGGCGGTTACTGTCGGTTATAAATGCCATTGAAGCTGGCACTTGGCGTCAGGGGGACAGTGGCTGGGCATAGGCTGGGCGCCCTGGAGGGAGGGGGGGGGGAGGGGCTTCCAATGCATCCCTGGTGCCCCCCATCCAGGGCCCACACCACAAGTGACCCCACGGGACAAGTGCCTCGGAGTGCGGAACACTTGGTGATCCCGAACGCCCCGACCGACCCTGTGGCACAAAGTTCCGCATCAGATGTGGTCAAGAGCACCCTCCCAAAGCTTCACGGTCTGGAAATGACGGAATACGACGCCTACCGGCGTGGCGCTGGCAGGGGAGCGGACGCGACGGGGGCATTGTGCTGTCCATTCGCGTCCGTTGCAGGCGGTCCCGCCTTCTGCTCGCCCGCTCCTCATGGAGACCTCCCCTGCCAGACCTGGGCGTCGTGAGTCCTGTTTGTGCCCGTTCTCGTACCCCGCACCTTTTTCAACCGCCTGGCCCCGTGCAGGGGGAAGGGGATGGAGGTCCGCAATTTCCCGCAGTTGTCCCGCAGTTGTCCCACAGTTGCCTTTGTTTTTCCCCCTTGCGTGCTTGTCAGCGCCCTGTGTGTCCCCTGTGCAGAGGTGTTTTGGGCCGATCTTAGACAAGGGCGGCGGGAGGTTCAAGGACTGATGCTTCTTCATCCAGTCGGGCGCATGCTTCCTCTATACGTTCTCTCTCTGGAAGCTATATTCCACCTGCGTCATGCTTCTCCGCCTTGCGGGTTGGCCTTGCACTGGGCCATTGACCCCCTGGACGCATCGGACACCCAACAAATTCCTAAAACAATCCCTCAAGATTTACTTTTACCTCACATGGGCTTTCTCAAAGCATCACTGGGGCACCCTCCTGGAGGCTCATTCCACCTGTTTACTTTCCTACCCCCCCCCCCCCTTGCGCATGTACGGCCTGGTCTAAGCACGGGGTGGGCGTTGAACCGCCGTTTTGAGGAAAATTTGGGACCGCCGTTTTTGTGGTCCAGAATGGAGGATTGGGTGTTTGTAGAGCGTTTGTACAGGAAAAAAGGGGTCATCAATGTTTGTGATGGTGCATTTTGTTCATAACAACATTGTACTACACATTGGAACCCCATGCTGCTTGTTCTGGTGTGATTTTCAGCCCTGGTTAACAATGTTATTCCCGGTTTGGCTGTCACATGTGTCATGCGCATGCACGGCCTTGTCTAAGCACGGGGTAGGCGTTGAACCGCCGTTTTGGCCTGACTTCTGGGACCGCGGCCGTGCTTGCCTAAGGGGGGGGGGTACCTGCCTCAGTACTGCAGCATGAGCCAACTGGTTCTTTTGCCTCTGTTGCTCACCCCACAAACCCCCCTTGCACGATGAACACGGCGCCCCTTTATCACCCTGTCTTTTTTTATTGTTGTGCCAAGGAATGCGCTTGCCCACAACAAGCCCCCCATGTCCAAACACAGGCTTGAGCATGTTTCCGCACTTTTGGGTCTTTTTTTGGAACCATCGTTTTTGCGGTTCCAATCCCTCGGGAGTGTGTTTGTGCAGGAAGGGTCAGTATGGTTGGCAAAGTGTTGGGCTCCTTGAGGCTTTGGGGGTTTTGGTAACAGCACCCCAATTTTCCCGCAATTTTCCACAATTTTTCCACAATTGGATTTCACGCTCCCTGACCGCAAGCCCCCCCCACCCTCCCTGCTCCACATGCCCATCTATGCACGGGAGCCCCGTCCGACCGTCGCTTTCCCTGACGGGCTGTGCGAGAGTGTGAGTGGGAGCTGCTCACATTTAGAGCGTTCTGCCCCAGTGGCGCCCTCTCCCCCCCTGCCAGCGCTGACAGGATTCGCGTTCAGCCGTTTTCCAGACCGGGAAGTTTTGAGGATGCTCTGCAGAATTTGTGGGGCAGTGTCATGGGGGGGGGTTGGGGGGCCCCTTTAAAAGTGGTGCTGGACATGCACCCAACTCAGCCCCCCTTAAAAGGAGCCGGGGGGGGGGGGGGGATCGCCCTGTGTGTACCACTGCTCATCTGTGATTTCGCTCTAGGGCAATGATGTGTTGGCACATCACACGTGCTTGTGGACCACCACCCTTCACCCCCCCCCCCCTGTTTCATGATGAAACAGCGGCTTCTCATAATGGGTGCGGGGTGTAGTCAGAGTTTTGCTTAACAACTCAACATCTGCTGGGGAGGGGGGTCTGACACCACCCACCCACCCCCCTCGGACCCACCCCCCCCCCTGAAGCACAACTCTGGGTGTAGTCACCGGCACAGCAGAGTACTACCCCCCCCTCCCTCGTGAGGACTTGCACGGGGGAAGCTCCTCGCCTTTGCCCTGCGCATCACATCGTTAGGCATTGTGTGGGCCCGTGTGGCAGAGGACAGCAGCATTGAGCTGGACGATGTGGATACCTACACGATGACCGTCATCCCAAGGGCGGACCTGCTGTCCAAGGTTTGCCTCCACATGCCCTGCCAGTCTCCTCCCAGTGCGATGTCCCCCTCCAAAGCGTGGTGGAGGAGGGAGGAGGATGGTGAGCACCCCAGGCCCCCCAGGCACTCGGTGTGTGCAGCCGAACCCCCCCCCTCCCCTTTGCTGACCTGTCCAGGCACTGTCTTCTGCAAGGTAAAGTGGGTGTACTGGGGGTGCACTGTTCGCTGTGTGCACTCTGTGCACATGCTATGCGTGAAGTAGGCTATTTTGCATGCGTTTTCCTGGCTACTACAACGATTCCTCAGCCATTGCTGTTGTTTGGCCAAATATGGTGATACATTTTCACAGTGCCTGCTGCAGAACATCATACAATCCACCTCATCTCCTGAAACCCATTTTCTCATTCTCCAAGGATTTCAGTATTAGGAATAGGGTGTTCTACACCCGCTTCAACAGTGTGCGAGTTCTTGCCAGAGTGGTTGAGACTGCACCCAAAGAATTCGTACACTTGGAACAGTATCAAGATGCAGTGAAGGTCGGGAATCGGCACTCAAGATTGATCACAAGTCCTGCGCCATCCCAAGTTCCAATTCACCACCTCACTGGTCACCCAGCCCTCGATCTTGATCTTGTGGGTGGTTCTCGGGGTGTCGTGGGAAAGCTAATTTACTGCTGGGCGCTGTGCCCGCGCTGTGCGCACTGTGCAGACAAGCCTCCGTTGACCCAATTCATTTGGGACCAACTGCTGTTTGTTGCTGAATGTCATATAATGTGGAGCCCCTGGCGGAGGGGTCCGGGAAGGTGCAGGGCTGACAGAGGTGGGCACCTGCAGGATCCGGGAGGATTGGGAGAGGGTTCACCGCACTGCACACCCAGCGGGAGGACTCCAGGATGGCAGGGGAGACAAGCAGACAGGGTAACGGGGCTGCTTTGGAAGGACAGCCCTGAACCCAAACCTCAGGAACAAGTGATTGGGAACAGTGGAGTGATGGCTCTCAGGTCGCTCCCGGCACTGCACGCCGACCTGGGCCCGGCCAGGGCCCTCCTTTATCACTCCATCTCTTTTTTGTGGGGGGCACTGAGGTGCGCCACAGGGGGGTCACCCAAAACAACCGCTCAACCACCACTAGCGACCGCTCAACCGCCGTCCGCCACCACCCAGCTGCCAACTTTCCAAAATCGGACCTTTTTCCGAAACCCTTCTGTTGCCCTTGGGATGGGTTTGGGTGATCATTTGGTGACAATACGGGAACTTGAGCACCCATGGGGACCCACGTCGTGGCTGCTAGGCCTATGTAGCCCGTGCCATGGGGCCCCTGAAAGCTTGCAAATGGCTGTTTAGTGGCACTTGAAGAGGCGAAAGGTAGACGACATTTCCATACATGACATCAATGTCTCTCTTTCTGTGCCCCCCTCTCCCCACTGTCCGAGGTGCCTTGCCGGAGGCAATAGAATTTTCTTTGGCGCCTTTGGCGCCAATTAGTTTAAACAAAAAACTTTTCTGCAGCGCCTCCAAAAACTCAGCACTACTAGGTGGGGAGGAGGGGCTGGGCCCACCCACCCACACCCCCTAAGCGCCCCCCCTTTAAAAGGAGCCTTACTCGCAGCGTCCCTTCCAACTTGCGGGGTCACCGACATCCCAGCGCCCAGGACAGCCTTGTATTCCTCCTTGCGGGATTCGAACTGGGTACTCTTGTTCAGGCGTCCCATGCATGGCGGCTGAGGCACCTCTTCCCTCTTTTGAAGGGAGGGGACCTTTCTGTGCGTGGCCTCCCCCATCGCTGTGCCCGATCTCGTCCCAACCGTCAGGTCGACGTTGAAGGTGGCAGGGTCGTGTACATCGACTGTCCCCCACGGGTCCGTGAGACTGGAGGGCTGCTGAGCTGCCATTACCTCAGCAACACCATTTGTACTTTGCTGCAGAGGTATGCCGCCCGGTCCGGGTCACTGGCGGCTCGTGCCCCGGGCCTGGGCAGAGGGATGGTTTGCTGTGGGGGAGAAACTGATGCAGCTGCACAAGGGAACAGAGGTGTATCGTGGAGAATGAGAGGCTGTGGCCCGGGGCTGTTCCTGTGCAGCATTTGGAGTTTCGACACTCGTATTGACGGTCTATGGGACGCCTGAACAAGAGTACCCAGTTCGAATCCCGCAAGGAGGAATACAAGGCTGTCCTGGGCGCTGGGATGTTGGTGACCCTGCGAGCCGGAAGGGACGCTGCGAGTAAGGCTCCTTTTAAGGGGGGGGCGCTTAGGGGGAGTGGGTGGGTGGGTCCAGCCCCTCCTCCCCCCCCCAGTAGTGCTGAGGTTTTTGGAGGCGCTGCAGAAAAGTTTTTCGTCTCGGCATTGGGGGTGCTGACCGCACGGTGCAGCACGCAGTGCGACGTCAGCCCGGCGCGCACACTAAAAGTTGCTGAAACGTGGCCAGTGTGCACTGTATGCAATGGTTGGGTGATGCTATGGATGTGTCTGGGTAAAACACGCTTTGGGGGCATTGTCCTGGGGGGAAGTGGTGATGATGCACCCACAAAAGTTTCCCATTTCAATGTATTTTCTCTGCGTCCCTGTGTACCTTCCGAAAGGGTGTACATTGCACTAAAGCGTTGCATCCTCTGACGCGTGCGGTGCAGTGCGCGGTGCGTTTCAGCACCCTCATTGGGGGCGCACCAGGCATGAAATAGAATATTTTTTGGCCACAGGTGTTGCCTCCCCCCCCCCCCGCGCGCGCCCTGGAACGCCCCGCCCTCACTCAAATCGTTGGGGTGGGGATACATTCGATTCGCTGAAGGACAAACTTTCTTTGGGCAAATGCTTGGTCCGGTTGCGGTTGCAAGACGGTTGGAGGGCATTGGGGCACGGACAGACGCGGCTGGGGCGGCACTGCCAGTCATCCCGCAGGGGCAGGGGGTATTTTCTGGTTGTCTACTTTTTTTTCGAAAGGTACCTGTGGACATGTACCACTGGCGAGCCTTCGTATTGTGCCCCCTCTTGCCTCGCCGCCTGCGAGTCCTGATCGCGCCGCATCCATCCCCCAGGCGTAGCACGCCCCCTTCAAGCGCGGGGCTGCCCCCCCCCCCTGTGCCCTCCAGAGGCCGCCCTCTGCCACCCAGCGCCACACCACCGCCCCCTGCCACCCCGCGCCCCGTGGCATCCGATGCCACCCTATGCCCTTGTGGCCCCCTGTGCCCCCCCGCGCCGCTCCCCATTTCGGGGGAGGGAGGGGGGGGGGGAGGCACGCAGTAGAACAGAAAAAATGGAAGGAGGAGCCCCTACCCCCCCAGGTCCAACCCCCCCCCCTCTCAGACCCCCCAACCAGCCCCCCCCTCCCCTCTTCCAATTCAGGTGGAAGCCTGAGCTGGGGTCCTGGAAAATTTTTTTGGTTGACAGTTTCAGGTGCAACTTGAGGGTGAATAATAGCAACCATCCAGAGGCCACCAGGAATCAACAGCAACCATCCAGAGGCCACCAACAATGCAGGCCCCAAAAAATTGCCCGTGCCAAAACCTTTCAAGGAGCAGTTGTCAAGGAGGAGGGCCACCCCCCCCCCCCTCCAGACCCCCCCCCTCCTCCGCTCCAATGCGTCCCTGGGGGAGGGGGGTCCAGGGGGAGGGGGTATCCCCCCCTCCTCTCCCGGTGTACGGCCGTTCTAAGACATATCTCGGTGGCAGGCACGGACTGGGCCGCCGCCGGATGCTTCTCACAGGCCCTCACCACAACGGCCTCAGTGAATGGCAGCCGACCGCCGTTCACTGAAGGATACAGGACCGGGCTGCTGCTCTTGATGGCCAGATATTTGCTTCGGCCCCTTCGGCACCAAGAGGTTTTAGGCTTAGGAATTTTGGGCCCGCCTTTGGCGGGGACCATAGGGGGACCCTGGGAGGAGGGGGGTCCCTCCCAAACCCCCCTGCCCCCCCCTTCTGATACATTCCTGCTGCCACCCCCCCTTTCTGGCGGGGGCTTCAAAGGTTGGCGCTGCCCTGTATCGTAATCCATTGCGCCCTGTGCCCCATGCGATTTGAAACGGCTCTGCATGGGGCGGTGGTGGCGGGGAGGACTGGCGAAGAAGGGGGAAGGGGGGGTTGGAGAAGTGGGCCTTCGTGCCAGGCCTTTATGAAATGGAAAACACCGGACGGACAGACATTGTGGGGTTGTTCTGAGTCATTTATGTTGGGGTACCCCGGACCCATCCCCCCCCCCTCACACGAGGCCTGTTGGTGGCTGGGGAAGGGTCCTGACACGTGCAGCCAAGGAGGAGGGAGGGGAGGTTCAGGAAATGGGCTTTCGTGCACACACACACACACACACAGCCACAGGTTTGGACGGGTGGTGTGTAGCGGACTTGCTATGCCTGCCCAACGCACTGTTTGGCATGCTGGCTCAATTGCTGACACATATTGATTCCATAGGATTGTGGCCCCGCGTGCTGGCCCGAGGCTTCGTTTCTTTAATTCCAAAAGGGGAGGGCATGCTCCCTATGCAACAACGTCCACTCTCGGTGCTTTCACAGCTCTACAGAGTGTGGGCGGGCGTCAGGCTGGAGGAATGCATGATCTGGCAAGAAAAATGGGCACACACCCACGCCTATGGGTTTCGGAAAAAGAGAGGGGCTACCGATGCAGCGGCACTCATTGCGCTGCTGATCGAGCTACACACAGTCATGCGCACAGCGCTCAAAGGTTTTGGGCTGGATTACGTTAAGTGTTTCGACTTAGTACCACAACAAGTAGTGCTCCGCGTTGCCCTCGAGCAGGGCATGCACACAGGCACACACAGAGTGGTGTCCGGGATGTACACACAGCTGACCCGCTGTTTTAAAATAATGGGATGTCTCTGCTCTTTCTTCGCCGTGACAAATGGCATCCTGCAAGGGTGTCCGTTGAGTGTCATCCTGATTAATCTCATGACAAGCATCTCGAAGAAAATACTAGATGCGCAGTCACAAGCAAGGCGCGTATCCTCCGCACGGCTACTGCCAGGGGGGAAGCCCGGGGAAGCGCTGGACTTCATCCTCACAGCCCTGGGCTACGCCGATGACACAAACGGCGTGGCTGCGGGACAACACACAGTCTAGCCCCTGCTGGAGTGTACACACGAGTGGCTACAGACCACAGGGCAAGATGTCAACCCAAAGAAATCAGTCAGTTTTATCATCCCCGACACCGATCAGGAAATCCAGATGCGTGGCGTGCCTTTCCCCAAGGAAACCGAGTTTCGCTCATTGGGCGCGGGCGTTCGCACCACAGACAACGTAGCCTCAGGCCCCCTCATCCTAAAACGTATAGGCAAGGCATCCGCCCTGCTGGATCGGATACACGGCGTGCAGGGAGACTTTGACGACAGGTGTAAGGTGGTCGCCACCATGGTCAATGCCACAGGCCTCCATGCCTCCGAAATTGTGGCCATCAGCCAAACAGACATCAGGCCTTTCAAGACACGGATCCTCAAAGCCATCTGGGGGGCCTCCAGACCAGGCACAGCGAAGGAAATAACTTTTTGCCTTATGTGTCAGGGACACAGAATTGCCCCCTCCCTGTTGTTGCCTTACGGCCGCGCCGTCTGGCTGGCAAGGCTTTGCAAAACACGTGGCCCAGCCATGAGCACAGCAGAAGCCATATGGGGCGAGAATCCCCTCACACGCAAGTCGGGGACCGTTTGGACGGGCGCTGAAAACCCTACACGACTGGGGATGGCACCCGCTCTCGGGTTGGTGGGAATGGAAAGTGCCGGGTGCTACCGACGTTGTGCAACTGACGGGAGATTTTAAACTGGTCAAGCACAACATCAGGGAACAATTACGGTCACAACAAATCACCCAGCTTATAGCCAGGCGGCCACGACAATTTGCGGGCATGCACTATCACACAAACAGGAGGCTGGTCTGTGCCAGCATCGCCTCCTTTCAGTCAGAACAGGAACGCTCGCTGCTGCGCACACTTCTGGCGGGGGGGCTGTGGTCAGCAGTCCGGGCGCACCAGCGGGGCATGATCACCTCCCAGTGCTGCCCATATTGCAAACAGGTAGATGAAACCGAACAGCACATTCTCTGGGAATGCGCTGAATGGGCGGCAGCCAGGGATCTGCACATCGCCAACGTCCATACATTGGCGGCAAAAGTCCCAGACCTACCAACGTATGACAGATGGCCCCCAGGCTTGAAAATCAGTGGTCTCCTGCCCGAAATCGAGCCACCGGTGAACAGGCAGGTGGAACAGCACGACCTACCTTTCATACAGGCCCTCCATGCCATGTTTGTGGCCATTCTGGCGGCGCGCAAGCTGTGGGACCAACAGGCACCCAAACTCTTCCCCACAGTGCGCCCGCAAGCGCGCAGCGCATATCCCTACCATCAGCTGGTGGGCCCCATGCCCCCCCCCCCCCCCCGGCGCGCCCGGTATGCCTACACAACCCCACCGCACGCACCTGGCCATGGGAAAAGCCCTTTCTGGCAGACCTACTGGCTTGGCTGCGGGCGCTACAGTGGACGGAAGACACAGACACAGTGTCCTTCATCGAGCTGGCGCTCGATTTTGAAGAGCACGCGGCACGCACACTGCTTGCGGCACCCCAAGCTAAGTTTCAAGGACACACACTACCACTGCAAGAGAGGGCCAGAGTACTGCGCCTGGCACTATGCACATTTCAGAAACTGGTCAAATCGGGCTCACTCCACCCAGCCAAAGTCATAACACGCGCCACGTCGTTAGTGCCGCTGGGTGGGCCGCCTGTGGCAGGCCTCAATCTCCGCCCATATTTTGCATGCCGTGACGCCATGCACAAGCACGCACAACTCCTGGCTTCCTACTGTGAGTCCACCTGGACGCTGCGCACGCACACACGCACAAACGCACACACACCATACGAGTATTGTCGCCGAAAAACTGAGCAAGAAGTGGAGGAAGCGCGCCTGCAGCGTGCACTTACAGGCTGCCTGAACACTGGGCTGATGCCCCATCTTTCCTCTGCGCGGGGGGGGGGGGGGGCGCAACAAATTTTGCAGGGGATTTCTACCAAGTTATGGGGGGAGGCAAAGCCGCCCAAGCCCCGTACACAGTCACGCGCAGGAGAGCGCCGCAACCGACGGCCCCGGCCATGTGTTACCGGGCCCCCTCACCCTTGATTTCATCACACGCGTGCCCAGCCCACAAACTACCGGCGTGCGTTACGTGTAAACGGTTGCACCAGTCGGCGGCCGTGTGCTGTGCCAAAGGCCACCATGCACCAGGGTATGTGGACCGTAGACCGCTGTCCAAGATCTGCCAGGCGCACGGACTGCCGCCGTGCCCGCGCTGCTCCCTGATGCAGCGGGGTGTGCGACACTGCTGCCAGCGTGGTCACCACAAGGTTAATACCCCGCACAAAGGTCTGGGCAAAAGGACAGCGCCTGCCCCGGCAGGCGCCAACAAACGACCCTGGCTGCAGTCAGCAGCCCCAGCACACTCGCGGATGCAACTACGCTCACCACACCTACCACCAACACCGCCAGCCCCCAAGCGACGGAGACCCAAATCCCCGATCCCCCCCTCCCCCCAGCCCCACGGCCGCAGGGGATGCAGGTGGATGATGACGACACGGCAGTGGTGAGGACCCTGTTTTTTATGGGACACGGGCGCGCGTCATCGGAAGTTACTTAAGCCCGCCACGCCACAGAGGTTCTGACTCCGTGGTTAAACGCAAACACGAGCATATGCACAGCCCCGCCCACGTGCCGGGTTAAATATGCCGATTGCACTACCGCCACATATGGGTCTTCCTCGTTAATAGTACAGTGTAGTACAGTGCACATACACACACACACACACACACACACCGGCGCCGCCAGCTGCAGACAGCAACACAACCAGGTGTCATGCCAACCCCCCCCCCCCCGTGGGCTCCTTTTAACAACTCGGCACCACTGGGGGATGGGGGGTGGGGGGGTCCCACACCACCCACCCACTCAGGGGCTGGATCAGCCCCCTAAAAAGGAGCCCCCCGTGCGGAGTAATCTCCTTCCCGCCCTATCCCCCCCCCCCCCCCATCGCACCATGTGCCTCCGCCCCACCCTGTGCCACCATATGCCCCTACGCCCCCGCGTGCCTGCGCGCGCATGTCCTGTGCAGATGTGGAGATGCAGACCCCCTGAGCCCGAACTGGCTGCACCCCAGTTACCTCAACCGCTCCATGCTGGGCTGTGCCGGGCACACCGCGCCCCGTGCGGTGCCCCGCCACCGCCACCGGCAGCGCTTGCATTATTGGAGATAGGGCGGTGGGCGGGCAGGCGTGCCTCGGTGCGGCCGTGAGCAGGCGCACAAGCGGGGCGCTCTGCAGGTCAATCCGGTCTCGGGGGGTGGGGGTCTGGGGGTGCACCGCGCCGCGCGTCGTGGCAGGCTATTGCCTAAGGAGAACCCCCCCCCCCTCGGTGTCAGAGGCGGAGAAAAAAGGGTTTGTGTTCTTAAAATCGGCCTCGCATTTCCACCAAACAACCCCCCGCCCTCCCAGGGTCGTTAAGCAGTAGCCGGGTCGTGGGGGCCGTGTTCGGTTTGCCCTTCTGCGGATGGTGTAGTCGTCTTCGGTTGTGTGTCATGGGGAATTGTGTTGTGTTACGGAAATTTTTGGTGGTCTCATTGTCCATGCGTGCGTAGTGTGTGTTGAGTGTGTGTTGAGTGTGTGTGTGTGTGTGTGTTGAGTGTGTGTTGAGTGTGTGTTGAGTGTGTGTTGAGTGTGTGCAGTGCGTGTGCATTGCGTGTGCAGTGGGTGTGGAGCGTGGGATTTCGGTTTGGCGCCCGGGGGGGGGGGGGGGCAGACTTTTCACACTCGTGTGGGCTCTTCTTGGCGGGGC
Organism: Eutreptiella sp. 'Long Island Sound 2002'; assembly: GCA_964036045.1. NCBI lineage: Eukaryota > Euglenozoa > Euglenophyceae > Eutreptiales > Eutreptiaceae > Eutreptiella > Eutreptiella sp. 'Long Island Sound 2002'. The sequence goes on along the minus strand of OZ038393.1, from coordinate 1,908,318 downwards.
GTCCGTGCCTCTGCACGCCCCACGACCCTCGTACGTAATATAGTGTACCTTATTTCAACGGCCATTGAGGCTTCTGCAGCCGCGCTTTAATGATGAACCACCGGGTCGCTCCCGAGTCATCCTGCCGCCCCCGTTTGCTGCTCGTTTATTTTATTTCCTTGTGATTTTCATTAGTTAATTGGGAGGCATCCATGCGCCCCTGAAATTGATGGTTGAGGTGATCTGCGGTCTTGGAGGCCATCCCATCAACATCTGATTGAGGGCGCTCTTGCCACGGTGCGCGCGCGGTGCGAATTTTGGGTATATTTTGGGACCCTCCCAGTGATAATTGCAACAACTACCCAGAAGCCTCCGGGATTTATTGGCACCCGTGAAGAAAAGCCTTGGAAGACAGGTCTTGTGTTTGCATCTAAGCTTCTCTAGGGTTCTACTGTTTGGGTGGGTGCATCTTGGGATGGTGCCCCGGTGTTTGACCACTAGCAGTTGCCGCAGTGCGGACGCGGTGCAACCACACCCTCGTTGCCCCCTGAGCAATACCAGTCAAGCACCGTCTGAGCCCTCACCAGTCAACACCCGACTGCTCAGTCGCCGTATTGCTATGAAGCCTGCACCGCGCGGGCCCTCCGATTGCCATTCGTATCCGTTCACGGACCCACGCCTCCCCTTTCCGATGATCACACACGGGACTCCAGATCCATTCCACATGCACTGCGTGTAGGGCTTCTCTGTCGCCATAGTCCCGATGGTCGATGACCTCCCAGAGCGCACAGGTGTGCGCAGCTTGACGACAAGGTATTCCATGTGGCCCAACTCCACGACGCCATTCCTAAGTACTGGGCCACCGCCCGCCATCACCAACACTATCAATCTCTTGATTCCTAACCCCAGAGATGCATGGGAAGGGTGGGGAGGTACCCCCCCTCCACGGCGCCCAGCCTATGCCCAGCCACTGTCTCCCTGACGCCAAGTGCTTCAATGGCATTTGTAAACGACGGCCCCCAACCGCTTTGGCAACCTCCTCCAACCGCCTGTCTAACCGCTTGTGGGGCCGCCTCTGAGGTGCCTTCCCCTCTAATGCATCGCTGTCTAACCCCAATGAAGGCGGCAGCCCCCCCCCCCCCCCCCCCACCAAGCCACCCATTTCTGTGGCCCACAAGCCCATGTTTGTCGACTCTGGCCATCGGTGGCCAGCTGATGAGCACCACCATGCGCCTCAGTGGCAGCGGACCCATCTCCAGAAGACAGGCCTGCCAGAAGGCAGGCTTGAAATCCAAAGGCACTCCCCCCCGTTTGCATAAGCGACGATTTCGTCGGACAGATCGCTCCGCAACAGAAGCCACAGGCCAATCTTGGGAGGCATGAGGAAACGAGTGCACCTGCAGTGCACCCCAATGGCACTCTCCCGCCACAACACTACCCGCACCACAACGCAGGCCCACCCACCCACACCCACCCACCCACCCACACACACACACCCACACACACACACACACACACACACACACACACACCCACACACACACACACACACACACCCACACACAGACACACACACACACAGACACGCACACACACACACACACACGCACACACACATTCTGCCCCCGGGACCACAAACAGCCCTGAGGCACGCCGCCACAAAGCACAACCGAAGTGCGTGAAACGGGAAGTGGCGGCCGGCAGACCTACTCCCTCCCCCTCCCCCTCCCCGCACGCCGATCCCTAGGTTCCGCCCCCCTTGGATCCGGCCCGCGGGGATTCCATGGGGCCCAGCCGCGGCCGCACGGGTGATTTTCGGCCCGCTGCTGATCGGCCGGCAGTGTTGGTGGGTCCTGAATCTGGGGTTGGGCAGCGGTGCCCGACTCACGTCCGCCACACCCCCACCTGTGACCAGCACAAAGGGTTGCTTAAGTGCGTGAAGTCTCGTGGGACAGGGTTGGACGTGTGGTGCACACAAGCCCTTGCATGTAGCTTACAAAGCAGGCAGCCCGCGTTACTGTCCCTTTACTTCAAGGCACAGGTCTCCTGTTTGAAAGGGGTATCTGTTTCATGTGATTGCCTCCCACATCTCCCCGATTTCAGGCCTCGGATATAGAGCTATTTCGCAAGAGGGGGCTGGGAGGGTGTCAGCTTGGGTGGGTAGGGTGTGGCTGAGGACCCCCCCCCCCTCTCTTGTATCCGAGGGGGGGGTCCACCAGGTGAGGGGGTCTTCTGTGCCGTGTGAACCCAACAGAATATAGTTCATAGCACTTGGGTGCAGTGGAACCGCATCGCACGTCTTGTCTTTGCCTCTCTACTGCAGCAAAAGGCGCCTATGACATGTCACTGAAGAGCCTTTCTCTTTGACCTTTGCTTTGATGTTTCATGCCTGATTCGTGCACACGCATCTGTGTCCCATAAGGGGGGTTAGGGTCCACACCGTGACCCTGGGTTATGATGCAGTGCTCTGTTCTCTTGCTGTTGTTATGTACCCCTGTTCCACGCACGACCTCATTGTCGTGTTTGGCTGTGGGGCCACGATTTCTAATGTGCCCAAGGCCCCGCAGGAGCATTTCAGCAGTCAGGCACGCATTCCCCCTCACTTTTCATAAGGCCAAACCAGCAGAAGCCACTGGTCCCAGCAGCCGCAGCAGCCGCAGCAGCATCAATGACAGCAGAGCAGCAGCAGCGCAAATCAGTTGCTGTCAGCCAATCAGACACACAACTTGCTCCATCTTCAACAAGCAACATACAGTCCAACAGAGGGCCAAGATCTGGCAACAGTGTGCAGCAACGCAGAAGCGACGCCACTCCACAAAGCCACGGAACAAGTCGCATAGGGCTCAGCAGCCGGCATAGGTTAAGAAAATCTCCAAAAACAAAAGATGAGAAAATACCAAAAGCAACAAACAAAGGAGCAAGGGGCAGAAAGGAACGGAAGGGAGGGGATCCCACTCCGTAAAATAACAACCCTGAGGAGAAGAGCATAAGCGGAAAATAAAAGTGATACTGGTGGGACTGTACCTTTTTTTGGCGGGTACGGTAGCATCAATGTACATGCATGGCTTGGGGATTTGGACTGGTTGGGGGCGGTACTGTGGGGCTGGGACCGGGAGAGCGCCGAAATGATGCCAGCACCACCCAAGCTGCATCCAAGCCCAATTTGAGCTGCATGTCCGCAGCTCCAGGCGTGAGGTTGGTGTTCTACGGTGCAGGGCTGCCATGGTCGCTCCCACTGCGCATGTGTCATATATTCTGTATGGAAGTGAGGTGCTGAGGTGCTGTCTTGTGCGGCTATTTTCAATGGTCTATGCTGACAAATCTGGCTTGCCGGGTGGGGGTGGTAGGATTTGTGATGATTTTGTTATGTTTTGTCGACGCTTTTGACAGAGGGAAGTTCAGTGTGAGTGTAGTGTCCCCAATGGGCTGCTAGAGTAGTGTGCCCAATCGGCTTGCAGAGTTGTGTGCCCCGTTTTGTTACCTGCCCCTGCTGGACGGGGTTACTATGAAGTGCTGGGGAGCCATGCAACCTTCCTGGACGAGGAAAGGAAGCCGCTCAATTCGACCAGCGCCAAACATCGCACCAAGAATTGCATCTTGGCAGCCCTTTTGTGGGCCACGGACCGAACTCCTCATGTTCCTTGGACAAGGGGAGTGGCCCAGGGCCTCCCCTTTTTCCTGGGTTTTGCCATGTGTCCTGAAGTCTTTCATGACGGTGTGCGCTGGTGAATAACGACAGAGGCGGGGGGGGGGGGGGAGCTGGACACAGTGCACGCGCGAAATGCGGACATCCAAGTGTAGCACCAGCTGTTGTCTGCAGCAGCTCTGGAATGATACATGGTGACGTCTGTTGAAGTTGGTCATTGACGTCCGTAGGTGACATTGCCCAGTAACGTCCGTCAGTGACATTGGTTGGAGAGTTCTGTTGCTGACGTCTGTCAGTGATGTCCATCGCAGAGATGTCTGTCGAGAAAATCTGCCGCAAATGCCCATTGGTGCGGCTGGTCAGTGACATTTGTCGGCGGCCTGTTGCTGGCTCGTCCAGTACCATCCGCCTGTTTGCTTATTCACGCAACGACACATTGCTGCAGTGATGGCTGTATGTTGTTGCATTGGTGGCAGTTGTTTGTTGCACTGTTGCACGATTTGTCTGCTGACGGACGACACCACAGAGCGTTCCTGACCTGTATCAGTGACGAATGTCTTTAACTCCACTGACAGAAGTGAGCACACACCACAGAGACAGTGCATGGGCCTGTTGCACAATGGCTGCTTTAGACGGAGGGGCACAAATTCCGAATGGCCAGTCTAGGTATTTTGGCCAAGCAGGATGCATTGATTGCTGTCATTGCAAGTCCCAGGGGGATCTGTCATTTGGGCATCTCCCGTTCTTTGGGGTTTAGGTGGAGTTTGACAGTGATTTCAGCTTCAATGACAGTGTTGAAGCACCTAGAAATGCCATCTATGGGGGATGGCAGGCAGTGAACCTCCGTGTATGCTTGCGGCCACCCTGGGGGGTTGGATGTTGCACAAGCTGAAGGGGGAGCACAGGGAAGCAAAAGCAGGGGCGCAGGCTAAAGTGCATTTAGGGGGAGTATTAGCGCACCGGGCGCGCGCCAGGCACCTTTTTTTTTAACCATTCCCCACCCATGCCTGTTTTTGCCCCCCCTCACAAAACAATCTGGAGTACCTTCTTGCAGTGTCTAAGAATCTGGCCCATCCTTTGCACCCAGTTTATGACGATGGCAATGGTGGTGGTTGGAAGGGGTGGGAGTGACATTTTGTGTTGTTGAATTCTCATATTTCGGCTTATGCAACGTGCTTTGCAGGGAAGGTTTGCGGTCTAGTGCGGTCTACTTGGGGGACTTCCCTCGGTGAGGATAAACCTGCGGCCAGAGATAAGATACTTAATACAAAGGTAGCGTGCCGCGCATGCGCTGGGCGCGCGCCGGGCAAACATTCCCCCTTACTGCAGTCTGGCACACCTTGTGTCCAAGTGCACCCCCAAGAATGTATTGGCTGAGAATGCAATATGGGCGTAAGTGTCCTCAGCATGCGTGCCACATAAACAAACATGTTGAGTAGACAACATGGATGTTGATTCTGCAATGTCTGTTGGGTTATTGGATGCAAATGGCCAAGCAAATGCAGTCCCTACTCCATCCCTTGGTGGGCAATAGTCTGCAGAGCACAACACAGCTGGTTGTGCAGGTCAGGCCTGGGGCTGGTTCTGTTAAGGAGTTGGGGCATGGGGGAATTTCACACTCGCATTCTGTGGCTAAAAGCTCTCTGCCAATCCTTAGAAATACCCAAACCCATTATCTAAGCCATTTTGAGGTCCTAGTAAGTGCATGCACTACGGCTTGTCCAAGCTCCACCTGGCTTGGCCCACGGGGGGGGGGGTGGGGGCAGACACTTACCCGTTGTTCTCAGTGCAAACCGATGTAGGGTAACGGTTTTCAGCATGGCGCCAGCCCCTGTGCATATTGCTGCCGGAAGCTGATATGTTGGTGTCCATTTACCCGGCACCTTATCACCCTCGCCTTGTTGGCGGACAGGTACGTATGCCTTTTTTCCTACTGACGAGCATCTGTCTTGTTTGCTGCTAGCTCATGCCTTTGCACTGCCATAACACAGGTATCCATTCTGGGGGGGGGGGGGGGGCAACAGTGTGATGGTGCAGGTCTGCTCATCCCTGCTTGAAGGCACACTAGTATGGCCACAGCCTGTTTTCTAAGGTAGCATCACAGGTACAGTGTGTGCAAGCAACCTCTCCCCCCCCCCACACACACCCTTTTCACAAGGCCCCCACTGTCACAGCCCTTTTTTTCTCGGGCCCACATCCGCACACGATGCCACTGGCGGAGAACATCAAATATGTGCGGGAGAAGAACGTCGCAGCGCTGCTCAATGAAATGGCAATGCACGTGTTGTCGCAAAGCCCCGAAGACCCCCTCGAGGCACTGATTGAGTTGTTGGAGCGGAAGGGAGGTGTGTCCCCTACGTGCAGATGTCGCAGATAGTGCTCGTGGAGATGCGACGCGTGCATGTGAGCCTGGGCAGTGTGCACGTGATGACGGGCGATGTAGTTGCGGTGCTGTGCCACTCACAGTGTCATCGCCCCCCCCCCCCCCACCCCCGCCAATTTCAGGTGCTGCTGGGGCTACAGCGGGTGGCATGGCATTCCTGCAAGCGCATTCTGACACGCGGCGGACCAGCGCCGTGGAGAGACCCGCGGAAGATGTCATTGTGAAGGACACGGGGAAGGGCAACTACGACTCTGAAGCCGCCCGGAAGGCGATTGCGGATATGCTGGTCAATGAGGCCTTGCTGAAGCACGTGCTGGGGGGCGCCGAGCAGCAGGTGTGTCCGGTGTTCACGTGGGGGCAGTTACGTAGTTCTGGCAAGTGGAGCGCATCATCGACCCAGACGCCCAGCCCGGGTGGTTTCTTGGCCCTGTCCCTCAGGCGCAGACAGGCTATTGGGGGGGTTGTGTTTGTGTGCATGTACAAAGCCCTCGCCTGCGTTTGTGAATGTGCTGTGCCCCTGCCAACCCTCCCATATTTGATGCACAGGGCCTGCCTGAGAACGCCAAATTGTTGGGCAAGGCCAATGCGGTGTCTTCGCATACTTCGGACACCTTGTCCAAAGCCATGGACAGCCACAACGCATTCGAGATGCTCAAGATGCAGAGGAATGGCATGCACCAGGAAGAGTATTGGAATTATGTCACCTTGCAGATGTGTGAGGTTTGTGTTTTTGTCCGGGTCTGTGTGTGTGTGAGTGTGTGTGTGTGTGTGTGTCTTTGTGTGTGTGTGTGTGTGTGTGTGTGTGTGTGTGTGTGTGTGTTTGTGTGTGTGTGTGTGTGTCTGTGTGTGTGTGTGTGTGTGTGTGTGTGTGTCTGTGTGTGTGTGTGCGTGTGTGTGTGTGTGTGTGTGTGTGTGTGTGTTTGTGTGTTCGTGTCTGTGTGTGTCCGTGTGTGTGTGTGGTAATGAGACGCTCACACAAAGCTTTGCGCCGTGTGTACTGCGCATCCCCGTGGAGTGCAGAGAACACTATGCGCGCGGTCTACGCAATCACCCATCACCAGCCGTGCGCACATGGTGCAGTAGTAAAATGACTCGCACACTGGCTGCAGAACAATGCAGCGTGGGCCGGGGCACAATACACCGACCACGTAATCCCCAAGGCATTCCAGCCTGAAGGCTACGAGCCAGCCTGGTGCAGTGACATGCATCTGCTGCAGGCCCTGTCCGCCTAATGACCCTGCTTCCCCCTGCAGTGCCTAGCCCCTGTGTGTGTGTGGTTGGGTGGTTGCACCCAGCACAGGTAATATACAATTTGGGCTGAGAAGAACACAAACTCCACCATGGATTCAACTTGGTCTGTTGGTTGGTGCAGAACTTTTCGGTGACTCAGGTGAGCGCACAGGGATCAATCTGTATCACACCGAACCCACTGTCCAGAACTGCGCATGCTCATCTTCTATCAACAGACCGAAAGACGTCTAGGGCTGCTTTGCAGCTCCTGAGGAGTTTTCACTGCTTTTCTTGCTCTGTTCTTGTTTGCGGTTCTCATCGTGTGTGTGTGTGTGTGTGTGTGTGGACGGTCTAGTGGTATGCGCCATGGCTGGCGCTCGTCGTGGTCGGGGGTTCGAACCCCGGTTCGTCCGTCCGTCCAGGGGCCCGTCGGTGAGGCCCCCGCCACCGCCCCCTTCAGCATCTCGCTCCACCACCGGTACCGCCGGTGCGACGGGTGGTGTGTCTCCTCCATTTTTTCCCAACCCACCCACCCCGTCCCCACCCACCCCCCGGGGGTCAGAGACACACACACACAAAAAACCGAAGCACCAGGCACAACACACCTGCAGCAGCGCGCTCCGTCACTGCTACCGCCGTCCGCCGGGTGGCGCATGTCCTCCTCATACTCCTCTTCCGCTTGCCCGCGGAAGAGGACTCGAACCGGGGTCTTCAGGGCGGCGGTCAGCTGCGCAACCGCTCCACCATGCTGCGCAAAACCCGGCGAAAGTCTGGTCCCCCTATCCCTGCATCCTTCGTGCCTCCCCCTCCATGAATGTTTCCCTTGCATGTCTGAAATAACACACCAAAAACGAGGCACCAAGCACGGCACACCTGCAGCAGCGCGCCCCGTCACTGCTACCGGCGTCCGCCGGGTGGCGCGTTTCCTCCTCGTAGTCCTCCTCTGCTTGCCGGCGGAGGAGGACTCGAACTCAGGTCTTCAAGGTACAAGCCGGCTGCACGGCCGCTGTACCACGCTGCGCAAACCCTCCCCTCCCTGAATGTTTTCCTGTGTGTGTGTGGCGGGGTGGTGGCACCCAGCACACGATAAATCTAGGCTATGGCAACGGTAGTGCACGAGCTCCTCCGCGGGCGGTTTTTATGGTCTGTTGGGCGATGCAGAACTGAATTGGGGAAAAGGAAAGGTCCACTGTCCGGAACTGCACTTGCTCATTCTCTACCAACAGACCGAAAGACGTCTAGGACAGCTCTACTGTTCCTGAGGAGTTTTCTTTCAACCGCTTTTCTTGCTTCGTTCTTGTCTCGCGGTTCCCAACGTGTGTGTGTGTGTGTTGTGACTGTTCTCAACTAATGAAAATCACAAGGAAATAAAATAAACGAGCAGCAAACGGGGGCGGCAGGATGACTCGGGAGCGACCCGGTGGTTCATCATTAAAGCGCAGCTGCAGAAGCCTCAATGGCCGTTGAAATAAGGTCCACTATATTACGTACGAGGATCGTAGGGCGTGCAGAGGCATGGACACCCCGCCAAGAGGAGCCCACACGAGTGTGAAAAGTCTGCCCCCCCCCCCCCGGCGCCCTTTCCGGAAACCGAAATCCTATCACCGGGAGGGTCCCAAAATATACCCAAAATTCGCACCGCCCGCGCACCGTGGCAAGAGCGCCCTCAATCAGATGTTGATGGGATGGCCTCCAAGACCAAGATCACCTCAACCATCAATTTCAGGGGCGAATTGATGCCTCCCAATTTGACACGCCCCTGACGAGACCAAGAACTCCCGGGCTGTCTTTATCAGCTGCCTGTTTGTTACGTACATCGTATGTGTGTGTCTATCTATTTGTGTGTGTGTGCGCGCGCTTGTGTGTGTGTCTGTCTGTCTGTCTGTCTGTCTGTCTGTCTGTCTGTCTGTCTGTCTGTCTGTCTGTCTGTCTGTCTGTCTGGGCGCAGAACCGGACAAGACAGTGGTGGTTCAAATTCACCGGCCGCAATATGTATCAAATAAGCTAGCGGTACAATGTAGCAGCAGGGTCTCTCCAGTTACTTATGGGAAACAAGCTGGACAGGCAATTTGATGCATTTTTGTCCAAGTGCCACGATGCTAAGGGGCTCGTGCAAATTGTGGGCAAATTTTGGTCAAAGAGAACGCTAGAGCAGTCTGAAATTGAGGAGGATGTGCAGCAATGGTTGGCGACAATCCGAGACCAGTGAGGCCAGGGATGTGGCCCAGAGTAGCAAGGAGGTATTGGATGGGCTGGAGAAGGCCATGGGCCGATGTTTAGAGGCACAGAAAGGAGATGGCAAGGAATTGCACTGTAGTGAATTGGCCTTGATGGCCTCTGTGGAACTACCATGCGGGGAAAATGACGGGTTTTAAGCCCTGATGGACGCCATCATTGCTTTCAGGGAGGTGTCCGCGGCCAAGGGTTTAGAGGATCAGGACGTGGAGTTTCAAAAGCTCTTGGTTCAGGTGGTGAACAAGGCATCTAAGGAGGATTGTCGCAAAGAAAGAAATCGTGTCCGCCTTTGAGTCGACAATGCGTGAAGCAACGGGCGCCGAGAAGGTGTCAGAGGGTCTCTCCAACAAGACAGGGTAACAGTGGAATCAAGAGTCTTTTCGATAGGTAGCGTCAAGGTGGCGGAGGCAAATGCTTGAATGGCCTACACTGACTTACAACCGAGATGGTGACCAAAGACGTGGTGCAGGCATTTGCATCCAATTATAGGGTTGACATCAAGATAGGTGAGTCGGTAGAGAAGACAGTTTGGGGCTTGGTTCGGGTGACGAGGAGCCACGTGGCTACTCCTTGAATCAACAGCCTCTCCACCGCTGAACATCACAATGCTGCCCTGGACCATCATTAGCACAGACACCTCAATGTGACGTCGTATTTTGCCATCAGTTCTGAGAACCTCAATCATGTCACAAATTTGAGCTAGAGCCAAGCGCCTAGCAGGAACATTCCACAAGCTCAGCGGATTCTGCGACATAGATCTTGCTCCTCCAATGCATTGCTCGGCAATGTCCCTAATTACACCACCAAGCTGCCCGTAGCCTGTATACACAAAACTGGAGACTGCGCCCACAGCCACCAATCCGGCACCCCAATGCACTACGCACGATATCTCTCGAGCATAAATGGGCTCCTAGGCTATCTTCCTCGGCTGCTTCTCCACCTTCGCCCTCAAAGATCCCCATATGTTCCCAGGTCAGATCGCGGGGAGACATTGCATACTGCTGCTCCATGTGATGCAAGGCAGACACCACCGGAGTATCGCGTTGCAACACCATGAGTGCTACGTTGGGCCGGGTTGATGGTAGTTAAAAGCGACCCTACCGTGATATCCCAGCACAGGCCACTCCCGATTCTCATATCAGTTATGAAAACCCATTTGTGTCAGTTGCATGTACTTATATCTTGGCGTATCTTCCTTAGCCCCTGTTTGTGCACAGGAATGCCGCCAAGGAGCCGTTCTCAACCCCAATCCATCGACGATTGGCAACCCCAATGCTTGGTCGCCGGCGCTCCTTTGATGAGTGACTCATACACATTGTCAACCGAGACGGAGCTAACTACAATACTAATGCAGACTTAACCTTTAATTGGCAGCACCCGGCATAAGTCGCCCCTGTAGCACCCACTGTTGTTCCACCTCCATGCTGTCCAACATCTCCTTTAATCTAAGCTTTGGACAAACTAGATGTCAGGCCTCGCTTGTCTAATGATCAATACATAGAGATCACCGTAACTCAAAAGAAGGATAGTGTGGAAGCATGACTGCTCAAGCCGGGACATTGCTTGCATTTGGCAAAGTCAAAGGTGGACATTGTGCGCAAAGGTCTAGGAGCAGACAAACAAACGGATAGGCAAACGTGCTTCATGCTTCATGCTTTGGGTGTGGTTGCTCACAGAACATTAGTCCCATGCACCGTAAGTCATGTGTTTTTGGAGACCCCCCTCCTAGCCCAAGTCAACACTGTTGACCTTTCATCTCCTTGCCCCCCGAAGCATAGGACACTGGCCAATTGCAAAATGCCCTACCCGGCGTGGAATAAAACCGGTTGTTGCTTGGTGCTCGCCCCCTTTCTGCGACGGCCTCCAACCCCCCCCCCCCTTTATTAATTACCAATGGTCTGACGAGCCTTCCTCAACTGGCACCTAGTACCACACGACCTCCATGCAAGCCATCATGGCATCCTCCATGCCCTCCATGGCAATGCCATTTGTACTTCTTCCAACCAAAAGGCCCCACAAACTGCCGTGGCACTGTCGACACAAACACTTGTATTCGGTGAGAGCATACACCGGGCATCAAGTATCTCCCACAAAACTCCACACAAATGACGTCGTCAGTGAGATATGCAGAGACTCCCCATAGTGCTCCTTGTCTGTCCGCCTGTGTGTCTATCTGTCCGTCCGTCCGTCCGTCCGTCCGTCCGTCCGTCCCTCCGTCCGTCTGTCCCTCCGTCCGTCTGTCTGTCCGTCTGTCCGTCCGTCCGTCCGTCTGTCCGTCTGTCTGTCCGTCTGTCTGTCTGTCTGTCTGTCCGTCCCTCCGTCCGCCTGTCTGACCCTCCGTCCGTCCGTCCGTCCGTCCGTCCGTCTGTCCGTCCGTCTGTCTGTCTGTCTGTCCGTCCGTCCCTCCGTCCGTCTGTCTGACCCTCCGTCCGTCCATCCGTCCGTCCATCCGCCCGTCCGTCCGTCTGTCTGTCTGTCTGTCTGTCTGTCTGTCTGTCTGTCTGTGTCTGTGAGAGAGAGAGAGAGAGAGAGAGAGAGAGCCTGTGTGTGTGTCTATGGGGGGCAACATACCGGTTAAGGTGTGCTACAGGTGTGCTATGTCCACAGTGCTGCGTGTACCTCTGTGCTGCGTGTACTGAGCAACTGGACCCCTGGTGCAGCGGCTTACCCCTCCAGGAAGTTAGCGATGTCAGTGAGATGTCACACCAAGGCGCTCGCTAATGGGGAGGGATGATTTGGTTGGGCCCAGGTTGTAGTGAGCCCTGAGCACCAGTCGCTGGTGCATGTGTCCTGTCTGTGTGTTGTGTGTTGCGTGTGTTCGTGTCTGGTCCTGGCTTGCGCTACAGTTTGCGTTGCAGGACCTGAAGACAGCTCTGATAGCAATGCTCCAAGTGTACACTCACTGTTTGTACGGTACTGTATGGTATCTACAAGCGTGTGTCTGTCCCCTATTTGCACCGCCAGTGCCTGGATCCAGAACTGAACTGAGGCGCTCCTGTGTATCCAAGACCCGTTGTTCTTCGTGTCCTCCCATTCCTGCCCCCCCCCCCCCAAAGCTCTTGCTCGCAGACCTTCCATCATCATCACATCTTCACCCATTTTTTCCATGCTCTTCAACTCTATCCGCCCCCCCCTCTTGTGGGTCGCTGTGCATGGACCTCTGCTGCACAGGATCTCATCAAGTCCACTGCAAGATTAGAAGGAGACATCAAGAAGTACATGCGCCAGGCGGAAATGGTGTGTGACAAACGAAAGTGTCAGGGACGTGACTGAGTGACCGGGAGGTGCGTGACCGGGATGTGTGTGACTGGGATTTGTGCTCTTGGGAGGTCATGGTTCGCGGGATACGATGTGGGCCCACGGGTCCACGGGGTTCCCACGCAGGAGGCGCACAGTGCATGCTCGTCCCCAAGCAATGCCCTGCAAGAAAAGCGGCTGCCGCACCGGCTGATGCACCAATCAGGCCTGCTGGCAAGCCCACAGGGGAGCCCGGCAGAAACCCTGATGTTGTGCAGAAGTACTTGATTCGCAGGAGTAGGCTGAATTTTGCGCCAAAAAGAGGCACACAAATTGCAATAGATTTTCCGTGCATCTTGCTTACGGACCGGAAATCACACTTGCTTACAGACCGACAACCTATTTGTCCTGTGTTTTACTGTTGTTCTATTCACCACTTTTTTTTGTGCGTTATTCATTTGTGCCATCGTTGTGGCCAGGCACCGTGTTTAGCATGCGATCCTCGTTTCAAGTTTCTCTCCGCAAAACTGCGGTGGCATGATACTCTGCTCAGGCAGGCAAGGCAGCTGTGCCCGATTCTTTGTCACGGTGTTGTGGTTGGCATGGGGACACCCCAGCTCCACCTCCTGCGCACCGACCATTTGGGCACCAGTTGGCACCCCCCAAAAAACAACAACAACAACAACAACAACAACAACATGCGTCATCATCAGAACGCACAAGCATATTCTCCTGCTTTGCAAGCACTGTGAGCAAAATGGACATGACCACTGGGTAGTCTTTTCCCTCAAAAACTGAAAAATGATGTTTTTGGTGTCCAGCTCGACAGTGGGGGTGATATCTTGAACCCGCACATGTTCTTCTTCGGGGCAGGGGTTTAAGAGGTGTGCCGACAGAGCGCCAAGGGTCGCCCACCCCAGCCTTCCCTCGGCCGCACCCTCGGAACAGGCGGGCAACTACGATGCCATGCAACTCCTGCGCCGTGCGAAGATCAACAACGAGAAGACAATGGCCGGCGTCCAGAGGATGGAGACCGGCTCAATGGCCATTGAGAAAAGCTGTGAGGGTATGTCCTTTGTCTGCCCATCCCATATGCCTGTGCCCACCCCACAGGCCCCAAAGGTAACCCCCCGGGAAGGGACCTCAAAGGTGGCCCCAGAAGCGGCCAGACAGGCGGTTGGAGGAGGTTGCCAAAGCGGTTGGGGGCGCTTACTGTCGGTTACAAATGCCATTGATGCTGGCGCTTTCCGTCAGGGGGACAGTGGCTGGGCATAGGCTGGGCACCCTGGAGGTGGTTGGGGGGTCACCTTCCCCCCCTTTCCAATGCATCCCTGCCCCCGAGTCCAGGGGTTGACCAGCATGTTTCAGAGGTCCCGAAGGCGCCCAGAGCCAAAAGGGCATTGCGTTGAGCACAATGGCCGGCGGAGCAAAGCACAGAGAACCCAAGGTCACACAGATGGATCTACCACCCGATACACACTGAAATGGTAACATGCTTGCCACGTGCCCAAGCCATTTATATTTGGGGGCGGTGCTAGTTGCCGGAGGCAATTTAGGCTGTAAATTATGTAAATTCCTTGTGAATTCTTCGAAAAGTAGTGTAAATTCCTGTAAATTTTTGTACATTCAGTGTAAATTATGGATTTCACATGCTTTGCTTGCTATTGCCTACACATACAGATATTTGTGACCTAGAATTGTGTCCATTGTTCAATGTAAATTGTGTAAATTCCCCATCCCTGTGTCAGCTTTGTAGCCCCGGAGTCACCAGGGCTGGCCCCGGACACCCCGGGGCTAACCCCGGACACCCTGGGGGTAGCCCCGGAACCCCCGGGGCTAGCCCCGGACTCCGCGGGGTTAGCCCCGGACTCCCCAGGGCTAGCCCCGGACACCCCGGGGGTAGCCCCAGACTCACCAGGGCTAACCCCGGACACCCCGGGGCTAACCCCGGACACCCCTGGCATGCACTCTTGAGTGTTAGCGTCTCCTAGAGGCTTTGCACACCCCCGACATGCACATGCAAAACACCATTGGTTATCCTCCTCACCCTCCTCCACCTGTCCAGCCACCACGACAACGAAGCATTGCTCATGCACCCCCCGTCTACAATGTGAGCATGTAGTTGTCACCCCGCACAACCCGACCGCAACAGCTTGAACAATACGATGAACTTAGCACTTGAACGTAGGAGGCGACCAATGGGGTGTAGGACGTGGTCGGCGCGGGCTTGGGCGGCGATTTTGCGGCCGCAGCTCCGGTGGGGGCTTGAAATGAGAACTCACAACCGTTGCGAGGCTTTGAATTCTTGGCCGCACGCTCAACCTGGGGCACCTTCAGATTTCACGTAGCGGAGCGTGGCTGCGGTTGTAGCAAATTCTTGCCACACTGCATCACCGCCTTGCTTCCGCAGGTTAGCCCTGGTGAGTCCGGGGCTACCCCCGGGGTGTCCGGGGCTAGCCCCGGGGAGTCTGGGGCTAGCCCCGGGGTGTCCTGGGCTAACCCCGGGGGTTCCGGGGCTACCCCCGGTGCAAATGCTATGTGCATGTCACGTGCATTAATGATGGTGCATGTCTCCATTGTGCTCGGTCCACTCCTGAAGATGCCCCCCCTCATGCAGAGGTTTGTGCATTCCACACTTCATGGCAGTCTGGCCGCCCTTGGCTTAAGTACAAACATGGAGTGATGCATTGTGAAGCATGCCGTGCCCAACCCCAGCTTGGAGCCCAGCCTAAGTGGATTTCAGGACCTAAGAGCTGCAGGTGGTCCAAGGTTGATAAACATCAAAATCTGGGACACATGTTGTCTCTGTGGCTCTCTAGGAGTCGGGTGGTAAGGTCAGGAACGTGACTCACACTCTACCGCTTCCAACGAGGCGGGCCATGAGGGTGCTCTTTTTTTTTTTTTTTTTTATAAACACAAGGCCAAAGTCCAAGAGTCCACGTCCAAACTCAGGAAGGGTGAGCCCATCATACAGAAGTGACCCCATCCCATTGGGTCAGGGTCAGGCATGTGGGACGCGGACAGGGAAGAGGAAAATGGGCACAAGCAGATTTTTACGTAAAAGAATACATGGATGGCGACATGCGAGCAAACGCCCCTTCTCAGGGCCCCGGGGGACCAAGAATCATGCGGGGGTGCCAGGCATGTGGGCTACAGCCTGAGGAGAAGCCCTGGGAGAGAGGACAGTGCAAAAGACACGCACCGTCTGGGCAAGGTATGCTGGGGGGGGGGGGGGGGCAGCGCTGATGGCGTATGTCGCGTGGACTGTATGGGGCTGCGGGTGGGGACAGTGCAGAAAACTGATTTAACGTGGGTAGCTGTGACACTATTGGGCTGGGGGGAGGGGGGGGGGCTGGGTGTGCGCCACCGCCACAGGGCTCCGGCAGGCCCCAGCGTCAGACACGGGGGAGTCACAGCCACAGGCTAGGTCCATTCAAAAGCGCAACCAGGGGGTACATTTGTCATGTGTCATCCATCGGCGGCGTGCAGAACGAAGGCAGCGTGAGCATCACTGTGATGACAAAGCATGTACAGTCGCGGCGGAAACTGAGTAAAGTACAGCGCCCTGGCGGCATGAGCACCACTTAGTTTAAGAGAGGGCAGCCAATGCAGCTTCAGGTGGTTGCCTGTGAAGAGAGGGGGGAAGGGGGGCAGGGGGGCAAGGAGGACCATTACAGGGTAGTGACACCGTGCGGTTTGAGCACACACGCATGCAGAGGGCGAGAGGGGGTCAGCATAGGCTCAGGGGCTGGGACCAATCAGCGGGGCTGAAGGGATTGGGCCGTGCCTGGGGCTTGGTGGGGACCGAATCGGCCAGAACCGCGGTGACATTATCCAGCACATGCTGCTGGAAGTGCCTGACGGTCTTCCGCGCCTCGCGCAGTCCCCCAAGTCTGGTCTTAAGGAAGCGGTACAGGGACTGAGGGATGGCCAGTCTGCCAACGATGCGAAGGTCCTTGCGCTGGGCGGACCGGCGCCACGTCAGGACCTCTGATCTTACCGTCCAAGAGGAGAGCCAAGCAGCAACCAGTGGGTGGGTCTGTGTGCAGAAGGCCAGTGTGCCGTGTAGGCTCTGGTTGTGGAAGCGGTGGCAGTGGGGGCAAGGGTGCTTGACGGGTGCGTCGGTCCAGAAGGTGGCATAGTGCGCGTACCCCAGGCGGGACTGCAGGCCAAAGAGCCACTTGTGCCATGCCAGCCTCCGGAAACGCAGGGGCCGCCAGGACAAGGGGTGGAAGCCTTCGTGGGCGTGTGTGGGGAACAGACCATGGGTCCACACTTTATGGGGGGGCGCCATGCGTTCACCGTGTCGGACCACATCCCAGGGGGTCACCCTTGTCTGTGGGGGGGGCAGGGGGAGGGCCGTACCGACTTTGGCATACTTGTCCGACATTTCATTGTGGACTTCCCCAGTGTGCCCTTCAACCCACTCCAGACCTTGGCATTTAGCCAGGATGGAAGTGCGCACTTCCTGCACCCAAAATGCCTGCCTGACTGGCCGGCGCGCGCTCTGCGCAGATGCAATGGCGCCCTGGCAATCCAGTCGGATGGTGTCCCCTACTTCCGAGAAATGGGAGCCCAGGAGCATTCCTACTAACTCCGCTTTATAGGAATTTGGGTCACCAGGCACTCTGCACACGGCAATGCGGCCATCTTTCAGCACGGCGGACGCCCCAGATGAGGGCGGTTGACCCATCTTGCTGCCGTCCGTGTAGGTGGCTGGCGGCTGGCATTGCGGGGGTAAAAGGTACACTGTAAGCCCGGCTACGTGGGCCACCTCGACGGCGTCGCGCTGTAGTTGTTGAGCTGCCCACGTAGTGTGTACGGGTGGCTGGCGAGGGTCGGGGTCAGGGTTGAGAAGGGAGACAGCGGTGATGAAGGCATGGTATGGGGAGACAGTGGTGTGGGGGGACGTGGAGAGTGTATGTAGTCGCTGATTGCGGTGCAGCGAGTCCAGTACCCTAGTGGGGTGCAGGATTGGAAAGTATCCGAGGCCAAGGCCACGACTACGATGCGTGTAGAGTGTTTTCTTGGCGACGAGGGACGGAAGACCCATGACGCCGAAGATAAACTTTTCCAACAGGGAAGTGATGGACATTAGCTGCGAGGCGCGGAGTGGGATGCACTCTGTGCGATAGAGGAGCCTCGGTAACACCATAGTGTTGACTAAGAGGACCCGGTCAATCACTTGAATGGGTTGGGAGTGCAGCTCATTTAACTGGGCTTTCAGCTCTTGCAGCACAACCTCAACGCAGGCGTCAGGGCAGAGGCAGGGGGAGAGAGGGTGGCCCAAATGCATGAGGTAGGGGGCACGTGCAAAGGTGTGCAGTACCTGTACACTCCACTCTGGCGGGTACGGCGCAGAGACGGTGTACCATGGCGACGGACTGGCAGCCTGAACGGGGGAGGGTGGGTGCAGATACTTGGGGAGGGTGGGCAGGACAGGGGGCAGGGGTTGCATGTGAAGAGATTCGCTTTTGGTGACGTTCACCTGGCAAGCAATCAGACTGAGGGCGGTCTGTACGACCTCGGCAACGTGCTGGCTCTGGCCATACGGCGCGGGGGAGCATATGTCGTCGACATAAGCCGAGAAAGGGATGCCGTGTTGGTCTAACACTCGCAGGGGGATTTCAAAAACAACGACAAACAAAAAACAGGAATGGGGGCAGCCCTGCTTGACGCCATGTGTCGTCCTAAACACTGTCTCCTCCGCTCCTCGTAAGAATGTGGACCCTTGCTCCATTACCAGGGAGATTATTTGCAGTAATTTGGAGGGGGTCCCCATTCGGTCGAGTACACCTAGGATAAGAGCTTTGGGTGGACTGTCAAAAGCGTGATAGACGTCGAAGGCGAGTAGGGCTTCCTTGTCCCGTATGGAGTCGATGGCATCCAGAAAAATTTGTGTGGCATGTGCTGTGGACGTGCCCTATCTGCCGCCGAATTGGTTGGGGTGCAGGTGGGGGGACACTAAGGGGTAGAGCTTGGAGTAAACCCAGCGCATAAAAAGGCGGTAGATAGAATTGCTCATGGCAATTGGTCTCCACCGATCAGGGTCTTGCCACTGGCCCTTTCCTTTAAACAAACAAAATGTCTCTGAGACCAGCCAGGGCTGTGGTAAAAAGCCTTCAGAGTAACAAAGGGAGATACAGCTGTGAACTAACTTGAAGACGGGGTCGGGGAGAATGTGCAGTAGGTACGGCGGGACTCCGTCCGGTCCGGGAGATTTTTTCCTAGACGCACGGGCAAGGGCACGCAGTTCACTGAAGGTGGGGGGGGGGGGGGGTCGCACAGTCGTGCTCTTTGGGGTATGAGGTCTAAAGCGTGAGAGGACCACGGCGTGTTCCGTTGCAATATGCGTTGTATTTTCCTGGTGGGGGTGGGGAGTGTAGACTGGGCGGGGGGGGTGAGGAGGGTATGCTTGATGCGGCGGTAGAAGGTCTTGGACCTTCGCTTGGCTTGTTTGGCCAGTTGGCGTACTACAGACGACCAATCACTGACATCGTCAGAGGCTGGCGGGGAAGGTGGCCTCTGCGAGTTAACCCGGCGCATGGCAGTGAGCATGTGTGAGCACAGTTGTTGGTATGTGTGTGCAGTATCACTAGCAACGGTGGGGAGAGGCAATGCAGCTGTGGCTGCAGATATGTCACGGCGGAACCGCGATACATCCCTACGGTTCCACTGGGCGCAGCGCGCCTCAGGGATATGGGGCTGCGCCCAGGGTATAGTGTGGATTAGTATGGGGTTGTGGTCCTGAATGCCTTTGACCGAGGAAAAGTCTACTACCTGGGCACCAGAGGTCTGAAAGAGTGCACCGAACAGCCTCGTGCCGTATGCGCGGTCAAGGTAGCTGCGCGTGCCCGCATAGCGACGCACCCTGGTGTATGGGGTGCACGTCTGGTGTGGGATCAAGAGGTCAGAGAGCGAGCCGGCCCGTTCTTTGGCAATCAGCCACGGCCACAGGGGTGCACGGAGGGCTGTGGTATGGCCGGTATGTGTCACAGCATTGTAATCACCTAAGATAATAGCGCACTCGCGGGCAAGGCGATCTAGATGTCTCTCACAGGATGACCGCTCCCTAGACGTGTGGGGACCGTAAAAGGACGCTACAGTGACAGGGGGCATCGACGGGTCGTTGTGTAGTTGCAGGGAGGTGGTGACGAGCCTCCCGTCAATGATGGTCTTCATAGTGGGCCTGTGTGGTGCGATGGAAGTATGTACAAGCAAGGCTACTCCGGCCTTTCTGGAGGGAGAGCTGTGTAGCAGGTGATATCCCCAGTACATAGCCACTCTCTCGTGGTCCCGCAGGGAGGACGAGGCACTGGGCCGGAATTCCTGCAAGGATAATGTGTGGGGGAGGGGGTGAAAACCGGCCAGTAAATGACATAGGCGGTTCGGTGTGATTTCGACACCGCCGACATTGAGGGCGCCAAATGTGAGTGTGGGGTGTGTAAGCGTGCGCGTGAGGTGTGTGGTGGTTGGGGGTGGGCTCATACTTGTGGGTGCATCAGAACCAGGGTTGACTGAGTCGTCCCGGATGTGGCGCGTCGAGTCGACCGGCCGGGCAGGCCCTGTGGGCGAGCAGTGTTTTATAGTGGCACACACCAGTGTGAGGGTGGTCAAGCGGGACAAAAGATAAACGACGGTGGCGAGCATGCGCAAGATGCCTAGCACAGCCAAGGAGGTCACCGTGGGACAAGCCAAATTACATCCTTGCAGGTGAGTTGGCTCCCGGTTATTTCCTATAGCTCCATCTGGTGGCAACTGCAGACGAAGTGCAGCGGTGGGGTTGGGGGCAGTGGGGTGGGGCTGGGTATGTGGGGGCAGCACTGTGTGACGCACCGGCGGGCGTTTTCCGTGGCATGCGCGAGGTGTGACACCGAGGATAGTGCACATAGCAAGGGCCGACAACGCGGAAACTGCGACGGAGCAGATGACCTGTTGTGCTACTCGGAGATTGTGGTGGGCGCTGATGACCACTGCAGCGAGGTGGCACCAATAAAAACACATTTGGGAACCTGCATACCATTGTTTGAGGATCGACCCCAGCTCTGCATAGGAGGATGCAGTCCACCTGGCATCATGTACGAGTGTCTGCAGAGGTACAGGAAGACGTTGGAGGGCAGTGGGGGTGAAGCAAGCAAGGGCAGCGTTCACCTCAGGGGAGTTTTGCGTTTCAGTGAGGGGGAAAAGTACGAGGGGAGGCATCGTCCTCAGCTGGCGGCATGGCACTAACATCGTCGATGGTTCTCTTGCTCTGACCAGTCATACGGTCGTCCTCCTCCTGTTCTGCGGCTGGAGGGGAAACCGACAGGGGGGGTGAGACAGGTAGTGCACCAGATGGGGGAGGGAGGCCCACGTTAATGTCCGGAAGGGAGAAGGAGGGCAGAGCATTAGGTACCGCCGCGAGATTGGACTCATTCAGTGCTGCCGTGGGCAAGCTACTTAGGTCAAGACGCTGCAACCTTTCCTCAAGTGAGAGTGCTGTGTCGGTGGCAAGGGACCCTGATGTGAGGAAAACTGGTCCTGGCAGTGTGGAGCCGTAGGCTGCAGTCGCGGACTGCGGCGCCTGGAAACTTACCAAAAGCAACCCAGCTTGCTGGAACAGCTGGTGCGAGGTGACTGGCCCAAACACGGACACTGCATGCAGCACATCGGCAACACTGAAGGAGGGTGAAAAGCGCACCAAGACATGAGGGGGCTGCACCGTGCGTACCACATCCTTAGCACGTAGGCGTTGGTGGGTAGTCGCAGAGATGACCAGGAGATCACCAAGGTTTTCGATCTCTTGGATCGCTGGTTGCAGGAGTATTTCGTCCTTCACCATGCAAAAAACATCGTATTTGTTTAAAAAGGTGATGAACTCGAATTTCTTCCTCAAATGAGGATTCATGTCTATGGCATCGCGGATTTCATTGGCAGGCATTTTTTTCTTCCGCTGCGCACCGGGTTTGAATGGTGGCTGGTGGGTAACTATGATACTACAACTCTTGATGGAGGAGTGTAGTAGGGCAAAAGAAACCCCCATATCTGCTAAGGCCTCTTCCTCCTCGTAGAACCTAGCCATGATATCCATAGGGACATGGAAATCAAAAACTTTGTACCCATCGGGAGCCGAACTAACGGTCACCGGCCAGTGGTTTTTGGTAATGCGCGGTACTGTAATGTTGAGCAAGACGGTGGAACCGTCGTCCGGTGATAAACCGTTGATAAGCAACATCAAGGGTAGTGTACCGCTGATGTGCCAACGGGTCTCCGTACCATCAATGTCCCGCACAATGTCTTGGGGCACATCCAAGCGGATTTGGAAGTTGGTCGAGGTGGGTGTGAAAAGCGGCCTGGTGTGCCCATCGACGGAAACGGCAGGTTCTTGTGCTCGGGGGTAATATTCTACCACCTTGGGAACGTGGTCCTTAGCCAGAGGTTTTGAAGTCAATTGAAAAATGATCAATGGGTTGTCGTTTGGAGTGGGGAGATCCTCAATCAGTCGAGTGACCGCAGCGCGTTGGGCGAGGTGGATGACGGGGCATACAACGGACAAATTTAGGTACGGCAGGGAGGGGATAAGATCTATCCGGCGATCCAAAATGGTCGCAAGTTCAGAGTCCGCAACGTTTGTGCGGGATGGGTAGGCAAGCCAAAACATTGTTTGTTTGTTTTGCTTTTTCGATTCGCGCAAAACGTTGACTAATTGTTTCACGATGGTCTTATGTGAAAGAAAGGGACCATCATCCTGAAAGGGGGCGAAGGCGGAAAGCATGAGGAACGATACTGTGCCGATTAGTTTGGCCCAATCAAAGCCCAGCATGTCCGCGACGGAAAACGATCGCAGGAAGCCGGGGTATTGTAGGCCATCCCCACTCAATAGGATTTGGGGCGGTGGTGAGAGTGCCCTGAGTAAGTCCGTGGGTGGAAGGGGAGAAGTGTCCAAGTACAATGGGGGCGTGGCCGAAAACTGGTCTACGTTTGAAAATCTTGATTGTCCACGAATTTGCACTTTGCCGGACTGAACATCGGCGGTCAAGTCCCTGGCCTCGGGAAAGCCATTTGGCAAGGTGCCTTGTGATTGAAAGGTGCGTGCAAACCTTATGGGGTTCATGGGAAGGGGAGCGGACAGACCGGTATCGGAGGCTAGAGTAAAGGAAGCTTGGCTTAGCGCATTGCGCGGTGGAATATGATGGCGAGTATCAACTTGCTCGTTGGCACTACGCAAGAGAGAAGGTGGTCCATAGCCCAAACCGTCGGGGTTTCTCTCTAAGGCGCATCGATACAATTCTTTATACCCGTTTGAGGGCCGGACTCGTTTGGAGTTCGGGGTCTCGTTGGCGGCAGCGGCTATTGATTCATGAGGGTCTGCGATAGAGTGGCCAAGGAGAGAGTCGTGTTCCGAATCGAAAGACACGTCTATCCTGTCTACATAGGCCATGTCTTCGTCCTCTTGAGAGAGGGCGGGAGGTCCCTTTGTGGGTGTTGGGCGAAAGAACACGCTTGTGGCTTTTTTTTCCTCGTCTTTTTTTTCCCCGCCTTTTTTTTCCCCGTCTTTTTTTTCCCCGTCTTTTTTTTCCCGACTCATGTCATCACTTGGATGAGAAGTTGTTGCATGCGCATGATCTTTTTTTTCACTTCCGACATTTTTTTGAGCCCGAGCTTGGGCTATGACGCCTTTGGCACGAAGCGGTTTGGGCGCAATGAAATGGGAACCATGAGAGGAGGCCTCTTGTGGGTTAGCACCAAGACTCCGTGCTCCATATGAGACGTATGAGGATTGAGAAGGAGCCTTCTCGGTGCGGGCATGTGCTTGCATTGCGTCGCCCATATGCGCCATTATGTTAGGCAAGCTTGAGCGTGGGGTCACCTTTTTTTTTGGCCTCACTGGAAGAGACTCTTTCGGTGAAATAGAGCGAGAGCGAGTGGCAATGTCTCTTGGGGAGACCGACCTTTGTGAGAACCTTGAGGCGGTGGAAACCGAGTTACGCTCTTGGGAACTGCGAAGCGCCTTTCCACTAGCATTGGTCGTTGAGGGTTGCTGATTCATGATGCAAATTCAAAAGTGCGTGAAACCGGAAATCAAAGGTCTCAGTATAATTGGAAGGTTCCGAAACCGTAACAAATGGTACAAAAAAACGGAAACTGCACGGAAAAGGAAAAGTCCTGTCAGATTAGCAGGCGTCAGAAAGATCGGCCCACAAATCGCACGCGCGCACGTCGGTGTTGAGGGTGCTCTTTTGCCTGGTATACCCCGCCATGAAACGGCGCAGTATGCTTCGCAATGTGCTGAATTGAATGGTGCAAGCATCATCAACACATATTGTTGCCCCGTGTCCACAATTGGTATTTTGGAGCATGTTGCTAGTGATGTGCGCACTGAGGAGGCCAAACCGCTCTCCCAAGCCCCCTTTTTTTGCTCTCACTTCCAATTCTTGCACCGATCGGTCTACAAAAAAGGAGGAGATGTTGTATGCCTGGGGGGATGCAAAGTCAATTCTGAGAGTCTACAGGGCCGCATTTGAGCAAGCCGCTCTTCCATTGGAGGTTTGGGTGCGCCGCCTAGTTTGGCTTTGCACTGATGGTGCAAATGTTATGGTGGGAACCGACACCGGTCTGGTTGGCCTCCTTCACGCACTGCAGTAGGAAGCAACGGGGCATGCTAACTTCGTAGCCATGCATGCCAACTGCCATGGGCAGATTTGGCGTTCAAGGATGCCTTGAAGGAGGTGCATGCATTTATGGATGTGCTCAGCGACGGCTACAACAGTTGGCTACATACTACAACTCCTCACTGGCACGTTTGAAAGCGTTGCGTGAGATAGCTTCAAAATTAGGGAGTGTTGTTTTGAAGTTTGGTAGGTTGCAGGACCGTCGTTTGGTAGCCTTTGCGTATGGTGCACTCCGAAGCATGCGAAGGAGTTACCTTGTGGTGGTTTGTGCACTGCATGCAAAGAAACCTAGGGACCCCGATGATCAGGTCAAGCAACAAGAAGTGTACTACTTGATCACCAGGCGCTAAAGGAGGGGCCATGCAGGGGGAAAAAATGCTATAAAGAGTGAAGAGTGAAGGAAGCCCAGAGAAGATAAAACAAAAACCCGCACAAGGTCCAAAAAAAAAATTCAATTTGTCCGGACCAAATGGTTCACCCAATGGGGCAGTTCAGCAAAACAAATTTCGCAAATATACGAAGCTCCCAAAAAAAAGAAAAAAAAAGCAGCCGAACAGGAAGGAGTCAAAAAAAATTCAAAAAGCCTCCAAGGTCAATTAAGCGCTAAGTACCCATCCTCCTTTCCTAACGCCAACCCAACAACCTTTAGCCCCTTCCCTTTTTTTGAATGCACCAAAAAATCACTGGCCCAATTAGTAGTGTTTTTTTTTTAGGGAGGCACAAAAGTTTGACCACAGCCCCGGTCCATGGTGCATTCCCCAAACCTCATAACCCCCCCACCCCCCACCCCCCGGCAGTCCATGGGCAAACCCACCGGGAAAAAAACCCAGGCTGCCGGTGTAATACCAGTATGTATACACACATTCTTTTTTAATCCAAACACCAAACCAATCATAGAAACGGTGGGGAAACGCCACTTTGGGTCACAAGGCCGAAGCGGCCAATCATCAAACACTAAATTGCTGTGTTTTGAGTTCGAGGCATTGGTTGAGCTATTGAGTGACACCGTCCTTTTTGTGAATTTACACCATTTCTTAGGAATTTACCCCACATTTCTTGGGAATATACGCCATTATGGGGAAAATTTTACACCCATTTACACAATCTGGGTGCCGGGTGCCGAAAAGCCTTTAAACCCTCCTAAATAAACGGCATGCATGTGCTCCTGCCAGGCCATGGCTTAGTGGCGGCCGTGACCTATACCGGGGTTAGCGGGGGGGGGGGGGGGGAAGAGGCCCAAAAATAAGGTTGTGTACCTAAAAAAATTGACCTAATTTTGGTCCCCTTTGATAAATTTCATTTTTTACCCGCGGACTAAATTTTTTGGTGTGGGTGGGGTGGGTGGAGGGGGGGGGGGGCAGGCGGAGGAACCCAGGCTGCCACCCCCCCCCCCCTGCGCGGTAACGGTAATCCGTGGCTTGGCCCCCAGCCTTGTCTCCACTACCGAGCCCTATCGTCTGCTTTGCAAGGCCCTTGCTGCGCACAATGAACAATGCGCGCCTCGGCAGTGGGCCGTGGCGCCAATGCCAACATTGCAACCCGACCTGACTGCAGACCTCCGGGCCCAAACCGCCCACCCCCTTGCCACTTTGCAATCCTGGCCTCAGCGTGAACTAAACACTGGCCACGCCACTGGCCAAATGGGAAATCCACACGTCTATGCGTATGTTCTCCGAAAACGTCCGTTCTTGGGGCCAGAGCCGTGTTTATTGGTGTATATTGGGTCCCGGTATAGCCCTTGGGAATATGTGTGCACCGTTTGATGATGGATTTGGCAGTCAAAACATTTTTGTTTTTTACACGTTTTCTACCAACAAAGAGAACCAAAAAGTAGAAACAATGTACACCCAAAAATACAATCTACTGGCCACTGGCCAAAGCCCTTGTGGCCAGTGTTTGTTTCACCCTTGCCTGGTCCTGCTCGGGTGTCCAACATGTGGGCACTGTCGTTTGGTGACACTTTCCACCGAGGGAGCGGCACGCTGTCACGCTTTGTAAGGGACTGTTCAAGGGGTGAGGGCAGGGCGGAGTTATGTCCCCGAGCAGACGAAAAGCGCTTCTACTAGAAGCCCTGCTGATTCCCCATTATTTGTGTATCACTTGCCCTGCAGGAGTCTGTCTGTTTTCGTTGTCGCGGGATGCCAGGCTGGTCCCTCAATCATGCAACCTCACACTCACCCCTTTCTCTCTCTCTCTCTCTCTCTCTCTCTCTCTCTCTCTCTCTGTCTGTCTGTCTGTCTCTGTCTCTGTCTGTCTGCCTGTCTGTCTGTCTGTCTGTCTGTCTGTCTGTCTGTCTGTCTGTCTCTGCCCCCGCAGTGCAGTGTTGTGGGGTTCTAGGGGCTTCCCTGAGGTATCCAATCTCACACTCAGCCCTTCCTGCCTCTCTCCTCAACAGTGGCCCCCGTTGCACAGGTGGATACACGGGGCATGGCACGTACCAATACCTGCAGCACTTGTCTTCTTCGATCATGAAGAAGTGCAAGGCTGTGCAGGAGCGTCAGTTGAGCATGATCCAGGGCCAGCCCAAGTTGCAAAAGGGGCGCTTCCAGAAGATGCAAAAGGCCCAGAACACTGGGGACGGGGGCCTCAAGGGGGGCAATAAAGCCGGCTTGAAGCGAGGTAGTCTGGTTTCCTCGCCCTTCTCCGTCCCCCGTCTGCCGTCCTGCCTCTTTTTCCCATCTTTGCTCCATCCTGCCTCCTCCCGCCTCCCTTCTCCCTCATCGCTTCTTGTGATCATTGGGTGCTGTGCGGGGCTCGGCACCTCTAGGGTGGTGGTGGGGGGGGGGGGGGACACCATCCCCTGGGACCCCCCCCCTTGAAAGATGGGCCAATTTTTTCTTTGGCGCTTTTGGCGCCAGTTAGTTTGGGTCCAAAATTTACTTGGGCGCCTTTGGCGTCTCCAAAAAGTCAGCGCCACCGGGCAGGGGGGGGGGGGGACCCCCCCCAAATGGAGCCCCAGTGCTGTGATTTTGCTGTGTGCACGTATCGGCCTAGGTAAGGTGAGAGTGAGGATAGTTCCGGGGGCTGGGGGGTGGGGGATGACGAGACATGCCCCCCCTCTCTGAAGACGTACCGCGAAGCACAGACACGCACTGAGCCCCACAGGGCAGCTCGAGACAGTCGTACAGGGGAGGAGACAGTCGTACAGGGGAGGAGACAGTCGTACAGGGGAGGAGACAGTCGTACAGGGGAGGAGACAGTCGTACAGGGGAGGAGACAGTCGTACAGGGGAGGAGACAGTCGTACAGGGGAGGAGACAGTCGTACAGGGAAGAGACGGCCTTCATGTGGAAGGCAAGACATACATCGCCAGTTGCCAGCGAACAGTGACGGGGTGTCAAGCTCACAAAGCAGATGGTGTGTGTGGGGTTGGGGGTGGGGTTGATAGTCAAGGTGAGCGGTTGTTCCCCCATGGAAACTCATGATGTTTGCCACTCACCCAGCACAAGCACCTCAGACTTGACTGTGGCGGATTGGCTACATAACCCCTGCTGTCTGGGGGACCCAACGCTTCAGAGCAGGGGACAAAATCAGCAATGGCCCACAAGTGGGCGGATTTACTACATAACCCCTGCCGTCCGGGGGATCCCCAACGCTTCAGAGCGGGGGGACAAAATCAGTAGTGGCCCACAAGTGGGCGGATTGGCTGCATAACCCCTGCCGTCTGTGGGGTCCGCAAGTCTCAGAGCAGGGGACAAAATCAAACGTGGCCCACAAGTGGGCGGATCGGCTACATAACCCCTACCTTCCGGGGGGGGGGGGGGGGGCAATGCGTTAGAGTGGGAGACAAAATCAGTAGTGGCCCAGAAGTGGCCAGATTTACTACATAACCCCTGCCGCCTGGGGGGTCCCCAAAGCTTCAGAGTGGCCTATGACCCCTCCTCCATCCGCCCATCTACCATCCCATCCCTGCCTCTCCTCCCTCTTGCATGCCCTCCTCCTCCCGGGGCGGGAAGAGACATGCACCTATTCATGGCAATCTGCTGTAGACAATGTGATAGGACAATTGCACAACCAATAGGAACCAGCAGCACAGCCCAAAATATCTTGTGCAATGTTCAAGACCAGAAAATCACCCAATTTTCAGGGGCATTGGGGGATTTGGGCTTTAAATCGGGGGGTTGCATTCTTAAAGGACAGCCCTCTCCACGTGCCTTCTACTCTGCCCTCCTCTTCCTTCCCTCCCTCACATGCCCTCACATGCCCGTGGCGTGCGCACACAGCTTGATGATGGGAGGGGATGTCAGTGAGGGGGGGGAGAGCTAGCGAAAGGGTGGGTTGGATGGAGGAGGGATGGAGGCACGAGGGAGAAGGGGTTCATAGAGGGGAAAATGATAAGGGAGGACAGAAGGCTCAGGAGGAATAGGGCCTGCCCTTCAGGGTAACAGTCACTGCTGCTGCAGCTCCTTCACTTCATCTCCAGCCCTCCAACCGTGCCTCCAACCTTCTTGACTTGCACCCCAACTGCATTGCAACTGCCAGTAGCAGCTTTCGTAACTGCTCTTGATAGCCCCCTTTAGCCTCGACAGCAAGACGCCACTATTGACTGTGGTTGTAAACCTTGACACAGCTCAACAAGCCCTCTTTACCCCTTTACACAACGACTTCTTTGCGAACCAAATGGGGCAATATTGTGTTCAATGTGTGTGCGATACCATATGCCAGCGGGAGGTCCGCCCCTGCGGTGCCTGCCATGCTTTGCTGGGGCCTTAGTCTATCCTTTGTAGACAACCATGGTGTCAACAGATCAATGTGCAAACCCCACCTTGGGGGTTTGCATATCCCATTTTTGTCGACAATTACCTGAAATGGCTAACGGATCATGGTTTGTTCTTGGTGGTTGTGGATTTTGGTGTTTCGGCGTTGTAAGAGAATTATCCCCGTCCTGCGGCACCTATGCCATGCCCTGCGGCACACAAAAGAGTCCCCACATCCCCATTTATTCCCAAAGGCTGCAACACCATAACTACAGCAGAAAACGACAAGACTCCTGCCAAGAAACCAAAATTGAGGAACAAAAGCAACCACCAGTTGCACCATCACCCCTGCCCCAATTACAGGCTTGCTCTTTGAACCCCCTGCCCAATTGTTGCTTTTTTTGTTCCATCAAGGGTTTTGCAGGTGGAGCTGGACCTACGGCAGTTGATGGCAGTTGATGCTAGTCACGGACAGCAGATACTCACGAACCAGTGCTACGTTCACTGGTTGAGGTCCAGGTGTACCAGAGTCTGAAAGTCCTTTGTTGTGTTTTTGTTTTGCACAAGGGACAACCTGGGGGGTTGTGCTGTACACGTTGCAGTGCAGGTCGCTCTCTCTCTCTCTCTGTGTGTGTGTGTGTGTGTGTGTGTGTACGTACGTACGTGAGCGCGTGCGTGCGTGCGTGCGTGCGTGCGTGCAGGTGTGTGTGCTGAAGGCGCTTAATCAAAAGGCAATGGCTGGGATGCCGTGACCACGGGAAAAGCCAGGCGGGTGGGCCCTGATACCAGACCCTAAATTAAGTATTACACCCTGGTGCTGTTGCCTCACTGTCACACCAAGGGGGCAACGTCCGCCAAAAGACGTGCCTGACGCCACTAGGCGCTGTTCTGCGGAACAGAGCAACCAGCACCTTTCCAAGTACCAGGACCAGGTAGGCAACAACAGGATCGAGAATGCTCAGTGCAGACACAGGCACATGCATGCAGTCACTGCCGGCGGCCAGCAACATGGACAACATACCGAACACAAGTCAGGAGTGGTGCTCCAGGCCCTACCGCAACCTGGGTTCACACACACACACACACACACACACACACAGAGACAGAGAGAAAGAGAGAGATTTATGCAGCCCACTGCCCCTTGCAGTCCAGAGGGCAGTGAACGGATGGATCCCCACAGCCCACTGCCCTACTGCAGGATCCCTACTGGCCACCACACTCAGCGGTGAGGCAGTGAACTGAAGGACCCCAGCTGCCCACTGCCCGCTGCCCCTGCAGTGAGGCAGTGTACAGAAGGGATCCCACTGCCCATTGCCCCCTGCCGAGCGGTGGTATATAGAGGCGGATGCACCCCAGCGGTGCGGCAGTGCTCAGCAGTTTTGCCGCTGCCCACTGTGCATTCAGGCTGACCTCGACCCCTGCCTGTTTGTCATGAAGATTGTGTGTGTGTGTGTGTGTGTGGCAGGCAACGAGCAGTTCTTAGAGATCTCCGAACTGGACACAATTTTGCATGAGTTCCTGATGAATGAGCGGAAATTGCAGAAGCAGATCAACAAGGCTTTGCATAGTAAAGTGTGTGACCCCAATCAAGCTGACAATCCGGGCTTTGTCTTGGGCCCGTGGAGTGCTCCCTGGATGCGTGGGTGGAATTGTAATCCTTGAAGAAGTCCAAGGGCAGTGGGTTATGCTTCACACGAAGTTTTTCCCCGGGTTGGGGGGGTTTCTCCGCTCTGTACTGCCTGCGGCTTTGTGCACACGTGCAGTAGCCAGAGTTCCTTCGGGGGGGGAGCAAGGGGGGGGGGGGGGCTGATCACCCCCGGTGTTGCTCAATCGTTCAATGAGAATCTGAGGCTGGGACGGTGCCACGGGGGCTGGCGTGGGGGGGTTCCACACATCCCTCTGGATGTTCAAGCATCTGCCGCGCTGCGGGCCTTGCATGCAAGCGCCGGCACGTGAGGGATTCTGAGGGGCGGAAGCAGCACTTGTGAGCAAAGGGACAACTGTCCCACTCTCACCCAACCGGATTGCCAAGCGACACTAAATTTGCTGCTGACAGGGACGTCAAAGAACTAGAACCGTCAGCTTCCATGGCTCCAGAAATGGTGGGCACGACACCCAGTGTTATTTCGGGGGCATTGCGCAGCTGGGGGGTGCCATATTTCCATGGCAACCGAGTTCCCGATATCAGAATAGCAGATGTAGTTAGCGGTCTGGTACCGTTTCCGGGCCTGGTAAGAACCAAGACCCCCTGTCTCCGGATCTAGAGCAAGGAGTTGCGTGCACGGAAGCGCAGACAGCATGTGGTGTCATGTGTCGGGAAATGTGACAACATTTCCACAATGCGCATCTGATGCCTCATGCGCGTTTTTTTTAATTGGTTGGTTTGGAGTAACAACGTCCATGATACACATTGGTGGCCAGCGTTTGAGAAGACCTCTCTGGTGTACATGTGAAATCAGACCATCAAACGCCAACATGAGCAGAAACAACCTGATCTTTGGTGGTTTATTTTGGGTAATGTTTTTTATTAGGGGGGCGGGGGGGCGTATTAAGGATTCGGACGGTAATCACCTTTAGCACCGGGCTTTCTCCACGTTGTTGTGAATGTTTCATGGAATTGTTCACGGTGAGCGAGGAGGGGTGAGTGAGTACGGTGCGGGTCTGTACATCACTATTTGCATTGTGCAACACATGAATCCTCTTTGAGCCCCTCTCCACAAGGATGCCCCTTCCCCAGAAATCCGGCACCCCGAGCATTGAGGCGTGATGAAGCAGTCACCCCAGAGGTCTGATTCTTGGGATTCCACAATTCTTTGACACATGTCCAGTGACATTGTATCAGGATCGGGCGGACGGCCCGCCCTCCCATCTGGTGCGTGTACGACATTCAGAACAGGCCACCATGTCCTTTGTGCAAAGGGGCGGTATGGGGTGTGGAATGGGGTGTGGCACGGGTTTGGAGGTGCGGGATGTGGTACTGGGGCATGTGGGCCAGGGGGCGGGAGGGGGGGGGCTGTATAGGCTATCGGAAACTGATGACATTATGCACCCTGCACAATTATTATGCACCCGTATGGCTACCGGAAAGTGATGAGATTATGCACCCTGCACAATTATTATGAACCCGTCTGGCTACCGGACACTGATGAGATTATGCAGCCTGCACAATTATTATGCACCCGTATGGCTACCGGAAACTGATGAGATTATGCACCCTGCACAATTATCATGCATCGGGTGCAGTTTGGGTGTGGAGTTTGTTGCCTGGGGTATGATTAGTGATATGGGGTATGGGGTGTACGGCGTGGGTCTGGCGTTGGGTGTGAGGTTGTGGAACAGGAGTTGTTGGACACAACGCCTCATACAATACAGGTGTGGTCGCCTGATTCCATATCGTGCGGCCGCACCGTCCAGCCAAAGCCGGGCTGGATTTCATTTAACGGAGCGACCGAGGTTGTATGGGGGGTGGGTGGCACATCGAGCGGGTGCTGCATTGCCCCAGGACCCCTGCGGCAAGTATGCATTGCACATGCTGCCGGTGGGAATCCAACCCACGGACGACAGTTTTCAGGACGAGTACCTTACCCACGAGGACAACCTTACATTTCCCACCTCAGATCTGGTGGTGAGTACCCTCACAATTTCACTGTCTTGGGAATGACTGAGTGTGAAGCATGCCAGCAGCAGCACGGGGGGGACACCAAGGGGCCGAAGCAGCACTGTTGAACGGAGGAACTACTCTCCCCCTCTGAACTGCCATGCCAATCCGAATTATTCGTGAAAATGATTAATTCCCGGCGCAAGGTGACAAAATAAAAGAACACAGAAAACAACATGAATTTTCAGCTGCATGCCCTTCGCAAAAATGGGTTCCGCAAAAAATAAAAGCACCAAAATGAAATAATTTTTGCCCCCCCCCCCCCTTGCGAGAGCCGCGTCCATGTCAGAATGGCGTGAGGGATGCTGCTTGTTGCCCCTCCCCGTGAGTGTATCATGCCCAGGAAGTGTGCGTCTCTTTCAGCCGGACCCCCCTTCCCCCCCCCCCCCCCCCCGGTCCACCGTGGGGCATAGGCTGCTGCTGGGTTGCTGGGCTGGTGGTGGGTCCTACATTCCCCATGTTTGTATATTCCATTATGTTGGTCAATCGCTGGGTGGGTGCCTCCCTGCCTCCCTGGCTGAGCCCCCCCCCCCCCGCCATGTGGGGGTAGGCCAAATGGTGCCTGCCTCACTCGGAGTGGGTGCCTGCCTTTTTCATTTCGCCGCCCACCCCCCCCCGCCCGGGGAGGCTACGAAAAGGCCTGGTTGCTGTCTGTTTCTGGCGACATTGACTGGTGTTGCACAGGTGGCCAGCAATCGATTGGCCTTCTCATATTTGGCACGAGCGCTGAAGGTCAGCCAACAGACAGAGGAGGTCATGAAGGATGCGGCCATCAACTCCATGTATTTTGTGTGGGGTATGGCTCGTGGAGTGTGGGGTGTGCAGGTGGGGGGCGTGGGAATGCGGGTGGTCGGCTCGGTGGGCCTCCACCCGGCCACGGGCAATGGGCCACAAATGTGAGCCCGTTGTGTGGAAAGACCAGGAAAGACGGGCTGGTGCACGGGTCTGAGACCTGCTTCTGCCCTTGACAGCGCTGTACTTTGGGGTGCAGCATGTTTGGATTGCTTGGGATATGATTGGCAGCAGTATAACCATGAGCGTCCCCCAAGCCAGACACAATCGGACGGAGCTGGGTCCTACTGAGCCATGCATTGAGGGTCTTCAGAGCGGCCAGGAGTCACCTGGCTAGGGTGGGGGGCACGAAAGGTTTGCGGCGGCAGGGGGTGGACCCACCGTTGGCCCCCACTGTGCACGGGCCAGGCTGCCCTCCGGCTCCACCAAGTGACCACCACGGGGGACGTCTCCTCGGTTCTGGTACGCAACTCCCCCCCCCCTCCCTGCCCTCCGGGCCCACTTAGTTGCCAAGGGTCAACAGCTACCGGCCATACATATGGTGGCGCCAAAGGCGCCCGAATATGTTTTTTTTCATTCCCCTTGCCCATTTTGTCCACTTTGCACCCCAACACTATCCTTGAACCCAACCTTGACTCTGATGCCCACCCCAACCCTCAGCCTACTCCTAACCCTACCCCCAAACCTTATCAAGACTGAATATTGGGACCGAGCTGGTGGGGGAGGGAACATCAGCTATGGCTGGTGAGGGACATCAAGAATGATTCACGCATTGATGGCTCTTGACAAAGTGAAATGAGGTTGCAAGTGAACCCCATCACCACAAGGCCCACTTTCAAGGCTTTTTTGGACTTCCGAGGGGCCAAAATGCCCCCAAATGGGCTCAAAATGGGCTCATTTCACCCGTTGGTGCACCCCAAATGGTCTAGGATGAGGTTTGGAAAAATGCGTTTTTGACCCATTTTTGACCCATTTTTGGTCCCAAAACAGCCCATTTTCAAGGCATTTTTGGGATTTTCGGAGGACCAAAATGGGCCACCACAAGCTCAAAACAGTCCAAAAACACTTGTTTTCACATCACACATGGTCTAGGATCATTTTTGAGAAAAGTCATTTTTTGCCCCTATTGGACCCTGTTGACCCATTTGGGCACCCACCTGTTTCGGTTTGAGCTTGCAGCTTGCCGCAGTCTAGTGGGCCTAGGTACGGGGGTCTAGGCGTCCGTTTAGGCAATTCTGAGGGGTGGAAGCCACAAAAAGTGGGGGGTTGCGGGTGGACTAGGTGCCCTCAGAATCGCGTTTTGAGCCATGTAGCCAAAGATATGGCCTGTTCTTGGTTTGTGGCTGTCGCCAGCCAATCTGCACAAAATTTGGGGCTTCTGGGGGCCTTTTGGGGCCGTTTCCGGGACATATGGTGGAGTTAGAGGGCCGCAAAGGGCTCGTTGACACGAGAAAGTCAAGCCGCACATAGAGTGTACCCACCCTTTTCCTTCGTTTGGCCGTTTTGAATGGGTTCTAGGGCTGTTTTGGCCCAAAAATGGCTGTTTTTGACCCTAAATTGCAGTTTTTGAAACCAAGGTCCGCCACCTGCGACAGCTGTTCCCAGCCGCCGCCGTTGAGTTTCTTGCTCAAACTTTGTGTGGTTGTCCCTCACACCCATAGGTATCATCCACCAAAATTTCAACCAAATCCGAAGCACCACGACGGAGTTTTGATTTTTCCCCATTTCGCGCGTGCTGCTTGCTTGCTTGCTTGCTTGCTGCTTGCTTGCTGCTGCTAAACCTGGTAGGTCCACCCTAGACACTAAAAAGGGTTATAAAACCAAGACTGGTTCCACCAGCTCGGTGACCCTTGAACCTAACCCCAACCCTAGCCCTGACCCTAATCAAGACTGAATATTGGGACCGAGCTGGTGGGGGAGGGAACATTAGGTATGAATGGTGAGGGACACCAATGAGTCACACATTGAAGGCCGTTGATAGAGTGGAATCAGCTTGCAAGTGATCCCCTTCACCACAGTGCCCACTTTCAAGGCTTTTGTGGACTTGAGAGGGGCCAAAATGCCCCAAAATGGGCTCAAAATGGGCTCATTTCACCCGTATGTGCACCCCAAATGGTCTAGGATGAGGTTTGGAAAAATGCGTTTTTGACCCATTTTTGACCCATTTTTGGTCCCAAAACAGCCCATTTTCAAGGCATTTTGGGATTTTCGGAGGACCAAAATGGGCCACCACAAGCTCAAAACAGTCCAAAAACACTTGTTTTAGCATCACACATGGTCTAGGATCATTTTTGAGAAAAGTCATCTTTTTGCCCCTATTGGACCCTATTGACCCATTTGGGCACCCACCTGTTTGGGCTTGAGCTTGCAGCTTGCCGCAACCTGCTGGGGCTACGTATGGGGGTCTAGGCGTCCGTTTGGGCAATTCTGAGGGGTGGAAGCCACAAAAAGTGGGGGGTTGCGGGTGGACTAGGTGCCCTCAGAATCGCGTTTTGAGCCATGTAGCCAAAGATATGGCTTGTCGCCAGCCAATTTGCACAAAATTTGGGGCTTCTGGGGGCCTTTTTGGGTCGTTTCCGGGACATATGGTGGAGTTAGAGGGCCGCAAAGGGCTCGTTGACACGGGGAAGTCAAGCCGCACGTGGAGTGTACCCACCCTTTCCCTTTGTTTGGCCGTTTTGAATGGGTTCTAGGGCTGTTTGGGTCCAAAAATGGCTCTTTTTGGCCCTAAATTTGCAGTTTTTGAAACCGAGGTCCGCCACTTGCAACAGCTGTTCCCGGCCGCCACCGTTGAGTTTCTGGCTCATACTTTGTGTGGTTGTCCCTCGGTATCATCCACCAAAATTTCAGCCAAATCCGAAGCACCACGACGGAGATCTGATTTTTCCCCATTTCGCGCGTGCTGCTTGCTTGCTGCTTGCTTGCTGCTTGCTTGCTGCTTGCTTGCTGCTGCTGCTAAACCTGGTAGGTCCACCCCAGACACTAAAAAGGGTCATAAAACCAAGACTGGTTCCACCAGCTCGGTGACCCCAACCCTAATCAAGACTGAATATTGGGACCGAGCTGGTGGGGGAGGGAACATTAGATATGAAGAACACCAATGAGTCACACATTGAAGGCCGTTGACAGAGTGGAATCAGCTTGCAAGTGATCCCCTTCACCACAGTGCCCACTTTCAAGGCTTTTGTGGACTTGTGAGGGGCCAAAATGCCCCAAAATGGGCTCAAAATGGGCTCATTTCACCCGTATGTGCACCCCAAATGGTCTAGGATGAGTTTTGGAAAAAAGCGTTTTTGACCCATTTTTGACCCATTTTTGGTCCCAAAACAGCGCATCTTCAAGGCATTTTGGGATTTTCGGAGGACCAAAATGGGCCACCACAAGCTCAAAACAGTCCAAAAACACTTGTTTTCGCATCACACATGGTCTAGGATCATTTTTGAGAAAAGTCATCTTTTTGCCCCTATTGGACCCTATTGACCCATTTGGGCATCCACCTGTTTGGGCTTGAGCTTACAACTTGCCGCAGCCTACTCGGATTGGGTACGGGGGTCTAGGCGTCCATTTGGGCAATTCTGAGGGGTGGAAGCCACATAAAGTGGGGGGTTGCGGGTGGACTAGGTGCCCTCGGAATCGTGTTTTGAGCCATGTATGGGGCTTCCAGGGGCCTTTTGGGCCGTTTCCGGGACATATGGTGGAGTTAGAGGGCCGCAAAGGGCTCGTTGACCCAGGAAAGTCAAGACGCACATGGAGTGTACCCACCCTTTTCCTTCGTTTGGCCGTTTTAAATGGGTTCTAGGGCTGTTTTGGCCCAAAAATGGCTGTTTTTGGCCCTAAATTGCAGTTTTTGAAACCAAGGTCCGCCACTTGTGACACCCGTTCCCGGCCGCCACCGTTAGATTTCTGGCTCATACTTTGTGTGATTGTCCCTCACACCCATAGGTATCATCCACCAAAATTTCAGCCAAATCCGAAGCACCACGACGGAGATCTGATTTTTCCCCATTTTGCGCGTGCTATTGCTTGCTTGCTTGCTGCTTGCTTGCTTGCTTGCTGCTGCTGCTAAACCTGGTAGGTCCACCCTAGACACTAAAAAGGGTTATAAAACCAAGACTGGTTCCACCAGCTCGGTGACCCTTGACCCTAACCCCAACCCTAGCCCTGCCCCTAGCCCTAGCTCTCACCCTAGGCTCGGGTTAGAGTGAGTGTTGGGGTCCAAAATGGAGAGCAAGGATGTGGCAAAAGTAGCCGTGAACAAAATTTGGGGGATCTTGTGCAGCCCAATTAACATGGCTGGCATGGCCAAACCAACTGGCTGCAAAGGTTAGGGTTAGGTTTATGGTGATGGTATGGTTAGATTGAGGGCAAGGGGAGGTAAGGGGAGCCCCCCCCCCCCCCCCCCCGCCCCCCACCCCACCACCCCAAATCGCCCCACCTGGACCCCCCCCCCCCAACCGACCCTCCCAACCCCCACCCCCCCATTGCCCCTCCCTGAACCCCCACTCCAATGCCCCCCCCCCCCCCCCCCTGGGGGCCTTTGGCCCACTTCTACTGGGGGGGAGTCGCGTATAAAAGCGAGGAGACGTCCC
This sequence comes from Eutreptiella sp. 'Long Island Sound 2002', assembly GCA_964036045.1. NCBI lineage: Eukaryota > Euglenozoa > Euglenophyceae > Eutreptiales > Eutreptiaceae > Eutreptiella > Eutreptiella sp. 'Long Island Sound 2002'. The sequence goes on along the minus strand of OZ038393.1, from coordinate 1,870,222 downwards.
CCCCGTGGTGACCACCGGTACGGGGGTCGAGGCGTTTTGTTGGGCGAATCTGAGGCTTGGAAATCACAAAAAGTGGGGGGTTGCGGGTGGACTAGGTGCCCTCGGAATGCGGTTTTGAGCCATGTAGCCCAAGATACGGCCCGTTCTTGGTTTTGGGCCTAGCTGACACAAACAGCGCACATTCATGTATGTGGCGGTAACCCCGGACCCCCGTCCTGAGCCCCCCCCCCCCTCTCTTCACGGCTCAACGGCAGGCAGCCCAAAAAGGTCTGGGAGGGGCTCAGGACGGGGGTCTGGGGGTACCCCCACACATCCTGATGCGTTCTGGACGTGAGTGGGCGAGTATTACTGCGTGGCGCATGGTGCAGGGCGGGCTCCTAACGAGATCCGGAATCTTTGCTGGACGTCCGTGGCATGTCTAATTGGGAGGCATGGCCGGTGTTGCTCTGGACCCAACGTACAGCCCCTTCATGCCCACCTGCAAGCACGGCCTTGTCTGAGGCGCAGTGACCCTGCGTAACCGCTGTTTTCACGGACCTGGGCTGTGCTTGCGCGAGGGGGGGGGGGGTGTATGAGAACATGTTGTGGGGCCACGTTTGTCCTCTCTCTGCTGGTGCGTCTGTCTGCTGAACAATTGGTGCTGGTGACAAGCTGACCACAGTCGCTGACTGGCACAGGAGGTCCACCGTTTTTGTTGTTGTCTGCATTGAAGACCTGCCCTCAGGGACCGCTCTAGTTCCTGTCAGAATGCCGTTGGTTTCCTCCAACTGCTCCCGGTTGCCATCAGGGTTATGCAGGGGAGGTGGAACAAAGGTTTGCGGTGGGGGGGGGGGCTGTATGCGCTGGGGCTTGCGGCTAGCCGACATGGGTCCTGTGGCACTGTGTGCGTGCACCCCTCTGCCCTGGATGCAAGCTGGAATCTGAAACATGGTGCCCCTTTACAGTCTGCATGGGCTGTTAATGAGACCAGCCTGACCAACCTGTTTACAGGTGTGTTAATGAACTACCGTCGTTTCTTGTCTTCTTGGGGCGATTACCTCCTGTCCGCTTCAGCATGGCTACAAGTCAGCCTACTGTGTGAACACCCGAAGGGTGTGGCTGTCCGGGCTTGCCAGCATGCTTTACATCGTTTACTGAGTCACACACCACATGACGTTTCTCTTAGCAAGCGGTGGGTCACATGTATTGCACACCACATGCCCTGTTCGGACAGTCATGTCCGGTCTTGTCTGCGCCAGTGGCTTCAGAAATATGCAGTGTGGCACGGGAACCGGTATGCCTCTTGGCATATACCACATGAGGACAGCCACACTGATTGGTGTGCTGACTGGTCCATATGGGCGGAGTAGCCCCCCACACCAAGGGGGGCGGGGGGAGGGGGTCAAGATTGTGATGTTGTGCTGGTTTCGTTCTTTTAAAAGAGACGCCAATGTCTGATTTGCTTCTTGTAAGCGACACTACTGCAGCGTGTTCATGGCATGGCTGGCCCAGTCTGAGCGGGCATCCACTGTGCATATGATGCAGGTCCGCGGTGTCGCTGTTCTCCACAGACATTGGCGAAAGGCGCCTAGGACCGGACATTCCGGTTCGTGATCAGCCTTGATCTCTTTTTGGCTGTGCATGCTGTTGCTTGCGTGATCTCCCAGAGCGCAATCACCACTTGACACACCCACGTGTCACCGCACGGGGGGGGTTCAGCCCCCAGAAGGAGGGAAGGGGGGGTCTTGAAAAGAGGCTCAAATGTCACAGCCCTTGTGTACACACAGCCGTTCGTTGATTTGAAAATCGCTCGGAAATCTCTGTTCCCCATGATATATACTTCAATATGATCAGCGCGTCGTGCAGATCATTTTTGGGGTATGTATGTGAGGGTACCCCTCGACCCCCGTCCTGAGCCCCTCCCAGACCCTTTTGGGCTGCCTGACGTTTGAGCCCTGAAAAAGGGGGGGGGGGGCTGCAAATCGGCCTCAAACACCCCACTCCCCCCAAACTTTCCCCCCCAACCGTAGCCATGTGACTCCTCTCTGCTATGCAGACCCTCGTGGGGTTCGTTTCATACATCGGGACAACGGGGCTGCTTCCTGGGTACTGAGACGACAGGCCGTGGGCAGTGCAGCCCCCCCCCCCCCCCAAAGGCCGGTGTTTCATGCTTATCCGTCCCGCATCTGCGGTCAGGGTTAAACTGTATTGGTCACAACAGGTCTCGATTTACCGCCCCAATGGGGCAATGTGTAGGAGACCCGCCGGCACGGTGCGTTCGCAGCTGTGTTGAGCTTCCGGGCTATGCCAGGGGCTGGGTCCCCTTGTCTTCCCCTCCACATTCAACTATGCTGTATGCTATGATGCAGGTCGACAGGTCCCCAGAGGACCAGGTGGTTCATGGCAGAGCATCCACTGAGCAAACCTCCTCAAGGAAGGAGCCTCTTATCATACAGGGTCGAGCCAGTCTAACCACTATGCTGACCTGTCGCTGATGTCAGGTTAGGTGTAGATATGGTGATGGCGCCATGGACTATTGCTCCTTAAAATGATTTCCTTCCTTTGCCAATGGTTATGTAGCGCGGCTGGCAGTACCCACTGTGATCCTGCCCAGTTTACCACATACACCTGTACATATGGCTGTACATTCGATAGCGGAGCACCCCAACCAAGAAGGGGACACAAACTGCTGTGCAAGAAGCACCGAACTAATGGCTGAAAGTGTCTATGGCAGGGACATTCAGTCGATCGTTGCCGACCATTAATCCCCAAAGGCCAGTGGGTTGATAAGACGAGGGCGCCAAACCCTCACAGGCACCTCCACACAGTCATCCGGCCACCCTCGCGCACGTGCACTGCAGGTAACATCCCCCAGTCACAGCAGGAGTTCATGGAGATGATCACAATGAGTCGACATAAGATCGCAAGCACGGGGCAGCAGCTCCGGCAGTCTCTGTCCAAATTCGGGGCGAAGGTTTGCGCGTTCACGCCGGAAGCGTTCTCTTGCAAACGCTTCCACACAGCCAGACGGTGCAGGGGGATCGGGTTTGCTAGTCGTCTGAAGGGATTCATCCATCCTCTTCACACTGAGGGAGGAAGGCTCAAGGAGGCTTGAAACAAATCGTCCCGTCCAACTCTTGGTTTGTGTTAGTTGCATGCGGGCTCGCCCCCCAGGGGAGGGGGGGTTGGGGGTCGTGCAGCTCTGAACAGGAAGCCCCACACCCATGCATCACAACGCTCCCAGTCCCTTGAAGAGTGTCAGCTCTGCAAGCTGCATCGCATGGATCCTGGTGTTCCCAGCCCCCCGCCCCCCCCCCTACCGCCCCGGGATGGGGGTGTCCACTTGGACGCCGCTGGCCAGCGGTGAGGGCCTGCCTCCTCCGTGTGGACCCGACACGGGGCAGTGAGACAGGGACAGTCCGGGGGCTGCGTTGGCACACCCTCTGGAGGGAAGGGGAGGGGGTTGTAGGGGAGGTGAGGATAGGCCAGACCAGGAGAGGGAGGGCACGAGGGGGTGAGAGGCCGCTGGGCACCGCCGCTTCCGGAGGGAGAGGGTTCAAGGGAGGGGCAAGGGTAAGTGGTGAGATGCCCATAGGCGCCGCCCGCTGCAGACAGCAACAGAACCAGCCCCTCTGCCCCCCCCCCCCCCTGCCCGGAACTGTGAGGGCACACACCAAAGCGACCCCCCACGCGTCAACCCCAAACGGCGTGCCTTAGGCATGGAAGGAATCCTCATTTTGCATCGCAATGCAGCACAAACTGATGGCCTCATACCGCAGCCTTTTCACAGAGTCAAAATCTTTTTGCCAAAATCAACATCTCTTTACCGAATGAAAATGCCGCACTGGGGCCCCACAGAAAAGGGGCGTGGGTTGTTGCCATAATGCCAGCGGCGCCCCGACCGTGTGCTTGATAAGGGGGGAGGGGTACCGCCCGGTCTGGGTGCGTTTGGTTTCTCGCACCAATTTGCATCGTGTTTCCTTCCTCCCGCTCCTTTTTGAAGCTGCGTGCCCTTGAGTGGTTGCAGTCCAGTAGCTCTCGGGAGGGGGCGGTGTGAAACAGGGTTGGCTGGTACGGTACGCTGCAGTGGGCCTGCCAAAGCCTTGCACCTTTTTGGCAGATGATGCCTGTGTGCTTGCAAACCTTGCTGTGCCACAGCCAGCCCCTGCACCAGCCCCCAGGCCGGGCCCCAAACGTGCCCCCAAGGGTCAGGGTGTGCAGATGTTTCGCATGTGATACACGTATGAAAAAGGCTCCACAGCCAACCATTTGTAGTGTGCGCGCACCAGAATGTGAACCTTACAGGCCCAGGCCTGCTACAACGACTAAGTTCGATGCACCTCCAGAGACACAATAGTGATGACCTCAACGATGCTACGCTTTGCCCTTATTGCTTGTGTCTTCTTGGTGCATGCGCAAACAACGCCCGTGTCAGAACGACAGTAGGTGTTTTTTTGGGAAAATTGTGGAATTTTGCTGTTGTGCTGGCAGGAGGGAGGGAGGGGGGGGGGGGGGTAGTGCGCATTGCGTGCCCGGTGCAAAGATTCCCCCTGGGGAGGCCGTTGAGGTAGGCCGTCGCGGGGGTTTGTGAGGAGAGGCATGTCACACAGTGTTGGACTGTTTGCGGTTGGTACTGTGTCCGGATGTGTGGGTGGTCCTCCGTTCATCAGGTCATCAAAGGAATGGTGCACAGCGGGGCCGGATTCTGTCAGCAAGGCATAGCAGACAACTTGGACAAGCTTTCCGCCGCTGCGGTATGCCTCTGAGCTGCCCAGCGGCCTACTGAACTGCGCCCCAGTGGGCCCGGTTGGTGCTGTTGGCATGTCCTGGGGTACCTGCTGGGTGTGGCTGAGAATACAACACCCATCCCGGTGCTGTGCTCTGCTGTATGTGTTATACTGTACTGTGCTGTGCTGTGCTGTGGTGTGGTGCTGTGCTGTGGTGTTCTGTGCTGTGCTGTGCTGTGCTGTGCTGTGCTGTGCTGTGCTGTAGTGCTGTGCTGTAGTGCTGTGCTGTGCTGTGCTGTGCTGTGTTGTTCTGTCCTGTGCTGTGCTGTGCTGTGCTGTGCTGTGCTGTGTTGTGCTGTGCTGTGCTGTGCTGTGCTGTGCTGTGCTGTGCTGTGCTGTGCTGTGCTGTGCTGTGCTGTGCTGTAGTGCTGTGCTGTGCTGTGCTGTGCTGTGCTGTAGTGCTGTGCTGTGCTGTGTTGTTCTGTGCTGTGCTGTGCTGTGCTGTGCTGTGCTGTGCTGTGCTGTGCTGTGCTGTGCTGTGCTGTGCTGTGCTGTGCTGTGCTGTGCTGTGCTGTAGTGCTGTGCTGTGCTGTGCTGTGCTGTAGTGCTGTGCTGTGCTGTGCTGTGCTGTGCTGTGGTGTAGTGCTGTGCTGTGCTGTGCTGTGCTGTGCCGTGCCGTGCCGTGCTGTGCTGTGCTGTGCTGTGCTGTGCTGTGCTGTGCTGTAGTGGTGTGCTGTGCTGTGCTGTGCTGTGCTGTGCTGTGCTGTGCTGTGCTGTGCTGTGCTGTGCTGTAGTGCTGTGCTGTGCTGTGCTGTGCTGTGCTGTGCTGTGCTGTGCTGTGCTGTGCTGTGCTGTGCTGTGCTGTGCTGTGCTGTGCTGTAGTGCTGTGCTGTGCTGTGTTGTTCTGTGCTGTGCTGTGCTGTGCTGTGCTGTGCTGTGCTGTGCTGTGCTGTGCTGTGCTGTGCTGTAGTGCTGTGCTGTGCTGTGCTGTGCTGTAGTGCTGTGCTGTGCTGTGCTGTGCTGTGCTGTGGTGTGGTGTAGTGCTGTGCTGTGCTGTGCTGTGCTGTGCCGTGCCGTGCCGTGCTGTGCTGTGCTGTGCTGTGCTGTGCTGTGGAGTAGTGCTGTGCTGTGCTGTGCTGTGCTGTGCTGTGCTGTGCTGTGCTGTGTTGTGCTGTGCTGTGCTGTGCTGTGCTGTGCTGTGCTGTGCTGTGCTGTAGTGCTGTGCTGTGCTGTGCCTTGCTGTGGTGTAGTGCTGTGTTGTGCTGTGCTGTGCTGTGCTGTGCTGTGCTTTGCTGTGCTGTGCTGTGCTGTGCTGTGCTGTGCTGTGCTGTAGTGCTGTGCTGTGCTGTGCTGTGCTGTGCTGTAGTGCTGTGCTGTGCTGTGCTGTGCCTTGCTGTGGTGTAGTGCTGTGTTGTGCTGTGCTGTGCTGTGCTGTGCTGTGCTGTGCTGTGCTGTGCTGTGCTGTGCTGTAGTGCTGTGCTGTGCTGTGCTGTGCTGTAGTGCTGTGCTGTGCTGTGCTGTGCTGTGCTGTGCTGTGGTGTAGTGCTGTGCTGTGCTGTGCTGTGCTGTGCCGTGCCGTGCCGTGCTGTGCTGTGCTGTGCTGTGCTGTGCTGTGGAGTAGTGCTGTGCTGTGCTGTGCTGTGCTGTGCTGTGCTGTGCTGTGCTGTGTTGTGCTGTGCTGTGCTGTGCTGTGCTGTGCTGTGCTGTGCTGTGCTGTAGTGCTGTGCTGTGCTGTGCCTTGCTGTGGTGTAGTGCTGTGTTGTGCTGTGCTGTGCTGTGCTGTGCTTTGCTGTGCTGTGCTGTGCTGTGCTGTGCTGTGCTGTGCTGTAGTGCTGTGCTGTGCTGTGCTGTGCTGTGCTGTAGTGCTGTGCTGTGCTGTGCTGTGCCTTGCTGTGGTGTAGTGCTGTGTTGTGCTGTGCTGTGCTGTGCTGTGCTGTGCTGTGCTGTGCTGTGCTGTGCTGTAGTGCTGTGCTGTGCTGTGCTGTGCTGTAGTGCTGTGCTGTGCTGTGCTGTGCTGTGCTGTGCTGTGGTGTAGTGCTGTGCTGTGCTGTGCTGTGCTGTGCCGTGCCGTGCCGTGCTGTGCTGTGCTGTGCTGTGCTGTGCTGTGGAGTAGTGCTGTGCTGTGCTGTGCTGTGCTGTGCTGTGCTGTGCTGTGCTGTGTTGTGCTGTGCTGTGCTGTGCTGTGCTGTGCTGTGCTGTAGTGCTGTAGTGCTGTGCTGTGCTGTGCCTTGCTGTGGTGTAGTGCTGTGTTGTGCTGTGCTGTGCTGTGCTGTGCTGTGCTTTGCTGTGCTGTGCTGTGGTGTAGTGCTGTGCTGTGCTGTGCTGTGCTGTGCTGTGCCTTGCTGTGCTGTGCTGTGCTGTGCTGTGCTGTGCTGTGCTGTGCTGTGCTGTGCTGTGTTGTGCTGTGCTGTGCTGTGCTGTGCTGTGCTGTGCTGTAGTGCTGTAGTGCTGTGCTGTGCTGTGCCTTGCTGTGGTGTAGTGCTGTGTTGTGCTGTGCTGTGCTGTGCTGTGCTGTGCTTTGCTGTGCTGTGCTGTGGTGTAGTGCTGTGCTGTGCTGTGCTGTGCTGTGCTGTGCCTTGCTGTGCTGTGCTGTGCTGTGCTGTGCTGTGCTGTAGTGCTGTGCTGTGCTGTGCTGTGCCGTGCTGTGCTGTGCTGTGGTGTAGTGCTGTGTTGTGCTGTGCTGTGCTGTGCTGTGCTTTGCTGTGCTGTGCTGTGGTGTAGTGCTGTGCTGTGCTGTGCTGTGCTGTGCTGTGGTGTAGTGCTGTGCTGTGCTGTGCTGTGCTGTGCTGTAGTGCTGTGCTGAGCTGTGCTGTAGTGCTGTGCTGTGCTGTGCTGTGCTGTGCTGTGCTGTGCTGTGCTGTGCTGTGCTGTGCTGTGCTGTGCTGTGCTGTAGTGCTGTGCTGTGCTGTGCTGTGCTGTGCTGTGCTGTGCTGTGCTGTGCTGTGCTGTGCTGTAGTGCTGTGCTGTGCTGTGCTGTGCTGTGCCGTGCTGTGCTGTGCTGTGCTGTGCTGTGCTGTGCTGTGCTGTGCTGTGCTGTGCTGTGCTGTAGTGCTGTGCTGTGTTATGCTGTGCTGTGCTGTGCTGTGTTGTGCTGTAGTGCTGTGCTGTGCTGTGCTGTGCTGTGCTGTGCTGTGCTGTGCTGTAGTGCTGTGCTGTGCTGTGCTGTGCTGTGCTGTGCTGTGCTGTGCTGTGCTGTGCTGTGCTGTGCTGTGCTGTGCTGTAGTGCTGTGCTGTGCTGTGCTGTGCTGTGCTGTGTTGTGCTGTAGTGCTGTGCTGTGCTGTGCTGTGCTGTGCTGTAGTGCTGTGCTGTGCTGTGCTGTGCTGTGCTGTGCTGTGCTTTGATGTTGTGCTGTGCTGTGCTGTGCTGTGCTGAGCTGAGCCGTGTTGTGGTGTGGTGTGCTACTCCTGCAATGCACTGCCTCACTGCCTAGGGGCAGTGGGCAGTGGAACTCCTGCAATACACTGCCACACTGCCTGGGGGCAGTGGGCAGTGGAACTCCTACAACGCACTACCTCACTGCCTAGGGGCAGTGGGCAGTGGAACTCATGCAATGCACTGCCACACTGCGTGGGGGCGGTAGGCAGTGGAACTCTTGCAATGCAGTGCCACACTGCGTGGGGGCGGTGGGCAGTGGAACTCCTGCAATGTGCAAGCCCACCAGCTGGGGAGACAGGGAGTCCTGCCGAGGAGGTGCTGTTCTGCATTCTGCTGTGCTGTGTTGTGCTGTGCTGTGCTGTGCTGTGCTGTGCTGTGCTGTGCTGTGCTGTGCTGTGCTCTGTGTTGTGCTGCGTTCTGCTGTGCTGTCCTGTGCTGTGCTGTTCTGCATTCTGCTGTGCTGTGCTGTGGTGTGCTGTGCTGTGCTGTGCTGTGCTGTGCTGTGCATTGTGCTGTGCCGTGCTGTGCTGCGCTGTGCTGTGCTGTGCTGTGCTGCATTGTGCTGTGCTGTGCTGTGCTGTGCTGTGCTGTGCATTGTGCTGTGCCGTGCTGTGCTGCGCTGTGCTGTGCTGTGCTGTGCTGCATTGTGCTGTGCTGTGCTGTGCTGTGCTGTGCTTTGCTGTGCTGTGCTGTGCTGTGCTGTGCTCTGCGTTGTGCTGCGTTCTGCTGTGCTGTCCTGTGCTGTGCTGTTCTGCATTCTGCTGTGCTGTGCTGTGCCGTGCTGTGCTGTGCTGTGCTGTGCTGTGCTGTGCTGTGCTGTGCTCTGCGTTGTGCTGCGTTCTGCTGTGCTGTGCTGTGCTGTGCTGTTCTGCATTCTGCTGTGCTGTGCTGTGCTGTGCATTGTGCTGTGCTGTGCTGTGCTGTGCTGTGCTGTGCTGTGCTCTGCGTTGTGCTGCGTTCTGCTGTGCTGTGGTGTGCTGTGCTGTTCTGCATTCTGCTGTGCTGTGCTGTGCTGTGCTGTGCATTGTGTTGTGCTGTGCTGTGCTGTGCTGTGCTGTGCTGTGCTGTGCTGTGCTGTGCTGTGCTGTGCTGTGCTGTGCATTGTGGTACACCCCTGCCACTCAGGATCAAGACCCTTCGAACGAAACAGTGAAGCAACTTTTGCAGACCAATGAGAAGATCAATGCATTGCTGGCCAAAGTCCGGGTGTGTTTTGTGTCACAGCCGAAGAAAGGAAGCTGGTCGCGCCTGTGAAATGTGGCGGACACCACCAGAGCATGTTCTACAGGAGCTTGGGGGATTGGGGTCCGGCCCGACACGTAATACCCCCCCAAAAAGCCACCACCAACACATTGCAGTACAGGCACGGTGAACCTCCCTCTTTCTTAGCAAAAATAAGCGTGTGCGGGTTACATAAAAACAGGTACCCCCCCCCCCCCCCGCTTATGTTTCCCACACCCGGATTGCATCAAAAAAAACCACTTGCACTCGCACACCCACGCCCACAGCGCCCCCTCGCGAATTCCGCCCACCCACACACGACCCCACAACCCGCGGCCGAGCCTGGGATTGATACCGAGTGATGGGGAGGGGCATGGGCATAAGGGGGCGGGGGGGCAGGGCGAGGGGGGCATTGAAATGGCTGTGGGGGGTACGACAGGAGGGATGAAGACAGGAGGACGAGCGCACAGGGGCTTTTCGGGGGGGGCCGGATGCCACGATTACCGGCGTCAGTGGGTTGATGCCGGGCGGATGTCCGGTCTTAGTGCGCGAGTGGGGGGCTGGGAAAAAGGTTTGTAGGGGGGGAGGGGTCATACGAGCCCCCTTACCCCCCCCCCCTAGGGGAGGGGGGGTAAAGGGGAAGGGGCTTCTCCCGCGGCAGAGCCCTCATAAAGGGGCACTCTGAGGACCAGTCCTGGCTCCGACATCGGGGGCACAAAGAACCGCCGGAACAAAACAAAGTTGACACAACAGCCCCCCCCCGCGATGCTGTGTACCTCAAAGTGATCAGCGCGTCGTGGCGATCACGGAGGTGCACATGTTGGGGGGCCCCGGTCCCCACCCCCACCCCCTGCCGGCCCGTCCGGGGCTCCCGTCCCCGGAGCCACTGCCCCCGAGGGGGGGGGGGGGGGGCGGTGGGGGTCTGGAAAACGGGCCTGAACGACCCTCCCCCCTGCACTTGCCGGACGGGCGTGTGGTTGTTAGCGATTCACTGGGCACTGCGCGGACACACAGAGTGTGACACAGGTCGCTGGACACTGCCCACGGGGGCTGTCCCCGCTGTTGCATGTGCCCGTGTGCTGTGCAGGAGAATCAGGACCTCATCACGGCCGCTGCTGCAAGGGCCTCTTTCCGCAAGTGATCATGGCCGCTGCCGGCAAAGGATTGTGATGGGCTGTCGGGCGATCAGAGGAGTGTGTGGGGGGGGGGGGGTGTCTTGTGGAGGGCAGTGTAGCAGTGGGGCGGCCGGTCAGTTGTGCACATATTTGAGGCTTGTCAGCCCCCTGGCTGCAGGGCATCTGGCTACCGTACCTTACCATCCCCTTGTTTCCCACGTCCAAAAAATGGCCAGGCAACGGAACAGAAACGCTCACCCAAAAAATTACCAACAAGGCCCCTGCCTAACCTCCCGTTATGACCTCATCCGCCCAGCGCAGGGGAGTATTACAATGGCTGTGCACCATCAGAGGGATTACCCCCCTCCCCCCTCCTGGACCCCCCCCCTCCACCAAAGTGACCATCGCGGGAAATAACGAACTTTACCATCGGGAAAATCTGATCGGGCCATTTCTGGTGCACAGATGTTTGGGTCCCAGACCCCCCTCCGCCCCTCCAAATATATCCCAGGCCCAGCGGCCCCCTCTTCCCCTGCTCGCCGTACACAAGAGTGCTCTGGTGCCCTGCTTTGCTGGCCGCGACTCGGGCCCCCTCTGTCTCTTCCACCCACGGTACCGCATGGTTTGCCCCAACTCGAAGCATACGGCGTTTGTGGGCCCAAAGCCCCAGCGGACGGGGGGTGGGACAGGGGGAATCTTCTGGGTGCCCCACACGCACTCATTGCCCCCCCCGAACTTCATGCACTGATCAGAAAGCGCGTCGATTCGCCATGCGTTCCCGGCGTCCCTTTGCTTGTTTTTGCCTCCGCGGCTGACACCCCTCGATCTATCGAATATGCTGGGGGGTGCTGAGCGCCCACAAGGGGCGCCCCACCTCCCATAAGCAGCAATGGCGAACTGAAGTCGACCGGCACGAGTCTGTTGACATCACCACTGACTAGGCCCGGGGGAAAAGCTCTCCGCAAGTTGTAACCGGCTGGTTGGCTGATTCAGTGGCTCTCCCAATCCCCAAGCCACCGGGTGTCTGGCCCACTCTTGAAAGCCCCTTTTCGCCTCCCTCACCCCCCAGGGCATCCTTACACATGAGGTGATGTTGCCGCACTTTTCGGGACAATGGATGTTGCGGTCTCGATTTTGGTTGGAATCGCTGGGCGCACTCGCGGTGGCTTGGCAATGGTTTGCCCTGGGGAATGGGGTGTGTTTGTTGAGACGCACAGTTGGGCTGTCTGCCATCCCCCAACGGTCCATTCTCAGGTGCTGTCTTCTTGGCCTGTATGCCACAGGATTGCACACGAACGACAGCCCTGTTTGCCCATACAACGCCAGCTGTTGCTTCCACAACTGTTGGTGCCTTTCATATAGTCTGCACAAGGGGATGGGAGGGGGTGGAAGGCACCAGTCGCGCTGCCTGGACCTCATGTCTTCTCTATCTCCTGCCCATTTGCCAGGGATGTAGGACCTCTTTGTGATGTCCTGCAGAAGCGTTGTGTCCTCTTAACTGTCCCTTTGCAAAGCGCTTGGGCATGGCCCTGGCTCTGATTCTGGCTCCAGCCGGTGGTCAAAAGTATTCTAGGCTCACTCTTCTCACAGCCTCCTTTTTGCTTTCAGCTTCATGGGTCTTCCTTTGTACAGATCGCATCAGAGGTGTCTCCACCAGACGGTCCCCAGCCATCAACACATGATCAATGCCCAAGTTCCTATCACATTTTTCCCTGTTGGGCAGTATTAAAAACAAAGACGGTCTCTAATGACAGATTTTTTCCTTATGGTGTGAATCCCTCTCTGCCGTAGCCCCATTTCTGACCGTGGTCTGCCACCCTCGAACCAATGTCAAGCACCCTCTTGCCACTGTCAGATACCCTCCAATCGTCATCGGTTACCCTCCAACCACTTTCAGTTTCTTACCGGCCACTGAGAGTGCAAGTCTGGGTGTGAGTCACAGCGCATGGTAAGAAGTGCTTCCACCTCCTTTTCTCAAACAACAATGCCCCATGCAATTCTGTCCCTAGGTAGTATGTGGGTGCCAAAGGTGGCAGCTAGTGCAAGGTTTTTTTTGTTGCTGTATGTTGTTCAGTTCATGACATTTCTGTATAGCTGTTGCATGAAGTAACCCAATTGTAGTCAGTTTGGCAAAGCATATCTGTCATTTCTTGCCATTGCTTTCGCTGAGGAGTGTGCCCATATTGATTGTTTGTTAAACTTATTAATCCCCTGCCTCCACTTGAAAATTATTTTAAAAAAATCAATTTTTTTGAGCTCCATGCCCCTGCATCCTTTTTGCAAAATTGCTTGTCACCAAAAATACATTGCTAAAATGGAAAAAAAAATTGACCCCCCCCCATTTATTTTGTCTCCACTGGTGCATCGCTTGTGTTCTGTGTTGCGGTGTGTTGTTACTACGTGTGGCAGCCAAGTGTGCAGCAGGGGTTAGCAACCACTGAAATAGCCAGAGTGTGTGGAATGTAAGGGATATGGTTTTTGCTCTATGGCTGCCAGCTATCTATGTGGGTGTTCTGGATATAAAGGATATTAGGGAACACCAAAAATTGTCATTCAATGGCATGCACGCAGGGAAGCCTGCCGTTTCTAGACCAGTTTGCAATGGTTGGAGGGGTGGTGTTCGTTGGAAGAGGAAGGGACAAAAGATATCTGCAGGCATGCAAACGGAGTGCAAAAATTTTGCGGTGCAAATCAGTGTACAGTGGTTCACGAAGTTCAGTTGCCTATGGGCAACAATCCAGTCACTCTTTTTAGGCCAAGTTTCAGTTTGTTTGAAGCATTTCAACGTCGTTCGCAGGATGCAATAGGTTGTGGAAAGCATTCAATAAATTTCACTTTCGTTACGCGGCCTCAACTTTTGTAGATTAGGTGCCCATTGCCCACAATGTAGGTGTGGAATTAGAAGATACACCGACAAATAAAGGGTTGTGGTTTTTTTCCTTCAACAATGGCAGTGGCAACAAGAATTTTGGTTCCATTTACAATTTGCAGTTCGGCCCGAAAACCGCTCAAAAATAGCGACGGACCCAAACCATGTGCCAAAATATTTGATTTGTCACTAGGTTTTGAGAAGTACCATGAAGTTTTGATCCGTCGTCACCAAAATGTTCTTTATTTTGTGTCTTGTCCCCAATCGCCTTAAATGTTGAATCATCTGCCTATAGAAACATATATGGAGGAAATCTAACTCTTTTAAGACCCCAAGCCTGTTCAATGTCACAAAGAAAGTGTTCGAGGCTCTATCCTGAGATTTGGTTTGTGCATTTTTCTTGTATGTTACATTGCTGTACATTACATGTCGCTTTGCCATAGGGGCTGTGTGGAGCGGAGTGGGATGTGTGTTTGTGCAGTTTATGCACATTTTGGTCGTTTTTACTATGACGGCGTTATTGGCAACCTTGGTGACTCTGTGGTACCCACTCTGAGAGGTGCAAGTGACCTTAATTGGATACAAACAGATATTTTTTGCAGTTTGTAGCCTTGCCTAGGGCCCGTCCATGCCTATGTGAAAGATGCCAAATCACCATTTCTACCAATAGTGGTGGTCATGTCTGCATAGGTGGGTGGGTACACAACTTGCTCATGCGGTTTTTGACCCTGGGCGGCTAAAAAATTGAGGTCACCGTGTTAGATCAAAGGCACGCGGGCCCGTATATACATGGAAAAATGCCACATACCACGTTTGTGTTGTCCTTTTTGGGCCTATTCGCATACCCTACCCCAACGGGTTGAATTGTTGATTTACCATTTCGTAAAAACATTCTTTTGTTCAACAGACACATGCTCCGATGAGTTTTTGGTTAGGACCCCTCTATTTCGATTTTGGATACAGAGGGGAGGGGTCTCCCAAGAGACCGGTGCGCGACCTGTTCATGCAATTCTTCACACTGTAGTTTTTGTTACCTGCTTTGTTTCGTGCAATACAGAAAAAAAACGACTTGAATGTTTCGACTCAGCCCCAATTAAATGCAACCAAACCATGGGCCAGCTCACTTGTTTGCGAAGGATGTCACAATGCGGTTGAGAGTTGATTTGCACATTACAAGATGATGCGCAGGCCAAATAGGAAAACTGCCCAATACAACTGCAATGGCATGGACAAATGCTTGTGAGCGCCAAACGAATTGGGGAAAGCCAACTCCCCCCTTTTTTTTCTGGATGTAACAACCTTGTCCATCTCTGCTTGTGTCGCTGTTGCATGTCCATGTCCTGAAATCTGTGGCAAATGCTTCCCCCTCAAATGCACTTTGACCTCAGAACCATAAAACAGCCGATGCAACATCCTGAAATGTTTCAAGCAACCTTGTTTGTTCTGTTGCTTTCCACCATTTGTGTCGGTGGTTCAGGCCACTTGACAAGCGTTTGTGGTCCTCACCCGGGAGCCAAAGCCACTACGACCACAACAAGGGCAGCAGCACCCTCAACCGACCACAACAAGGGCAGCAGCACCCCCAACCGGAGCAATTGCCGCGGCGGGACAGCCTCCTTTTTCATGGTCATGCCGCCGCAGAAACACACGGTGGATCACACGGACAACCCACCTTCTTTCAAGCCATGACAGAACTATGACAATGAATATATGAGATCAAGCGACCAACGAATTTCAGTCTTTAGATCCCACAAAGCATACAGTGTCAACTAACAATGTGTCTCATCTCTATGTTGCGCGTGCTAGTAGAATGTTATCACAAAAAGCAGCAAGCTGCCAACACAAACATGACAACTCAGTAACCTTCCCACATGCCCTTGGAGACGCACCACACTGTCTTTTGGGTGTCGCAATATTTTGAGGAGGGTTGTTTTCCCACTATGCATGTTGTATTTTTTGTGACGTGTCAAAAAACCCAAACTCCCTAAAATTTCTACCCAAACTCCCCTTGTAACGGGAGTGTGCCCATAAGGCCAAAAGCTGTTGTATTTGACAGCAGAGCACTGCTTTGCAGCGCTGAGGCTATATGCGGCCGCCTTTTGGCGCCTGAAGGACAGATCGCGCGCACACATGGATTGCGTGTGAGTTCATGATACAGACAATGAACAGAGCCGATGAATACCGTTTTATATTGCGTCTGTTATTGTTTTTATTATTGTCTGTGATGCTGCAGTGCCTTCTCATTTATTACAGGCACTTTGGCGAAAGAGGGCAAACAAGAGGAGTTGAGCCGTGAGGTGCAAGCCTGGGTGCATGATAGCTGGAGTTGGCTGCACGAAGGACGTACGCCGCACGAGGCACGTGAAAAGATTGCAGAGCAAGAGTTCAGCGACCGGATGGTGCTGCTGGAGCGTTTGGTCATCTTGCTGCAGCCCTTTTTGCGACAGTGTGCGACGGCAGCTTTCAGGCAGGTCCAGGATTCGTTGCGCAGTGTGCACCGCGATGTGTCAGCGCTGCAAAGCGACTCCAATGCGGTGCACGATGCTGTGGAGCAACTGCGGCGCGAAGTGGAAGCGCTGCGTATGCCTGCGGTCCAGTCTCACGGAAATGAAGAACCTCAGTCTCCTGTTGGCGTTGCTGTGGCGCCAAGCGCCCCTGGGAGCACCTCTTCGCCAAATTCATCGTTTGGGAGCGCTGATGCTACGCTGCAGTCCAGTCCCAAGGGCAAACGAGGACGATGTGTTGGGCAAGCAGTGCGCCGACGTCAGGCAGCACAGTCCTTGCTGGAGATATTGGACGGCATCGCGGCGCCAGCCAAAGGCGCTCGACGGTCAAAGGGTTAAGGCGCTGTAAGCGCCATGTTGCTACCTGAGGCGCTGCATGCGCCAAGCCACGTGGGCCTGTTAGGCGCTGGGCACTTTGTTCAGTGCCAGGGTTAGTGGCGAGAGCAGGGCGTCCACGACAGGGCTGCTGCTCTCACAGTGAGCAGTGGCGTTGCCTCAAGGCGCCAGAGGCCTATAAGCGTCCGTGGCACTGGAGCTGTCAATTCTGTGGGCAGTCTTGGTGTCCCAAGGCGCAAGATGCCTTTTTCTTTCTGCTCGGTGGCGGCCATGTGCCTTTGGCACACATGTCAGGAGATCTGATCCAGATTTACTGGCATCTCCAAACGACTTGGTGAACCAAGGCCGCAGCACGCTTCATTTTGTTTTCTACGTGCTTGTATATGGCCATGGATAGTCGTCTTTGCCTTCATTTTAACTGTAATGCCTTAGGCTGTCTGTTTCGCGCCATTGGCCTTGTACAATTATTATAAATTCCCTCCTGGGCGCTACACTGTACGCGCCACGATATATGTGCAGTTTTTAGTGGGTATACACTGCTGTGTGAGTCCCACATAACACAGGTTTTTTGTGTATGCATAAAGCATTTGCACTGCACGGCACACTGTGCACCATACAGCAGAGCACCATACACCAAGCACTCCACACCACTCCATCGGCACAGCACAATAGCATATGCTTATACCAACCACGGTTTGACGTTCATATGTACGGGTGTTGGCCTGGTGCCTGAGGCAGCATTGTTTTTGCGCCTTTATGTATGGTCACCCACCCATGTTTATGGGTTATCAGCTTGT
The DNA here is from genome assembly GCA_964036045.1 of Eutreptiella sp. 'Long Island Sound 2002'. NCBI lineage: Eukaryota > Euglenozoa > Euglenophyceae > Eutreptiales > Eutreptiaceae > Eutreptiella > Eutreptiella sp. 'Long Island Sound 2002'. Next base: position 1,853,298 of record OZ038393.1, on the reverse strand, counting down.
CTGCACACCCCTCTAAGGGTCGTGTGCAGAAGCTTAGGAGGGGGGTGTAATGGGAGTGTGCCCATAAGGCCAAAAGCTGTTGTATTTGACAGCAGAGCACTGCTTTGCAGCGCTGAGACTATATGCGGCCGCCTTTTGGCGCCAGAAGGACAGATCGCGCGCACGCATGGATTGCGTGTGAGTTCATGATACAGACAATGAACAGAGCCGATAAATACCGTTTTATATTGCGTCTGTTATTGCTTTTATTATTGTCTATGATGCTGCAGTGCCTTCTCATTTATTACAGGCACTTTCAGCATATTTAATGAACTCGTCAGCAACTCGATCAATATTCAACTAAGCAGTTCGTCTTCGTGTGCCGCCATGGTTCTGTGAGGTTTGCTGTGAGTACAGTGCGACTATTTCATTTTACGGTGAAGAGCAAAGTTTTGCTGCTTGGTCAAAAGAGCAAGGTTTTGCAGCTTGGTCAAGAGAGCAGGGTTTTGCGGTGAGATCAACTAAGAAGTTTTGTGTGTTCGGCACTTTGCAGCATATTTCAAGAATCAAAATAAAACCAGCTTTGGTCAAACTTTCATAATAAGAAAGAAGACAAGAAGCAAGGTTTTATTACACCCTCAGTGGCACACAAATTAGATCATCCCTGGCACATGTCAGGGCAACATTCTTGAACCAGAAGGTATGAAACAGTTCTTTACATTGAAACTGTTTGGTTGATTTCATGTTGCATGGAGTGCCCCTTTCTGGTTGATACTCTTTTCCACTGCAATGGTGCCACACCATTGGCAATCTGGTGTTGACCTCCTGAAATTTTTAAGCCAGCCACTCTAAAATCACTTTTTTCATGCACAAGGCCTAATCAACAATTTCCCAATACCATACCGATTTACCACGCCGTGCCGCTGATAAGGCGGAATGCTGCTACAAGGCAGCGACTAGCCCTGATTTTTATGGCACTAATTTTCATGCAATTTTGTACTTCTCACCATGTTGTTTTGCTGATTGTTTTCTGACCCTGTTTCCAAAGGTGAAACCAACCCTGATTTGGCCCCCATAAACTGTGGCACCGAACTTGCGCTCCTTGGACAACCTTTTTGATGTCATTGCATGGCCCCAGCAACGGCATGTTGCCTTGCCCAGCAACTGTTTTGTTATACTCAGCACTGCAATTGTGCCGATGGGCCTCAACGAGTACACATCCACCGCAACAGTCAAAACAGCATGCACATCCACAACACCATTTGCCTAAGGTGCAGTGGGGGGAGGTCTGAGCCCAACATGTGGATATCGAAGTGACCACACAGCATGGAGCTGGACAAGGAGATGTTGCGGAGGCCAATAAAAACTTCCCTCTTTTGACGACAAAAACATGCATTGGGACTGAAAAAGGGAAAAAAGCCTTGGTGCCTGATTCCAATGCCCATGCAATATCATCTGCCTGCCAATACTGCACATCCATTTAAACCCAGCCACAAATGCAGTATGCTTGCAAACCTGCTTCCTTTATCAGTAATTCAACTTTTCCTGATGTACTGTTCACATGCACAGTATCATCAAAAAAGCCTGATTTTCGTCAAAACGAGTTGTTACCAAAGAAATGCCGGGAAGCAGCGGTGTCAAATGGCAGACTTGCCCAGATGTGCAGCACTTCTTCCGGGGAAATATTCTTTGCTGGTCCCATGCTGCGTCACAGTGATCAATCAATTGGGGTTCTGCACTACACGAAATAAAAACTGTGCCATCAGATGCCCCCTGCGCATTGCACTAGATGCCCTGCAACCCCCAGCGTGAAGGGGGAGTTCAATTCACCAGCAAATGAATCTGGAGGGCAAAACGGTGGTGGCTAAGCATCGCTTCCGATACAAAGAGAGAGATATATATGTGACATATATAAAAATATATAGAGAGACCACCTTCATGTACCACAAACGGGCGCACCAACGGGTTTAACAGGTGATGCGGCGAGCAAGGAAAGCCAGCGATCACACACCCCTCTCATCTGCGCTGCAAGTTCTTGTAAACTTGTTAATATTTGAATTCTTGCAGCAGGGATACCGTAGGTTGCCATTACCGCAATACTTGTTACTTCCAAAGACGGCATAATTTTTGTAGTAAGTCGTACCGTTTCCTATAAATTCTTTGGTACTCGTCATTCTGTTACCCTTTGGTCCACGGTCGGCACACTGCTTACAACATTTTAGGTCATACCCTGCTCCTGGTTCGGAGCCCCATATATGGACGCAGCCAACAGCCTTGCATCCGTTGGATGTGTTCACATCGACCAACTTGCTGCAATTCCGACCGATACAGCTGCAATTGCTCTTCTTATTCACCATCTGGACAAGAGCCTGTAAAATATCATGCACAATGCACAAAAGCAACATCCCCCCTAGACTAGACTGGAAACGTTGGCCCTCTAAACTTTCTTGCTACCTTTGAATTCACTGTAATTATCGCATGGCGCACTAGCAACCCATTGCATCATGCTGCTAAATCAGGAATAGTGTCCATTTGCTTTCATTCGGATTTTTACAGTTTGCATGATGGATGACGTGCGAGCACTCGATGTCTGTTGTAAAATGGTGTATCATTGTGAGCTCTTTTCGTCCAAAAGACTCTACTTTGACGTCCTAGTATTGAAATACATACAAGGGACTCAGCAATTTCATACCCTATTAATTCGGGCTACACCTCACAAATGCATGTTTGCAAACTACTATTTCAACCTAGCAGGCCCGTGTTTTTGGCTATTTTTGCCAACTTTGCCCCCTTTTTGGCCCAATTTTGCTCCACTTGGCTGGCTTTTTTATTTCATTTGACTTTGGTTTCATACCCAAAAAGGGTCCAAACTCATAAAATCCGTAGTTAAAAGAGTATGAAATTGTTGACTCTCCTGTACTTTTGGTTTTGCACATATTAAGTTACATTATGTTACTTCGTCAGCTAGCAAGAGCATAAAAAATTTGTGAAACGGGCCATGTACTTGGTTATTGGAGTCCTTCTGTGTGCCTTTGGACCCTAAAATGGACTCGTGTAGTCAAACTTTTTTTTTAAACAAGGCGTAACACCGTCATGGCTGCCTAACCACGTGCAATCAAACTTGGATAAATACATCAACAAAGAACTGCATGATCGTCGTTCAAAAAGGCTACAATCCGTGGTTACATATGTCCCGCACGTTGAAAGAAAACGAAGGCAAAAGAATCTAGCCTCTCCAGCACGAATGGCGTAGCGCAGAGAAAAGACTGCATGGAACATGCACATTGCGCATGCGAATGCCATATGTTTCTTATTCTACGGCCAATGGGTGTGTTTATTCACTAAAAAGTGTTTTGCTCACATGTGAACTTTCTCATTGTAGACTTTCACAAGGACAAGCAGAAGTCATTTGTATTTTACACCATTCATAATCAAATCATTGTGCATAATGTATGCTAGACAACATAAGAGTTCAAAGTGCAGAGGTATCAGGAAGCAGCTCCGAAAAAAAGGCGGGTGAAAGCATGGCATCTCACAAGGTGTCTTGTGAGATTTGTTTGTGCTCCGGCGCAATAATGTCAATGTTGGGTTCATGATTGTGTGCCCATTGAGATCATAAGCTTTCCACATAACTACATGGTGAACGAATGAGACGGTTGTCTGTCCATTCCATGTTTTAAGCATGCAAAACGGACAAGCGTTCGCTTCTATTTGGCCGCCTTCGCAACTGCGGAACCAAATAATAACGACAGTTGTGTCATAAATGGCATGTCTTCAGTTTCGCAAAACCTTTCATCAAAATTCCATTGGATTTTCTATCAATATGTACATATTTCTTTTACACATTAAGTCTCACTTATCTCATTTCAACATTGTTTCATTTCGTCAATGGTATACTGTAACCTGTACCAATTTTTCTACGGTAATGATAACAATCGCTAAAAATGAATATGACAGCATTTTTTTCAAGATGGCGGTCCCACGCTGAAAGCATTGCACCAAAGCGGCCTGACCACAGGCGAAGCGAGCCGAAGTTCACCAAAGACATCGAATATTGTACACGGTTGCAAACTCATGGTGCTGAACACTGCACTGATGCACCATAGGCTTGAGAAAGGTCAGAGTGGACAACATGTATGCCAGGGTACGCTAATTGCAATGGGATAGGTGCGCTGATGCGCAATGAAAGAAAAAGTAACAAACGATGTTGCCAAATAGATATAGGAATGGACTGCTGCGGTCCACAATGAGCCGGAAAGTGCAGAAATGACCGAGAGACATGGAAGAGGGGGGGGGGAATGGGAGTGGGGGGGGGGGGGGCAGAGTCCAAGCAGATGAAGGAAAATGAAGGGGGATGGGAGGCGGGGAAGTGGAATATGGGTGCAGGCAGTGGTTCGGGTGGCGGGGTATGAATGAATATGACACCTTTGTGTTTTTTTCAAATGGTACTTTGGAACATGCAGATCCTTGCCTTTGTGTCCATTCCGCAAAGCAGAAATGCTATTGAACGATTGCCGCTATGCGCATCTCAGGTCGTTTTGCATATTGCACATCTGCTGACTTGCCGAGCCGTTTTCCGTCTAGAAACAGAGCACGGACAGTCCTTCTATACTACCTTTCAAGGACTTGTTGGTGGCCATTCAAGGCTATTTTGGCTTTGTGCCATACCTGCGCAAGCCAGGCTGCCCTCCGGCTCCACCAAGTGACCACACGTACGCGGGTCTAGGCGTCTCGTTGGTCAAATTGGAGGCTTGGAAACCACAAAAAGTGGGGGGTTGCGGGTGGACTAGGTGCCCCCGGAATTCAGTTTTGAGCCACGTAGCTCAAGATACGACCCGTCCTTGGTTTCGGGCCCGTTCGACGCAAACAGCGCACATTCACGCCATTTTTTGCCGTTTTTGGGCCGTTTCACGGACACATCGTGGATTTAGAGGGCAACAAAGGGCTGTTGGCCACAGGGCAATCGAGGCGCACGTGGAGTGTAGGAACCGCTTGCCTTCGTTTGGCCGTATTAAGTGGGTTTCGGGGCCGATTTGGGCTAAAAAAGGCTGTTTTGGAGCACAAAATGTGCGGCTTTCAGAAGGCACCTCCCGACTTGGCGCCACCGGTGAGTTTTTGGCTCAAAACTTGGATTTGGAAAGGGCACCACCTAGGCTTTAAGATGGCTAGAGTAGTGTAGAGCCCGGAGCGATGAGGCAGAGCAATGGCCAAAACGGAAAAGAGAAGTGTTTGCTTGTTTGATAGCTAGATTTCAAGGGAGAGGGGTGTAGTAATATGATATATAGTCTGCCAAATGGACTAAGTTATTTGGTAAGTTTTTCAAAACCACACACAGATTTGGATTCAGATGATCAAAAAGCAGTGGTTGAGCTTTTCATGGAGCCCAGTACCATATGTTCAAAATAACCGAAAAATGACATGCCTTGCACCTCGCAATAGTCATTTTGCTACCTTAGGCCCTAAGAGCCCCCGACCCTACCTAACCAAAAAAAATTCCGTCACTGATCCCATCTTACGCTTTACACCGATTTAGGCATTGCAACCCATCATTCCAACTATTCTGCCCAAGAGCTGGTAAATTGCTATCTCAAAAACAACATTGGCAGACACTATTGTGGATGATAAATTTTGGTGCTGCAGCCGCCGAATTCTTTGATGGGTGGCCAAATCTCATAGAAAATGTTGAAATTCTAGGTTGGAGTTTTCAAAAATGTCATGAAACCTATCAAATTGACCAACGAAACATGCTAAAAATGTATGTGTTGGGGACCACAGGACACTTTTTGTACGAGGTCAAAAATGGTGAATGTTGGTTCGACTGGGCCAGCAAAATTTGCTTTTAGAATCTCATCATCTTGGGCCAAACAACCGGTCACACTTCTTCCAAATTAACATCCAAAGCGGTGTTCACATGAATGATCGGCATGATGGAAACCGACCTCAAATTTGTGTTTGAAAATTTTTGCACAGCCAAATTACGTATTGGTTGCTAAATTGTACCATTCAGCAATTTTTATGAAATTCTCATATCTTGTTTTCATCAAATTCAAAAACACTCCATAAAAAAAATTTGCTAACACGGGTTATGCAAATTTCAAAATTGAGCGACAAAACCCACACCAATTTACCTTGTTTGATCAAATAGAAAGTTTATACGTCCCCGCACTCTGAAAAATCTAACCCTAACCTTGCCTAAGCTAATGTAATAGATTGTTCTGGTCAATCACTCCCACTCTTTAAATGAACCACATGCTAGTGGCCGTGCCAACCGGCAACAACAATTCACCAAACCATCAGGATTGTTGACAAAAAGAGCGCTTCTTAGTCACGGTAAATCACGAAGAAGTCAACAAAATTGGAATTTAGCGCACTGGCAAACACTAAGTCACGTGCCATCTAAAGTTCCTCTGTCCCAGGGATCCAAAGGAGTTTCTGTGTCCTAGGGTCTCAGTTTGGCCAATGTCTCTCTGATGAGTTGACCCTTGCATCACTTGCATCATGCTGTGCAACTGTGATCATGATAAGAGTTGTGGTGCTTTTTGACTCCTCTTTGCTTGGAGGCCGGCAACTGCTGCGGGGGGGGGGGGGGGGCTGCAAACAGATTTGGGTGCATCGGCTGGCTGAAAAGTGGGGGGGAAAGTACACTCAAAATTATGGGTCAAGGTGGGGTGTTCCCTGTGATATACCCAAATGGCGCCAAAATGGCGCTTGGCTGGCCTGAGGGGACAGGGCAGGCTTGCAGGCGGCTGCCTGTCCGCCATTTCGGGCCAGAGTGGGGCTTTTTTGCAGAGATGAAATGTGCATGAGTTTTTTTTACATCTTAAAAATTCTTCCATGTTTTGACTTGTGTCAGAACTCCTGCAGGTGATGTACTTTGGGGGCGTTTTCGCACAGCGCGCGCACAGCGCCAATCATTACGGTGATTATCCGGGTAACAACCCTGAAAACCACCCACCTGCGGAATCATGCACAATCAATTCAAAACTCAAAAATTCAAACATCTGATGCTTGCCATGGGTCCCAGGGACCTAAATTTTGCCCCCTGAAGCCCCGTCCACTGCAGCAGCCATTCAATGACGTCCTTTCAATCTTCTGAACTTACCGAACTCCCGGTGGTGGAGAACGGCCAACTTTTCGCACAGCGCGCGCACAGCGCACGGTACGCCCCCTTTGGTGCTGCGGATCAGAAAAAACGGGTGCAACCTCTCCAATGGTTTGTGTTGTGTTAACTGCAGTGTGTTCAGCCTTGTAACCATATAGCCTGAAGAATGTCCTTGGGAGAACAACGCTTCATATAGCTCTTTAGAGAGCCGGCAATGTGCTGGCTGTGAAACATCAGTGACAGAAGTGGGGGAGGCAGGTCACTTGAGGATATCCCAAAAAGTTGGGTTCCCGTGGGCCCACAGAAAAGGATGAGGCCAAATGGCACTTTGGTCTGTAGCCACCTCAAAGTGTGCGACGACCATACTGCCACCAAGTATTGTCCTTGTGTTGGCCAATCATATTGATTGCCGATGCATTCTGCTTGCCAGTGAAAACATAATCACTGTAAGCCCAACATTGAGCCTGGGAGGGCTGGTTTCCTGCATCAGTCAGCTTGATTTGCTGCACGCTGCATGCTGGGTGAGCAAACTGTAGACAGTACACCTGCCGAAGCCGTCAGCAGCACCTCTCAGTGGCAGGTAGCACGGCGCAATTTGAACGGTGCCAACAGCTGCCAGGGTTGTATCACATGGAACAATCCCTGTACTAAGGGGTTGGATGCAGGCACAAGCTGTAGAGGCAACTAGAGATGAGATCCGAGATCTTGAGCAGGATCAAATTGAAAAGCCCCGCTGCCAGAGGCAGATCAGGATTGGGATGGCTTTGCGCATCCTGTCAGCGGAAAACCTTAGGTAGCGGTAGCAGTGTAGTAGGGACTGGGGTGTAGGCTGTAAAAGGGGGGGGGGGGGGGGCTGTGCAGGGAGCCAAACAATCGGCGGTCGACTGTGCAGGGGGGAAGACCGCCAACCGCCGGCGGTTAGACGCCAACCGCCCATCTGGCATCCTCGAGCTCAACTAAAAATCCAACGATGTTACTGTGCATGGAATGGGGCACTACGGGCGGAGCCGCGCCGGGGGGGGGGGGGGGCTGTGCAGGGGTTGGGGCCGTGTGGGGGTGTTTGTATTGAAAAGATGAATGGCGGGGGGATTCCCTTACTTTGATGTCCGTAGACCAAGAAGAACTGGGTTATGGTTAGGGTGGTGAGGGGCTGACTGAGGAGGTGGTGGCATGGATATTCTTGAAATTCATCCTTCCACTGCAACCCCGGGTGGATCGTCCTCCTGCAAATTTTGGAGAGTTGTCATAAGAATCGGAAGGAACACAGGACACACTGCATTGGGGAGTCACCTCCCTTTCCATAGCCCCTTGGACCATGTGGAAATGTTGCAAAAGCCTCCTTATGTGTCGCGAAGAGCGGATGGTTAATGCAGTGAACACGGTGACGCGGTTGTGTAGGTGCGTGCCGCATGCCAAAGTGCCCCGGATGACTGCATCGCTCACACAATACTACGATGTGTGCGTGCCCAAGGCATGGCACGCCTGGCCCTTCATGCAATTCTCGCGTGTGTATTTCAAGGCACGTCCGCGAGGAAAGTAACCAGCGCCGCCCGAAATCCACTGTGGCCGAGCTGTAAAACCGAGCGCACAGTGGCACCACCGGCAGCGCCACAAACGTCGCAGAACCACCGTGTGTGTGTGTGTGTGTGCGCGCGCGCGTGTGTGTGTGTGTGTGACACGTCAATATAGATAGATGCACCAGGGCTGGCCAACATGTGCAGGGGAGGGGGGCCGGCAAATGCCGCAACAGATCGACGCCGCACACCAGATCTGGAGGCCATGGGGGAAGGAAGACACTGGGGGGTCTCACCACAGCCACGTCGGTTGGTCTGCAGGGGCGGTAGACATGAGCCTGACCCGAGGCCAGCCGCAGTAAAATGTGCTTGCGAAGCGGCGCTGAACGCAGATAAACTGACGAAAAAAAAAAACGGAAAGCGGTCCTGCAAATATATTCAGATGAATGAGGGGCGCGCACCATCACAATGAGCAAAGCCCTGACACCCGGCGGTGTGGACGGCTACCGGCTGTCACGCAGCGGAGCACATGTGCCGGCCGATGGCGGCTGGCCATCGGTCGCGCCGGGGGGCCGGGGGTGGGGGGTTGGGGGGGGCACCCACCCCCGGCCCGGACGGTCCTCCACAGGCAGTCAGTGGGCCCGACTGCCACTATTCGTCGTCCACCGTCCAGTAGTAGCACGCACCCTTCAATCACCGTAACATTCTGTAAAGAGACATCGCCATACCAGCCCCCACCGCGACTCACCACTCTCAACCAGGCCACTAGCGTCCAGCAGAGACACCGAATTGCACACCAGGTGCCACTCAGTAATACCCGCCCCTGCCACGCAAAGAACACCGTAGGACACAGCTGTGTCCCGTGCGGGATTCACGTGGACCGAGCCCCGTCGGATCATATCTGATCGGGCGGACGCTGGTAGCGAGGCTGCCCTCCCGTTTCGTTTTCACTAGATAATGCTACAAAACAATGATGGACCCCCTGGCACCAAAGGACAAAGTCCCGACGCTGGGGGGGTCACGGCTGCATTGCCTGGACATCGTCACGTTGATCCCATCGGCCCACGCTCAGTAGCATCCCAGCAGCACGGCATATAGTGCTGGCGGCACCACTCCAATCCACCACTGGGGCCACAGGAGGCGTCTGATTTCCGGGTAAAAGCTGCCCACGGAATCACAACCGGAGGGACGACGCAGAGACGAACTAGAACACGGAAACCTCGTGGCCCCACGCCATCGGACGTGGCGAAAGTGGCGACAGCGGGGAAAGTGGCGAAGAATATCCCGAAGAAAGCCCCGGCGAAGAAAACCCAGAAGAAAGTGGCGAACGGGAAGTGAGGACGTTCCTGCAGAGGAAAAAGCAAATTGATGCGCAAGGTTTTCAGGCAACAAGTGGAGGCAGAGCATCTGGAGGAACAACGCATAGAGAGCATGCCAGGAGCGGATGAACATCAGGGGTCGTGTAAAGGTCGGAGGAACATGCCAGGGCAAAAATGAGGGCATCGGAGGAACACAGCAAATCGCATGAACATTGGAGGAACATTCCAGGACATGAGAAATATGACGTTCCCGGCTGAATTCCTCCAATGTCCCTGACATGCCGTGCTGTGCGAAAGCTTTTTGGGTGCCGTAAGCGCCGTAGGTAAAGGCCATGTGCTAAATTGTCAACTGTTGGAAAATGCAACCTGGCAAGGTAAAACTTGTGTACATTGACCTGTGGACACCATTGCTCTCTACAATGGGGAGACTACCGGCGCGGCTCAACATGCCAGACCTGGTACGAATCTCGGCCTTCTAATCTGGTGAATGAAGAGGTCTTTGATGCAGAGGCGGGTGAGGCGGCTACATCATCCATCCATATTGGTGGAATACTACTAAGAAGAACTACTTCAGAGCGGAAAAAAGTGGACACTTTCATGGAGATTTTTCTTGGCACCATGTGCAACATTTGTGACGAGGAGACACCTGAGGGGGTAAGAATCTTGTACGTGTATGTGCAACTACAATTTCACTACTCTTGGATCCTCACCCAACTGGTGGGCGCCAAGTATTGCCCTGCATTCTTGACATTGCTGTAATGCCCAGCGTATGCCCTGTTTTGTTCCTCCAATGCTCCTAATGTGCCCTGTTCTGTTTCTCCGGTGCTCCTTATATGCCATGTTCCACCACTGCTGCTCGGATGCACGAAAAAGCATTCGGGGACAACAAGGATCTCAGGAGCATTGGACGAATCTAGGAGATACAGGGAGCATTGAAGGTACAGAGCAAGGTAAAATGAAAGCATTGAAGGGACATGGCAGGGCATATGGCACATGGTTCTTCTTAGTGGCGGTCCACGTAAAGATTGCGCGTGGCGCCTGGGATTGCTTCTTGGTGATTTCTGCCTTGTGCTTTGGTTGGGTTTTATCCAGAAATGACCTGTTGCACACCCGTTTGCCCCTGCTGTGCGTGTGTCTCCTCACCATGAAACAAACAAAATATCCATGCAACATATGATATGTGATGCCCATGGGAGAGCCCTTGACGACGTGTTTTCTGTCTGATGCAGGATTGCTCTTTGCCCCCCCATTGCAGTTCTGCCCATGGGTGGTCAGGCTTAAAAGCTGGTGGCTTGGTCCAGCCGCAACCGCCAATCCTGGCATATCCCCCCTCCAAGACGACCCCCAACTCAATCACCCACTCCTGTATCCGCTGCAGTAGGATGACAGGAAACATCGCAGGGCTTGTGAGCAACCTTGGGCAAACACCATGGGTCAACGCAGCAGGCCATCTGGTGAGCATTGGAGGAACATAGCAATATGAGGGACACGGAGGAATGTGGGAGCATTTGGAGGAACATGGCAGGCATATGAGGAGCAGCAGCGAAACCTAGCAGGGCATGTGCGGAGCGCCTCTGCAGCACCACCACTACCCCCCACGGAGTAACCCCGTGGAGTGATGGGGGGGTAGAGGGACAGGTAGAGAGGGGGGGCGGGGGGGAAGGTGGACAAAGCTGTAAAGGCAGAGACACAGTCACGGGCAAAACTGAAGATACAGCTCAAAAGGGTGATTGGAATAACACTGCAAAGCATATGAACAGCATCGTGTGGCATTGCAGCTGAACAGGTGAACAGCTGAACAGGGTACAAGGGGTGAAAGGCACGGGTCTGGCGCGCACATTGGCCCCCTGCCTCCAGAACAGGCAGCTGATTTCTGCTCCGTTCCAGGCCCCACCCTGCAGCTGGTGCCATGCCCTGGAGCAGCAAAGAGCACAAACACACCCGCCAAACCCCCCATACAAGCCACCGGGCATGTCGAAGGAGAACCCACCAAAACCGGAGAAAGTCGATGGGATGGTGGCGTTCAGTGTCAGCCCCGTGGCCGCACTGGAATACACCCTCGTGGTGGAGAGGCGAGGAGTTGCAGCCGCACTGGTCGTCAAGATGGCAGCGGCGCGTGTTGTCATGCTGGTCGTCATAATTGGGGAGGTCGGAGTGCTGGTCGTGATAATGGGGGAGGCCTGAGTCCCCAGGGTGCTGGGCGACAAAGGGGCGGGGGGGCATGGGGGACAAATGTTTGGGGTCCTGCCCCGCGCCACGGTGCCGCTGCTGGCGTGCTTCTGAGGAGCACCCATGCCAGGATTCAGCCCCAAAGACCGGCACACGTCGTTGCAGCGGTGGGTCTCGAAGAACTTGTGGATTCCAGCATCTCCCATGTCCCCCTGAAAAGCCAAGAGGCAGAAATGCTGTAGGTGTGGTATTCTGGTGCACTATTCATAAGAGAAAGCCGAGATGGGGTTAGCACCATCAGTTGGCAGTGGGTTGGGAAAATGCACTGGCATAAAGGCTCAGTCAGTTGACGAGGGAGCAGGTGGGGGTGAGACCTAATTAAGTTGAGAAGAATTGGATTAGAAAAACAGACAACAGTGCAGCAAAAGCAGGTTGAGGTAATGCACTCCTCAGTATGGCAAAAAACTGCATCTTTATTCTCTATGCCGGGAGCAGGTGGGGGGGGGGGGGTAATTGAGGTGAGCTTGAGCAATGGTGTTGGTGGAACCTCTGGTAGATGGACGGGGGGGAGGGGGTGAAGCCCATTTTTGGGACCCCTGGCTGATCATGGAATTGGGGGCCTGCACTCACGCAGACTCCAAGCTGGAAGATCCCGACAAGGCCGTGTGTGTTCCAGAGACCTTCCTCTGTTTGCGGCTTGCTCCTTGTTCCATTTTCTGCCACTTTTTGGCGACCACCGAGAGTGACTAGTCGGAGAGCAGATGCATTCCTTTTGCCAAAGTCATGAGGTTGAGGCGTTGTCATGGTGGCTTCATGAACGGGCTCCTTGGTTGGATGCCCGGGGAAGTTGAGGCAGGGGAGGAAATCGGGAAAAAAGGATGTAATGGATGGCGGGGGGGGGGGGGCAAAATTGATGTTTCCCTGGCTGTCTCCGGTTGACTTACCATTACGGCGTGTCAAGGGCGTGCCGCAGGAGCAGCTCCCTCAATCAGAAACACAATTCTTTATGAAAACACATCACCGAAGACTGCCAGACCTCCACTGCAACCAGTCTTCGCATCCTGTGGCAGAGCAACACACCTGGCCCCAAACAGGGGGAGCATTCTGGGGGATATTGGAGTGAATCTGGGGGTCTGTGTACGTGTCGTCAACCCCTTGAATATCCACGACGATCATCCGTCCTTGTGTGTGCTGGTACGTGAAATGACTGAAAGCCTGCAACAAGAACCAGCCCTTCCATGCGGTGGTGATTGTGCAAGAAATATCGACAACTGTGTTTGTATTGGTAAAAACTTTCGGCATGCAATCGTGCTTTGGCCTCGTTGCAGCGGTGCGGCTCGCATCGTGTCACGTCGTGTTGCGTTGTGTTGTGCCAAACCTGCCGAAGAACCGTCTCTGCCTAATTCGTTCTGCCCGACTCCTCCGTTTTTTCTTTTAACACAACTGTTGTGTACGTTACAGTACTGTGAGCGACATGCTTTCAACTCAACGCTGTGTAATTGCTCTCGCGTGCTTGCGTGCGTGCGTGGCTGCGCGTAGTGTGATGCGTGCGTATGTGCGAACAGATAACGTGGCGGTCACCTAGTCTGGCAACGCCAACTCACTGGTCCTTCATGTAACGATACTGGAAGCAGTTGTTTCTTATCACGGTCGAAAAAGGTCATGGCCGCTTCCAAACCGCCTGAGCAGACCAGATGCCCTCGATAACACTTGCACATTCAATCCCAATCTGAGAGTTGTGACAAAATTTGCAACAGCTTCCCATTTTGAGGCGTTGGGCAACAGCTTCCCATTTTGAGGCGTTGGGCCAGATCTGCGGTTCCCATAGAGAGCAACCGGGGCTGGCTGTGGCACGTAAGGCACGCAAACTGATTGGATGAACCGAAATGGGAAATGGGAGCGGCTACAACGCCCCCTCTGTCGGTCTGTGCCGTTTGTGTACGAGATACTCGGCACCTCGCACATACGCCAACGTACACACGAACGCACCTGGGGAGTGTTTCGGTCATCAGGGCCCACGAAGCCGAAGTTGTTGCTGTGCTTCTTGTAGTCTCCCTCAAGGTAGGGCTCGGCAATCATAATCGGATGGCCTGTGCAACGGTGCAACACGTGCCTCTTATCATCAGTTCGGTCGCCGTTGTGGGGAACAGTTCGGAGCTAAAGATACACAGTGTCAACGCTTGCATAAGAGGATATCCCTTGTCCTGTTATAGCACGTCTTGCTTCGCAACCGGTTGCCTTCACGTCTTGCTCCTGGCGGATGAGTGACTCGCAAGCAGGCACTGCTGAGACCTCCGGTATGATCAGCTGGTCTTTGAACGAGTTCCAAGACGCAAGCATCGACGAAAGAGATCTTCTTCGGCACACCCAACTCATTGAATCTGTCGGCAAGCCTTTGACACTTCTTTTGCATCACCACGGCGTTAAAAGTCTCCTTCCGAGCTGAGAACAATACGAGGTTGCAGGTGCGATTGAAGGTGCGATGCCACTCGCCACATTTGTGTCCACACGCACTGTCATGCCACGTAACATGGCAGTCATCTCCCGCAACTTAGGCAAGAAATTGAGACAGGAAACATACTTTCTTTGCAGCTTTTTGCGACTTTGCCCACGAAAGACTGCTTGCTATGTGGGGCAGACTTGTCGATGAGCTTGTAAACAAGTCTATTTGTCCCCTGTGAAAACATGACAAGTGTCAAAAGACTGGCAGGAACTTGAAGGCTGTTGAAGGAACTTGCCGAATCACAACGAAAAACACCTCAGCAATTGGAGTCGTGGAAACTTGGACCACAACACTTTGCACGTCCCAGCTCTCAGTCGTGTCGTTGTATTGGTGCCTCAGTGCTTGCTCAGGAGCGCCCAGTTGGCCGAAGGACTGAGCCAGGGGCCCAGCGACGTACGTTGGTGCTGACATGCTGTACGTCGGTGCTTGTTGAACAAACGTTGGTGCTTGTTGAACAAACGTTGGTGCTTGCATGAACACATTCATTGCTCCGAATAACCCCTTAAGTGCAAGATAGACAGGGTCGAATAATGTCAATCAACTGATACCTGGGTTGACCACATCCCTCACTTAGAGTGTTCCTTGAGAAAGCCAAGGCGACCTTGGACCTGGAACTGGATTTTTTAACGTGACTATTGGATAGCCAATACAGTGCTGTAGGTTGCGCAGCGGTGTGAGTCACTAGGGGGAGGCAAGGGCTATGCGGCGCCTGGAACTGCGGCTTCGACAGCGCTTGCCGGCCACAGCCCCCCCCCGAGATTCGCGGAAAGCCGAAACTCTCTGAAAGAAGTGGCCTTTCAGGATCCATAAATGTCGAATTACTGGTTTTAAATGTCGACCTTTCTATCTATCCCATTACTTACCATTGGTTCCCATTGAATACGTAATTTCGACATTGAAAATGGTAGTGCCACCTTATGTCCACCCATTTCCTCTGTAGCTGTGCGATGTGTGGCCTTCGGGTAGGCCGTCGATAAGGTCGAGTCGGCCGGACCTACGCCGGCTTCCGCATTTCTGGGCAGTGCAGTTCTGGTCCTTGTGCATCTTAGAATTCCACGAATCAAGCTGATCTGCGCATGACTCGTGGTACAACATACAAGCGTTTTTGTTCGGCTTGTGGTGCATGGCCCGTGTGCGACACCTGGACTCGCTGTCCCTCCACTCTGCTTCGCTTTGCACCTCCATCAAAGTGTGGTACAAAAACATGGTGGTGTAGGCAGGGTGACTGTGGTCTCAGTGGTCGCATCCAGATTTCGCAGAATTCGACAACTGTGGGTCAGCGCACACGCTCGAAAGTTCACTGCAAGTTTCGTCGTCGTACTGTTGAAAAGGCACAGTCATTTGTGCTTGCAATTCAAAGACAGGCCACCCTACAGAAGCACATTCGCAGTGCTGCCTCCAAAATGAAGGATTTGCTGAAGGTTCACACACACTATGTTACTCGTGTCAACTCCTTGAGGAAATCCGAAAGGGCTCTTCAGAAGAAACTGAGGGAGGCCCAGACAGAGCTCGCTAGCAAACGTGCACGCATTGCCCAGCTTGTGAAGAGTCGAGCAAGATGGAGGGTCATGGCCAAGGCTGAGGGTAGACAGGTGAAATCACTGAAGAAGAACATCATTCGTATTCAAAACCCTCCTCTCTGGTGCGGTGGCAAGTACAGTGCCTGGGTCCGACAGATGTATTTTGAACTCTACAAGTGTCGCATCTCAGAGGCTATGGTCAATAGAGTGATAAGAGTCATAGCCACTGCTCTTGGAATTACACTTGGTAAGCTGCCCTCTTCAAGGACTCGAGCACGGCTTAGATTAGAGGGTGGATGCTGGGCTCAGCTTTGTGCAGCAGCTGCCATGGCTGAAGCCAAGGCAGAGGCCCAGGCTGACGGGAGGGTGTTCACCATCTGTGAAGGTAGGGACACAACTACTACTCGTGGTTGGCACTTCCAGGTCCACTCCTCTCATGTCACCAGTAGATCAGGCCCTGTGCACCTGGTGAATGATGCACCGGTGGTGCACAACAAAACAGCAGCCACACAAGCTGAACACACCCGTCAAGTTAGAACTACTGTTGTGAGTTTGTCTCAGGGTCTTGTGCAGCCAGATGCAGAGGTAGACAGCAAAATCACTGACAGTGCGAATAATGAACTTGCCAGTAACAGGCTTGAAGGAATCCAACTCAGTGTGCCCTGTGTAGGACACTGTGCGCAGAACACAGCATACCATGGCTCTACCCCAGATGAGGGCAAGAAGGCCCTTGCCCCCCCCTAGTGTGAGGTTGGGCAGCCCAGAGGGTTAGATCAGTCGTTTTCCCAAATTCTCAGATTGCGCGGGTGTCCGCCCCCTGCACAACGCACAACAGACCATCTTGGGCGCTCTTGCCCCCCCCCCGAGTTGCAGAAACCCGTGTGTGCGTTAGGTAGCAGGCTAGCAGCGTAGCTGGTAGCCTGTAGCCGGTCGTGTGTTTGTCTCTGTAGCGGTTTCAATTGTGAGCTCGTGGGACAAAAACGCAGCATGATACGCCCATCAAGAGCCCTATTTTGCCTCGGGAACCCTTGTGCCACCTCGATTTTGGGTGCAAGAAAGCATATTGAGGAGTACCCGTGGTCACCTATTGAATTGTGGCGAGGCTGGCTTACTAAAAGAGTGAAAGGGCAAGGCGAAGATTTCGACAACGCCGTTCTTATGAAATGCAAACAAAACGGGCAAGCGGACAATGCTCCACGCCAATCGTAGAAATCCACAATTTTCTGAGTGTCTATTTTTTTTCGGGTAATGCGCATGTGATCAGTCTTTGCTTGTTCCGTTTGCTGTGTTGTTGAAGCCAGGCCCCTTCATGGTTCACAAATACGTGTCAACCGCTCCCCTTAGCAAGAGGGTCACAACCACGAATCAAAGAATGCCGTTTCTAAAACCTTCACGGCGATGCTAGTTCGTTGGCCTGGATAGTGTGACTAATAGCAACAATTAAACAATAAGATGAAAAGTGGATTTTCAAGGCTAGTCCATGGGTTTTGAGCGATTGCTCGACTTTTCTCAAGAGCCTCGTGAAAAAGCACCTTAAGAGCTCTTGCAAATTTTAGTTTTCGCGCGTAATAAACCACAGTTACGCCGCTTGATTGCCACTTTGCTTTACCCGAAGGGATGCCGGAAGGGATGCCCGAAAGTACGCATCTTTGACATCCACCTAAGTATGATAGGCAGTCGCGTGTTGTTCTCTCGTGTGACGACTCTCAAATTCACCCCTCGAAGAGAGCCCCCTGATCGAAAATGAGATGGCAACACAAGCCGCGGCCACGCAATGTCACCACCGTCACCGGCGGCAACCATGATCGCAAAAACGCTTCTCTTCCTACCAAACTTCTTCCGAAGCGCTTGGTGACGTTTCCTTGTTGGATCAACAAGTAGTGTTCACGGACACGTTTTTCATCAACAATATCAAAAGAGGACCATGTGGACCACCAAATTGAGCAACGTGGAAGGGTCTTTCAAGGGCCGAAGGCGAGGCTTCGAAGCCTCAAAATTTAATGATGCGGTTTCCGACGACAAAACTAAGACACCAGCGGTGCTTTGGAGGGAGCGGGATGAAATTGCTTGGCGGTAGTCTCAATCACTCAGGCGCAATGATAACAAAGTGAGAAGTTGGTCAAGTTTCTAATGGCATCGTTCACCCCTCAACGCCCCTCAATAGCCCTACATGACCGTTCAAAACCCACCACTACGAACGTTGCCTCTGGCATTCCGTTTTCCTGAACGATCCCGGACAACGGGTCGACAATGAACCGGCCGAAATGAATAGGTAGGGGCCACGGAGGTTTTGGGCGAGCGCCGGAGGACAAGTTGCGGAGGTTTTGCAAGCGAAGGTATGCCGGAGATTGGGCTCACATTGAATAGAATTCCCTCATGCTACTTCTCTTGTGCTTGCTGTGCTTGCACATTTGCATCCTTCGTTAGCTTTAGACAAGACCGGCAACAAATGCAAAGCCCAAAGCTCACGAGACACGGGCGCGATTTGTCGCATATGACAGGGCTTTGTTTTGGGGGTGCAAAATATTTTCCCCTTACCCTGTCACAGCCCATGCCCATCAGCGCAGTGCCTTGTGACGCTGCCACTTATGGATGGACTACGATTGCCAAAGATGAAGGTCTACAGATATGTGTTCAACATTTCACAAAGGTCCGCACACCCTTTGGTCATGTTGGTTTTTGCGCTTGTTTCCACGTCGTGTGGCAACCAATGTCAGGGTGGGGGTAACGATCCAAAACGTTAGGCAATAAGGGGGAGGAGATGGTTTCGGTGGTGGTGCCACGTTGGATCACTTACGGGTCCATGCAGGCGG
This sequence comes from Eutreptiella sp. 'Long Island Sound 2002', assembly GCA_964036045.1. Lineage (NCBI taxonomy): Eukaryota > Euglenozoa > Euglenophyceae > Eutreptiales > Eutreptiaceae > Eutreptiella > Eutreptiella sp. 'Long Island Sound 2002'. The sequence goes on along the minus strand of OZ038393.1, from coordinate 1,834,379 downwards.
GCTTTTTTTGTTTGGATGTGTTGTTTTGCAGCTCGCAGCTTGAACAAGAGTTTTGGGTCCATTTTGTTCATAAGAAAAGGTTGTTCTCTTGTGGCCTAGGTTTCACATCATACTATGTCCTCCCTCACGTGCGCTTTTTTCCCAGGATTGTTTGTGTGTCATACGTCCATCATCAAAGTGTGCGCTTGGAATTCATATGTAGATCGATTCTCGTGCCCAAAAATAAACATTTTTCCCCAATGTATGGAATAAAAGGCTAGTTCGACCAGCAAAACAAGTGCCTGGGATGGGTGACATTTGAGGGGATGCAGTTTGAGTTGCTGGGGTTAGGGATGTGGGATGCATACCCCCAGGGCATGTTTGGGCACATTATCATCATGTCTGCCCCACGCCGTGAGTGCCCCATGTTAACCAATTACCTCACAGCCCTTGATCAGAGAGCTGTGATGCTGGCGGATACCAAGTACCCCAATGGTTGTTTGCCTCCTCCCCAGAATGCACTCCCCTGTACACATGCCCGCCATCCCGCTTGCACGCTTTGTGGACAACATATATATGGGGGTCACAGGTGTGGCCCAGCATAGCAAACCCCTCTCTGCGACAGTGCTTTTCATCGAGACACTGTTAGATATAGTGTATGACGTCCCACTGAAATGGGAAAAGAGCGGTGCCCAAGTTGACTGGTGTGAGGCAAGGCTAGTCACCCAGCCCGAGGTGGCCCTGCTCATGAAAGGCGTGACCTTCCAGCACCCCTCCACGGTGCACCCTGCTCCTGATTTCCTCCTGTGGGACCGGTGGGTGGACTGTTTCTCACCCAATGCATCGACCGTGTGTAAATCAATGGTGCCAGTGCTACCATACAAAGTTGTGGTGGTGGCACGAAATGACTTGAATAGGCAGATAAATTTGGCGTCCCTGGTGCGTGGTTTCAGCTACAAACAGTACCCAAGGGGGTGGTGGTGGCCCCCGATGAGGTCAGCCCCTTGTACCTAACTACCTGATGCGAAAATGGGCAGGGGAGGGTAGGGTTTTCAGGATGTCCTCGGGCCGGCGAGTGCTGCGCACTGCGCACCGGCCCTCCGGCCATCCTGAAGCATGATGTCTTTGTGTGCCCGCCCCCATGACCCCATGCATGTATGGTCTTACCCACATGATCGTGAACGGGCGGGGGTGCATGGGCATCCCTGATATGCACGCAATTCTAAGAGTGCTATGCGAAAACCAAAACTGTGTCACTCTCCCTAGCAAGGTTTTTGTGTGGCATCCCTTTGTTAGTGCTCTGCCTTTGCAGCAGTAGTGCTTGCGCTTTGTTATGCGTGTGAAGATTAGTCTTGGATCATCACTAGTTGCACTTTCAGCTTTTGGTTGCACTTTCATGAAGCGCTCTTGGATCACTTGTTTCCTTTCGCTTGCTGTCTCAACAGCTTCCTCACCAACCATTGTAGTGGCAATGGTTTCTTGTCATTGATGAAGAATGGTTCTTAGGAGGTTGCTCAGATTGATGGTGTGCCGATCCACAGCTCAAGGGGAAGGCGTTGAGGGGGGGGGGTATAGTGGGGATGAACCCATGATCCATAGTTCCGAGCGCGCCTTACCGCCGGACACATGTTGTCCTTGCGTCCATAGGCCTTCCATTCCCTCTAAATGGCATGGATGCGATGCGCAGGGAATTGCCCCTGCAGTCGCAGCCGCTACCCCCATCTTGCGTTACAGGGATAATTTCCTAGTGCTGTGTAGACAGCCGCCAAAGCCTGGGGCTCTGCCCACGGACCTCATGGCGGTCCAGGGGCTGTTGCAAAAGGAGAAAACAGCCAGCCTGTGTTGCCCTTTCTTGAGTGTGAACTCGGGCTGGACGCTACTGCATGTGAGTCAAGTCGCTTTTGAATACCCTTCTAAGCAAGCCTGCGTAGGGCAGGGTGCTCTTTGTTGTCGCCCAGGTGGAGCTCCCCATAATTTGCTCGTAGAACATGCTATGTTGTGGCGCACTGCTAATACCTGTCTTTGCAGAAAGGTTCCCTTATGTTTTTCTAGTTTTGTTTTGCATCACTGCTCGCCTTGTACTGCAACAACCACAGAAACCAGCACCAGACGAAGCACAGACAGAGAAGGGAAAAATACTTCATTAATATTAATCACACTACCTCGCCCAACACAGGGGACCCACTCGGATAGCTGGGAGCCACGGTGCCAAAAAAAGGGTCTTGTCCTCACACCAAAGCAATCTACTTTTGCAAATGCAACTTTTTGGGGGTGGGTCAAGTCACGGTCCGTCACGGTCCGTCACGGTAGCGATCGCCGAAGGACTATTTGGCAAAAACCCCCTTTTGGGGGTTCTATGTAAGTGTACGGTGGGTTGCGACCCCTCTACGGACATATTTTCTTGTGCTCTTTGACATAAAGGTAGTTTTGACCACATTTTTGGTTTCGCAATGCTTGTAGCAATGCTTCTATTTTGTTGCCGCACATGCAATAAGTAACAAGCCGTCAGCTCAAGAATGAGAGTTGCAGTTTCTTGCTCGTGTGCCCTGTTACATGCCCCATGGCCCTAAGGGAAACCACGATCTTCGTCGGCTGGTCGGTCACGGTCCGTCACGGTGAATTACACACCCCCTTGAATTGAATTGCAGAGTGTTGCAGGGTCTATTGGGATGTGGGTGAACGCATTCGGGAGTGCTGCCATTCATGTTTTGGTGCGCCAGGGTGGGGAAACTGATTTTCAAGTCCGTTTTGCCAAATAAGGCACATGCGAAACACAACACAAAGCGCAGAAAAAAAAATTTTGGCTCAAATTCTGACCCTGGTTTTTTCAGTAGGACGGCACGACTAAGCAATTTGCGGTCCCATGGTGTGCATCCTCCATGTGGCCTTTGCCATTGACCATTGCCACAGCGCATGCCCCCTTGTTGGACGCACCCTGCCACCCGAATCGCGGGTTGGCGGTAGGTGGGGCAGTGGTTGTCCGTTAGCCGCAGTTGTGTAGCTGACCAATGGTCCCGAGTTTGGAGGCAGGGTCAGGCTGGAAGGGCCTCGCCGGCCGGCACGGTGTACAATGGGCCGCTGGGGTCCCGAGTACCGGACATTAGGGCGTTTCAACCGTGACCCCTCTGCCCCGGTTCTCAGGGCATCATTGGACACGTGACCAACTTTGTGTGGAGCCACTATCGATGGCAAGACCCCTACAAGTACCGAGTGGTCACTATGACTGCGCCGATCGTAGTGCTGGCCACGGCGGTCGAGGTGTGCCTGCGGAGCGCGCACCATTCCCACATGGTCGCTTGAGGGGAGGGAGGGGCAACCCCCCTGTGTGACATTCCGTCTGGTTGTTGCTTCTCTATGGGGCCCTGGACAGTCACCAGTTCTTCCCTTCGCATGTTGCGTCATTTGGGGGGGGGGGGGGAGGGCAACCGACCCCCCCCCAAAGAAAATGCCACCATACCCCCAAAACCACCCTCCGCCACCCAGATGTCCTCACTGGCGACCTGCCAGCATTAGCCATTTTGCTGTCGGGGGCCCTCCAGCGTCCGGAGAGGCTCAGGCTGGTTGCGAGATTTCAGCGCCCGGCTCCGGGCAAGGGGGCGTTCACGGGCTGGTGGGTCTGGGGGCCGTGCCGGCGAAATGCTTTGCCCCCGCGTGCGGTCTGCTACCCAAATGTGCAAAACGCCAAAGTGCTTCCCGCCCTTATAACCACCCAAACCACCTTCCGCCACCCCACTGCTCCGCAGTCCGTGCGTTTCGAACCGCCCCTGCACAGCCCCTGCAGAGGCCGGACGCCAGAAGACGGGATTCCGGGCAGGCCACGGCTTAGTGGGGACCGTCACCTGTATCGGGTGGGTTGGGGTCAGAGGCGAAAAAAAAGTTTGTGTACCTACAATTGTCCTCCAATTTCGGGAGCCTTTGATAAAATTTTCCCGAGGACAAATTTCCGGATGTGGGTGGGTGGGTGGGTGGGTGGGTCAGGCGGAGGAGCCCAGGCTGCCATTCCGCCCCCCCCCCCCGCGCGGTAACGGTAAGGGGGTATGAGCCCTATAAGTGTCCATCACGTGCGGCACGCTGGCGCACGACAACGCGCATGTTTTTGACTGTCTGGTCAGCCTTCGGGTACGGCGCCGGTCGACTGGTTCCGGAGCCGCTAGAATCACTCCACCAGCCATAGCCTCTGCGGACGCTGGAGGTCCCCCGACAGCAAAGTGCCAGTCGGTAGTCAGGACATGTGGGAGACCTCCGAGTACCAGCACACCATCATTGGCAGTCTGCCGCAGCCCGTGGGGGGACTGAATACGGGTTGGCAGTTGGGTGTCGTGCCACTGCTTGTGCCGCCTGGGGCTCGGGGTCCCGCGTCACTGTACTGTCACGGTCACTGTGCTATGATGACTTAGCCATTGGACCGCAGTTCCCTCAAGCGGGTTGGGATGGTTGGGCCGCTGGTGCTGCCGGTGGTGTTCCAGTTGAGTGCCCCATGCTATGCCCAGGGGATTGCTGAGTGGCTGTTCGCTACTATACCGGAGGGGGGGGTGGCATTGGCATGTACTATAATGGGGGGGGGGTGGAATTAGCATGTACTATACCCGGGGGGGGTGGCATTGGCACGTGCAATACCGGGGGGGGGGTTGGCATTGGCATGTACGATACCGGGGGGGGGGGTGGCATTAGCATGTACAATACCGGGGGGGGGATTGGCATTGGCATGTACAATACCGGGGGGGGGCGGTGGCATTGGCATGTACTATACCCGGGGGGGGGTGGCATTGGCACGTACAATACCGGGGGGGGGGGGGTTGGCATTGGCATGTACGGTACCGGGGGGGGGTGGCATTAGCATGTACAATACCGGGGGGGGGGGGGTTGGCATTGGCATGTGCAATACCGGGGGGGGTTGGCATTGGCATGTACTATACCCGGGGGGGGGGTGGCATTGGCACGTACAATACCGGGGGGGGGGTTGGCATTGGCATGTACGGTACGGGGGGGGGTGGCATTAGCATGTACAATACCGGGGGGGGGGTTGGCATTGGCATGTGCAATACCGGGGGGGGTTGGCATTGGCATGTACTATACCCGGGGGGGGGGGGTGGCATTGGCACGTACTATACCGGGGGGGGGTTGGCATTGGCATGTACGGTACCGGGGGGGCGGGGTTGGCATTAGCATGTACTATACCCGGGGGGGGGGGGGTTGGCGTTGGCATGTACTATACCGGGGGGGTTTGCCATTGGCATGTACTATACCAAGGGGGGGGGTGGCATTAGCATGTACTATACCGGGGGGGGGTTGGCATTGGCATGTACTATACCAAGGGGGGGGGTTGGCATTAGCATGTACTATACCGGGGGGGCGGGGTTGGGATTGGCATGTACTATACCGGGGGGGGGGGCATTGGCATGTACTATACCCTGGGGGGGGGGGGTTGGCATTGGCATGTACAATACCGGGGGGGCGGGGTCGGCATTAGCATGTACTATACCCGGGGGGGGGGGGGTGGCATTGCCATGTACTATACCCGGGGGGGGGGTGGCATTGGCATGTACTATACCGGGGGGGGGGCATTGGCATGTACTATACCGGGGAGGCTGGGGGGGCTGGCATTGGTATGTACTATACCAAGGGGGGGGGGGGGGGCTGGCATTGGCATGTACTATACCGGGGGGGCAGGGTGGCATTGGCATGTACTATACCGGGGGGGGGTTGGCACTGGCATGTACTATACCAGGGGGGGGGGGGGGGCTGGCATTGCCATGTACTATACCGGGGGGGGGGGTGGCATTGGCATGTACTATACCAAGGGGGGGGGCATTAGCATGTACTACACCGGGGGGGGGGGGGGTTGGCATTGGCATGTACTATACCCTGGGGAGGGGGCCTGGCATTGGCATGTACAATACCGGGGGGGCGGGGTTGGCATTAGCATGTACTATACCCGGGGGGGGTGGCATTGCCATGTACTATACCGGGGGGGGGGTGGCATTGGCATGTACTATACGGGGGGGGCATTGGCATGTACTATACCGGGGAGGCTGGGGGGGCTGGCATTGGTATGTACTATACCAAGGGGGGGGGGGGGCTGGCATTGGCATGTACTATACCGGGGGGGCGGGGTGGCATTGGCATGTACTATACCGGGGGGGGGGTGGCACTGACATGTACTATACCAGGGGGGGGGCTGGCATTAGCATGTACTACACCGGGGGGGGGTTGGCATTGGCATGTACTATACCCTCGGGGGGGGGGGGGGTTGGCATTGGCATGTACAATACCGGGGGGCGGGGTTGGCATTGGCATGTACTATACCCGGGGGGGGGGGGGGGGGTTGGCATTGGCATGTACTATACCCGGGGGGGGGGGCTGGCATTGGCATGTACTATACCGGGGGGGGCGGTGGCATTAGCATGTACTATACCGGGGGGGGCGGTGGCATTGCCATGTAGTATACCGGGGGGGGGGTGGCAATGGCATGTAGTATACCGGGGGGGGGGGCATTGGCATGTACTATACCGGGGAGGCTGGGGGGGTTGGCATTGGTATGTACTATACCAAGGGGGGGGGGCTGGCATTGGCATCTACTATACCGGGGGGGGGGTTGGCATTGGCATGTACTATACCGGGGGGGGGTTGTTGTTGTTGTTGTTGTGAGGGCACCCAGCACGTGACGGCGGGAGAAATTGCCAGACACGCTCTCCCCGGGCAAGGCGCAAGGGAGCAGTCGGCCGGCGTCACGCTGGCCGGGCGTGTGCCGACAACGACCGAGGGGGGAGGGGGGGGGTGGGGGCCGCCGTGGTGTGGAGGGGGGGGGGGGGTGCGCGCGCACGGAGGAGGGAGGAGCCACCTGTGTGTGTTCCCCTGGAGCCCTCCCCTGCTGCGGGGGGGAGGGTGACCCGACCTGTGCGTGACGGAGGCGGGGTGGGGGGGCTGGATGGAGGGACCACCTGTTCGGGGACGTGCGGGGCCCCGATTCCCCTTGCTTCCGGCCGCCGCTCCCCCACGACAGGGGAGGGGGCTATCTGCCTGCGTGCCCCTGAACCGCACGGGCGCGGGCGTGGGGGGGCGCTTCCCGTTTCCTGTGGGGCCTGCACAGCACAGCTGGTGCGGCCCTGGCGTGCGGGGGTTCCTGTGGGGCCTGCACAGCACAGCTGGTGCGGCCCCGGCGTGCGGGGGTTCCTGTGGGGCCTGCACAGCACAGCTGGTGCGGCCCTGGTGTGCGGGGGTTCCTGTGGGGCCTGCACAGCACTGCTGGTGCGGCCCCGGCGTGCGGGGGTTCCTGTGGGGCCTGCACAGCACAGCTCGTGCGGCCCTGGCGTGCGGGGGTTCCTGTGGGGCCTGCACAGCACTGCTGGTGCGGCCCTGGCGTGCGGGGGTTCCTGTGGGGCCGGCACAGCACAGCTGGTGCGGCCCTGGCGTGCGGGGGTTCCTGTGGGGCCTGCACAGCACAGCTGGTGCGGCCCCGGCGTGCGGGGGTTCCTGTGGGGCCTGCACAGCACTGCTGGTGCGGCCCTGGCGTGTGGGGGTTGCTGTGGGGCCTGCACAGCACTGCTGGTGCGGCCCTGGCGTGCGGGGGTTCCTGTGGGGCCTGCACAGCACTGCTGGTGCGGCCCTGGCGTGCGGGGGTTCCTGTGGGGCCTGCACAGCACTGCTGGTGCGGCCCTGGCGTGCGGGGGCTTCTGTGGGGCCTGCACAGCACTGCTGGTGCGGCCCTGGCGTGCGGGGGTGCCCGTGGGGCCTGCACAGCACAGCTGGTGCGGCCCTGGCGTGCGGGGGTTCCTGTGGGGCCTGCACAGCACTGCTGGTGCGGCCCTGGCGTGCGGGGGCTTCTGTGGGGCCTGCACAGCACTGCTGGTGCGGCCCTGGCGTGCGGGGGTGCCCGTGGGGCCTGCACAGCACAGCTGGTGCGGCCCTGGCGTGCTGGGGGCGAGGGGGGGGGGGGGGGCGCAGGAGTGAGGGAGTAGGCCTGGGACCCCCGCCGGCGGTGGGGGGCCCGCAGTTGTTTTGACGTCACGGCGCGAGGTTGGTTCTCTCGCTGCACCTGTGAGGCGAAAAGGAAGGGAGGGGACCGTGAGGGAGGGGCGGCGTGTGCGGGGAGAGGGGGGGGGGGCGTGGGAGGGGCGTGTGCGCGCGTGCTCGGGGGGAAGGGGGTCGGTGCGCTCGGCCGCCAAGCGTCACCGTGTGGCCGTCCGTAGCGGGTGCGCGGCCGGGGCTGGCCAAAGTCGGCCGGGGAGCCCGGGGCGCTGCTGGTGACGGGGGGGCTGCGGACGGCGATGGGGCCCGCACCCCGCTCGGCGGGGACGAATCCCGCCGAGCACCATCCACGGGGGCGAATCCCGGTGGAGGCAGGGGGGGTGCCACACCGTCCCCTCGCGGCCGAACCGGACCGGGACGGGCCCCGCCGGAGGGACACCGGGGGGGCGGGCTGGGCTGGGCACCGGGGTTCCGAGGCCCGGGTCCCGGTAGTGCGTGGGCCGGCGCGTGGGAGACCGGGCGGGCCCTGAGGCTGCGGCCGGGGGGGGGAGGGGCTGGAGGGCTGTGCTGGCTCGGGGCCGAATCCCGAGAGGCCCCCGGGGGCCGGGCGAGGGCCCCCGAGTGCGGCCGCTCCTTGAGGGGGGGGGGGGGGTGCTCCCTGCCCGGGGGACGACAGGGGCCCCTCTCGAGCGAGGGGGGGGGGCGGGCGTGTATCGCCCGGTGTAGGGCCATGTCGATTCATGGCCGCGCGGCATGGGACTATATCCCCAACCCTCCGCGCCGGAGTCCCTTTTTTGGGGGGGCTGAGGGGGGGGGGGGGGGGCTGGCGGTTGTCGCGTGCACCCACCCATGCGGGGGGGGGGTCGCCGGCGGGAGCTCCGTCCGGCTTGGCCGAAAATACCCGGTGGCGTCCCCTGGGCTCGTGGGCCCCTTCGAGGAAGAACCTCGGATTCGCCGGGGGGGACTCTGCTACCGGGGGGGGGGGGTTGGCATTGGCATGTACTATACCCTGGGGGGGGGGGGTTGGCATTGGCATGTACAATACCGGGGGGGCGGGGTTGGCATTAGCATGTACTATACCCGGGGGGGGGTGGCATTGGCATGTACTATACCCGGGGGGGGGGTGGCATTGGCATGTACTATACCGGGGGGGGGGGCATTGGCATGTACTATACCGGGGAGGCGGGGGGGGCTGGCACTGGCATGTACTATACCAAGGGGGGGGGGGGCTGGCATTGGCATGTACTATACCGGGGGGGCGGGGTGGCATTGGCATGTACTATACCACGGGGGGGGTGGCACTGGCATGTACTATACCAGGGGGGGGGGCTGGCATTGGCATGTACTATACCGGGGGGGGGTTGGCATTGGCATGTACTATACCCTCGGGGGGGGGGGATTGGCATTGGCATGTACAATACCGGGGGGGCGCGGTCGGCATTAGCATGTACTATACCCGGGGGGGGCGGTGGCATTGCCATGTACTATACCCGGGGGGGGGGGCTGGCATTGGCATGTACTATACCAGGGGGGGGGCATTGGCATGTGCTATACCGGGGAGGCTGGGGGGGGCTGGCATTGGTATGTACTATACCAAGGGGGGGGGGCTGGCATTGGCATGTACTATACCGGGGGGGCGGGGTGGCATTGGCATGTACTATACCGGGGGGAGGGGTGGCATTGGCATGTACTATACCAGGGGGGGGGGCTGGCATTGGCATGTACTATACCGGGGGCGGGGGTTGGCATTGGCATGTACTATACCCTAGGGGGGGGGCTGGCATTGGCATGTACAATACCGGGGGGGCGGGGTTCGCATTAGCATGTACCATACCCTGGGGGGGGGGGTTGGCATTGCCATGTACTATACCCGGGGGGGGGGTGGCATTGGCATGTACTATACCGGGGGGGGCGGTGGCATTAGCATGTACTATACCGGCGGGGGCGGTGGCATTGCCATGTACTATACCGGGGGGGGTGGTGGCATTGGCATGTACTATAGCGGGGGGGGGGGCATTCGCATGTACTATACCGGGGAGGCTGGGGGGGCTGGCATTCGTATGTACTATACCAAGGAGGGGGGGCTGGCATTGGCATGTACTATACCCGGGGGGGGGTTGGCATTGGCATGTACTATACCCCGGTGGGGGGGGTTGGCATTGGCATGTACAATACCGGGGGGGCGGGGTTGGCATTAGCATGTACTATACCCGGGGGGGGGGTTGGCATTGGCATGTACTATACCCGGGGGGGGGGGGGTGGCATTGGCATGTGCTATACCGGGGGGGGGCGGTGGCATTAGCATGTACTATACCCGGGGGGGGGGGTGGCATTGGCATGTACTATACCGGGGGGGGGGTTGGCATTGGCATGTACTATACCAAGGGGGGGGGGTTGGCATTAGCATGTACTATACCCTAGGGGGGGGGCTGGCATTGGCATGTACTATACCGGGGGGGGGGGGGGTTGGCATTGGCATGTACAATACCGGGGGGGCGGGGTTGGCATTGGCATGTACTATACCCGGGGGGGGTGGCATTGCCATGTACTATACCGGGGGGGGGTGGCATTGGCATGTACTATACCGGGGGGGGGGGGGGCATTGGCATGTACTATACCGGGGAGGCTGGGGGAGCTGGCATTGGTATGTACTATACCAAGGGGGGGGGGGTGGAATCGGAATCTACTATACCGGGGGCGCGGGGTGGCATTGGCATGTACTATACCGGGGGGAGGGGTGGCACTGGCATGTACTACATTAGGGGGGGGGGGGGCTGGCATTGGCATGTACTATACCCGGGGGGGGGTTGGCATTGGCATGTACTATACCCTAGGGGGGGGGTTGGCATTGGCATGTACAATACCGGGGGGGCGGGGCTGGCATTAGCATGTACTATACCCGGGGGGGGGGTTGGCATTGGCATGTACTATACCCCGGGGGGTGGGTGGCATTGGCATGTACTATACCGGGGGGGGCGGTGGCATTGCCATGTACTATACCGGGGGGGGGTGTGGCATTGGCATGTACTATACCGGGGGGGGGGGCATTGGCATGTACTATACCGGGGAGGCTGGGGGGGTTGGCATTGGTATGTACTATACCAAGGGGGGGGGGCTGGCATTGGCATGTACTATACCCGGGGGGGGGGGGGGGGGGTTGGCATTGGCATGTACAATACCGGGGGGGCGGGGTTGGCATTAGCATGTACTATACCCGGGGGGGGGGTTGGCATTGGCATGTACTATACCTGGGGGGGGGGCTGGCATTGGCATGTACTATACCGGGGGGGGCGGTGGCATTAGCATGTACTATACTGGGGGGGGCGGTGGCATCGCCATGTACTATACCCGGGGGGGGGGTGGCATTGGCATGTACTATACCGGGGGGGGGGCATTGGCATGTACTATACCGGGGAGGCTGGGGGGGCTAGCATTGGTATGTTGTTGTTGTTGTTGTTGTGAAGGCACCCAGCACGTGCCGGCGGGAGAAATTGCCAGACACGCTCTCCTTGGGCAGGGCGCAAGGGAGCAGTCGGCCGGCGTCACGCTGGCCGGGCGTGTGCCGACGACGACCGAGGGGGGGGGGGGGGGGGGGGGGGGGGCGTGGAGTGGGGGGGGGGGGGGCGCGTGGAGGAGGGTGGGGCCACCTGTGGAAGTCACCCTGGTGCCCTCCCCCGTCTCGCGGGGGGGGAGTTACTCGTCCTGTGCGAAGCGGCTGTGGTGGGGGTGGAGGGTGGGGCGGTGACCTTGGGGTGGGGAAGGCACGCCCGGGTCCACGGACATTCCGCGCCTTGCCCGAACATCCCGCCGAGGTGGCCGTTCCTCGTGTGCGGCCGTGGCGTGGCCGGGGGCGCTGGCCCGTGCTTCTAGCCTTCTACGGGGGCGAGGGGAGGCCTGGGAGTTGCGGTCTGCCGGCGCCTAGTCACCTTTGCTGGAGCTGTGTTGTGGCCGCCTCGTCCCCGGTAGTGCGGGCGCGCGCGCGCGTCGGTCATGGGGGAGGGAGGGCACAAGGGCGGGAGCACAAGAGCACGAACATGGGTCTACAGTTGCTGGTGTGCTGTGTTCGGTTCAGGTGCTGTTCCCTGGTGCCTGTCCCTGGGCCCTGCGTACGGGAGGACGCGCGGCACAGCCGGCGGGGGGTCGCGGCCCGGGCCATAGCATTGGTATGTACTATACCAAGGGTGGGGGGGCTGGCATTGGCATGTACTATACCGGGGGGGCGGGGTGGCATTGGCATGTACTATACCGGGGGGGGGTGGCACTGGCATGTACTATACCAGGGGGCGGGGCTGGCATTGGCATGTACTATACCGGGGGGGGGGCTGGCATTGGCATGTACTATACCCTGGGGGGGGGGTGGCAGTGGCATGTACTATACCAGGGGGGGGGTGGCATAGGCATGTACTATACCCTGGGGCTGGGCGGGGGGGGCGGTGGCACTGGCATGTACTATACCTTGGGGGGGGGGGGGGCATTGCCATGTACTATACCGGGGGGGGGGCTGGCACTGGCATGTACTATACCAAGGGGGGGGGGGGGGGCTGGCATTGGCATGTACTATACCGGGGGGGGGTTGGCATTGGCATGTACTATACCCTGGGGGGGGGGGGGTGGCACTGGCATGTACTATACCAGGGGGGGGGGTGGCATAGGCATGTACTATACCCTGGGGCTGGGCGGGGGGGGGCGGTGGCACTGGCATGTACTATACCTTGGGGGGGGGGGGGGGGGCATTGCCATGTACTATACCGGGGGGGGGGGCTGGCATTAGCATGTACTGTACCGGGGGGCATTCGCATGTACTATACCGGGGGGGGGGGTGGCACTGGCATGTACTATACCGGGGGGGGGGTTGGCATTGGCATGTACAATACCAAGGGGGGGGGGTGGCACTGGCATGTACTATACCGGGGGGTGTGGCATTGGCATTGGCATGTACTATACACCGGGGGGGGGCTGGCATTGGCATGTACTATACCGGGGGGGGGGTGGCATTGGCATGTACTATACCCCGGGGGGGGGCTGGCATTGGCATGTACTATACCGGGGGGGGGTGGCATTGGCATGTACTATGCCACGGGGGGGCTGGCATTGGCATGTACTATGCCACGGGGGGGGGGCCTGGCATTGGCATGTACCATGCCGGGTGGGGGGGGGGCACACCCCTGTCGAACCCAGGGGCAGGCCGCAAGGACTATTTCCTGGCAGGGTGCCTGCTGCGCCGCCCAGGAGGGGGGGGGGGCACGCGCACGAGATCGTGCGCGCGCAGCGCCTCAGGGCAGAGGGAGTGGCCTAGCCACACCCACCCATAGCAGCGGCGGACGTCAAGCCTGCACCGTGCTGCCTGTTCTCCATCCACCTGAGGCCGCAATGCGAGCAATGTGGGCCGGCGCGACGGGGAGTGGTGCACTGCTGTGCGCGGGGTCACGAGGGACGCCCAGTGGCAGTGGCGGGGGCAGCGGCCTCGTCAAGGGTCTAGCAGGCGTGGTTGGCGCCCCCGGGGCCTCCAACGGAGCCGCCAGCCAAGCGCCCCTGTGTGGCGCCGGCACCGGCGGCGGCGGGCCGCCACCAGCGGCCGGACTACCGCACGCCCAGCCCAACGGCTCAGCGCGGCCGGGTGCAAAGCACCCTGCCTTGGGTGGGGAACACCGCACCCCCTCCCCCCCCCACGGGATCCAGCGGGCACCCTGGCGGGGGGGGGGGGCGCCCGGTACGGGCGGAGAGCCTCAGTGGCTCGGGACTTATGTGGCCGGGAGGGCAGCTACACCGCCCCCCCTCCCTCCCCCCGGCGCTAGCGCCCCTGGTGGCAGCCTCGCCCTCGACGGCGGAGCCCGGGACCGCGCGCCCTATCAGCGACGTTTTTTCCGCGATATTGCACGCGCTGACGGCGTCCCGGGCACCGCCCAGCTCCCCCCACCCTCACCACGCCGCGCGGGAGAGGGGGAGGGAGGTGGGACGGGCAGCACAATGGGGGAGGCACCAGCCACCGTCCCCCCTTTACCCTCCCCGCCTTTGCCCCCACAGGAGGCCGCAGAGGTGCAGCCGGCGGGTGACCGGTGGATGCACCGGCGCCGGACGGAGCCGCGCCACAGGCGCCCGGCAGCAGTGACCCCTAGCCGCCGCCGGTGCAGCGGGCGGGGACAAGGAGGGTGGGGCAGCGACACCCCATGCAAACCCTGTGTAACGCGCACAGGGCACCCGCGTGCAAGTCATGTAGGGGGCACCGGGGGGTGCGGCATTGCTGCTCCCGGCACCACGAGGGGCACCCTCGACTGGTGCCAGTGGCGGGAGGTGCGCGGCAGCGCACGCTTTTTGGGATGGGGGGCTTGTGCGCGCGCCCCCCCCCCCCCCCCAAGGGGGGGGGGGGCAACGACGACAATGGAGGGGGCTCATAGGGGTCGGGCGCCGCGCTGGCACCTACAGGGCGCTTGGGGAGCCCGCGACAGGGCCATGGGAGGGCAGAGGGGGCAGACACTTGACCCAGGACGCCCAGTCCTTCCGTCGCGCCGCGACACCAGGGGTGGGTGAGGGGCGGCGCAGCCAGTCCTTGGCCCATAACCCCCTCGCTTAACCCATCGCACAGCGTCCAGGACTTTAATTGGCCCTTGCCCCCGGGTATAGTACATGCCAATGCCACCCCCTCCCCCCGGTATAGTACATGTCAATGCCACCAAGTGCCTCCTGCAGAGGCCCCCTGTAGCCCCACACACACGACTGTGAGTGGTAAGAGCCCATCAGATCAACGAGCGGAATGCTTTGAGCAAAGAAGAGGCAAATGGTCAGGACTTGACGTGAGACTTTGAACTCAGTGTAATCAACAACGATGGCTCATCAGATGGGGCATCCGAATGCGCAGGCCCAGCCCAGGGATTGCTTAGTGATTGCTTACCGGGGGTTTGAATTGGCATTGAGGGTGGGGGGGGGGGACAACAGAGCCCCCCAAAACCGGGGGGCAGTTGTTCATGCACCCGCTTGTGGCGGCCCTCCACTGCGTGAAACAATCGGCCCTGCCCCTGCGCCAACACTTCTGGAGTCGGGCTTTGAGAGGGCCACTGATTGAGGCATGAGTCCGGTTCTGCCTCCCCACACCCTCCAGGGGCGCTGTGACATGCCCCTGCCCCTGCCCCCCCCCCCCCCGCCCACGCACACCCGCCTTGTGTGCCCATCAGGACCTCGAGATCTTCTACGATTTCCGCCTGCTGCAGCAGGACCAGTCCACCGCGGAGGATGTCCGATGTGAAATCGCCTTTAAGCACATCTTGTCCAGGTCCCATGGCGCCGCGCACCCCCCGACACCGCCCTGGAAGATCCGGCTTTTTTTTGTGGCTCTGACACTATATTGTCTGGCACGTCATGAACCCGGCGCCGGAGGTGCCCCCACAGCTCGTCAAAGCATTGCAGCCAACCGTCAATGACAATGTCCAGCCCCCCCTCTCTGCTTTGTTTTCTCGTCGTTGCCGTGCCTGCCTTGCCTGCCCACGTGAGCGCGCGCGCGGTGCGTGCCACCCCCCCCCCCCTCCCGGCGGCAATCCACACAAAGTGCATGCAGGGAACACCCCCGGCAGCACCAAACAGACGGGGGTGGGGAAAACCAACCCCCTGGAGACGTTGGCGCGACGTGCAGGTCAAGCCCTGTGGGCCCTCTGTGTGCAGGGCCACAAGGTCGGCAAAGACGCAGGCGCCCTGGCATCTCTCTCTATTGTCTCTGGCCTCGGCCTGCCACGGTTTGCCTAGCAAAAGCATGCAGGGCTCACAATGGCAGTGGCAATCGGCGTCGCAAATACAATCACGATCACGATCACAACCGCAGTCACAATCGGATCGCCGGTTGTACTGTAAGGTCACCACCATGGACCCCCCCCCCCCGCCCCCAATCAATACCAGGTACAAGTTCCGTCCAACCGCACCGGGCTGGCTGGGGGGTGTGACAACTGGGTGGGCCTCCTTCCTAAGCAACAGGCAGAGGCATTGGTGTTGCCATGCTCAGTTTTGCACTGCGTTTTTTGGACGTATTGCGAGTCTGATCTTGAATTGGATGGCATTCATTGTCCAACTCTTCCCGTGTCGTGTTTTGCTTGCTGAGGCGGATGTAGATGCTTTGCAAATTTTGCTCAATTAGCGAAGGGCGTACAAATACTGGACGGGTACACATTCAAGGCAGGGTATGAATTCTGGAGGAGGGGGGGTGTTCAGGGTGTGCTGGTGTTCCTGACACAGACCTAGGCTTCCAAACGTTTAGGCCCCTACGTACAGTTGCAATCGTATTACTCATGTCCCAACCAGATTTTCAGTTAATGCGCATCCCACTTTTTTGTGTTTGTGAATCCTTTGCATCCCACAAACAAAAAGTGTGAACACATGTGATGACCGTCGAGTTCATGTCCTGCTGTGTGTGCCCATGTTGCAGTTTGTTGTCGTGTTGTGTGCCCCTTATGTGTGTGCCTCTTCCAATGCAGCACAAATTTAACAACGTTCTTTGAAGTCAATGCTCACCCCTGCCTGGAGGGAGCGTTTGTGCATGTGAACCTGTGAGGTTGTGTGTGAGTTCATGTGCATCCCATGTTACAAATGTGTGAACACGTGTGAATCCCACAATCAAAAAGTGTGACTCCAAGCGCGCACGGAGTCGCATTAGCTGAAACTCTGGTCCCAACCACCGTGCGCAAGCGACGCCCTGTCCAAGGGATCTGAAGGCTGCGTGCCTCTTTGGTGCATCCCGTTGCATTCAAACGTGGTGCTCGTGGGCGCGCAGAACGCTCCAACGTCGCCGCCCCGCCGGCGCCGGCACCTGCCGCTCGTTGTGTGCCAGACGGCGTCAGTGGAGTGCTCGACCGCGGGGAGTGGGGATTGGTGTGTGTGTGTGTGAAGGCCCTTGGCTTAGCGCTCAGCGCGGCTGCCGAGGGCTGGAGACGGTCGAGATCGGGTGCAGGATGTGCCTCTTCCTCTCACCCTGTACTGCAGAAAGGCGCCTAGTCGCTGATGGTCATGTCTTTTCTTTGACTGTTTGCGGCCTGACGAGAATCTACTTACGACCAGTGCCTGTGCCTGTCCTGTTCTTGCTGGTTCTGGGCTTTGGTCGCTTTGCGTCATCCGCGTGTGTGTGTGAAGGTGCGTGGGGGGCTTTATGGAACGCCCCCCCCCTTCCCCTGCAGCTCCTCCACTCTGCAGTCTGCACCGCGACCAGTTCAACAAGGCCCGTGCCTTTGAGCTCCTGGAGATCACCGCCGGGCAGTGCCAGGCCTCGACGTCGCCCTGGCGGCTTTGGAGCTTCCATCACCGGGTCTTCGCGCTGCAGAACAAGTCGTTGGTGACGCTGCTGCAGTCCGTCGTAGCGCAGCGGCTCTTCGTGCTGCTGCTCGGGTATGCGCTGCCCCGCCGCCGCAGCCCCCCACACGCAGCGGCCGCGCCCCTCTGCGGGTGTGGCGGCGGGTGACCACCGGCTGACCGCCACCACCGCGGCACTGCCCACCCGCCGTCGGGGCACTGCAGTCTTGCCACCTGAGCCTCGGGCTTTCCTTTGATGCGAGAGCAAAGAGAGCCATCGGCTGAAATTTGAACTGGATTTTTCGTCTTGTTTCCACGCTCTCAGATGCGGTGTTTGTGCTGCCCCGCTCCGTGGCATGGCATTGGCGATAAAATGCGCAGAAAAATTTCTTCGTCACGCATGACACCGAGATCACCGGTCTTGACTTCAGCCCCTCCAGAGGGCGAAAGGGGTGAGTTACTGGCACTCAATCAGGGGTGTGCGTGTGAGCGCTGCACATTGCCGCATTTATCAACGGACCGAAAGACGTCCAGGACTGCCCTGCGGCTCCTGAGGAGTCTTCTTTCACCGCTTTTCTTGCTCTGTTCTTGTTTGCGGTTCTCATCGTGTGCGTGTCAGGGAGCTGAGTCGGTGGGAGACCGGGTGGGCGAGTGAAGGAGAGCGAGGGATAAAAGAGCGAGGGGTGACAGACCCAGAGAGCGTCTTTGCGCGGTGTTGAGCCCCCTCCCACCCCGGCTGCCCAATCACGCCCCTCCTCCTGTGCCCCATCGTTGCAGTGCAAGTGGCGATGCTGTTGCCCCCGCGGAGCGCGCTGCCATGCGGCGATTTGCCCTGCAGGCAGCCCGGGACTGCCCCTCCAGTGATGCCTATCTCAAGTGCATGCAGACGTTGGCGCTCTCGCTGCGCCCCGGGGCTGATGCTGGGGCTGTGCAGGAGGTGGCCCCCTACCACACTTCAGCCCGCCATCCCCTTATCCCTTCACAGCAGTAGCCTTGTCAGCGGAGCATCCGTTTCGCTTCAATCCTGTGAGTGTTGTTGCTTCCATTTGTGGTTTGTGTGTCCCAAGACAATATTTTACAGAAAAGTGATTCAATTTCATGTTAGTTCAACCCTCGGGGTCCTCTATTTATCAAGACCTCGTTGACCGCTTTGATAAAAGTCCAAAGACCATTTTCCGACTCTCTTCGTAGTCATTTTACACTGAGATGTCCCACTCAAGCCTTTTTTTAGTGGCTTGGATACCCTCCCCCAGGGGGGGGGGTGCCTGCCTGCCTTTTTTGGAAATTCTGGGTGCCCTCAGTGGAATCACCCCCCCCCCCCCCGGTGGGGGTAGGCCAAGAGTGGGTTGGCATTTTTTGGGGAAAATATTTGTAAGCATAATTTCCATTTTGTCCCTGAGCATCTGGTTCCCAGATCCGGTCAGTACCCTACCGGTAGTACGTTACACCTGCGGTCCAGAGTACCTGGGTTCGAATGCTGGGCGCTGGCGTAATTAAGGCGCCAGCTGCAGCAGGCTGTGGTTTTGTGAGGGAATGGATTCAAAGTGATTTGATGCATTGCGTGTGGTTTGATATTGGGTAGGTACTGTGGACAAGGCGGTGAGTGGGTGCCTGCCTCCTTGACCGGACCCCCCCCCCCCTAGGATAGGGGTAGGACAAAAGCAGTGCCTGCCCTGAAAAAGTGCCTGCCTCCTCCAAGATTTCACCCCCCCCCTTCCCCCCGTATCACAAAAAAGGCTTGGTCCCACTCAATAAAAGATATTGTATTTAAACTGCGCATAAAGATCTCGTGTTTGCCGCACCCCTCAACGCATGAAACGTGCCTTTGGTGCCCATTTCCCATGTTCGTGCCAACGGCCACGACACCCAACCTCTGTCTGGGTCCCTGATGATCGTGATGGAAATGTCCAGCACACTTTTGCAGGGATGCACGTACTCCATGGCCACAACGGATAGAAGTAGTGCGACACAACAATCGAACTCAACTTCGCGGGGCATCTGTTCCATGTTGCCAAACATGTTGTGTGGTGGCTAAGTGCCATTGTGGAGGAGGCCTAAGTGGAATGCTGATGCTACACAGGGCCTGCCGTCCATCGCAACTCGGGGGAGGGGAGCCGTTTGAGCCTGCCTCCCTGACCCCCCCCCCCCCACCTCTAGTCAGGCTTCGAGGGCCAATTTCATGCGTTGAGGGGTACGGATTTTTGGAAAATTTTTTGAAAAAATTTCCAATTTTTTTTGACTTTTCTCTTTGGAAATTTTTTTGGAAGTTTTTCTGCAAGCTATATCTTTATTTCATGCGCATTTTAAATTCATTATTTTTTATTGAGTAGGGCATCGAAGTGTAAAATCAATACGAAGAAAGTTTGAAACTGGTTTTTGGGTTTTCCTCAAGGCGTTCTACGAGGTCTTGATTGATAGACGACCTTGGGGGTTGAACTGACATGATGTTGAATCATTTTTCTGGAAAATATTGTCTTTTCGTCTTTCTTGAGAGCCCAAAGAATTTGCTGCACGAGGGCGGGGCCCACCAAAAGCACTGCAGGGCACCTGAAACTGCTCAAAAAAGTAATTCTACACGCAATTTAGGCAAATCTGGTTCACCACCCGTTTTTTCCAAAAGACCGTTCGGGACCAATGTCAGTGGGGAAACATGAGGTCTGGCCCTTCGAGCCGGTCCCCCCCCCCCCCGTAATTCACACCGGCTCGAAGGCCCCCCCTCCCCCGAGTTGCAATGGACCACATGGAGCAGAAGGTGGCCATTGGTACCTTCCTGCTACCAAGCGAGTCGGATTGGTGGTGGCCTTTTTCTTCATGAGAGCTTCACAGTGCAGCGGCGATAGGCACCGTTGCTGGCGCCATGATGGACTGCCGTATCCCTTCGTTTTGCCAGTGAGATATGAATGAACAGTTTTGGTCCCAGTCCCCTCTACCTCCACCCCGCCCCTGGCACACATGCACCTCTATATGTTCGCCTCCTGGCACACCCCTCTTCTTTGTACTTCCCTCTGCCTCCCCCCAGCCTTCCCCGACAACCCCACAACCCTCCACAACCCTCCACAGCCCCCACGACCCTTCACAACCCCCCACAACCCCCCACAACCCCCCACAACCCCCCACAAACCCCCACAACCCTCCACAACCCTCTACAACCCTCCACAACCCTCCACAACCCTTCACAACCCCCCACAACCCTCCACAACCCTCCACAACCCTCCACAACCCTCCACAACCCTTCACAACCCCCCACAACCCCCCACAACCCCTACGACTCCCCACGACCCTCCACAACCCACCACAACCCCCCGCATCCCCCCAAAACCTCCCACATTCCTCCACAACCCTCCACAATCCTCCACAACCATCCACAACCCTCCACAGCCCTCCACAACCCCACCATCCTCCACAACCCTCCACAACTCTCCCTCCACAACCCTCCACAATCCTCCACAACCCCTTCACCACCCCCCACAACCCCCATGATACCCCTTGGAGCTAGATTGGTTTTGGATGATCCCCCCCACCACTGTGGGCATTGCGGGGCAATGTGCCTACCCGGGGGGGGGGGGCATGGGAGGGTGGAGTATGTGTTCCGACGGGCGTGGATAGTGGGGTGGGTGGAAAGGGTGGTGGAGGTACTAACGCAGGCGGGGTGAGGGTAGGAAGGCTGCAGTGACACTGGGGGTGGATTGCATGTTGGGGAGCCACATGTTAGAGATACTATGGGCAGATCCTCACCACATATTGCAGATGTCGGGGGGCGGGGGGACGGAGGGGCATCGAATGTGGCCCTCGTGCCCGGGGATGCTCCGGGCTAAAGGGTGTGTGGGGTGGTTAAGGAAGGCAGGGGTGGAAGAGCCGGTACCCGCGGTGCTGGCCATCATGCGTGACGCGGCGGTGGCCGCGCACGCGCGGAGTGCACATTACAAGGGAGGGAGTAGCTAGTCGGTGTGCGTCTCCCAGGAATGGGGGGTGCACAGGGTCCTCAGGCGAGGAGAAGGGTGGTATTTCAGGAGGTTGCCGGTATTCATGCCGGCAGTGTTGGCATTTGTACAGTTGTCGGCCATGAGGCGGGGGCTACAAGAGTGCGTGGGTCAAATGGGGGTCAAATTGCTGAATGGAGCCTAAAGTGCCCACAGTGTGTGTAAGTCAGGCGATGGGGAAGGGCACAACGGTCCGCGGTGAGATGCAAGTCACGAAGGTGAGAGGACGCACCGTATACTGAGTGGTGCTCACAAGGCAGGACGACCTCACATATGGGGTGTAGGAGGGGGTGTCCAGGGTGGTGGTGGGGTGGGAAGTGTGTGTGGTGGTCGTCACCAACGACAACAAGGGGATCCAAGTTGCACAGCTAGGAGCAGGTGGCAGAGGTGCGTTGGGGTTTAAGGTGCGCCGACCCTCTTCACCTTGTGTGCAGGTCAACAGTTGCGAGGCTTGCAAGTGCCGGCCCAGCCGAGGTTGCGCGCCATGGCATGGGATCATAAGAGGAGGAAAGGGGGGAAGGTGGTAAAGGGAGAGGGGTCCTTTTCAAAAAGGAGAAAACATAAGTAGGGGACAACAAAGTCCTAAGACAATCAGTCACTCCAGTTTCTTTTCTGGCTTTGCGTCGCATGCCAAGGAAGGACATGGAGCTACAGTGTTTGTTGTTGTTGCGCCTGCAGTGGATGGCCTAGAGCGCGGCTAGGGGCCGCAGGCACCCCGGTTAGTCGGTCGGAAGAAGAGCGGGGCGAGACTTGTGCCAGAGGGTGGGATGAGTGCCCCGCAAAGCAAGCAGTGCATAACAGGTTTTGCAGAGGTAAAGAGACAACGAAAACTAGGCATTTTTTTTGGTACGTTATGGTGTAATGTTAATGGTAGGTAGCCAGATGCGCTGCAACCGGGGCGCCGACGGGCTTCAAGTACGTGTCCAACTGACCGACCGATCGAACCCTCCACAACCCTCCACAGCCCTCCACAACCCCCCACCATCCCCCACAACCCTCCACAACCCCCCACAACCCCCCACGACGCTCCACAACTCCCCACAAGCCCCCACAGCCCCCCGCGTACCCCCCACTTCCCTCCAGAACCCTCCACAACCCTTCACAACCCCCCACAACCCCTCCACAACCCTCCACAACCCCCCACAGCCCTTTACAACCCCCCACAAAGCTTCACATCTCCCCACAGCCCCCCACAACCCTCCACAACACCCCACAACCCTCCATGACCCTCCACAACCCTCCACAACCCTCCACAACCCTCCACACCCCTTCACAAGCTGCCACAACCCCCACAACCCTCCACAAACCCCCACAACCCTCCACAAACCCCCACGGCCCTCCACAACCCTCCACAACCCTCCACAACCCTCCACACCCCTTCACAACCCTCCACAACCCTCACATGCAAACGTCCCCTGTTTGTCTCTCCCGTAGGCCGCTTGTGACACTGGCCTGCCTGCGGCCGGCGCCCTGGCGCACGTCCTGGACGCGCCCTCCTTCCGCGCAGACCTTCTGCAGCCGTGCGGCCTCGCCCCCTTGGCCATCCCGATGCCCCTGGCTCCGCCCTCCCACAGCTCCCGCACGGCATCGGACCCTGCGCCCCTCTCGTTGGCATCGTCGGTCGGCGTGTCTTCCTCGTTGCCGTCAGTGTCGTCCTCCGAGGGCCTGTCGGCGCGCGCGCCCTCGCCCGAGCCCGCGCACCCTCCCGCGTCGACTGATCCGGGGCCGAAGCCTGCGCCGGAGCCGGAGCCCCCGGCACCGGGACTCGCGTCCGGTGGCCACGCAGCGGGTGCGGCGATCGGCGCGTGTGGGTCCGGCTACGAAGTGCGAGCGCCGGAGGAGCTTTTGGACGCTGAGGGCGGTGCGTGGGCCGATGGGGGCCGGGCCGCACTGACGGCGCCGCCGGCCCACGCCCAGGGCGCGCCGCAGGCCGGAGCCGCGCCGCGCGTGCTGCCGCAGTACAGCTTCGACAGTGCCCCGGCGGCGCGCAGTCCGCCGGCGGACGGGGGGGAGCAGGAGTTTGACCGGATCCTGGGCCGCTTCATGTACAGTGACTGACAGTCCTGGCCTCCGCTCATCAGAGGGACAGGGCGGCCAGGGGAGCACTCGCTCGCTGCGAAGCATCCTTTTTCGGTTGGTCGACCACCAACGGTCACACCGAAACCCGTCGGTCAAGCGGTTGGAACACGGACGTCTTGGGCCCAGGGGGCGCGGGTTCGAATCCTTTCCCGAGCGCCTCTCGCGAAGTCCCGGGTTTGCACTGGAGGTCTGACGTCGGCGCCAGCCGTCTGTCGTGCCGCAGGGTGGCCAACGAAGGCCAGAGCTCCGGCACCGACGTCAGACCCCGGGTCCGAACCCCCCGATCGGTGGCGGGTGGCAACCTTCGCATGCATTACACGCGCGGTGTGTCCCCCCAGTGGGGTTCGAACCCACGACCGTGGGCTCGGACTCTCGGCCTGTGCCCACGGAGCTAACCGGACCTCTCAACCCTTTGCTGCGACCGATGGGTGTCGAGCCCGTCACTGCGCAGTCCATTCACCTGTACAGAACGAATTCCACTGCGCCACTCGCACTGCCCGCGGAAAGAGGGGGTGGGAGGAGGGGGGGCGGGGCGCCTAGGGCCGTTTTTCGGCCCTTGACAAGCTTTTCTCTCTTTCTTGTGAACTGCATGTTCGGCGGGTTGTGCTGACGTTGACTCAAACAACACATCACACGTGACAGCTCACACGTCACCATTCGGGGGGGGGGGGGTGGTGGTGCGACGTGGTCCGTGGCCAATCGCCCGGCGGCTGACCAACGGCGGGGGAGCGGGGGAAGCGCCTGAAGGGCAAAGGAATGGGTGCACGGCCGCCTCGACTCCAGCAACGCACGGCAATCCACGCGTTTTGACCGAAGTACTGCCCAGAGCGACCGGCTTTGTGTCCTGCGGCAGAGGGTATGGGCGGCCCGACGGGGGACCCCTGGGGGACGCGAGGATGTTGGGGGCCATCCAAACGATCGGGGGAAGGGGGGGGTGGGTATTCGGGGGATGCCAGTGTATTGTCTGGGCTGATGGTCTGCATTGCATTTGCGTGTTCTCCCCCCCCCCCCCCCCCGCTTTGCAATCCCCCCCCCCCCCCCGGGGGGGGACCGTCACTTTGCGAAGAATCCTTTTTCGGTCGGTCCACCACCAACGGTCACACCGAAACCAGTCGGTCAAGTGGTTGGAACACGGACGTCTTGGGCCCAGGGGGGGCGGGTTCGAATCCTTTCCCGAGCGCCTCTCGCGAAGTCCAGGGTTTGCACTGGAGGTCTGACGTCGGCGCCAGCCGTCTGTCGTGCCGCAGGGTGGCCAACGAAGGCCAGAGCTCCGGCACCGACGTTGGCCCAAAAAGCACAGGAAACACTAGGCGCCGAAGAAAACTTTTCTTTACGTTGCACTGGAACTGGGGATGGGGGTACCGTCACTTCATGACCGTCCCCCCCCCCCCTCATGGGGGGGACCGACCTCACATTACGGGGGGGGGATTACAAGGGGGGCGGGGGGTACCTGGCGGCTGTGCACACCGCTGCAGTGCCCACAGGACTGCATCCTATCGGGCCTCGCTGGTTGCCGGCCACAGTAGCCACAGTTTGCGAGTGGGCACGGTGTCAAACGACACCGTGTTCTTTGTGTGTCACCATCGCCGCGACCGGCTACTGTCCGGTCCCCGGAACAGGACGCCCACCCTCCGTTGCACATCTTTGTCCAGACCGAAAGGCGCCTCTCGTACCACTGATGAGGATTTTGTTTCGCTGAGCCTGCGCGCTGGCCTGTCGGTGCGCGCGCGACTCCCAAGACTCCGTACGGGCGCCTCCTGTTGGGCAGCGCGGACCGCGGTCCGACGCGTGGCGGTGCTGGGCGCATGCGGGGGGCGTGCAAGGGCGCCGGCATGGGCCCCGTGCCCGCGACATGACCCCCAAACGGCCCCAGGCGCACCCGTTTTGGGAGGCCCCGATGGCCTCCACAAAGCAGAGGGCCTGCCGCTTTGCCGTGCCCCCGGCCCCCGGCCCCGTTCGGGCGTCCCCCTGTGAGTCAAGGCAGAGGACGCGCGTAAGCGCCGCCCTGTGCCCCGGTGCTTCGTGGACAGCACCGGCGCCTGCGCGATGTCCCTCGTGGCGTGACACGGGTCAGTGGGGGCGTACCGTGCGCTGTGCGCGCGCTGTGCGCGCGCTGTGCGAAAAGTTGGCCGTTCTCCACCACCGGGAGTTCGGTAAGTTCAGAAGATTGAAAGGACGTCATTGAATGGCTGCTGCAGTGGACGGGGCTATAGGGGGCAGAATGGTCCCTGGGACCCATGGCAAGCATCAGATGTTTGAATTTTTGAGTTTTGAATTGATTGTGCATGATTCCGCAGGTGGGTGGTTTTCAGGGTTGTTACCCGGATAATCACCGTAATAATTGGCGCTGTGCGCGCACTGTGCGAAAACGCCCCCCTTGATGAGGGGGACAGGGGGGACGGACAGGGCATTTGCCTTGCCAGGTCCGTTCCGGTCCGCTCTCCTCAGGTCGGCCTGCCTGGCCACGAGACTTTCGGTCACCGCCCTCACTGCCCCCAACCTCAGGCCCAGACGCCAGCTCCATGGCGAGCGCTATGGCCAACGCTGGAGCACAGAAGAATGTGTTTGCAGTCAATGGGATGAACGGGGAATCGTGCTGTTTAATTGATTTCCGCCGGTCTGACTCTCATTGCCATTGATTCTTTGCACCGATGTGCCTTCTCACAGCACGACCTCGATCTGGCGGTGCTTCTCGTGAGTTGATGCTTGTGTCAGGCGTTGAATCGCCCGTCCGGTGAGTTGCGGGGGTTGTGCATGTGTGTGTAGGGGGGGGATGGGGTGTGTATGGCCGAAGACTCGGAAGAGAAGCGTGCCCTGCACTGGGCACCAGCCGTGCTGCGCGATAGCCCCCCAGGCCTTGATGCAACGCCCCCTTTATTGATGTCAAAGCCGTGTGCGGTTTTGTGTGGGCGCTGACGCCTCTGTTTGGCATGGGCCGTGCATGCTGGAGGGTGCATTACCATTTGGAAACCGCCAGACCTCCCCCCCCCGACCGCCTTTCCAACCATGAGTAACCGCTTTGGTAACCACTCTTGAAATATCCCTTCGGGCTCCTGCCTCCTCACACCCACTTCCCCCCTTTCTGAGATACGGCTCTCACGTTCGGTGGACTGCACATGACGCCTGCGCTTGTCTTTGACCACTGCCAAAAACGTGCGCAGAACAGCGCCAGTTGACACGCTAGTCTCTGTTTGGACCTCTCGCCCAGTCGGTGAGGTCGCCGGCAGTGGCACGCGGGAGGCGGTTTGTCGGTCTGGCAGTCGGTCTGGCGGACCGACGGCCCCGCGTGGCTGCAGCGCATTGCGGTGGCCTCCACCGCCTGCGCGTGCCATGTCAGGGGGTCACCCGAAGCGCGTGTGCCGGGGCTCGAACGAGCAACGCATCGCGCAGGCGTGCGGTCCAGTCCCCACACACAGCGCCTGTCCCTCGCCGTTGCTTTGTGACGCTCTGGACACGTGACCAGACGTAGGCACACGGCGGTGCACAGCGTGTGGCAGTGGCAGTACGCGGTCGTGCATCGTGCTTCAGCACAGCAGCCCGCTGCAGTCACAGAGCGGAGCCCCCGCACTGCACAGCAGTGCACAGGGGTCTCTTAGTCAGGAATGGACCGGCCGGCCACGTCCAATGACGGTGTTTCTTGGTGGCTCCGGGTTGTACAGGACCTCCTTTGCGGGGCCGCGTGGGGTTTGGGGCTGGGGATGGGGTTTTGCTGCTGCTGTGGGTTTAGGGGGGGGGGGGAGGGGCGGGCTTATGGACTTTTCGTGGGCTGGAGTGTGGGCTTGTGGCCGGTGGCTGTCGCGGCACCGGGCGGCGGCGGCTGGCGGGGCTGGGCAGTGGTCTGTTTCCATGCGGGCTCGAGTGCAGCCGGAGCGGCAGCACCCTGGCCTGGGATTGGCCCCGGGGGCGTTTCAATGTACCTTCAAAACAAATTCCACCGGCAGTGCAACGGATGGGGTGCTTCATGGGGATGAGTGCGCAGGTGCAGCCGGACAGGTCCGTAGTGGTACCCCTCCCCCCCTCTTGTCTAAGCTACGGCGTCGATTCAGGTGCATCCAGCAGCGATCAGACATCTGGGGGGGGGGGTGGGAGGGGCTCGAGCACAGCACTCGGTGCAGAGGACAGTGACAGTTGGCTGACAGACAGTAGTGGGTCGGAAGCCTCAGAGTTTAGCACAGATGTGAGTGACACACGCAGGGTGCGGGCGAGGGTAATGCAGCAGCCCTGACCAGCCACGGTGGCGCCTCCGGCGTCGTATCTGTGATTAGGCCTGACCTGCACACATTTGTGAAAACTGTGGCGGCGCCCAACGGCGGCATGCCTTGATACACTGGACAATGTGTGTCGCGCCTCCGCCGCGTAAGACACGAAGCACTGATGAGATGCAAGAGTGATTCTGGAGGGTGATGACCGTCGTCGATGTATGGCTAAGCTACGGCCTTGTCTAAGGGGGCGTACCGTTCGCTGTGCACGCGCTGTGTGAAAGTTGGCTGTTCTCCACCACCGGGAGTTCGGTAAGTTCAGAAGATTGAAAGGACGTCATTGAATGGCTGCAGCAGTGGACGGGGCTATAGGGGGCAAAATGTAGGTCCCTGGGACCCATGGCAAGCATCAGATGTTTGAATTTTTGAGTTTTGAATTGATTGTGCATGATTCCGCAGGTGGGTGGTTTTCAGGGTTGTTACCCGGATAATCACCCACCGTAATAATTGGCGCTGTGCCCGCGCTGTGCCCGCGCTGTGCGAAAACGCCCCCTAAGCTACAGCAGGCGTAGGGACCGTATTGATTCCGTGCCTAATTGAACTCGGCACGAGATGTAGTGCAACCGCATAAGACATGGGTTTGGTAACAAATCTGCCAATTACATGGAGTCATGGACACATTTGTTGTGACTGTTTGCCCACTGGAACCCACAGAGCTCTGATCTTGGGTATATTTGTGCATTGTCTTCCCCTTTGTTGCATCAGCTCACCATGCCGGTAGTTGTATGTGTGGCGCCCAAGCTAAGGCCTTGTCGAAGCTACAGTAGGGGTAGGGACTGTATTAATTCCGTACTTTTGCGTAGCTTAGACAAGGGGGTGGGGGGGGGGGGTAACTGCTGTGTGCTGCTGGGCTCCGGTCGGGTTCTCTTTGCCTGTCCGTCTCTTTGTCTGTCTCTGTCTCTCTCTCTCTCTCTGTCCCTCAGCTCGTCTGTGCCCGGCCGCGGTGTTGGATGTTGCTGTCATTGTGCACGGGAGTGCCCTCGGGCATGGCAGCACCCACTGCGCCCGAAGATGTCCGATATCCGCATCCCCCCGCCCGCGTGTCCGGCCTTGCCACCGCACATTCCTGGGGGGACTGTCGTGGCATGCGCTCGCTCCGACGCCGGTTTGCGGGGGATTTCCTTGAGCGTCCCACCAGGCCTTTGCTTAGTGGCTGGTTGATACTATACCGGGGGGGGGGGGGCTGGGTCAGAGGCTAAAAAAAAGTTTGAGTACCTAAAATCGACCTCCAAGTTCGGGCCCCTTTGATAAATTTCATTTTTTTCCTGAGGAAAAATTTTCTGATGTGGGTGGGTGGGTGGATCAGCCAAAATCCCGGGGGGCCAATTTGACCCCCCCCCCCCCCAGTATCACTAAGCAAAGGCCTGGACCGTCCCACGCCGCAGGCTCCGCTCTGTTGCCCCCTGCCGGAACGCACGAACACGACAGCCACGGGGGTTTACCGCGAACCCGTACCCCTCCGGTAACCCAAAGCCTAACCCTCTAACCTTCACTTTGGCTACCGGACCGTCCTGCAGTGAGTGTTTTGCGCCATCCCCCGGGGGGCAGGGGTCCTCGGGGCGCCGGGGAGCGCCGAACCTCCCCATCGCGGTCTGATTTCCACTGTGTCGCATGTTCGTGCCTCGAGGGGAGCAGCCAGGAAGGAGGGAGACGGGGGGGGGGGGCGACACGCAAGAAGGGACGACAGCCCCGACCACAGCTACACCCCGTCCACGCACCATCCAGAGCCCTCGCGCTGCGCGGCAGGCCGTGCCCTGCGGTACCCCCCCTCCCCCTTACGCAAGCACGGCCTTGTCTAAGCACGGGGTGGGCGTTGAACCGCCGTTTTTAGGAATTTTTGGGACCACTGTTTTTGTGGTCCCAGATGTAACATGGAGTTTAAACACAGTTTACCACACATTGCCACCCGATGATGTTTGTTTTGATGTGATTCTTAGCCATTCCTGCTCTTTCCCTTCCACAGCCTGTCGCCATCTGCATCTGAGAGATCTCCTGGATGTGGGCGATCATGTGTGTTTGCCATCATGTGTGCCACACGCAGGCACGGTCTTGTCTAAGCACGGGGTGGGCGTTGAACCGCTGTTTTGCCTGGTTTTTTGGGACCGTGGCCGTGCTTGCGCAAGGGGGGGGCGGGGTACACCCCGTCCACGCGCCATCCAGAGCCCTCGCGCTGTGCGGCAGGCCGTGCCCCGCGGTACGCTCGTGCCGGTGCGCGACCCCGACGCGCATGCGCGGTCTGGTCGGCGGTCTCTTCTCTGGACAGCTCAGGCCGGGCGGGGGACGCAAAGGGGGGGCAGAGGTGCGTGTGCACGGGTCGGCGGGAGGGACCCATCGTTGAAACGGCACCTTGCTGAGCACTCCTTCGCAGGAGGGACTGGCATGCCCTGCTTAGGGAACCGGAACTTATCTGCCAGGCCACACTCTCCACGTCCTTTTCCACCCACAAAAGTCGATGTTTTTTTCATTTTTCACTGCCACCACTCATGAACACTCTAAATGGCCTGAATTTTCTGGGTACCTCAAATATTTCTCTTGAAGACTGACCTTCGGGTCATAGACCCCCTCAGAACCGCCTCCACGGGCCCCAAAAAGTTCCTTGGCAGCGTTGGCAGCGTTGCTGCCTCTGCAGCCCGTTGGCAGACCCTTTCTGCCCTTGACAATCTCATGAAGCCGGTACCCCGGCTGAATGCTGTTGCTGGCGGCACACCGGACAGACTGGAAGGGGAAACAACACAACACCAAGGGCACACCGCCTGGAATGCTGCGCCCCACCGATGGGTAACGCCCGGCGATCCGGAACGCCTCCCCCCCCCCATTGTTGCATTTTCCACATCAGTTTTGGTCCCTGCCCTCCAAACTTCACTATCTTGGAAAGACCTCGTGTGGAGCGTGCCGGCACCCGCACGGGAGGGACACCAAGGGGCAGAAGGGGCACGTGTAAGCCCAGGGATAAGTGCCCCACTCTTCTATTCCCCAGTAGCTTGCGACAATGTCGACAGTTTCCCCTCGAAAAACCAAACCCTTGGGTACACCCGGAAGTTCCAACGGCACACTTCCTTAGCAAACCCCCCTTCCCAGTGGACCATGCTCAATTCTGACCGGGGATCATCTCGAGAGCAGACCTGGACCCAGATCAAAGAATGTGAAACTGTGACTCAATTGCGACCAAAGTGCGCCGGGTCCCCCCCCCCCCCCCACCCCCGGTTAGCCCGGTTAGCCCCCCACCGCACCCCATAGGTCACTTGGAAGGTCACGTGGCGGGCCGGCGCCGGGTCACTTGGTGGTGGGTTAGCCCGATTAGCCCGGTTAGCCCGATTAGCCCCCCTGCCCCCCCAGGCCCCCATTCGCGAGTCATGCTTTTTCTCATCGCCCCTGTCCCAGGGCGTCCCTCAGGACACCGCTTTGGTTGTTCTTTTATGAGGCTGGGACCACCGGCAGCGTTTAGCCGTCGACCGCTGGTGGCTGACCGCCAAGCTCTGGCGGTCAATCCCCAACCGGCAACGGGGAAACCCCCCCAACAGCCGACGCTGAACCGCTAACCGCCGACATTTGATGGTCAGCCTGCTTTGAAGGAGTTTCCGAGTTTCTTGCTGCCCTTTGTAAGGCTCTGGATGTGTGCGCACTGGACCTTAGGCCTGAGAAGTGCCAACTCTAAGTGCAGGTCGGAGGGTTGATGTTGATCTTCAGTATTTGTGGTCTAGGGACCGTTTTAATTCCGTGCCTAATTTAACTCGGTGTGAACTGTAGTGCAACTGCATAAGACATGGGTTTGGTGACAAATCTGCCAATTACATGGAGTCATGGACACATTTGTTGTGAGTGTTTGCCAACTTGAACCCACACTCTGATCTTGGGTATATTTGTGCATTATCTTCCCCTTTGTTGCATCAGCTCACCATGCCGGTAGTTGTATGTGTCGCGCGCAAGCTACGGCCTTGTCGAAGCTACAGTAGGGGTAGGGACTGTATTAACTCCGTAATTGTACGTAGCTTAGACAAGGGGGTGGGGGGGGCTACCTTCAGTAGACTTTTGCATGACTGGGTCCTCTACATCAGGCACAGTGGACATAGGCATTGGAGCGCCCCAGCCAAGAAGGAGACACCAGTGTTTGATTGCTGCCTCGCAGTTCTGGAAGAAGATGCCGAAATGATCTACGGCGGGGGTATTTGGCCATTCCGATCAAGCATTGCTCTCCCCCCGGTGCGAGTGCCACGCCCTTGTGCGCACAACGCGAGGGGTCGTGTCTGCAACTTTGGGCACCACGCAATTTAGCAGCACCAGTTTCCGGTTGTCTTTGAAATCAATTTTCTTCTGTGATTTGGGGCTGGGGATGGACTTCTGAGGCTGCTGATTGCTGTGCTCCCACTTTTTGGCCTCCAGCCAGCGCCCCGACAGACGTGGTGGTGTGTACCTCAACAAGCCTTTGCTTTGCTATCACGGCTTGTATCTTCTCAGGGCGTGCGTAAACAAAGCCCTTGTCAGAACAGCGGGAGGCGTTATTTCCGTCATTTCCAGTGCTCCTACCCTTGTTCGTGCGAGGGAAGGGGTGGGGTGGGGGGCTTCAAAGCCAGTGACCAAGCGGCAACGTAAAGCAGACGTCAGTGGCCGAATCACCCGAGTATCGGTTCCGTGGCCCATTGTACAAAAGGCCTTTGTGGCATGCTGAACAGGAAGTTGGTGTGTGTAGTCACCACACACACCTTCTCTGGATGTCTGCTGGGTCTGTGCTTATGGCTGCGTCGTGTTACCAACCCTCGATCCGATATATTATTCTGTGTATATTATATTATTCAGCGTAGATTCTATACATCTGTACATATGTTTACTGCCCCTGCTCCGCTGTGCCAGGGTTATTGCACAAGGCATGGGCCGGTGTGGGGCTGTGCTGAACATGACAGCGCAGTATCGCCGGAGCTTTTCCTAAGGTTCAGAAGATGTCCAGTCCAACCGCCATCGGCCACCCTATAACCGCTGTAACCTTTCCCTCAACTGCCGACAGGTGGCTCAAAATGGCCATATTGGCCTCCAAATAGGCCGTGAGTGTTAGTGGACAACCCCATTTCTGCCTTTGAATTAAACGAGGTTCTGGAACATGAGGTCTCTTTTTTCAATGACCATGTGTTTGGTGGTCCTGATAATTTTTGGCGCTAACATCTGTCAAAATGTTTGCAGACACTTGCTGACACCCGCAGGAACTTGTGCTGACATCTTCTGGGCTGTGTGGTGTGTACACATGAGAATCCTGCTGCACGGAATGCATGTGGGGCATCTTTGGAGCACTTGTTATCATGGAGGGCATGTTTCTGTGTTGCAAAGAGGGACAGCAGGAACCACAGGCACTCAGCAGGATCACATTCTGCTGTGTTTCACTTGACAGTTTGTGTACCGCCCAGAGTACTCATGTTTTCTCCCAGCTGGTGCATGCCCCCCCGTCTTAGCTACGGTCTCGTCTAAGCTACAGCGGGCGTAGGGACAGTATTTATTTGGGACCTATTCTGCTTCGGTACCAAATGTAGTACAGCCAAGTAAGACATGGGTTTGCTGACAAATTTGATGGGTTTGCTGACAAATCACCTCGAAGAGGGTTGTTAGATCAAACGTAGGTGCGTACGCCATATACCCCCCTTTTTTGGGGTCATTCGCGTACGATACCCCAACGTATGGTACCGGATGTCCAACCCCTTGTAAAATCATCATTTTAGGAGAGAAAATGATCCCCCAATGAATTTTTCGTTTTTGACCCCTTTAGCCCCCCGTACCCAGGTACCCCTTTTTGGGGGGTGGGGGTGTGTGGGTGGGGGGGTGTCGGGGGGGGGGTCAAAACTTCTTTGCGTATTCTGGGTGCTGTGTGTGGATTTGGACCCAGGTCCGGGACAACTTTTTTCTTGTACATGGACCCCCTAACCCACGGCGGGGGTCCCGGGTCCAAACTCCGGGTACCCCCGGTCGCCCCCCCCCCCCCCCTATGGGCCCTTGCTAGTGAGGACTGAGCCGTTTTCACGCTGGATAAGGCTGATTAGTGACACCTGCAAGGTTTCCAAAATTTCGACTTTTTTGGAAACCCTTCTGATGGGTTTGGGTGATGATTTAGTGACAATACGGGTACTTGAGCACCCATGGGGACCCACGTAGTGGCCGCCAAGCCCATATAGCCCGAGCCATGGCCCCCCCAAAAGCCCCGAAATTGCCCAGAGGTTGTTAGATCAAAGCCAGGCAGGCGTATATCGGGGAAAATGCCACATACCCCCCATTTTGGGCCATTTTGGGGCTATTCGCGTACCCTACCCCCAGGGGTTGAATTGTTAGTTTAACCCCTTGTAAACTCATTATTTTGTCCAATAAACACATCCCCCAATGAGTTTTTGGTTGGACCCCCCCCAGATCCCACCCCACTTGAAACCCACTTTTTTGAGGTTTTTGAGGGAGGTGGGGTCAAAAAAATGACCCCCCCTTTTCTGGGGTCGAAAATCATGAATCTTTTGGTTTTTTTTCGATTTTGAGCCGAAAAAGTGTTTCCGGGTCCCGACTCCATGGGGTTTGTATGGGGCGGAGTGGGACGAGCGCTTGTGCAGTTTATGCACTTTCCAGCCATTTTTGGTATGTTGGCGGTTTTGGCGACCTCGGCGACCCCGTGTACCCACTCTGAGGGGTGTGAGTGGGGATGTTGTGACAGTATATGCCTACTAGGATACGAAAGGAACTTTTTTGCAGTTTGTAGCCCTGCTGACGGCCGGTCAAAACCTGTGCCAAAAACACAAAATGACTCGCTTTTTTCCCGAAACCCTTCTGTTGCGCCTAGGATGGGTTTGGGTGATCATTTGGTGACAATACGGGTACTTAAGCACCCATGGGGACCCATGTAGTGGCCACTGGGCCCATCTAGCCCGAGCCATGGCCCCCCCAAAAGCTTCAACATTGTTGTTTGTAGGTGGTTCAATGGCCTTTGGTGTGTGCACAAACTGCTGAAGCAGTTTTCCACGCTCTATAGGTCAAAAATGGAAAATCACCTCGCAGAGGTTGTTAGATCAAAGCTAGGCAGGCGTATATAGGGGAAAATGCCACATACCCCCGGATTTTGGCATTTTTGGGGCTATTCGCGTACCCTACCCCAAGGGGTTGAATTGTTAGTTTAACCCCTTGTAAAATCATTATTTTGTCCAATAAACGCATCCCCCAATGAGTTTTTGGTCCGGACTGCCCCAAACCCCCCCACTTGAAACCCACTTTTTTGAGGTTTTGAGGGAGGGGGGGGGTGGGGGGGGTGGGGTGGGGGTCAAAAAATGACCCCCCCCTTTTTTTGGGTCGAAAATCATGAATCTTTTGGTTTTTTTTCGATTTTGAGCCGAAAAAGTGTTTCCGGGTCCCGACTCCATAGGGTTTGTATGGGGCGGAGTGGGACGAGCGCTTGTGCAGTTTATGCACTTTCCAGCCATTTTTGGTATGTTGGCGGTTTTGGCGACCTCGGTGACCCCGTGGTACCCACTCTGAGGGGTGTGTGTGGGGATGTTGTGACAGTATATGCCTACTAGGATACGGAAGGACGTTTTTTGCAGTCTCTACCCTTGCTTAGGGCCGTTCACAACCCGTGCCAAAGACGCGAAATGGCTGTTTCCACCAATAATGGCCTGGTGAATGGTAACGGGACACAACCTGCTTATGCAGTTTTTCACCCTAGGCAGCTCAAAATTCGAAGTTTTCGAAACTTGTTTTTTTGATATTGTGACCACCTAAAATGACCACCCAAGCTATGTAAAGCATGTTTTAGGTTGTATTTCTTGATTGTGTAAATACGCTTGGATCTCCATTACCACTACACCCCTCTTTCATGTTTGCCATCCTCGTATATTTTGTGGACCCTCCAGGCAATGGCCAGGCACCTCTCTGCATATAGGGGTGGGTGGGGTCTTAGGTCACCCACCAGGGGCACTTACGCATTGTGGGAACCGGCTTGGATCTCCGTTGTGTGAACCGCTTTGGATTCACATTTTGCTTTTGTAAGTCTACGTTTACAACTCTTTTTACATATCCATCAACGGCATTTTGCAACAATTACGTCTTTCCATATGCACCTCTGTTATGATGTAAAACTAGCAACATTGGCTAGCAAGCGGCGGGCAAATCAAAAAAGCTTGGTGGGTGGGTATATGTATATGTGTGTGTGTGTGTGTTTGTGTGTATCACTGTGGCTCACCACCTCCATCAACAACCAAGACCCGATGCTGTGGGGATTTGGGACAATGTCTAGTCCTGTTAATCGGATTTTGGTGACCACCTCCACCATCAACCAAGATCCGGCGATGTGGGGATTTTGGATCATGTCTAGTCCCGGTAGTCGGTTTCTTGACCTCTTGAACACATTGTACATACAAGCAATACCGACGCTTTGGGGATTTTGGATCATGTCACGTCCTGTTAGTCGTGTGCTTGTAATCCTCTATACAACAACGCCGCAACCAAATACACCCACCGGCTACCTACTTGCCTGCCGCTTCCGGAGATGGGTAGGGCTACTGGCAAGGACACTCCGGGGCTTTCCAAATCAAAGCCAAATCAAAAGTCCGGCCATTTGGCCCCCGCAAGTCGGGAA
Organism: Eutreptiella sp. 'Long Island Sound 2002'; assembly: GCA_964036045.1. Lineage (NCBI taxonomy): Eukaryota > Euglenozoa > Euglenophyceae > Eutreptiales > Eutreptiaceae > Eutreptiella > Eutreptiella sp. 'Long Island Sound 2002'. Next base: position 1,798,263 of record OZ038393.1, on the reverse strand, counting down.
CGACGGCAAGGCAGGGCCTCCAGGGTACGTCGGAAAGACCGCCACTCAACCCCTCTATCCTTGGTTTTGCAAGTACGTTTTGCTTTGGCTAATTTAGCGTCATCTTACAACCCTAATTGGAATGGGACCAATGGATGCTCATAATAAAACAAGGCAAGGTTGTATGAATTTGGGCTATTTCATTGTCATACTGAGATCCCCATCAACGGCTCATCACTTAACCGTGCATTGCTCAGGTGTGTGTGGGGGGGGGTCCCAAGGGGTTTAGGGCACCACCTCCTTATGCAGTTTTCCAGCCTCGGCAGCTCAAAAATGGAAATCACTGACTGTTTCCACCAATAATGGCTTACATGAGTGAATGGGCCCGTGCACAACCTGCTTATGCATTTTTTCACCCTGGGCAACTCAACAATCGAAGACTCCGAAACTTATTTTTTTTTGATATTGTGACCACACAATGTGACCATCCAAGCTATGTAAAGCATGTTTTAGGCCGTATTTATGTGTTTTTCACCCTATTTGCACATTGGGTCGGAGGGGGGGGGGGGTCTCCCAAGGGATTGGTACACAACCTGCTTATGCAGTTTTTTTCACCCTGAATAGCTCAAAAGTCTAAGTTTTCGAAACTTATTTTTTTGATGTTGTGACCACACAATATGACCATGCAAGGTATGTAAAGCATGTTTTAGGCCGTATTTATGTGTTTTTCACATTATTTGGATATTGGGTGCGGGGGGGGGGGAGGGCTAGTTATACCCAACGCTCACGCGAAACTGGCCCTGTCACTGACCCATGCATGACCTGCTACATGAAATCTTGATGGACACTTGGTGGAACTTCGGTCACAAGTAAAAAAAAAGTAGACCATTCCGTTCAGAAGTTGTTCGAATACCGGACGCGCTGCGCGCACGGTGCACAGTAGTGCATGCATGGTGTGTGCGCGGTTTATGAACTCTCTACCACTTACTCTGCGGTCAGGGCCCCACATGGGAATGATCACCCATGAGTCCAAGACGAATGTGGCTTGGTTCACGCCTACCACTGGGACCCAAAGGGCGACGCTTCTTCACCGGGTGGGGCAGTGAACGTGGCCCACACAGCCAACGCTACCTGGCCTTGAGGGGGAGCATCTTAGCTCAGCCGTGCCTGAGCTTTGGTTTTGCTCGTCGGGTGGTGTGTGTGTGCGCATGCGTGTGTGCAGTGAGCCTCTGTACTTGTAGAGCATTTTTGCTTGTTGCCAGCAGACCATAGGTGGTCACACGTAGAGCCTGCTCCGTGACACTTTGGAACGACCCGGTCTGTGAATATGTCAGTTGACGATTTTGCCGTCTTCGCGAAGGGAACAATTTGTTCCCAGTTCATTGATAGCGTTCCCATGCTGGAGATAGCCAGGGCTGCCTCGCAGGTGGAGATGAAGCTGTCGGTGCTGCTGGAACGCAGGTCAGAGTGGGAGGCTAGTTTCGTCGCCAGGTACGGAATAGAGTTGGGGGAGGTGGGGCTGGTGAAGATGATCGCCTCGTATTGCGTCATGGCCCAGTGCGACCTGGATGTGGCGTCGCTGGGCTTTGTCAAGGTGGAGGTACCGCCCCAGCAGCCGCAGACGGTGTCGCCAGAGCTTCAGGAGCTCAAGCAGTTGGTTCAGGGACAGGCCCTTGTGATGGAGGGCCTGCGCAAGCAGTTGGAGGCGGTCAGTGCCAAGGCCGAGGCGGAGTCCAAGAGGAAAATGGCGAAGGTCCCGCCGCTGTGTAAAGCGGAAATCGTGAAGGTGAGGGAGTTGGATTCTAAGCCCCAGTGGATCTTCGCCAGCCTTCTCGCGCTGTCCACCTTGTTGTGGCGCAGGGAGGTGCCCCAACACGAATACGTCTCCAAGTACAAGGACAAGGAAAAGTTCACGGACGCCATCCTGGACGAGCTGGCGCCGGTGGTGGACGCGGACTCCGCGGACACGGAAGTGTGGCAGCTGGAGTCCATGGATGATGACGAACTTACGCGCCTTCGGAGTTTTGTCCAGGCGGTCTGGACGTTCACGGTGACTAGCCTGTCGGCATACAGAGGCAAGAAGGGCTTGGACCCCGGACCGGTCGGCGAGGGGTCGGACGCGGCCGAGGATGCGTCCGATGTGCCTGTGCTGTCCGCTGGTTGTACGGGAGCGGCGGAGGAGGAGGTGGTGGGGCGGCGGCTGCAAGCCATGAAGGGTAAGTTCCGCGTTGAGGGGGGCCGCCGCCTGTACACCGCCAAGCCGGGTGCCGAGCCGATGGACGTCACCAATGCCCCGGTGACAGCGTGTCGGGCATGCAAGAACGCTGGGAGGGGAGTGAAACGGCATTGGTTTCACGAGTGCCCCGGCTTTGACTGATGGGGAAGCTGCCCCATCCGGCCCATCCCTCCCGAGCCCCGGGGGGCCTTGGTGGTTCTCGCACCGTCGGACTTCCGGGATGGCGAGGACGTGGTCTGGCGCCTGGTGTGGGCAGCGTGGAGACGGATATGGAAGGAGGATGAGATCGCCTCCGTGGACGCCCTGCAGGCATCCTCCTGGGCAAAAAGCACCATGGGTACGTATTGTACCCACTTCCGCAAGATGGCCCTCTGGGTGGGCTACACGCCCACATCCGAGCTTGAACGAGCGGCGTGCCGCTACATTTTCCAGTTATGGGGACTGGGGTACTCGGGAAGCTCCCTCAAGGTCGCAGTGTCGGCGTTCCGGGCGCTGGAGGACATGGGATGGCTGCCCGCGTTCGTCAGTCGCCGGGTCTGGCGCTGTGCCAAGTGGGCGCCCACGGAGCCGGCCCTACGGCCCTACGCAGGTTTGGACGACCTCCGCAACTTCGCGCTGGCTTGCACGGAGCGACCGCAGTGGACCGTCTATGGGATGGCAGTCCTGGCGTTCACCTGCCTTCTGCGGGTGGGTGAGGCCGCGCCCCTCCGTCGGGGGGGATCCCGGTGTCGGGGATTGGCGTTCCGCACGGTCAAGGTGGCGCCGCGCATCGTGCGCAGGCGACTCGGGAAGTATGCCCGAGCGTGGCTGGGCTGGCTCGATGCCAAGGGGGCCACGTCTGCTGTCGTCGGAGCGCAATTCTGTCCGCAGGGACCAGCTTTCATGCAGTCGGTCATGGCTGCCGCGTTGGGGGGCAGCGACAACCCCCACGCCAGGTGGCACGCATGGAGGCGAGGGGGCTCCGCGGCCCTGCGATGGTTGGGGCTGCCCATCAAGTGGCTGGCTTGGTGGGGGCGGTGGCTTTCGGAGACGGTGGCAGTCCACTACGCCGACGCGCCCGACGACTTCGTCGTCACGACCGAGGCTGTCCTCCCCTGGCCCCCTGACAACCATGCAGGAGAGTTCGTTTGGCGCGCCGTGTCCCTCCGGGACGTTTTCCCGAAGGAGCTCCTGGAGCTCTGTGCCCCTGATGCCGATGAGCCCCCACAATGGGGAGGTGACGGGGATGGGTCGGCAGGAGGTCGGGGTGGATCGTGCCCTGGGGAGTCCGCAAGTCCTGCCGCTGCGGGAGCTGCTGGGAGGGAGGACCGGGCTGGCGCACGTGACCCGGGGGCCCCTCCGGCCCTTACGGCTGTTGAGGGGTCCTCAGGACGCGGGCGCCGGCCGCGGGGGGACGGGGGGGGGGAAGTCATTGATGTGGATGCAGACCCCCCACCTGCCTCCGCAGCAGGCTCCTCCATCAGGCGGCTGCGCATCGCGGCCCGCAGGACGGGTGAGGTCGCGTCCGTCTTGGGCAAGCGGAAGGCCGCGGGCCCGGCCAGGATTGTGGGTGCGGCTGCCCGAACGGCAATTTCCCGTCGCGTCGGAGCTGGGTCAGTGGGTGCGGGAGCGCCTTCGGACCGGTGAGTGGGACGCCTGGTTGTGCTCCCTGCGGGCTTGTCTGCCCCGCGCACCGCCTGGTTTACTGGAGCGTCGCCTGTTGCAGTTTCTGGAGTGGGGCAGTGAGGCTGCCCGTGATCTCAGACAGCCGGAGTTTCTGCGAGTCTTGGCTGTGGCTTTGTCCTCATTTAGCCCTGAGGTTTGGGAGTCGCTCTTGCATGATTCGACGTCGCCCAAATTGCTTATGCAGCGTATCAGGGAGGAGGTATTGGCGCGGGGTTTGGGGCCGGTGGGGCGTGTGGATATCCCCCGCGAGGTCTGGGATAGTTGTGTGCCGGACGGCTTCGCAGAATTGGTAGGCAGGCAGTTTTCTGGGATAATTCCCCCGTCGGATGAGGCGGTGGTCATGATGAGGGCATTGCGGGACCAGGGTTTGCTTTTCCCCCTGCCGCCGGGGTCACCTGGGCCCAATGGGGGTGTTTTTGCGATACCCAAGACGGAGGAGAAGTGCAGTTTGATTGTCAATCTGGTGCCCCTTAATGAGGAGATGCGGTCTCGGCCGGAGAAGTTCTCCCTCCCCTCGGTGGAGGTGTTGGCCCTTTTGGCGCAGGTGGCACAGCAAGGGTCCTCCTTTTTCCTCCCCTCTTTTTATGCCCGAGCGCGTTGCATGAGGCCGGTGTGGGATATTCTGTCCCTGCCGGGGGGGGGGGGGGAAGAGCTGTGCATGTGCCACATCGACCTGAGTAATTGCTTTTGGTCACTACAGCTGCCGCGCGAGTTCTGGGGTGCCTTTCGCGTCTCGGATGGAGAGGGGGGGGTGTTGGCTTTCCGGTGCTTGCCATTTGGGTGGAAGTACAGCCCCCTCCTGTGCCAGCGAGTGTTAGAGGGTCTGGTGGCCGGCGCGGGGCTGTTAGGGGTGCTGGTTTTAATTTACTTGGATGATGTCCTGGTTGTGGGGCGCGGCCGCGCGCGTGTGCGAGAGCAGACGGCAAGGGCGGCGGAGGCGTTGCGCCGTGCAGGTGCTGTAGTCAGCCCAAAGAGTACGTTGGAGCCTGTGCAGCGGCTGGTGTGGCTGGGGAAGGATATTGATTTGCAGGGGGGGGAGGTGCGGACTGCTGGCAACGCGTGGGAAGCTCTGTTTGCGCATTGGTTGAGGTTGTCTGTGGGACCCTGTAGGGTAAAACGGCTGCAGCAGTTCTTGGGGCGGGCACAGTGGATATGTCGCCCGGGTTCTGGGCACAGTCCGCACCTGTCTGGTGTGTGGGCTCATGTGCTCTGGGCGCCCCCCCGGCTGCCGTTTACCCCAGTGCGTTTGCTTAAGTCTATGTGCGTGGCGTGCGTGCTTGCTAGGAGGCAATGGTCAGTGGTGTCCCTCCCCAGGGTGGTGAAGCGATCGCCGTTGGTTGTTTACGTCGACGCGGCGCTGGACGCGGGTGAATACCGGCTGGGCCTGTTTTCGATGGATGTGGGTTCTCGATCGGTTGTGCCCGCGGAGCAACCGCCCAACCAGCAGTGTGCGGAGGCTGCCGCGCTGCTCTGGGGCTTGAAGCTCATCCTCAATGTGGGCGTTCGGGAGGCCCATTTGTTTGGGGATAATGCGGCGGCGCTAGTGCAGTTCCTTCGGTGTAAAGCCAAGGTGGGGCGTAAATTCCAGCAGTCCATTCTGAAGCGTTTCCGCTACCTGTGGGCGTCGTGCCCAGGCTTCACGGTATATATGCACTGGGTGCGTGGTTCACATAATCCCGCTGATCCTATCAGTAGGTTGAGTGACAACTTCAATGGAGATCTGGGTTTGGCGCGCGAGGTGGCGGCGCGCAGGGTTGGGGATCTCTGGGCCTTTCCCGATAGGCGCACGGTTTTTTTGTGGACCCTGGGGGTGCCTATGGGGCCCTTTGTTCTGCCGCATTCGTGGAGGGCGGGCCTGTGGTCCCCGGGGGGTGGTGAAGGGGGGGCGGAGTTCCACGAGGTTTTTTTGCAGTACCGCTTGGAGGAGTCAGTGGGTGCAATGACTTGATGTCGTGTAGTGCCGTCGCCTGGGATGGGAGTGTGCGCTCACCCTTTGCTTTGCGTTCTGTGTCAGGTCTCTGAGTGCCACCCTGGGATGGCCGGGCTGCTTTGCGCCCGGGCATTGCTCGCGCATTTGTGGGCGTTTTTGGCTTCCATGGCTGAGCCAATGTTCTGGTTGTTGTGTGTGGCTCGTATGCTATCTGCGTTTTGGCAGGTCCAGTGTGCGCAGGCGGGAGCCCTCCGGGCGATTGTCTGTAGAGGCGGCCCTGCCCTGCGTGGGTGTCGCGGGCTGATTTTGTGGTTATATACCGGGCGTTGGTCCTTTGGCCTGCACCGCTGCCACTTTGTTGTGGGTCCGGGGTCCATGCTTTCTTAGGGTTGGAGCTGGGTTGAGCGCTGGCCCGCCATTTTGAGATCTGCTGCGGATCTCAGGGGTGCTGCCCTGGGCTGACCGGGCAGCTCTGCGACAGGGCGGCAGTGCCTGACGGTCGCTGTACATTTACCGCTTCCTCATTGGCGGCGGCAGGGGTCGTCCACGCTCTCTTGGGCTTGGTCTGCGGACGCCTGAAGCCTGGCGGGTGGCGCCGGTGTGTGCGGGGCGCCTTTGGCGATTTATGTTTGGGACGGCCGTGTACTTCGAGGGTGTGGCATGCGTTGCGCATGGGAGCCGCTGGGTCTCAGACCTGCGCCGGGGGGGGGGGGGGGGGTTATGCGGCAGTTTGGCATGAACGAGACCCACGAGGAGGCGGCACACTGACGAGATGTGCCACAGGAGACGTGCGTGTTTTGCCTCGTGTTTGCGTGTTTGCTTGTGGTTTTAGCAAAATCTTAGCTCAGCCGTGCCTGAGCTTTGGTTTTGCTCGTCGGGTGGTGTGTGTGTGCGCATGCGTGTGTGCAGTGAGCCTCTGTACTTGTAGAGCATTTTTGCTTGTTGCCAGCAGCCCACCCGTCCCGCCCAATGACGCTATTTGCGACTTCTATTGCCCATACCGGGCTTTTGTGACTGCCCACGAGGAGGCGGCACACTGACGAGATGTGCCACAGGAGACGTGCGTGTTTTGCCTCGTGTTTGCGTGTTTGCTTGTGGTTTTAGCAGCATTTGGAGACACATTTTGGATGTCCAGGGGATGGGCCTAGCCGCGCAACTGCAACTCACATCGCAGAGGCCGCACGAGGCGCCCTTCTTAGTGTGCGTGTCTTCTCACGTGCAGTCATCCGCGACCCCCATAGGCTGAGGGCCATCCTCGTTGAGGACATCTTGCACCCCAGTCCAAACTGGCAAGATGATGCCGAATTGTGCCTTGTAACATGTCGCCTGTCCACTAGCACCTATGCAACAGGGGTGTATGCCAATGTGGCCGCCCTCGCTCCCTAAGAGGGAACGTTAGTGCGCCAGGCACTTGTTGGGCATTCTGGGCAAAGTTTCAACGGTCACTGTCCCACCTCCAACTATTTTGGGGCATCTGTCTGTTTGGGATTCTGTGACCTACACTGGCACAATGGGATTTGGGCGCTTATTTAAGTGCCCAAGAGTGCAAGCAACAATTCCAAGAGAGGTTAATACTGTCATTACACCCCCTCCCCACCACTTCTTCCAATCATGCATGAATGACTGCTGCTTGTGCAATTGTGAAAAGGGCACCCCAAGCTTGGTATGACGGGGGTAAAGTATTGGGATAGGTGGTCAGAACGTTGATTTGGATGCCGGGTGCACCGGGCAAACTTTCCCTCTAGACACAGACCCCGGGGTGCAGAGCTGGACAAAAGGGAAAGGGGAGTTGTTTGGGGATGACTTTGCATGCAGTGTGCACACGGTGTACAAGTTTTGTATCGCCGGGAATACTAGGCCCCTATACCGTGGAGAGGGATACGGGATGCATGATAGGTATCAAGAAGTCTGGTTCGCCTGAGTGACGCTGAATTTGCATGTTGACTGGTTGTATTGCACCATGGTATACCGCATGGAAACCCCACCTGGGAACGATGCCTGCACGGCACGTATCATGGATGGCCATGGGCAAGCGACCCGTGAGCAGACCTCACCGGTGAAAGGGGGCGCCTCTTGCTATACCAGTGCGATAGTTTCTCTCATCGCCTGGCAATCCGTATGGAAATCTATGCTGGGGGACAAGAGACATCAAGCCCATTTCTTCCTCAATATGCATGTTGTACTCACGGATTCACAGTACGGAATCGCCAGATGTCCCATTCATTTCTTCATTTTGGATCCTAGAATATTTTTATATTTGGGTGATCATTGCCCACCCCTCCCCTCGCTGTCGGTATCATGGAAAATGGGGCAGTCCCGTGCTTTATACAATTCGTGCTCACGCAAGAGCTGTAGACCTTCATCAACAGCAAAGGTGTCGACTGGGTAGCTAGGGTGGCAGTGGAGGTGCTCGACAGAATTAAAGAGGCAGGTGTGGACGAAGAGGAGTGGACTAGGATAGCTATGAGAGGCCAGCAGCTTTACTGGAGATGACTTAGAACTGTTAAAGGCAATATGGGCGAATGAGGCAGCGCAGAAAATCAACATCAGATCTGGGGAGTTCAGGGCTGCTGTGGATGCTAGAGGTCCGCTGAGAAGAGAAGTGATGTCGGTCAGCTTGGATCAGGATTTGATTAAGGAACTGTTGAACTTCTTCGCTGTTGCTTTTGAGGTGTTCCTGTCAACGGTGGATGGCCTCCTGCTGGCCAAAACAATAGCCGACATGGGGCTGCGGATGGCGAATACTGGGGTTGAGAAATTCATTGTGAGGGACATGATCTCAACCATGTCAGAAGACCTGGGGTTCATTGACAAGGATGTCCTGAGAGTGAAATCAAGGTAATTGGGTCCAGAGCAAGTGTTGCATTCACGCGCAACGCGAAATCCGCTGACGGGGGCAAAGAACAAGACCCGATGGTTGAAGAACTGAGCACGAGGATAAAGGAGCTGGAAGCCAAATTGGGTGATCAGGGCAAAGAAAAGGGGCGCCCGAAATTGTCTGAAGAGGCGGTGCTCTCAGAGGAGGGAGTGCCAAAGTGGATGGAGAAATTGGGAGCTGCATTAGTGCAGCTCTTCAAGAATCTTGAGGGCCTAAAGGTATGAAACCGATTCAGTTCTTAAGCAACGAGGTGTGGTGCACAATGTGGGACACCAAGGAAGCATATTCCACAAAGTACCAGCAAAAGGCAAAGGAACATGAAAGGCAACATAAATCGAAACTCACAGCCGCAGGGGTCATGGCCGAGGAAGAAGCACAACCTATCGGTGGACCAGATGCTCGACAGGGGTGGAAAGAAGTACCGGGAGAAGACCAAGGGTACTTCTGGTTCATGGACTTTGAAGACAACAAGTACTGTGTCACGAGGAGGGCGATGCATACAACGTGAATAACAACCTGCCGGAGAAGTGCAGAGAATGTGACAAGGGGCACTGGGTTGGGTATGGACGTGCGACCTGGTTCGACGGGGCGCGATCCTAGGGAATGGTGAACTCCTGGGATCGCTAGCACGAGGGGGAGAAGAAAAAGGGGAGGTTAGAGAAATGGGAGAAAATTGCCCCGCGTCTTGCCGCGGGGAGCCGGCACCCCCTTGGCGTCATGTCGCTGAGGGTTTGGCTATCAAGGTACAGCACTCCACTCACCCAGTGATGGAGCATGTGTCTGAGTTTGTTTTCTGCTTGTAGGGACAAAATCCACGGAGGGAAATCTTTGAATCCCCACCACAACAAATTTGCCACTAGCGTCTGCCAAGCCCGCCACAACCAAGCCAGTCTAGGCCCTACTGGCCACGCACTGGATGCAACAGGTTGCCACCCAGTTCTGGATTTGAGTGGGGCGAGTATTACCGGGTGGCACTCAGCTGCCGGACGCTAGTGGCATGTCTGTTCCCCCCTTCCTTCTGTTTCTTGGTCAGTCCATGCATGGGTCTTCAAAGTATCTCGGATTGGGTTGTTTAGATGAAATGTGTTCTGCTGCACTTGGGATCCTCCTGAAAGGTCGTGGTTTTCATGGGCATATGACATGGGTTCCACCAGCACAGTTGCACCTTTCCTCCTCCCCACAAACATCGCAGAAGCCACACGCTGCATCCCTTTCTGAACGCCCGCTGGCTTCCAGTCCATGTTCTTTGGAAGGCCGCACAATGCGGTGCTGCTGGCGATCCTCGCTGTACTCGGGGCTGCTGCCCATGCGCAGGCCTGCGACGTGACCAGCGCAAATGCGGCTTTCGCGGCATGTGTCCAAAGCTCCAATCGGTCGGCTGAAGTCTGCGGCTGCCATGACGCTCTCGTGACCTTCTATGCCGCGTGTGGGCCTGCGTATGCCGCAGCGTGCGAGGAACAAGCGGCCCAGGCGATGAACGCATTGCAACCCGGGGCAAAGTGCCCGTTGTCGTGCACGGCCTTCGGTGGTGCACGTGGGGACTTGTATGTCATGGGGAACACGACCTGTGGCACTTCCGGTGCGGCTCCCGACCTGCTGGTGGCCCCAAACGGGCGGGAGGTCAGTGCGGTGGCGCTCGGGGGGCACCACTGCGCGTTCGTTGCGGATGGGGAGTTGTACGTCATGGGGGACAACCGGCATGGCCAGTTGGGCGTGGGGGGGCCCCGCTCCTACGACACGCCCCAGCCCGTGCCAGCGCCCAACAACCAGAGCGTCCGTGCCCTCGCGCTCGGGCAGTCTCACAGTGCGTTCATTGCGGGCGGCGACTTGTACGTCATGGGGCTCAACACCCACGGCCGTCTGGGACTGGGGGCCACGGCCGGGCCCTTTGCGACGCCGCAGCAGGTGGTGCCCCCAAACCATCGATATGTCAGTGCCGTCGCCTTCGGGAGGGACCACGGCGCCTTCATCGCTGGCGGCGCGTTGTACGTCATGGGGCGTAATACGTACGGCCAGCTGGGCCTGGGCGGCACCCTCGCAGGGCCCGTGGGCTGGACCACGCCGCAGCTCCTGCCGTCGCCGAACCGCGAGCCCGTCCGGGGCCTCGCGCTCGGGGAGTTCCACAGCGCCTTCATCGCCGGCGGCGAGCTCTTCGTGATGGGGCGCAACGACCGCGGGCAGTGCGGCCTGGGCACCACCGGCCACTACTACGCCACGCCCCAGCGGCTGCCGCCCCCGAACGGGCGGCGCGTGACCCGCGTGGCCGTGTGCGGCACGCACGGCGCCTTCATCGCCGGGGGGCAGTTGTACGTTTGGGGCGCCAACGACGACGGGGCGCTGGGCCTTGCGGAGCCCTTCGACCAAGTCACGCCGCAGCTGCTGGCGCCCCCCAACGGGAAGGCGGTCACGCACGTCGCGGTTGGTGCGCACGGCGGGGCCCGGCGGTCCGGCCACACGTTGTTCGTGGCGGGCGGGGCCTTGTACGTCACCGGCAGTAATACCGAGGGGCAGCTCGGGCTGGGGCACCGACAGGCGGTGGCCGCACCGCAGCCGCTGCCCTCGCGAAGCGGTGGCTCCGTTGTCACCCTCGCGGCCGCGGGGGGCTGCTCTGCGTTCGTTCTCGGATCGACGGACACCCCCACGGCGACCGCCACGCGCTCCCTCACCCCGACCGCCGGCGCCAGCCTCAGCCCGTCCCCTTCCCCAACGCCGTCCCTGTCACCCACCGCAACGCCGTCCTCGACCCCCGAGCCCTCCCGTTCCCCCTCCGTCACCGCGCCGCCCACGCCGACGCCCTCGGGCACCCCGCGGGCCACGCCCTCCCCCACCGCCCGCCCGTCGCTCACGCTGTCGTTCTCGCCGACCGCCACCCCGACGGCCACGCAGACGTCCATGCTCTGCGTCACGGGCCGGGAGGCCCCGGTCGGCGCGCGCGGCGTGCGCCTGGCCATGCAGTCCAAGGGCAACGTGTGCGTGCAGACGTTCACGCTGCACGAGGCCTGGCCGCGGTACTGGGCGGCGCTGCTGAGCAGGAGCGTGGCCGTCGACATCGAGGCGCTCGAAGGCGCGGCCGTCTTCACGTTCCGCGGGCGGTGTCAGAGCGGCAGATGCAGCGAGACGCATCGGGCGACGGAGCGGCAGCGGGTCGAGTATCCCATGCGGCAGTTCCTGTCCGGCATCGAGCTCCAAGTGGCATTCAAGCCCAACGCCACCCGCAACGAGACCGCCCGCCTGTTCGCCGCGCGCGCGACGCCCGTCCACGCGGCCTCGCGCGCGGTGGTGCTGCTGCTGGGCGTCGGCACGGCGGTGCTGGTCCTGGGCGCCCTGAGGGTGAGCTGGTGGCGCGCCAGGGCCATCGCAGCCCAGTCCCTCCCGGAGGAGTCGCCCACAGAGTCCCCGGACCTCCCCCGGCCCCCCTTCAGCCCGTCGGCCGCCCCCCCGGAGCCCGACCCCGAGTTCCGCCACCCGCACTGGACAGCGTCGTGGGTCGCCGCGTGGGTCGGGCTCGTGTCCGGGCTGTGCCTGCTCGGCGCCGGCGCCCTCTGGCTGCTGGTCCTCAACCTCCTGCGGCACCCGCTGGGGCCCGTCTCACCCGCGATGTACGTCGGGGCGGCGATCGCGGCCGCGGGCCTGGGGTGCGTCGCCCTCGCGCTGTGGCACCTGCGCGACGACGCGCCGCTGCACTGCCCGGTCTGCCGCCGTCCGGTGGCCCGCTGGCACTTCTGCGGGGTGTACCTGCGCCCCATCGCGGCGCAGGGTGGCCGCGCGCGCAAGGGGCACGCGCGCTGCATGCGGTGCGTGGTGTGCCGGCGGCCCGTCCGACGGGACGAGTGGCTGGACGGGGCGCGGTACGGGGCCCCGCACCGCCCGTACCACCGCGCCTGCTGGGCCGTGCAGTGCCGGCGGGTCGGGGGGCACGGGCAGTTCGTGCCGCTGCTGTCCGCCCAGCACGCCTTCACGGACGTCGAGGTCGCCCTGATGCTGGCCCACGCCATCCGGACCGACGACTTCGAGAGCGTCGCCTCGCTGCTGGAGCTGCGGCCGGATATCCAGACGCGCACGGAGATGCCGCGCGCGCGGCGCATCGCGGCCGAGGCCGGGAGGGTGCACATCCTCCGCCTGCTTCTGGAGCGCTCGCCGGAGTGCCTCGACCTCTTCTGCCGCGCGGAGGGGGCGCTGGAGAGCCTGCGGGTCGCGGCGCTGGGGCCGCGCGAGAACGACGTCTACGTGCGGCAGTACCCGCTCACGTACAACGGCCGGGACGTGTACATCGGCCAGGCCAACAGCCTCTACCTGTACTACTACGCGCCGCCGCCCTCCGGGGCCGACCCGCACGCGCCCGGGTGGTGCCTGTCCGCGCATCTCGGGGACGGCACCCCGACCCTCCGCCTCAGCCTCGACACCGCCGCGTCCCACGCCGCGTGCGCCGCTGCCCACGCCCCGGCAACAGACGGAGCCGACCGGGCCAACACCACCAACACGACCGCGCGGCCGGGCCTCCGGGCCCTCGGGACGGCGTTGCGGCGGATCGCGGCCCCGGCCGACCGCTGCATCCGGCCCGTGCCCGACGGGGGGCACGCGCCCGACGGCTGGGCCCCGTCGGCGCCGCCGCCGCCGGCCCCGCTTGTGTCCCCGGAGGGCGCGGGGCTGTCGCGCGTGCCCCACACCTTCTCGCTGCTGGAGGCCGCGGCCGCGTCCGGCGACGAGGCCACGATCCGGTTCACCGCGCGCGCGTACAAGACGGCCTACCCCCAGTGCCTCGTGTGGGAGCACCACATCGGCCGGGGGCTCTGGGACCCCTACCCCGCCGACACGCAGGCGGAGATCTGCGCGGCCCTCCGCGCGGGGCAGCACCGCCTCGTGGTAGCGCACGACGGCGGGTTCGCGTCCCTCGACCTCCGCGCCCTGCGCTACGGCGCGGGCGCCGCCGCCCCCGCCCCCGACCAGCGCCTCCGGAGCCGCCTCCGGACCGCGTTCCAGTACTACGCCGACGGCCGCTGGGCCGTCACCTGCGACCCCGGCGCCGTGGCCGACTGGGGCCGCGCGTTCGTGCTCTCGGCCCCGGGGTCCGTCGCGGCGGCGGCCGCGGGGGAGGGGGCCCTCCGGCTGCTGCACGCGGAGGGGGCGGTGGACCCTTCGCTGTGGGCCCCCCCCGCGGCCGACCCGGCGGCCCGGGGCTGGGCGCTGCCGGAGGGGGGGGGGGCGCAGGGCTGGTACGACGCGGTGTTCTGCGGCTTCGTGGCCGCGGCGCTGGACGTCGCGGAGGGCGCGGTCGGGGACCTGCCGGGGGGTGGGGGGCGGTCGCGCGCGCGGCGGCGGGGGGCGGGCGTGAGCCGGTTCAGCGACGGGCTCGCCGCGCCGCGCCCGGGCCCGGCGGGGGCCCTGTGGGGGCCGGACTACCGGTGCGAACTGGGGACGCTGCAGTTCTGCCTGGCGCTGCCGGACAACGGCGTGGGGCTGGCGTTCGGGGGCGCGGCGGTGCGGCAGATGTGCGCGGACGCGGTGGTCAAGGCCCACGAGCTCCAGCGCCAGCGGGAGCCCCTGAGCGCGCGGCACGTGCTGCCGATCTACGTCTACACGTACGAATTGCCGGAGGGCAACGACCAGATCTACGGCGCGATGAACCGCGCGATGCGGGAGCACTGCCGCGCCGGCCTCGCGTTCTGGCGGCCGCTGATCTGGCGGCTGGACCGCGCGCTCCAGCTCCTGCCGGCGTTCCGGGGGCGGCTCTACCGCGGCGTCGGGCTGCAGTTCGGCGGCTACGCCCCCGGGGGCGCGGTGTGCTGGCCGGCCTTCTCGAGCGCCTCCGCGCGGAAGGCCGTGGCCCTCGAGTTCGCGCAGGGGGACGCGGGGTCCCTGTTCTTCCTGCAGAGCGCGTCGGCGCGGGCCATCAGCCGCTTCTCGAACTTCCCCTGCGAGGACGAGGCCCTGTTCCGCCCGGACACGGCGTTCCGCATCTCGTCCGTCCTGCCGGGCTCGTCGGAGATCGGGCAGTTCTACTCCAACGTCGACAACGTGGCCATGGAGGAGGTCGCGGCGGGGGCCCCCTCCGACCCGCGCGCGGACGGCGCGCGGGGCCCCGTCCCGTCCGGCCCCGCCCCCGCCGGCGGCCCGCCTCTGGATGGGACGGCCACGGGCAATCCCCTGCCGTTCCTTGAGCTGCTGCATTCGGCGTCGGCGCCGGCGGCGCCGTCCGCCCCCGAACCCCCACCCGAGGAACACGCCGCAGAGCCACCAGCACATCTCTTGATCTCGGTTCGGCTGCTACGCGACACCCCCCTGAGCCCATGATGATGGCAGTCGAGACACACAGAGACTGGGTTTTCTGTGCGGAAGACTACCGACGGGGGAGGGGGACTGGCGAAAGTTGAAACGGCAAGCGTTGGCACAACACAAGTGCGCCAACATTACGCCCCGGCATTTGAAGGCCCCAAGCCATTGTTCTGGGTGTCCTTTTGAGCGCTCTTGGCGTTCCGATTGCTCTTGTGCCTGCGCCACAGGGGCTCAGCATTCAGCCAACCACAGGCCCATGGGAAATACCAACCACCGTTCACGGTCCACGCTTCTTCTTGTGCCAGAACGTGGGATTGTTGTACTACCGTTTCCGGTGATACCCCCCCCCCCCCGTGTCCAACGAACAATTTGGTCCCAAAGTAATACGGTCCGAACGGGAGTGTTCGTTGAACACGCCGTTTTGGGGCGCACGACAATATTGTGAAACGGCGGTAACACGTCCCCAGGCACAAGATACCCAGCCCATTCAGTCATGGTGGGCAATAGAGGTCCTGTAGTTGAGGGACACCATTCCCTCACAATCTGCTTTACAAATGTGCCCATCATAACTGCAGGATACATCACAACAGCCCCTCATTCCCCCAAACCTTTCGCCTCAAATCGCAGTTCTGGAGCCCGGTACCTCATTAAGTGCCTAATTAATTAGGTCCCAAATTACGACGGTCCGAATGGAAGTGTTCGTTGGACACAGTCTTCATTGGACACGGGGGGGGGATTTGAGAACTGGTGCCAATTGTTCTCCGCACCACATTTCGCAAGCCCCCCCCCCCCCCCCCGGTGTTCCCTCTACGTAGGCCAAGTCCCACCGATCGAGGCTGGGTGAACAGGAGCACGGGCTTTGGTACCAGCCCAACCGCCACACCTCCCGAGTCGGACAGGCACATAGGACGCGGTGTGCCTTCAGCCCCTCCCCCCCCCCCAAGGGGGTGTCCACGGACCACCTTCCCCGATCCGAGCTCCGCAGGGCCAAACTGGGCCAGCCCTGGGCAGTGCAGACCTCGGTCACCCCATGGGGCGGTGGGAAGGCGTGGGCCACCGCCCCGTGCAGACACAACGGGACCAGCAAGGAGCAGACCTCAGAGGGTTTGCGCCCGACCTGCTTTGCGATGCACTGAGCAGGGGGAACCGGCGGCAGATGAGCAGGCGTTAGGAACCAGCACAGATGGCATAGGGGGGGGGGTCACGGGTAGTGATGGACCCCCCCCCCCCCCAAGGGATGCATTGGAAGGGGGGAGGGAACTCCCTTCCTCCAGGGCGTCCAGCCTATGCCCAGCCACTGTCCCCCTGACGCCAAGCGCCAGCTTCAATGGCATTTGTACCCGACAGTAAGCGCCCCCAACCGCTTTGGCAACCTCCTCCAACCGCCTGCCTAACCGCCTCTGGGGCCGCCTCTGAGGTCCCTTCCAATGCATCCCTGACCCCCCCCCCCCTACACCTCGTGGTGCATTGTGACCTGGCGATAAAGCCCCGAGGCAAGATACCTGGACCTCTGACCCCAGTCACGGAGATAAGGATCTGAACCATGGGCCTGCGAAATGTGCAAAGGCCAGGCGACCACCCAGAGAACGGAGAAGGCAATGAAGGCCGTGGAAGGCAGGCGCGGCTGGCACATGAGTGGCGGGTTCACGCCTGACCCCCTTACTCCAGCCGGCCTAGTGAGGCCAACATGGCCACTGGAACATTGCTCTGCGGGGGGTGGCACGGACGCCCGCTGAAGGAGGTGGGGGGGGGGGGTTCCAGAAATGGGCTTCCGTGCCGGGCCCTTTGTTGTGTGTAAGGCCGGATGTTGCCGCCAAAGGCCCCGGAACACGAATTTGGGACCAAAAAGCTTCTTCCACCAAAAAGTTTCCCCCCCACGTATGTGTAGTCAAATGATCAGCGCGACACGGGGATCATTTTGAGCCATGAATGTTGGGGTAGACCCCCCCCCCCCGGCACGGCAGGTAGGGCACCCCTGGCCCGAACCCCCCTTCCCGGCACGGCGACCAAAGAGGCGGGGGGGGGGGGGCAAATGGGCTTCCGTGCCATTCCCCACCCCCCCGCAAAGCAATGTTCTTCCCACCCATATGCCCTCGCTGACCCGCTGATGACCCCTGACCAGTATCGACGCTCCCTAACCCGCTAGAGGCGCTGCTGAGAAAGTGCACCTGAGTGAACTTTGGAACGAGCACAGAACAGTGGGCAACACAAACCGGGGCAGGGCAGGCGCTCCAGGGGGCGCGGGGGAAAAGGAGGTTTTCAAGAGTGGCTGCAGAAGCGGCCAGCGGCCGTTGGAAGAGTGACTGAGAGGCAGCGGCCACTGGGAACAAGGTCGTGGGAGGGCCGTTGGGGGGCGGACAGAAGCGGCTGGCGGATACCCCCCCCCAGGCCTGGACATGGAGCCAGGGCTCCTTTTAACAACCCAGCACCATTTGCGGGGAGACTCCCCCCCCTCCCACACACACAAGGCCAGAGGCTCTGGCCTAGGTGAGGGTGGCGTACACGGAGGGCGCCAGTGCAGACACCACGAGTGTCATTCTCTGAAGCACAGGGGCCCGCCTCTCTGACCCACCTGCAGACCCATACAGGCCTTCCTCTATAATATGGCGCCACCCCCTCCCACACACACACACACACACACAAACACCAGCCATCACACCCTGTTGGTCGACAATGGCGCTGGCGCGTGGTAGGGACGTGGACCGCACTTCAGCCACATGCAACGGATCCAAAACGCCACCGAGTAGGGACAGTGCGTACCGCCTTCCACCCACCGCATCCCTTGTCCCCCCTGTCCCCACAGGCGTCCTTCCAGTTGCTGGCATCGTTGGAGCTGGTGGCAATGGAGGGCGAGGCACCCCCCTCCCCCCGACAAATGCTACAGTTCGAGGCATCGTCACAGGGGTCCCGCTCGGATACACCCGCGCCGGACCCTCCCTCTACGGCCCAGAGCGCCAGTACAGCAAGCGGACACAGGGACGAGGCCTGAACTCGGCATCAAATTTCGTGCTGTGAAAGCGCCGTACAGCGGTGGGATGGACAGAACAGAAGGCGGTGACAGCCGTGGGGCAGGCGCGGCCAGAGCCTAATGCGGACACTGCAACCCGACCATTTGAGCCCCCCCCCCCCCCCCCCAAACCTGGACACCCCCAAAAAAAGATTGGGCCAAATTTTCCTCCGGGCTTGCGGCCAATCAAAAATTTTCTCTGGTGCCAATTAGTTCAGACCAATCAATTTCCGCAGCTCTAAAAGCTCAGCACCACTTGGGAGGGGGAGGGGGGTTGGACCCCCCACCCCCACCCCCGCCCCCCTGGACTTACCCCCCCCCCCAACCCCCCCTTAAAAGGAGCTGTGCATGGGGTGCATTCACGGTTGGGGGAGGGGCTGCACAGGCCCGCATGATGCGCACTTGTGCTGGCTGTTGTGTGACCTGTTTTTTTTTGTCACAACAGTCCAGTGCAGGACTTTCCCTCATGAACCGAGCGGATTGTGTGTCCCGTTGTAAGAGACAAACTTGACCCTAAACACGGAAGATAGACATCTGGTGGGCTGGGGTGGGTGGGGGGGGGGGGGAGACCAGGTTGACGCGGCGTAGCCTGCTCACTGTATGGTGCTCGAGATGACGTCCCGGGATGGGGGGCGGCCTCGGCCGACCTTGGGCTTGAAACGAGAATTTGGAAGGAGGAGCCGCGCTCCGCACCCCTCCCCTCTGCCCCCCTCTCCTCAGACCCCCTCCCCACCCTCTCTTGGTATGGTATGGTATGTTGTTGTTGTTGTTGTTGTTAGGGCACCCAGCACGTGCCGGCGGGAGAAATTGCCAGACACGCTCTCCCTGGGCAGGGCGCAAGGGAGCAGTCGGCCGGCGTCACGCTGGCCGGGCGTGTGCCGACGACGACCGAGGGGGGGGGGGTGGGGGCCGCCATGTCGGGGGGGGGGGGGGTGCGCGCGCAAGGAGGAGGGAGGAGCCACCTGTGTGTGTTACCCTGGAGCCCTACCCCCGCTGCGGGGGGGAGGGTGACCCGACCTGTGCGAGACGGAGGCGGGGTGGGGGGGCCGGCTGGAGGGACCACCTGTTCGGGGACCTGCGGGGCCCCGATTCCCCCTGCTTCCGGCCGCCGCTCCCCCACGACAGGGGAGGGGGCAATCTGCCTGCGTGCCCCTGAACCGCACGAGCGCGGGCGTGGAGGGGCGCTGCCCGTTTCCTGTGGGGCCTGCACAGCACAGCTGGTGCGGCCCTGGCGTGCGGGGGTTCCTGTGGGGCCTGCACAGCACAGCTGGTGCGGCCCTGGCGCGCGGGGGTTCCTGTGGGGCCTGCACAGCACAGCTGGTGCGGCCCCGGCGTGCGGGGGTTCCTGTGGGGCCTGCACAGCACAGCTGGTGCGGCCCTGGCGTGCGGGGGTTCCTGTGGGGCCTGCACAGCACAGCTGGTGCGGCCCCGGCGTGCAGGGGGTTCCTGTGGGGCCTGCACAGCACAGCTGGTGCGGCCCTGGCGTGCTGTCCGCTTCCCGTGGGGCCGGCACAGCACAGCTGGTGCGGCCCCGGCGCGTGGGGGCAGGAAGTGAGAGGCGTGGGTCCCCGCCCAGGGTTCTGAGGTCCCCTCCCAGGGACCTGTGGTCCCCCCTGAACGTCTCCTGTGAACGAGGCAGGGGCTGGGGTGGGGGCAGGGGGGGAGGCGTTGCACGGAGGGGAGGAGGATGACTCATGCCTTATGAGGCCGCACTGGGCCGGTGCAGGGGGGCGAGAGGGAGGAGCAAGGCCTGGGACCCCCGCCGGTAGTGGGGGGGGCCAACGATGACCTGGAGCCATGCTGGCTGCGACCACGGTGGCCTGCTGAGGTTGCCACGGGTTACCTGTGAGGAGCGATGGAAGGGACAGGGCAGGGGGAGAGGGAGGAGGGGGCAGGGGGGGGGGGGCAGGCGGGGGTGAGGGGGGCTGTGTGTGGGGGTTGGCGAGCGTGCGCGGGGGAGGGGTTGCGGTGAGCTCAGCCGCTGAGCGTCACCGTGTGGCTGACCGGGGCGGAGGAGCGGCCGGGGCTGGCCAAAGTCGGCCGGGGAGCCCGGGGCGCTCGTGGTGATGGGGGGCCACGGTCAGCGATGGGGCCCGCACCCCGCTCGGCGGGGACGAATCCCGCCGAGCGTCATCCACGGGGGCGAATCCTGGTGGAGGCGGGGGGGGCGCCTCGCCGTCCCCTCGCGGCCAAACCGGACCGGGACGGGCCCCGTCGGAGGGATACCGGGGGGGCGGGCGGGGCTGGGCACCGGGGCTCTGGGGCCCGGGTCGCGGGAGTTCGCGGGCCGGCGCGGGGGAGACCGGGCGGGCCCTAGGGCTGCGGCTGGTGAGGGGGGGGCGTGGGAGGGCCGGGCTGGCTCGGGGGCGAACCCCGAGAGGCCCTCGGGGGCTGGGCGAGGGCTCCCGAGGGCGGCCGCCCCCTGGGGGGGGGGGGGGGGTTGCTCCCTGCCCGGGGGACGACGGGGGCCCCTCTTGAGCGAGGGGGGGGGGCGGGCGTGTATCGCCCGGTGTAGGGCCATGTCTATTCATGGCCGCGCGGCATGGGACTATATCCCCAACCCTCCGCGCCGGAGTCCCTTTTTGGGGGGGGCTGGGGGGGGGGGGGGGCTGGCGGTTGTTGTGTGCACTCACCCATGCGGGGGGGGGGTCGCCGGTGGGAGCTCCGTCCGGCATGGCCGAAAAAACCCGGTGGCGTCCCCTGGGCTCGTGGGCCCCTTCGAGGAAGAACCTCGGATTCGCCGGGGGGGACTCCGCTTATGGTATGGTATGGTATGGTATGGTATGTTGTTGTTGTTGTTGTTGTGAAGGCACCCAGCACGTGCCGGCGGGAGAAATTGCCAGACACGCTCTCCCTGGGCAGGGCGCAAGGGAGCAGTCGGCCGGCGTCACGCTGGCTGGGCGTGTGCCGACAACGACCGAGGGGGGGGGGGGGGGCGCCGTGGAGTGGAGGGGGGGGGGGCGGCGCGCGTGGAGGAGGGTGGGGCCACCTGTGGAAGTTACCCTGGCGCCCTCCCCCGTCTCGCGGGGGGAGAGTTACTCGTCCTGTGCGAAGCGGCTGTGGTGGGGGTGGAGGGCGGGGCGGTGTCCTTGGGGTGGGGAAGGCACGCCCGGGTCCACGGACACTCCGCGCCTATGGTATGGTATGGTATGGTATGGTATGGTATGGTATGGTATGGTATGGTATGGTATGGTATGGTATGGTATGGTATGGTATGGTATGGTATGGTATGGTATGGTATGGTATGGTATGGTATGGTATGGTATGGTATGGTATGGTATAATACGCCGCGGACAGGCACATACGACACCACCCAGCGCAACATGTGGATGCAAGAACACTGGTGGTGTTTCAATATGCTTCACGGCTCCTGCTCCATGCGGAAGTAACACCCGGCATGCTTATGTAGCCTCTGGTGACGCAAGACCTTGCAGGGTTGAAGGAAGCACCTTCGCTGCACACTTTGCATTTAGATATTTAGACAGACACAATGTGGAATTAACACTTTTCGCTCTGCTTCTGCTGCTCGTGTGCTTCGCCTCTGCATTCTCGTGTCGTGAAAGTTGCAAATGTTTGCAGATGTTCCGAACGGTTGTCTCTTTTTTTTGGGGGGGGGGGGTTTACGACCCACACAAATTGCTGGACTGTCGCCCGCAGGTACAGTCAAGATATCAATGCAAAAGGATGCGCGAAATGGAGTCCCATCTGCAATTGAAAATGTCAGTGGTGGCTCATGAGGACGGGTCTGCGGTAGTACAGGAAGCTGTAGTGGTATCAGGAGATTGAATTGCCGTGGTAACAGGGCTTTAGGTGTCAATTTTCTGTTGCCGGTAGCATTGGTCTTGATTGCACTCCTCAGCAAATTGCCACCAAGAAGCAGTGTTTTTCGTCCACAACCCCTGGACATGGGATGTCCTTTTTTTACTTTGACATCAGGGGAGACCTTTTCCTGGGTCCAGGTGTGGAGCCGCTGTGAATGTTCTAACCGACGGTCGGAAAGCTGCACGGACTCAGTAAACATTTCTTGGGCCGGGGGACGAGGTTGCGTGGACATTCTGGAGGAGAGTTGCTGATTAGAAGTGCTCAGAAGTTGTGGTGCTCTGGGGAGGTGGTGAAAGTGCACGTGAGATCGCATGCGAGGACGCAGGCTGGCTTGGGCCAGGGGCCAGGGTTTCAACTCTGCCCTTGTCTTCTAGGCCGACGTCTTAGATGTGAGCTTGGTTGAACGAGAACCAGCTTGGTGTGAAGTCCCAACACAGTAATCCACCACACAGTCCTCCCTCACGGTTTGCCCCTGCTGTTCCTTCCCCCTCTAGGACAACAACAGAATCCCCTCCTCCATATCCTCCGGCAATCTGTTCGATTTTTGTGCTTGGTGTGCCTGCCTCTTCTTACCTAAATCACCACTTGGGTGAGGCCTCCACCAACCTCACCAACTTGCCCCCCGCCCCTTGAACTTGGCCCATTAAGGGCTGCAACCAAGGAGGGGCAACACATGGGTTGCTGTGGATGGTAAGCGGCATGGATGACAGCCTCTTTCCCGGAAAGAAAGATAATGGAAATGGTGGTGTCTCCTGCTTTTTTTTGTCTTGATGCCGCTCTCGTGCTGTTCACGCGATGGGAGCCTGAGAGCCGGCTGTTTGAATGCCCTGCATGGGAGGAGAAGGGATGGGGGCCTCACCTCCACTTTTGTTCAGCAGTTTGTCCCGATGTTTTGTGGGTGAGCCCCGCTGTGCTTGTGCTTTTGCACATGACGACGCCCGGCGTGTCCAAGCTCGTCCAACAGGTCGCAGACTTCCACAAAGTATTTCAGGCGAACTGGCGGCAGGTGGCCAATGCGAAGGCCCACGAGAAGCTGCGCATCACCAATGACATGATCCACCTCATCGACGAGAAGCCGCAGCCCTTCGTGGGTTTCCTCATGAAGGGCGATCTGGACGTAGTGTCGCGGCTGATGTCCACGATGCGGCACGTTTCGAAGTTATTGGGGACGACGCTGCCTTTGCACTTTCACCGCTTCATGGCCCAAGTAAAGGACGCGATCGGAGAACGGGAGGATGATCAAGTGGTATGCGTGGCCACAACATCCCCCCCCCCCCCCCGCCTCCCCCTTTAGGGAATGTTGTTCACGCAGTGGGCATACAGTGGGGGAAAGTTAGCGCTCCGGGCATCTTTTTGGACCCTTGCCCCTCCAGTGGCCTTTTAGGGGGTGCACTAAGGGCGCGCACTTAGTGCAGTGCAGCTATCTGGGCGTCTGGCTGTACTAGAGACCCACACCTTGAGATACTAGGGGCATCATGGTGACCCTTGGCGTAGGTTTTGACTTCTGATTTTGTCCCCTTTGTTGGGGACCCCCGAGAATGCAGGGGTGACGTAGCATTTCCGCCCTCTTTTGGGCCCCAACCTTCCGGTGCTATTGAGGAAATCTGGGGCTGAAGTCGGGATAGTTAGTAGAAAAGTAGCGGGCCGGGCGCGCGCCGGGCAAACATTCCCTCAGTGAAAAGTTTTTTACGTCGTTTCCTACATCTAGCTCTAGGGCGTTCATGCAAAACAAGAGTGATTCGTGGGTTGAATACAATGCTTGGACGGGGATTGATACCAGCCTGAAGGGTGTGCGACCAGATATCTATGTATCGATTAAGAGATCCTGCAATACGGGAGCACCTCTTTGCACTTTGGGAGACAGACATGTATGCCTGTTTGTGTTGCTACGTTGCCCTGCCGTACAAAGGCGGGGCGTGGTTCCAGAGGG
This sequence comes from Eutreptiella sp. 'Long Island Sound 2002', assembly GCA_964036045.1. Taxonomy (NCBI): domain Eukaryota; phylum Euglenozoa; class Euglenophyceae; order Eutreptiales; family Eutreptiaceae; genus Eutreptiella; species Eutreptiella sp. 'Long Island Sound 2002'. The sequence continues at coordinate 1,774,543 of OZ038393.1, read as the reverse complement.
TTTCCTATCTGGCGCGTTGGACCAAATATGCAGCCGGTGCGGACGCAGTGCCCACGCAGTGCCACGACATTCTCAAAGAGCCCCCCCGCTGCTCTCGCCAACGTCCCGGGATCGAATCTGGGGGCGGGCACAACTGCACAACCGGCGCCGGCAGTCAAGCCAAAGCCGCAAGCAGATGTCACGGGCCCAAACCGGAGGTCCAACATCGATAGATGGACACAGGCCTAGTAGCGTGTCCCCTCACGGGATTCGTGCCCCGGAATAGCTCCGTCGCCCTTGCGCTAAAACCTGTCGTCATTTAGAGCGACACAGTCATTGTATTTGGGGTTGGGGTGCCAAGTCTGTGGTCACACCGTGACACTTTCCCGCTGTGCTCACTCAGAGACATGGATTCGAGCCGCCATAGGCTGTGAGCGAAGTGGGTGAGTCAGATTGAGTCAGAGCCGCCATTGCGCAAGATCCGTTGCTACGGGAGGCTGGGGGCTGAAGAATTGTGCACGGTTCGGGATTTCAATACATATATCATGATAGCAACAGCTGCCGAGCCGAAGCAAATCAACAAGAAAGTCTCATAATCGCATGACCAACAACATCAGTCGGTTTGAAACATCAGGAGGGAGTGGGCAACAGTCATGAGACCAGGGCCTACCATGTTGGCATGCAGCTGTGACATCCAACGAGGGCCCAGGAGCCGCCATTCGAGAGGGGTAGTCCACCGCCGGCATGGGATGTGTGCTGCAACGCACCTGGCCAATGGCGAGGCTCCGGACCCGACACAGAGCTGTGAAACAGGGAAATGTCCAGGGGCACCAGCGACCAAGGGAGAGGAAGGGAGTGCAGGGAAGCAAGACTGGTAGCCTAAGGGCACCAGGGTAGTGAGAGGCAAATGGGCACAGCCACCTAAGAAGGGAAAGGGATCATGGGGAGGAAAAGGTCTAGAGGCGAGAGGCCGAGAGCGCAGGGAAGGGGGGGGGGTAATGCAGGGACGTATTAGAATGGCCGGACACCGTCGGAGGAGGCCCCCCCCCTGGACCCCCCCCCCCCAAGACCAAAGGGACCATCATGGGGAAAAACGACATTTACCGTAGGGAAAATCCGGTTGGGCCATTTCCATTTCATCCATACATACACACCCAATCCCCTCCCCTCCTCTCTTCTAATACCGTCGCGCCGCGATACGCTGGTGGGGGCGGGGGGGTAAGGGCCTTATATATCTGTATACAGTTGTATATAGATGAGCTCTCACCCGCTAACCCCCTGTTTCCCTCAATCGCACTAGCGTCCAGGACTTGAAAAGGCGAATGCCTCCTCTCTTCTAATACATCCCTGGCACGGGGGGCCCAACTCCGCGGGTCCTAGGACGCGGACTACCCCCGCCCCTTCCCCCTTAGGGGGCGTTCGGCCAACAGTTAGTGGGCGGGGGTAGTCCGCGTCCAAGCCCGAAGGGTTGCCTCCCCCGTCATCCCTGGGGGTATGCACATGCGCAAATTGTGCAGCAATGTGCAGAACTGTTTCCCCTGGTTGCTGTGCACCTTTGCCCTTGCAGGTTTTATGGATACGAAGTACTGACGTAGTTTGCTCAACACCACACGTTGCTTGACTAACATGTTGCTGTTTAGTGGGAATTTGGTGGGTCGTTTCAACTAACAATGTCCCATTTTTGTGTTCCCAGAGGTGGCTGATGTTGCCGGCACCCTGTCGTATTTATTTTTTGCCTGCTTACTCTGCTCTGGAGGGGAGCTCAGGGTCATTTCACACACCCACGAGAGTGTACACAATTGTGCACCATTGTGCATAAACATGCATAGTTATGGAAAACTGTGTCATTGCATAATCGGACATTGCCGTTTGCATATTTTGCCCCCCCCCCCCCCCCCACCCTCCCAGTCCTCCCAAATTTGAGCCACCACAAAGCGAGGGTGCTGGCCGTGGGCTGCTTTCCCCTATCTGGGGAGCAAGAAAATGGCCCAAAGAACGCATGATCAAAACAGTGTCAACCTGTGCGATCAAGCAGGAGGGTTTGCAATAAAAAAAAACACCATCCGATGACCGTATCACCAGAGCTGCATCCACCCGTGCGGTTATACAGTAGGGTGCACATCGGTCAACCCCCCATTTTCCCTATAGAAGCAACCAAGACAAGCAAACACCGACACGTGGTGCGCGGCCTAAAACAAACAAAAACAATCAGTAGGACACCTCAGCAACAGATGGCAGATACAGATGGACCCATGGACTGCATCACTGCCCATACCCAGGATGAGACCAAGGACGTTCCCCGGTATGCGATATTTCAGAGGATGATGCTATGCCGCCAAGTCCATGAAGCGTCCGGGTGGTATCCTCAACCCAAGTACATATCCAGCAGTTGTCTGGTACAGGACCAGTGTCAGAGGGCATCGGTGCAGGCCCAGCATTTGAGGGCATCAATATGGGCCTAGCATTAAAGGGCATAGGTGCAGACCCAAAACAAGACGGACAACAGAGCGCAGACAGACCAAGAACAGAGCACGGTGCGAACGCATACACAAAAGCACATGTGGGGCGCAGCGAGGAGGAAAACGGGGGGGGGGGGGCACACAAAAGGAGGAAAACAGCGCAATAGGAGCCGGAGAACCTAGCAGTTGAAACCCCAAAGGGGTTTGCTGTTCAGGGGAGGACGTCCAATTTAGGACACACTATCAAATGCGGGAGCACAGAGCATAGCGCACACAACAAGAGCGGTCACAGTGTCAGAGCCAATGAACCTGGTGGTTAGATCTTCCCAGTGACCGGGGAGTGTGTCACACAGGGGAGGACGTCCATGCCCAGAGATTTGTAAGACTGCCATTGCACAGGCAATGGGTTTTGCAGTGTTGGTCAGTCATTGCAGTGTCCCATGATGCGGGATGTTTTTGGTACCGGCCGGCCTGGGACTGGGCAGTTGAAACACATCCAGTGTGGGACAACCCCCTTTCCTTTCTCCGACTAGGCCCAGACTACGGACGGTCATGCGGGCGGGTGAGCGGCCTGATACCCACTGTGAGTCTCCACAGCGGGCCAGGTTAACCGCAACAGTCCCCTAGAGTAAGTGCAAGGCGGAGCACTGAGGGTCTGTCCAGACAGTGTCACGTGACCCTGCTGGACTGGGTGAACAGGCAATCCTGAGTCACAGATCCTCGTCCTCCTCCTCCTCCCCCGGCATACGGCCCACATGGGCAGAGAGTGACCACAAGCAAAGGTTTGTGTAGCATAGCAATTCAGTGGCTCCGGCCGATTGAGGTGGAACTGCCGAACATTGCTGCATATCTATACCAGGACGTGCATGTGTGGAGCGCTTTGTGACCTACGTATGGCCGCCCCTGGCAATAGGCGCCCCCAGCTTCAGACAGCAACCCACTCAAGTGCCCCCCCTCCCCCAACTTTGAGGGGGTGGAGAAGGAACGACAAGCAAAGCGATGTGCACAACACTCGGCACAAAGCAAAGTCAGCCATCCACCAGGGGCTACAGGTCACATCGGCTGCTTTCCTTTGTTTGGTCTTGTTCCGCTTTGCAGCCCCCTCCCCCTTGCGCAAGCACAGCCAAAGAGTGGGCCGGTGACGGCCAGAGTGGACCCGCAGGCCTTGCTCACACAAGGCGCACGGGCGAGCAGCTCTTGGGGAGTTTGTGTCGAATTGCAGCAATGCTAAAGCAAATCAAATTGGGCGCGTTGTGCGCTGTGCCCGCGCCGTGTGTGCGCTGTGCAAAAAATTGCGGGACTGCCCAGATTCCTGATCAGTCCAAAAACTCAGAAAAGGAGCCAAAACAAACGATGTTTCAATTAAACATCTTCAACTTACAATAACAATGCCGGATTGCTGTCTAAATCCGCTGGTTTTCCCGGGGACGTAGCTCCCCGGGTGGTGAGTGGTCTTCAGGGTGGTCGCAGGAACGCTAACGTACTGTTGGGCGCTGCGCCCGCGCTGTGCGCACACTGTGCAGAAGCGCCCCCAAGCTGGGGCGCAGCCTTGAACCAAATGGCTCTTCAGAGCCACGCCACAGCCCCTCTTTCCACCTCCGTGCTTGCACTGTCCACCACAACCGCTGTGGGTGACAAACACCCACCCAGACGTGGTCGCCTTGCTCAGGCAACGTCTTGGTAGTCTGCTGTGAGGGTGTGTGTGTGAGGGCGCGTGTGAGGGTGTGTGTGAGGGTGTGTGTGAGTGGGTGGGTGTATGAGGGTGTGTGTGAGGGTGTGTGTGAGGGTGTGTGTGAGGGTGTGTGTGAGGGTGTGTGTGAGGGTGTGTGTGAGGGTGTGTGTGAGGGTGTGTGAGGGTGTGTGAGTGGGTCAAGTGGGTGCGTGGAAGGGCGGGTGGCTGCTCGGGTGGCCGAGCCCTGGCCGAGTCCCAACCCACCCCTCCCCCCCCCTGGGGTCACTAAGCAATGGCCAGACTGTGACGTCCGTTTTCTCCATTTTCAGGGGGAGGACTTCCGAATCGATGCCATCTCCAACGACTTGGACGACCTCCTCACCAAAGACCCCGCCGGTGAGCTCAAGGCCCGCAGTTCGCTGTGTCAGAACCCCTCGCAGCTGCGCCAGTTCCTCTCCAGCCACGGCCCTCGGGTGCTGGTCCTCAAAAAGTCCGATTGCCAGCCGGTCGTGCGGACCCTCGTGCAAATCGCGAAGGGCTTTGCCACGGAGGACGAGGACGTGCTCGACCTCCTGCGGTTCCTGCGCCGCGCGTGCGCCCCGCCGACGACGCCGGGGATCGCGCGAGAATGCCGCGCGTTCGCGGACTGGTGCCAGAAGCGCGGGGTCGTGGGGGCGGACGGCGAGAAGGCGCTCCGGGGCCTGCGCAAGGCGGCGGAGGCCGCGGCGGACGAGCTCCGGGCCGCCCCGAGGCCGGCCGTGGCGGTGAACGAGGGCCTGCGCCGGAAGCTGCTGGCGAACACGTACGTGTGCACCTCCGAGCGGGACCTCGCGCGGCACTTCCCGCAGGTGCGGCGCGGCGTCCAGTCCGGCGAGGTCGGGGACTACGTGGACGTGCTCTGCACGGCCCTCGCCCGCAAGACGCAGAGCCTGACCGCGCCCGCGACGCCCCTGTTCCGGGACGTGCACGAGTTTGTGTGCCAGACGTACGCGGCGTCGGACGCCGCGCCGCCGGACGAAGTGCGGGCGTTTATGGAGCGCCTCAAGCGGGAGCCCCGGCCTGTGCCGGGGGCCCAGCGCAAGAGAGCCCGAGCGGAGGCCGTGCCGAGGGGTGCGCAGGAGCGCGCAGGCGACAAGGCGGCCCCGCCGGCCGCCAAAAAGGGCCGGGCTGCCGCGGTGCCGCAGCGCGCAGGCGACAAGGCGGCCCCGCCGGCCGGCAAAAAGGGCCGGGCTGCCGCGGTGCCGCCGGCGGCCCGTCCGACGGAGAGGAGGTCGAAGGTCAGGAAGGCGGCGGGTGCGAGGGCGGGTGCGGGGCCGGCGGGTTGCGACCCGCAGGCCGCCACCCTTCGGAAGGTCGCGGCCGCCAAACGCAAGGAGGTGCGACCGGTCCCGGCGCCGACGCAGATGTACTGGGCCGAGGGGTCGTTGGATTTGCGGAAGATAGTGAAGTGGTCGATGCGCAAGAAAGTGTACGACGACATCTTTGAGATCTGAGGGCCGTGCGGTGCAGAGGGCGGGGGAAGGAGGGGCTGCATTGCGACGGAACATTCTGAAGGGGGGGGGGGGGGTAACTCCCCCTGTGTGAGATTCCGTCGGGTTGTTGCTTCTTTATGGGGCCCTGGACAGTCACCCGCTCTCCCCTTCGCATGTTGCGTCGGGTCGCTGCGTTCTGTCGGCCGCTGCGGCCGGTGCTCCCGCTGGTGTCGTTTCCGCGTTCGCGGAGCCCAGTAGTTGGTGTGTTGGGGCTGTGCTGAATGTGGTATGGTGTGCCGTTTGCGCGTCAGCGGCGCCCAATAATTGGTGCATTGAGGATGTGCTGGTTGTTGCCGGGGTCGTTTGACCCCCCCCCCCCCCCTTCCTCCCTCCCTCCCCGGGTGAACCTCCTCCTGCACAGACCCCCCACCCCCTCTCGCTTTGTAATTGTGGTCCGAAGCCGGCATCGCTCGGGTGCGACAGATGTGTTGGTCGCCTGCCGAGGAGGTGGTTGAGCAGCGCTCGTGTGGCCTTTGGCAGTATTGGGTCGTCCAGCAGTCAGAAAGTGTCGTCAGGACATCAGGTTTCTGCCGTGCCGTGTGCGGCCCCTTGCCTACTCCAGTCTACAGGTACCCAAGTACCAGCAGCCATCCGGAGGCCTCCAGGAACTTTCCTGAAAGGGCTTCGACAAGTTTGGTGGGCTGCTAGGTCCCCCTTCAACCCCCCAAGGGCATCGCTTGAAAGGGGGGGGGGGGTACCCCCTCCCCCCTCCCCAACACTCCGGCCCTGACTCTACCCGAAAGGCATTCCCATACCCCAACACCAGCCCCAACCGCATTTCCAACCGCCAGAAACCGCCCACCCCCCAACCGCTTTCACATCCCCTGTGCCCGCTCTACAACCGCTCTGGAATTGCCCCGATCGCCCCCCCTCCCCCTTCAAGCGAAGCCCTGCCTTCCCCCACCCCGGTTCAAAGCCCCCCGCCCTCCCTCCCGTCCTCCCAATGTAACCATGGCCAGGGGTGCGAGAAGTGCGGCGGTGCCATATGGAAGGATGGATGGAGGGGTGCACTCGCAAAGGGATCTCACCCAAGCGGGAATCGATATGGGAGACCGAGGCTGAAGTGCACGGCCTCGGGCGTGGAACGGGATGTGAACATGCATTGGAGGGAAGCGCGCTGTGGATATGAGTCGAGTTGGGGGCGGTGGTCATGCATTGAGGCATAATGCGGCGCGGACATGCGTTGGGGTCAGGCCTTTGCTTAGTGGCTGGTTGATACTATACCGGGGGGGGGGGGGTCAGAGGCCAAAACAAAGTTTGTGTACCTAAAATTGACCTCCAAGTTCGGGCCCCTTTGATAAATTTCATTTTTTTCCTGAGGAAAAATTTTCTGGTGTGGGTGGGTGGGTGGGTCAGCCAAAATCCCGGGGGGCCAATTTGACCCCCCCTCCCCCCAGTATCACTAAGCAAAGGCCTGATTGGGGTGTGATGGGACTTGCACATGTATTGAGGGGCAGTGGCATGTGGACGTCCTGCACTGGGGCGTGCACATGGACGGAGGGGCAATACACGGGATGTGCGCGTGCATTGGGGTGCACTGAGATGTACACGTGCACTGAGGTGTGATGGGATTTCCCCGTGCGATGGAAGGCCGTGGGATGTGGACATGCGTTGAGGTGTAGTAGGCTGCGGACATGCACTGCGGCGTGATGGGGTGTGGGCAGGCCTTGGGTCATCGGATGCGCACATGCCTCAGTGGCATTGCGGTGCAACGCTGTGCGGGCATAACCCCCCCCCCCTTGTCCTGCCCCACCCCTTGTCTTTCCCCTGGGGGGGGGGGACTGGGGGACCGTCACTTAGTCAAAACAAAATTTTTTTATTACGGCTCATTGTGTTGTTGTGTGGGTGACTGTGTTGTGAGGCACTGTCACTTGTATCCCTTGTACCCTTGGCACTCTTGCACCTGCCAAGCCTCCTACCAAAAGGGCCAAACCACCACCCAAGAGTGCTGCCCAAAGCATTCCAGTGGAAAGTGGTGAGCATGTGCAGGAGTTCAAGGTCAAGTGGAGCAGGACCAAGAAATTTTGCACCAAGCCGGTCAAGGAGTAGGCCTCCGTACATTGGCAGCCCTTTGAACACATCTTATGCTGAATTCTCTCGTTTTATGCTGCAATTTCTGTGCCTGAAAAGGTGCGTGTACGGTGGTGGTGTGGTTCCCCATGGGGGGGGTGGGGGGGGGCGTCACTTGGCAACCGTCCCCCAGGGGGTGGCGGGGGACCGTCTTCCCTGGGGTGGGGCAGGACAAGGGGGGGGGGGGTACATTGAAGTGTCCTGCAGGATGATGGGGAGGATGATGGAGGGCTGCAGAGCGCTGGAGAACCCCCGCCCCGGTTTGGCCCCCCCAGATCCCTCGAATCACCCCGGACCAGACATGCCACCAGCGTCCAGCACCTCAGACTTTGAGCAGGCGGAGCTCGGTCCCACTGAGCCGTGCACTGCACCTCGTGCACGAGGTTCTCACGCCGTTCTGCATGTGAACATGACTGAGCGGCTAATGCCTCGGGACCAGTTCTTTGCGAGATGCGATTTCCTTTGTGGACACCGGCGGCATGTCCGCCCTAGACCCTTCCCCAAATCAGTGGTTTTTCGGATGCAATTTAGGACTCAGCAGGAGCCTGTCCTGAAGGTCATCAGGGAGGCACTGGCACGGAGCAGGAGCATGAACGGGGTATCCGGGCTGGCAGGGCACAAGGCCTTTTTATTTCGGGGCGGGTACCTTTTTCTTGGGGGGTGTGGCATGTCTATTTTTTCAAATTGTGAATCCCAAATTGGGAGCGTCCGAGCTATCGTTCGCCTGTCAGTGAATGCGTCTTCGGTGCGAATGTTAGCTCAGTGGTATATGGCAGGGAACAAAAGAGCTGTATTCTAGTGGCTCCGGGTTCAAGTCCCACCATTGCACTTCCTGGAACTCTAGAAAAGGTGAGTAAGTCACAGCAAGCGTTTACAGTACAGTCTGTGGTGCATCTTGTGGCGCTGTTGCCATGCATGCGATTTCTCTTGTGGGCGTTGTTGCCATGCATGCGATTTCTCTGTGCCAGGGTGAGTGGGTGCCAGCATCCTGGGCTGGACCCGCTCCACGCTGTGCTTAGAAGGAGTTGTTTCCCTGGGGGGGGGGGGGTCACTTTCTGAGTGTCCAGTTTTTTTGACCTATTTGCAACCTAGTGCCTCAGGTCATTCTTCGGGTCCTGATAAGGTATTCTCCTTCTTGTGGCCCTGCATGTGCTGCCTGCTGTGCTGACAGTGTCACCGACATTGCACACGTGACAGAGCACACGTCACCACACGGGAGGGGGGGTCGTGGGGGTGTGTCTACCACAAAGGCTGAAATATGTGCCGGGTGGTACTTGTGGGTGTACGGCCGTGTTCACCTTGTGAGGGAATCCCCCACGCATGGATAGGTGGATTGGGTGCCCGCCCATTGGGTTGGGGGTGAAGAGGGCGTGTTCAAATCAGCCTGTCAGAGGTGGGCAGCCTGCTAGGCTACCGGGGGGAGTTAGAAAGGGACAAATTTGATGTGGACAAACTTGGAAGCCCTACCAAACATTTCCTTCAATTTTAAGGATGCAATGGGGCCTTATACCAAAATTTTCCTTCGTTTCTATGGACCAGTTCCAAAATATCCCCCCCCCCCTAATTTTAGTCATGGGTCATGGGTGGTTTGCGTGGCTCTGAGTCCAGCGCGCGGCAGCCTGTGGCACAAGCCGCTGACACATAGGGTCGGCCTGGCGACGTGTCTGGCAGGTGTTGGACACACTCCCATCCCATCCCATCCCCCTAATTTTAGCCCTCCCACAAAACCCCCTCAAAATCTTCCCCCAGTGGTACCCCTGCCAGCCGGAGAAAATGAACTTGTCGTGCACCTTACAAGTGCTGCTTCTGCCCCTTGGTCTCCCCCCCGAGCCGGGGCCGGCGATGCTGCACACAAAGTCTTCCACAAGACAGCGCAGTTTGGAGGGTGCTCACCACCACCGATGGGGGGCATGGTAGATGGTGCTTTTGTTTGAGGGCGTAGCACCCCCAGCTACGTTACCTTTGCATGCTCTGGGGTCCCCAGAAAAGGGGACAAAATCAGAAGTCGCTACTTCACCTGTGCCTTCTCGGGGGCCCACAAATGGGCGGAATTGCTACGTTACCCTTGTGTTCTCGGGGATGGGGGGCTACTGCAAGGGGCCACCCGGTCACATTTGATTTCCCTCAGACCTAAGAGGTGGGACAAGCATTTGTTTTCGGGGTCGGTGGGTCTCAGGCCAACACCCTCCCCCCACATACACCCTAACCCCCCCCCCCCCACCGTCACTGCACAACAAACAGGGTGGGGCAGCCTTTGGTGCGGGACGCGCTCCTGCGCCATTCAGGGTTGAGGCGAGAGCGGGGACCTAGGATTGTAACGGGAGGTGGTGGGACCCCAGAACAGGCAGTGCCGGGGAGGCCCTCTGCCCCGATCGGCTCCGTCCGAGAACAGTGCAGGAGGGGGTCACTGATGAAGGAATGCAGGTAATTTTTCAAAACCGATGAAAAGAAGCAAAAGAACTGCCCATCTTGGTTTCACACGAAGGTTCACACGAAAGATTTCGGTTTGTTTTTTGTAGCAGCAACGGGTTCCCCATTAAAGGTCAAGCAGTTTTGAGAATTCACCCTGGCTGGGCGCTCCGCCAAAAGACATTCCGGACTGGGCTCTCCGCCAAAATGACTTCCAAGCTACATCCCGCCAACATAATTTCCGTGCCAGGTGCTCCGCCAAAATAAATTCTTGGCTTAGCCCTCTACCAAATTAAATCACCTCGAAGAGAGGTTGTTAGATCAAGCATAGTCACGGGCGCCACACCCACCCACCCCTTTTGGTTGGTTTATGTGGTTTTCACCCTAGTTGGGTGTTTGGAGGGGGTGGGGGGTTCCCAAGGGGGCTAAGGCACAACCTGCTTGTGCAGGTTTCCACCCTCTGCAGCTCAAAAATGGAAATTTCAGAAACCGATTTTTTTTTTGTATTCTAAACATTCACAATGATCAAATATCCCGTGTAAAGCATGTTTTAGCCCCTCGTTTGTGTTTTTCACCCTATTTCAGTGTTTGCACGGGGGTGGGTGTAAAGCACCTTCTTTTTGTGTTTTTTACCCTATTTGGGTGTTTGGACGGGGCAGGGGGCTGGGGCACAACCTGCTCATGCAGTTTTCTACCCTCAGCAGCTCAAAAATGGAAATTTCCGAAACTTTTTTTTGATATTCTGACCATTCACAATGATCAACTATTCTATGCAAAACATGTTTTAGCCCCTCGTTTGTGTTTTTCACCCTATTTCAGTGTTTGCACGGGGGTGGGGGGGCTTCTGAGTGCTTCAGGACTAACTGAATGATGACTGTGCACCCTCCCTCTTCAAGGTGCCTTGCCGATAGGCAATAGAATTTTGGAATTCTGTTGCCCCTGGGATGAGTTTGGGTGGTCATTTGGTGACAATTCGGGGACTTGAGCACCAATGGTGACCCATGTAGTGGCCGCTAGGCCCATGTAGGCTGGGCCATGGGCCCTTGTTGTTGTTTAGGCTATCTAGTGGCACTTGAATGCCATATTAGTGGTGCTCACTAGTTGTGCACCATTGTGCACCGGGTGGACAATGCCATTGGTGGTGCACAATGGTATTGTTGGTGTTGGTGTGGGTGTGGGTGCGGTGTGAGAGTCGGGTGTGAAAGAGGGCGCGAAGGCGTCTAGGTATGTGAGGGCGCTCAAGGGTGTGTCAGGATGTGAGGGCGCGTGAGGGTTCATGCCGCTCTTGCCGTCCAGGCTAGCTTGGCGGCAATTGGCTATCGACCGCATGAGGTTGGTGGTTCACCGACCGCAATTGGGGGCTAACAGGCTCAGCAGCTGACAAGCTCTGCCCACCCCTTGTTTGGCATGGTGGCCCAAAGGCACCCTGATTATGCTCCCCCAGTACAGCTGTGGAACCCCCCTCCAAACAATAGGCAGGCAGATTCTAATAGAGGGAGTTGAGCACAGCAACCCCCCCCCCCCCCGTGCGAGAGCAACACCCTTGGTGGGAGCAACAGTAAGTGGTGTTTCCGCAACTTTTGGAAACCTGTCTTACTTTGCCCTTTTTCATGACCCCCCCCCCTTGTCAAAGCAACAGTTGGTGTTGTTTCCATCAAACTTTGGGACTTTAGTGTTGCTCTCGCAGTGGGGGGTGGGTAAATGCTATCCCACCAATGCCAATTGGATGCCTCACTGCTACCATCACAGGGGCAGTGCGGAGGTGCGAGAAGAGGTCCGTCTCCCAATGTGCCCCTTACTTCCCAAAATGTAGGTTTGTTCTTGTATTGTGCTTGTTTTCCCAAAATGGATGCACAGCAAAAAGCAGGCCAGAAACCATGGACGCCATATCGTTGTCCACATCTTGCACCCAAATGTCAAACAAGGGCTGCTTGCAACAATCGCAACCAACGTGACAAGAAGAAGGCTGCTGCAGCAGCTTTACTTGCAAGTACACCAGCAGCACAGGCAAGCACGTATGACATCATCGGCTACTCCCACTGCTGCATTCATTGCCCACTTATGGGGCACAAAACGGCGAGGCCTAATCTTCTTGACAGCCATGAGGGGTTCTTAGAAAACACTGCACCAGTTGTTCTTGTGCAGTTGTTAATTCAGAGGCCAAGACAATGCACCTATCGGGTGAGCCTCTAAACAGGGAGAAGGCTGCTGAAGCCTGGACCTCAGCAGTTGGAGAAAGCCCTATTAACAGAAATCAAACAGACATTTCAAAATCCAACATTTTAGACCATGGTTGTGGCTGCCTGTAGGTATTGGACCTCAGCAATGGTGACTGAAAGCAAAAAAAAAGTCGGTGATCGCAGTAGAAGATTTGTGGGGCACAGTGGTGCCTGTTCTTGCAGGGGCCTAGCAGCTTTTTGGTCAAGCGAAAGAACTTTTTTTGCAGGCAACAAGGAGGAGCACGAGGCTGCTTGTACTGCACAAGGTTTTTTCAAGTTTTGGTGTAAAGTAGTGGCAAACAAAAATTGCTGCACTGAACAGCATTGCAACAGCACCGAGACACTTGATGTCTTGGGACAGCATTCACATGCACCTGATTGGAAAACATGACACCCCTGCTGCCGATGAATACCCTGTTGCAAGTGGAGCATCTGCATGGGCAGCAGCTGTCTCTAGGCAGCAAGCGCAAGGTTCGCCGCAACAAGGGTAAAAAGCGCAGGGTTCATGCTTTTCTCAGTTGTGATGACAATGCTTTGGAGGAGATGTTCAGGCCTGGTGCCCCTCCTGATGCAGATTCTTCCTCTAGCAGCAGCCAAGGGGTTGCCCTTGGCGCAGTGCAACTTTGGGCAGCAAGGAATTTTTCCCTGGCATACCATTTTGAAGTCCCACACAGGCAGGGGTTATGACTGTTGACTGACAATACCTGAAAGCTCTTCTGTTCGCCTGCAGTCGTGCTTTGTTGTGTCATTTGTGCTTAGGGTTCCCGGGCTCGAGGAGGGAGTAATGTTTGGGGGTTGGGACAGATGGCCAGAACATTGATTTGGGTGCTGGGTGCGCCCGGCACATGTTACCACTTGGGGCTTGGGGTTTGTGCGTGGTTGTTCAGGCATTGACGCCTGCCGCGCCCCTCCTTTCGTAGATTTGCATGTGCGATGGACAAGTCGCGCAGCCTTTTTCAAGTGTTGCTGAAGTACATCATCGGGCACGCGCCAGAGGACGGCATCGCCCCCGAGGTGCCGCGCATGGTCGAGGCCCTAGCACGACCGGACAGCCGCCGGATCCTTGGGACTCTCGGCGACAGGTTGACGAAGACCATGGCCACGCTGTACGTGTTCCACAGCTTCGGCCCCGACCTGAGTGTAGGGGCCCTGAACAAACGCATGCAGCCGCTGGTTTCCGATGTGTTGTGGAGCAACTTCTGTTGTTCGTTGCCCAGTCAGACCGAATTGGCCCAACTTGGGTGTGCGCTGCCCCCCCACCCCACCCCCCCTATGTTAGTTAACCCACCCACTAATTCCCCATCCTCCATGTCCCCTCACCAGGCCTTTGCTCAGTGGCTGGTTGATACTATACCGGGGGGGGGGGGTCAGAGGCCAAAAAAAAGTTTGTGTACCTAAAATCGACCTCCAAGTTCGGGCCCCTTTGATAAATTTCATTTCTTTTCCTGAGGAATTCCTGAGGAAAAATTTTCTGATGTGGGTGGGTGGGTGGGTGGGTGGATCAGCCAAAATCCCGGGGGCCAATTTGACACACCCCCCCCCCCCCCCAGTATCACTAAGCAAAGGCCTGCCCCTCACCCTCGCATGTTGTACGCTACGTCAACTGCAAAGCATCCTGTACCCACTAGGCCCGTGGGCCCAAGGACCCAACACCAGCGATGAACAGCACGGCCAAGCGGGCCGGCGTCAGCAAGTGCCATCCCACTGATCAGGGGGGTCCTTTAGGAACTAGATTTTTTTTTTTGCTCAGGACCCCCCTGACGGACCTCCCCAAGGGACCACCAACTGCCAGCCACCAACCGCCACCAACGGTCGCCAACCGCCACCAACCGCCACCAACCGCCTCCAACCGTCACCTACGGTCGCCAACCGCCAACCCCCGATCGCCGCCAACCATGGTTGAACATGGGAGCTACACGCGGTTTTTTTGCAAGACTCCCGTTTCGGAACACTTTCTTTTTCTCTGAAGGACCCCCCTGCCACTGATGACCCCGGACCAGCATGTACGCCCCTCACCCCGTCGAGGCACGGCCCGCACTGCCGATCAGCGAGGCCCAAGGGCCTAAGCCTGGCCGCGTGTCTGCACTTCCCGCAGTCCAACAGGCGACAGCTCACCCGGTACAGTGGGGCAGGGTGCGGGGGCATCGCCCCGACCCCAGGCATTGAACTTTCGGACAGCAAATACAGAGAACTGGATCTGGCACACTGGACTGAGAGCAGTGAAGACCGCGGTGGCAGGCGCGGTCGGAGGCACAGAACATACCAGCGGAAAGCCCTTCAATCAACAATGCGACACACAATGATAGCATGAAGCATTGACACCTCATTTTTGAACACAATGCGGCGCAAATGACCAAATGCTCACGGAGCCACAAGAAATGCCTGGAGATGATGCGGCACATGACGGCCGAATTGAGCCCCATATAGCTCATTGCGGAGAAGCAAGCCTGACCCATTGTGGCCCCATGCCAGTTGCTAAAACTGTACAGGAGGAGGAGGGGGCAGAGGTGGAGGCAGTGCAGCAAGCACGGTCACCGGGCTCTGCCTGGCAGGGGTTGAGATTTGTGGAGATGCCCTCCCCATCGGGATCGGGGTGGTCGGGCACGGCAAAGTCGCGGAGGGCGTCCGAGCGTGGGGTCGCGGTGGGGTGGGGAGCGGCGTTGCACAGCGACTCGGGGGATGGGGAAGGCCCGACACCAGAGTACAGCACGCACGTCGGTGATACGCGGGTCGGGAGGCGAGCCAGAAGGGGAGGTAGTTTGTCTCGAGTACACGGCTGCCCTCCCCCCCCCCCCCGCTCCCGTTGCCCAAGCAACACTTGGCGTTGGTTCCGTCAATTTCTGGTCATTTATCGTTGCTTGGACAAAGGGGGGGGGGGGCAGGTGGGGAGGTTTGTGGGGAGAGCCTGAGTGTGGGGATGGTGGGGGCCGAAGGGAAAACAGACCGCCTTGAGAGATCCATCCTTGTCTTTCCAAGCCCACTCTCGGCCCGCAAGCACCGGAGGCCCTTCGGTCCTCGACCGCGGAAGCATTCAGGTGCGTCCGAGAAATGCGACGCAAATTGGCCACAGATATGTGCCTGTGGGGCGAGGCACTTTGGCCGGCACGCAGCCCCCAAAAGCATGACGGTAGCGGGGGTGGGCATCGTCACGGTCATGAATGGGCCCCCAGCCTCTCATAATGTGTTGCAATGATAAGTGAGCAACAACCAGCCCAACATACAGCACACCAGCTCTGAGCACAGCTCAAACATGCAACCTCACGGAGGGGGGGGGGGGGGGGCTGAGGCAACAACCAGCACATCCTCAATACGCCAATTATTGGGCGCCGCTGACGCGCAAACGGCACATCCTGCCACATCCAGCACAGTCCCAACACACCAACTACTGGGCTCCGCAAACGCGGAAACGACACCAACAAGAGCACCGGCCGCAGCGGCCGTCAGAAAGCAGCGACCCGACGCAACATGCGAAGGGAAGAACGGGTGACTGTCCAGGGCCCCGTAAAGGAGCAACAACCCGACGGAATGTCACACAGGGGGTGAGGGTCTCCGGCCATGGAGGGCGTCGCCGGGTGCGAGAAGGGCTGGGGGGTCAGGAGGGGTGGGCGGTGAAGCGGGCCGGCTGCACAACCGATCGTCCCGTGGTACCCTCTCTCCCCCCCCTTGCGGTCGCCCCGGCGCAGGCTCGCCGCCACGTTCGAGGCCGTGCTGCCCCCGAACACGAAGCAGCGCGACCGCGTCTGCTTCGCGAGGGCCCTCTTCGCCGCGCTGGCGCTCCACGGCGGCTTCTCCGTGGCGGGCCGCCGGATGGTCCACTTGGTGTTTGCGGGGGAGGCCGCGCGGCAGCACGCGCGAGGCTGGACCGCCGCGGGGGACGTGCTGCGGCACTTCTGCCCTGCGTTCCACATCCCAAAGCCCAAGGGCATGGCCCCGGTGGTGCTGCAGCAAAGGTCCGACCCTCTGACGGGACGAGGGAAGGCGGGGATGCAGGGAGCAGGAAGTAAGGGACAGGGGAAGGTGCGAGGAGGGGGGTATATGGGGGCGCCGGTGTACCAGGGGAAGGGGGGTGGCAGGTGGTGGGGGGGTATCGTCCCACCGTTCCCCCCACCGCCATACCCAGTCTGTTGTACCCCCCCCTCCCCCTTTGGGTGCCCCCTGTCGGGGAAGTGGACATCCAAAAGCGGGAGGGGTCCCCCACCGCCGTCGTGCCGGCGCAGGTGGCGTCCCTCATTTCTGTGCGTGGGTCCCGTGCGGCCCTTCTGCCGCGGCCCCTGAGGCTGTGGCCCTGCCTTCCGCCCCCCTCCCCCTTCCCCCTCCCACCGGCGGTGGGAGGGGTCCCCCACCGCCGCCGGGATGGGGGTGTCCACTTGGACGCCGCTGGCCAGCGGTGAGGGCCTGCCTCCTCCGTGTGGACCCGACACGGGGCAGTGAGACAGAGACCGTCCGGGGGCTGCGTTGGCACACCCTCCGGAGGGATGGGGAGGGGGGTGTAGGGGAGGTGAGGATAGGCCAGACCAGGAGAGGGAGGGCACGAGGGGGTGAGAGGCCGATGGGCACCGCCGCGTCCGGAGGGAGAGGGTTCAAGGGAGGGGCAAGGGTAACGAGAGGCCAAATAGGCGCCGCCCGCTGCAGACATCAACACAACCGGGCGTCATGCCAAGGGCGAGGGGAAAATTGGCTTGCGCGGGGGGGGTGGGGGTCGTGGGAGCCCCCTGAAGGAGGGGGAGGGGGTCTGGCAATGGGGCTCCTGTGACAGAACCGTGGAACCGTTGGTAAAGTGCCAATCACCTCGAAGAGAGGTTGTCAGATCAAGCGCAGGCGCGGGCGTCGTATACCCCACTTTTTTGGGGTCGTTCGCTTAGCATACCCCAATGTATGATATAATAATTTGTAGTCAGAAGGCTCCAAGCAGTGGGGATGCGCATTTCTGTGAAAACGACCCACGGTCGAATGGTAGCGCAGCTGGGAGGAAATTTTTTCAGTCGGCGGTTCGAATCCACGCCTGTCGATTAACACCGACATCTGCGCCCGATTGGGGCGCGAACCGCCGACCGCAACGTCAGCGGCGGGTTGCATTACCATTCGGCTGTTGTGTACCACGGGTCTATCTGTCCTTCCCAAACTGTGTGTTTCTGTCCGACCGGACATAAATACCACCACTGCTCCCCCCCCCCCCCCCTCAATGGAAGTTCAACTTTAATTTGCCACCATCTATGACCTTTTTCAAGGCCCCGTCACGGGAGCCAAGGAGGGGGGGGGGGTCCGGGAAAGGGGCTCCAACGACCCCCCCGCCGTGCAAGCCAATTCCCCCCCCCAACCCCCCCCCCCCGCTGGCCCTAACCTTCTTTGATCGTGGGGCGTGACCTGTGCCGTGTGGGGGGGGGGGGGGGCTGACCCAGACAGCCCAATGCGCATTCGAAAGCCGCGCCTGTGCGGCGACCTCAAGGCAACGCTCGGCGCTGGTCTGGTTTGCGTTGCGGTGCGTCGCCAACGGACCGATTTGAATAGAACTGAGGTCATGCGGGCGAATTCAAAACCTGAAGTCATGGCCCCTTCTTTGAACAGTCCCCCCTCCTTTGCATAGCCCCCCCCCCCCCCCCCACGTCACTTGCACATTTTTTCCGAACAACATGCACCCCAAAGCCTTGAGGAAGTAAGGGGAAGCCCCCAGAAATACGGTGCAGGAGGGGGACATTGTCATTTGGTGGCAGTACCCGCGGGGGTGGAGGACACCATCCCGCACTGCCCGGGGGACTGCTCCATGGGTCCGGGGGGGGGGGGGGGCTTACAAACATGTGGCTTGGCAGTTTGATTTCCTTCGCAGTCGTGTTCCTTGCCAACAGGGCCTTTTAGGACCCCGCCCCCCGCACTTTGCGCATTGCCACCGGCAAAGGGGCAAATTGCTACTGCAAAAGGCACAACTTCGTGGCTTTTGCGCAGTGTCCACTGCAGGGCTTCAGGTAGATCGCAACGGGGGGGGGGGGGGGCAGGGGGCTTGCTCAGGTGCAACCGTCTCTCTTTCCCTGTGTGTCTCGATCTGAGTATGCACACAGCACAAGTATGGCCGTATAGCTACCCCGGTGCAGTGTTACTGGATGGGGGATAGAGGATCGTCCACCCCCCCACCCTCTGTGTAGGGATGCATTAGAAGGAAAGGGACCTCAGAGGCGGTCCCTGAAGCGGTTAGATAGGCAGTTGGAGGAGGTTGCCACAACGGTTGGGGGCGGTTACTGTCGGTTACAAATGCCATTGATGCGGGCGCTTGGCGTCAGGGGGACAGTGGCTGGGCAGAGGCTGGGCGCCCTGGTAAACTCCCCCCTTCCTGCGCCTCCCTGCCCCCGTGGAGGGTCAGGAATTCGAATTAGTATGTCTCAGAAGGGTTCTGGATGGTTTCGATGGGATGGCCCCGCCAAACGGCCCCCGGGCGCTAACAATGGCTAACAATGGGGTGGGTGCCATCATTGCGGACAGCACATGAACAGTAGCACTAAGAGCAACCCGCATCGGCGCCAAACGCCACCCAAAGAAGGGCATCCCCAGGGGGCATCCATGTGGCCTGACACGGCGCCATCCCAGCCCTGCATGGCACTGATGGGGTCTGGTAAGGGTCGGGATGGACAGGGCGGCCGGGAGGGAGGGAGGGGGCCTGTGGACGTGTGGTGGTGGCGGTGGTGGCTGCAGCCAGCAGAGGCGGGGCTTGGTGGCAGTCGGTGTGTTCAGTGCCAGCGTGTGTGGCGCTGCAACCGTTGGGTGGATGCGACACGGCATGACCTGTGCATGGGAAGTCGGGGGGTTCCACTGTGGGGGTGGGGCGGGGTCGCTCAATTTACAGGACCATTAATCACTGATTAATTGAAAATGGTCAATTTTCCCCACCAAATATATGGCAAATGATGACTTTTCTGAACCCCCTCGACGCGCTGATTCCATTTTATTTTTTTGCTGAATTTAGGGTCCAGGTCACCTCCGGGGCCCGGGGGCCAGTCTCGGTAGGATTTGGGGGGGGGAGTGGGTCGCCAGAGGGCTGTATCGACCCCCCCACCCCATTCCCTTCCTTCCCGACGAGTGCAGTTGTGCGTGCGGTCTGGGCTCCTCTTTCACGCATCCATTTTGTACCGTTCCCACGGATCTGTTTGCGAAATGCGCCTGGGGGTCGTTTTTCGGCCCTTGGCAGGCCATTCGTGTGGCCCGGCATGTGCTGCTTGTTGTGTCGAGTGTGTCACTGCCATCACACACGTGACAAACCGCACGTCACCGTCTGGATGGGCGGGTGTCGGGGTCCGGACCCCCGCTGCTCATACCCGTAAGGGGCTCTTGAATCCAGGCTTTGTTCATGAAGAACTAACGCGGAAGGGGGAGGGGGACGTTTGGGTGGGTCCCACAAAAGGCCGCTTATTCAAACTTGATTTGCCCTCAGCCAAATTTTGGGTCAACATTTTTTGGGGAGTGGTGGGTCTCGGAGCCAAAAGACCCCCCCCTCCCCTTCTTATAAACAAAGTCTGCTTGGATCGTCATGTTTGTGGGGTTTGGTCTCCAGTCTGTCCTCATAAGGAGAAAACATGCCTCTCTGGTTGGGTATTTCATTCCCTTTGCATATGTGGAGGCACCACGCAAAACCAGTTTTTGTGGCTGTTGGGCAGTGATTGGTGGCCTTGGCAAAGGCAAGCAGGAGCCTCAGAAAAGGATTAGACGCAAAAGTTGGTTGCTGGGTAAGAAGTGAATGCGGCCTCTTCAATTTCCGGTTGTTTCCAGTGCAGGCAAGATGCAAGAAGCAAGTAGCAGCAGGGTTAGCGGCAACAGTCACAGCAGCCACAGTAGCCATCAGCATCAGTCCCGTACCAACACCAGCCAACAACCAATGTATCAGCACAGAGTACCACTAATAACAAGCCAGCAGAGCAACTATCTTCACTTCCATCCCCATGGCAACATCAACAGCAGCAACCTACAATCATGCACACCCAGCACTCCGAGCAAGCCCAGTACACCCACCGCATCCCTCTCCATGTATATTTCGTGCACTCAGCAAAACTGCAGGCCTTTCACTTACATCAACCACACCTCAAAGCATCCCTGCAACCCCACAGACATCGGGAAGGGAGCGTAAGGGAAGGAAGCGCCTCTTGGGGCCCGCCTTGGGAACTTGGGGGCGTTTTAGGCCTTTTTGACCAAGGCTTGGGCTGGGGCCAGAGCTGAGGTACTGTAAACTGTTGCCATAAGTAGGGACCACAGCCCAGTAGGGGAGCAGGATTTGGAGGGTTGTTTCAGGTTGCACACGTGCAGTAGGGGGCAGCGCAATTCCGTAGCGGGCACCACAGCGGCCGTGCTGCCCCACAGTGGGCCTGAGATTTCTATTGCCAGGACCATCCAGAATAGGGATTTGCAAGTTGGGTAGGGGGCAGCTATGAGTTGTAGGGGTCAGCCCAAACTGGGTTTTGCAAATCCGGTAGGCCCCTATGTATGGCAACAAACACATATCCAGAGCTGGTGCACGCATTTGGGCACATTGAACCTTGAAATTCGGGGAAATATTTGGTACGACGGAGGGATACACATCGGATACACACGTTTCAAAATTGGGATACACATGGGATACACAGTTTTGAAAGTTGGGATACAACGGATGCACAAAAAAATCAGATTGGGATGCACACTAGCCTCATGACTGGTCTGGGACCCAAAATTTTGTGTACCAAAAACCTCCTGCCGTATGTGACCTTTACTGACATACATTTTGTTGGACCTACAACTACAGGCATTCGCCAGATTTGGCATCCCAGCCCATCCCAGCCCCCTTGTGCATTTCAAGGTGATGCTGCCATACATACCCCAAAACTGTGCACCCTCGCCTGTTGATTTGCTTGGCCCCAGCGGCTCTGGCCCTGGCTTTGGCCCGGGCTCCAGGGAGGTGTTTCTGCGTGCCACATGCAGTGTGAAGGCGTAACAGATGAGCCGCGGTGTCAACTGACACTGTGTTCTCTGTAGGACCTCAATACTGACGATTTTCAGAGCAGAACGAAAGTGGTGGGCAGATGGAAGGGTCCAGCTGGGGCTGTCCATGTGTGTCACTTTCTTCCTGTTCCTCTGGCAGGCACCATGAAACAATTATCACCTGAATTAATCCCAAAACCCCCAGAGCCCCAAGCACAGAAACGCAAGTCGGATTCCGAAGGATCATCTTCAACGTCTCCCGCAGAGCCCAAGAAGCAGAAGAGACGTGTGGCGCTGGGATGTCCTGAACGCATGCGGAAGACCAAGCGCAAACGAGTATTCATGGGCTCATGGGGACGGGATACGTGCGCATCATAGCATGTGCCTCGTGGGGGACTATGGCAGATTCATTCCTTCCCGATCTGCGATGTGTTGTGTATCCATTAGATCCCAACCAGGGCTTCTTTAGAACAATTAAAAACCAAGGGGGGGGGGACCCCTCCCCCAAAACCCCTCCCCCCCTCCCCACACCAAAGTGACCATAGTGGGAAAAAACGAAATTTACCATAGGGAAAATCTGGTCAGGCCATTTTTGGTACACCAAGTTTTGGGTCCAAAACCCCCTCCCCCCCCTCCCCCCCCTGCTCAAAAGAAGCCCTGATCCCAACCTTCAACAGTGTGTGTCCCCTGCGCATCCCAACAACATATTTTGTGCATCTCGTGTGCGCGGGACACACACTAGCCCCATGTCTGTCCCAGACCCCCCTCCCCCCCCCTCCTCTCCTCTAATGCATCCGGTGAGTGCCCCTGCTCCGGTGGTGCCCAGGCCCTCACCCCCCACACTCGGACGGTGCCGCATCGCCTCGCCTCAGGGGTCTCGTGGTCCAATATTGTGGACGGGGCCAGTGCTATGAGATGGACGCGGCGTACCTCACGAAGGCATGCCCCGGTGCCGCCCCGGTGCCCCCGCACCCCCTCATCCAGGCCTTTGCTTAATGGGGGGGTTGGGGTTCAGGGGGTCCCAGGGGCAGTTACAATGGCGGTTGCAGGCGACTCACAAAGCGGTTGGGGGCAGTTACTGGCGGTTGGAGGGGCGGTCGCAGGTGGTTGGGGGGCAAGCAAAGGCATGAGGCAAGGGGTGGTGTGACCCTTGGGTAACCCCCCCCCTTAAGCAAAGGCCTGCCCTCATCTCTGGGCCCCTCCAGCGCTTAAACAGTCCCCTTCCCCAGTGCCCCTCGGGATGTCGATGGCGGTTGTTCGGGACTGGGGAGGTCTGGTGC
The DNA here is from genome assembly GCA_964036045.1 of Eutreptiella sp. 'Long Island Sound 2002'. Classification (NCBI taxonomy): domain Eukaryota; phylum Euglenozoa; class Euglenophyceae; order Eutreptiales; family Eutreptiaceae; genus Eutreptiella; species Eutreptiella sp. 'Long Island Sound 2002'. The sequence continues at coordinate 1,751,992 of OZ038393.1, read as the reverse complement.
AGTGTTGCGGGCCGGGCGGGGACGGTCCGCCCCACGGCACGGCAGCACCGCCGCCCGTCTGCCGGGCTCCACCCGAGCCTTCACATGCGTCCCCCTGACCGTCCGCTTCGCTTCGGAGGGTGCGGGGCACCGCTGGTGCTGCGGGCAACACGGGGCCGTCAGTTCCGGGCATCCAGCCCTCGGTGTTCGTGGCGATGGTCTACCGTCGATACTACGCAGGCCACTGCACGCACGCAAGGGGGGCTCCGTGCAGAGAGTCCGGCCGCGGAGTCGCGGTATAGAATTGCAGAACGGTGTTGCGGTTTCGAGGCGCGGTATATACACACGGTTTGGAGTCGCGTGTGCCAGTCACGGTGTACAGTCGAATCGCGGTATAGAGTCGCGGTATGTAGTGGCGGTACAGAGTCGCTCTGTTGCGGTATAGAGTCCCGGCATATACTCACGGTATAGAGTCGCGGTATGCAATTGCGGTATAGAGTCGCAGTTTTCATCGCGGTTTTGAGTCGCGGTATAGAGTTGCGGTGCAGGTCCGCGTTGTAGAGTCGTAAAAAAGTCGCGCAAAAGCGTCGTGGGGAAGAGTCACGAGAAGTAGTCGCCGAAGCGAGTCGCGGTATAGAGTCGTGGTGTAGCGTCGTGGTATAGAATCGCGATGTAGAGTCGCAGGCAAAGTCGAGAGGAGGTGGTACAAGGCTCGCGGCACCGCGTTGCATTCTGGAGTCGCGTCACGCATTGCGCCTCTGAACGCCTGCCCCCTCAGGACGCGTGCGAAAGGGCCGCGCTGTGCCTTGCGTGGGAGCACGTCGCGGACTGCGAGCAGCTGCAGCGGACGGTCAGTCTTGTCGACGGGACCGCGTACCTGGCGAAGGTCGAGGGGCCCGACGGACATGTGCGGACCCTGACCTGCACCGCCGTGAGCGAGGCCGATGCCAAGGAGCAGGCCGCAGAGCATTTCCTGCGTCAGTACATCACCTGCCATCCCAAGCAGGCGCAGGTGGGACTGTGCACGCCCCCCCCCCCCCCTCCCACGGGCCAGCCGGCAAGCGGCGGGTTGCTCTTTTCGGCCATGCCGGTAATGCATGGTGTCTTTATCCGACACTGATTGCTGATGTCTGACTGACAGCTACTGACTGTGATTGTCTGACTAACTGTAGTCAGACATGATGTTCTGTTTTCTGTTTCAGACACAGTGTGTGTCTTGAGGTTCAACCAGGTTTGGCATAGAGAATAAAGATGCACTTATGCCTGACTGTGGAGTGCATTACCTCTGGTTTGCATTTGTCTGTTTTTTAATTAGGTCACACCCCCCCACGGGCCATCCCATGCGTTGTGCCCTGCTGTGTGTGTGCCACCTGACTGCCTGCCTGTTAGGACACCAGACGACCCCCCCCCCCCCCCCCCCCCGAGAAAGCCCCCCCCCCCCGAGAAAGCCCCCCCCCCCGGGAACGCCCCACCCCGAGAGTGACGGACGGGGGGGGGGGGGGGCGGAGAGGGACCAAAGACCCTGAGCCCCAGCGCCGAGGGCATGTGGGCCAGGCGCGGCATGTCCGTGTGACCCGACATGCGCTGAGGGTGGCCAGGGCACCGTGCCCCGCATGCCCCGCACCCAACACCCCTGCCCACGCGCGCGCCTACACACAGGACGACGGTATCTTCCGCCCACCAGCGCTTCGGTGGGGTCTGGTGGCTGTCGATAGTCCGCTCAGCCTTGGAACCGGACAGTCAGGTAGTTCAGCCTCGTGGTGGGGCAGGGAAGGACGCCCACGCCCGAGGGCCTGCTCCTGCATGAGGCCGCCAGCCCAACCCAACCCAACCCCCCCATGGGCATGGCTTTGGTGCTCTTTCTGTTTTTGTGATGGAAATTCCAGGACCGCTCTCGAGCGGATTACCGCCCGCCGCTGACGGCCAATGGCCAATAGCGGGCAGTGAACCCCCACCTCCGCGGGGGTACTCCCGTGGTTCAGTGGTCACCGGCATCGAACCGCAGGCGTCTGGCCACGGGTTCGATTCCCAGCCTCCCCCAGTGCGTGACACGCGGCGAAGGGCCTGGAAAGGGGCCTGTTCAAACCTGGATGGGCCGTCCAACTGGGTCACATCCGGCAGCCTCCGGCAGGGCAAGCACCACTCTCCCAGAACCTTAAGTAAACGGTTCTGGGAGGGCAGCGGGGTCGGGAATCTGCGACCACCCACCTCCTTGGCAAGGCTGCCCTTTTTCAAGCCAGAGAGAGCGCCCTATGCACATGCACCAGTTCCGCGATAACCGCATCCGGCACGGAGTTGCCCTCGCATCTGGCGGCCATCCGATTGCCGGAGTCTAGCCTCAGCTCTGCCCGCCACTACTGGAGTACGCCCATCCATCCCTCGCTGTGGCGTGCGACAGGGACGGCAGGCACCAGGATTCCGCTCCCGCGTCTGTTGCCCCGCTCATAACCCCCACCCGTCGTAACACCCCCGCGCGTAACTGCACGGCTGCCCTCCGGCTGTGGCTTGCTGCCGGGGCGGTAGGCCCACGGATGCCGCCACCGCGACCGTGACTCGGTCCGTAGCGAGAGCGCGCGTTCCCCTGTGCCCCCTCCGACGCCCTCCGCCGTTTGCGGAGTGCACCGCACGCCGCCCGCGCTGCAGATGTGGGGCCCGGGACACAAGCTCAAGATGATGCCCGTGATCCTCAAGAAAATGCGGGGCCACCTCAGGTACTGCCCGCGTCTGCAATGCCTCGCGGCGTGGGCCGCACGTCTCTGATGACGGGGGGCGCGGCGGAACGGCGACGCGAAGGGCCTGAACAGAGCGCGTGCGGCCGGTCTGTCTCGCCAAACAAGACGAGTGGTGTCGCAGCCGGCACGGCCGTGCGTCGAGGAGTTTGTGGGGGGGGGGGGGGGGCGCGCTTTGGGGCACAAACACCAGGGCCTCTGAGAGCGGGAGAAGGACGGAGGGGGGGTACCTGAAAGGGGGGGGGGGGGGGCACAGGGAGGCGGGTGGGAAATTGCCCCAAAAGGGGGAGGGGTCGTATGAGCCCCCCGGACCCTGGGGTGAAGGGGGGGGGGTTGGAAATGGGGCTTTTCTGTCAGGGGCCTTGAGTTTGGCAATTTCTGCGAAAAATATTGTGCAATTTTTTTTTCATAAAAGGGGGGGCAAATGAACACTTTTCTGGTGCTAATTTGAAAAATGCCGTTTTCCTTTTTCTTGGTTTTTGGTACCCATGTCGGACCCATGCAGACCGTCTGCCCCTGTAACGGCCTGACAAAAACGCCCCACCCCTTGAAAACGGGGCTCATACGACCCCCCTCCCCCTTGCGGTTTTCCCCCTGCCCAAAGGCTGCGTAAGTGGGCCGGTTGGTACTTCCGGGTGTATGCACTGGTTTGCGAGTTCGAGGAATACATTGTTGACGGTGCGCGTCGGGGGAAAGTATGTTCAAATGCGTGAGAGTGGGACAGTCGTCCCTCTGCTCACAAGTGCTACAAGTGCTGCTGTTGTTCCTCGGCGTCCCTCCCACGCCGGCGCCAGCAACACCCCACACAAAGGGGGGGGGGGCTGAGGCTGGGTACCTGAGGGGGCAATACACGCAAGAGCTGCAGGGGCTTTGTTCAAGTGCTCGGGAGCCTCGGCCCCTGAGCACCCCCTTCGGCACCCTTCCCCCTCCCCCACATTCGCCCTCCCCCCACCTCCCCTTAGCTAACATGCCAGAAAATGGGGATCCCCTCCTGGGATCAGAAGATTATGTGTTATGGTAGAAGATTGTGCTCTGGCCTTTGGGAAAAGCTTTTGTGGGAACCCGCCCCCCGCCGGTCATAAGCAGTGAACCTTGTGAATTTGATACCAGCTCCCCACCTCCCGAGATTGTATGTCGGGCTTAGCGAGAGTTATCTACGGGGGAGCAGGTGGGTGTCTCCTCCGGCCGGTATCAAATGCCAATGACCTGCGCTGGGGTAGAACAGATTCATATGAACAGGAGGCCAGAGAAACACACAATTTAGCGAGTGCAAAATCTAGCTCCTCGGATACAGGACAAAAAGGAACCGTCACGTTGGGAAGCTCGAGAAGAAACAGAGCCGAATCATGAAGAAATCACCAACCACCCCACTAGACGGGCATCATGTGCATGGAACGAAATTGTTGCCCCAAGGTTCTCCAACTTGCCAATGCGCGATGTGTTTCTACATCCATTGTGGAGAAACCATGAAGGACCAACAAGTCATAGAACTGATGTCCTGACACCGAATATCATGGCACCTGATAGACGATCATGCACATACAATGAACCCAACAGCACACATCACGAGAATTCTTCACGGAGTCTTGGGAATCCAACCCAACAAAAGGCGGCGATATGGCGTGTACTTCGGAACCGTAACCAACATGTGGAGTGCATTTTGCCTCAAGGTATTATCGTGCACACAATGATGAACATGAGGAAACTCTTTATGTGAAAACCTCCAGTGCGATCAAGTACAATACACAAGACTGCAGCCATGCAATCCATTTTTGGGTCTTGGCTTTGTTTGTATGTCACATGTTGCTCATCTATGGGAACTTGAGCCCTGCCATCGCAGCTCGGCGCCCTAGATCCGCCGTTTTACGCCCTGTCCAAACCATAAGCGAGCGCCCCGGCCCGACAGCCATGGACCCAGCGCCCAACACTCGACCACACGAACCACCTCACCACGCAACCCCCCTGCCCCCCACACACACCTGTGCCCCCCTTCATTCCCCCACTCCATCCCCACTTTTAAGACCCCCCTTCTCCCAAAACCAGCGCTCATTATGTTACCCTTTGGGCCTCATGGATGGTGCACGCGCTGCCCCCTGTGCTCTGCCCAAAGGACATGAGTTGCTGCATACTGCATTGCTGTGGGCCCAAAGTTGTACGCCCCCCGTTCGAGGACTCATCTCAACCCTCAAATCTCAGCCTTTGCCCATCCCCATGTACACACTCTGAGCCGCCACCCCTCCTTTGTACACACCCTTAGCCCCGCCATCAGAGGCCTCTGTGTGCCTGCCCAACCCAACAACACTTTCCCCTTGACAACGGTTTCCGGCAACCGTTTTTGTTGGGGAAAGGGTTGCGGTGTGGCCCCATCTGCCAGTCCGCCAGGCAATGGCATCCCGGCAGCATGCGCCTCTTGTGCACAGGGCCCCGGCGGTGTTACTACAAGGCACCGCTCTAAATCCGCAGCCATATATCACTGATTTGCCGAAGGATGGATTCGTGCCCATGGGTGTTGTGTTGCAGCTGCTTGAGGACACGAAGGTAGTGCCGCCAGGTGTGTGTATGTGTGTGTGCGCGCGCGCTTCCCTCGTCACAGGAAGGCGCATAGCCGCTGATGGTGATTGCTTTTCTTTGACTGTGTAGCGGCCTGACGAGATCTGAGCACTCAGCGCCTTTTCTCTGCCTGTTTGCCGTGTCTATCGTGTGTGTGTGTGTGTGTGTGTGTGTGTGTGTGTGTGTGTGTGACGTCACACCAAGGCTCTCGCCATTGGAGAGGGATGATTTGGGCGAACCGAGTGGCAGTGAGTCCCGAGCACCCGTCAATTGCAATGTTGCTGTCTTTTTCTGCCGCTCTTCTGTGTGTGTGTAAGTGTGAGTGTGAGTCCCGCCATTGTTCTTTCAGTCTCCTGCTTCTCTGAGCGCCAACATGTTTCTCACCTCTGATGGGGGTGCAGGAGGATAGTACCCGCAGTGCCTATTCGTGCTACCTGCTGCATTTGTGTCCGCACTGGGTATCTGTTGGTTCTTGTTTTCAACACCAAGTGTGTGTGTGTGTGTGTGTGTGTGTGTGTGTGTGTGCGTGCGTGCGTGCGTGCGTGCGTGCGTGCGTGCGTGCGTGCGTGCGTGCGTGCGTGTGTGTGTGTGTGTGTGTGTGCGTGTGTGTGTGTGTGTGTGTGTGTGTGTGTCATTGTGTGTGTCATTGTGTGTGTGTGCGTGTGTGTGTGTGTGTGTGTGTATGTGTGTGCGTGCGTGCGTGCGTGCGTGCGTGCGTGCGTGTGCGTGCGTCCAGGGTTGCTCTGCAGCTCCTGAGGAGTTTTCTCCAACCTCTTTTCTTGTGCTTTTGCTCTTGTTTTGCGGTTCCCAACGTGTGTGTATGTGTGTGGTGTGTGCCTGTGCTCTTGTTTTGTTGTTGTTCCCGTGCGCACGCGCGTACGTGCGCGCATACCCCCCCCCCACCCCCCCCCTGCCGTCCAGCCCCGCCCCTCCTTTCCATTGGGGGCCCTGCCCTCCCCTTGCGGTGAAGGCCGTGCATCCTGCCTTGATGAACGGCCTTCCTAGGCTGCCGCCATGCACCAACAGCACGACGCAATTCCCGTTGATACCCAACAGCACACCTGAAGGGTATGTGTGTGCCAACCACCCGATCCCCAGCTCAACAGGTCTATTCATGGCTGGTCTGCACTATCTGGGGGACGGGGGGTGGCCATGTGTCAAGTAGGCTGGGGGCTGCTGGCCCAGCACGGCAAGGAGAGCGCTGCTGGCTGGGATGCGTTAGAAGGGAAGACCTCAGAAGCGGCCCCGGCAGCGGTTAGGCGGTTAGGCGGTTGGAGGAGGTTGCCAAAGCGGTTGGGGGGCGGTTACTGTCGGTTACAAATGCCATTGAAGCCGGCACTTGCCGCCAGGGAGACCGCGGCTGGGCATAGGCTGGGCGCCCTGGAGGTGGTGGGGCGGATACCTCCCCCCCCTTCCAATGCATCCCTGTCTGCTGGCGATAGCCAAACAGGCCTGAGGGTGTCCCTGGGCTCTGCAGCACCCACTTGCCCCGACAGGCGTCCTCTCGGTGGAGGACCTGGTCGAGGCCGTGACGTACCATGACCCGATGCAGAAGTTCGCAGTGACGCAGCGCACCGGCGGCCCCTACGTACGCGCCAACTACAACCCGTTCGGGGGGCAGGTGTGCCACGAGGGTCATGTCCCATTGTCCCGTCGTTTTACGCCCTGTCCAAACCATAAGCGAGCACCCCGGCCCGACAGCCATGGACCCAGCGCCCAACACTCGACCACACGAACCACCTCACCACGCAACCTCCCTGCCCCCCACACACACCTATGCCCCCCTTCATTCCCCCACTCCATCCCCACTTTTGAGACCCCCTTCTCCTAAAACCAGCGCTCATTATGTCATGCCCAAACGATATGATTTGCACGCTGCAGTTAGTCTCTTGCTGTTTTTGGGAAGAGCTGCACGAGGCTGGCCGGAGACAGATGCAGTGAGATGACTGGATTATGCCTGTCTGCAGCGACATAGGGAGTCGTGGAGGACGCAAAACCCTGGTTCTGAGCATCAACCCCCCGCTTCAAGACGGCCCTGCGCAGAGATGCCTGTATTCTCTGTGTGGGAATGTGCGGGGGCGATAGCGGGTGTTGGAGACTCGCATCAACTGCGGTGCATACACCCTCCATATCGTGGGGGACTGTCAGGTGACTGGTGCTGCGCTCGGAACATCCTCAACGATACAACACTGACAAGGGGGGGGGGGGGGTTCGATCCCTTTGGATGCAACGGGGAGTACCCATATCATAAATGGTTGGGGCTGTGGTTCACTCCGGTCCTGGTTGGCAGATATGGGCCAAGATGCTGAGCTGGAACTAATCCCACAAAGCGGGGGAGAAGAATGGTTGCGGTGGTGGTGATGTGTGTGGGTGTGGTGGTGGCTGAGTGGTTGGCCTGTGTGGTGTTTTCTTGACTCTCTTTGGTGTGCTTGTCGATGATTCTTTGGTGGCCTTGGATGGCAGTGAGCAGCATTGTACATAACAAGGTGTACACACGGCAATGATGGCAATTCTGGCACACCAGGACAATGAAGTTGATGCTTCGGGTGGCGACCAACGCCGTGGGAAAAGAGAGGTTCCGGTCGTGTTGCTGTGTCACGGTGGTTCTGTTGCGATTGGGTTTGCCGTCCGTGTTCGTTGCGCGGTACTTGTTGAAGGCCTGGGGACGCCCGCGCACGCATGCACCACTCCCCAGCCCCCCCCCCCCCCAGGGCTTCTTTAGAATAATTAAAAACCAAGGGGGGGGGACCCCTCCCCCAAAACCCCCTCCCCCCCTCCCCACACCAAAGTGACCACAGTGGGAAAAGACGAAATTTACCATAGGGAAAATCTGGTCAGGCCATTTTTGGTACACCAAGTTTTGGGTCCAAAACCCCCTCCCCTCCCCCCCCCTGCTCAAAAGAAGCCCTGCCTCCCCCTCTCGTTTCATATCCCCCGCGCTCCAGAAAGCCTTCTCCCTTGAGACGGACCCCGCGTGCTACCACCTGCTCGACTGGACGGCCGGCGCCCCCCCCTCCGCACAAAGCGAGGCCGTGCCCCGTGCCCTGTACTACGTCTACGCCCTCGGCCGCCACGCCTCGTGGGACCAGCTGGTGGCGTCGGGGGGCGTCGAGCTGCAGATGGCCCTCGTGTTCCTCCTGCAAGCGACCCTCGACGCCTGCGACGCCTACGCCGCGCGGCCGGAGCCGCGTTTCGAGGCGCCGGCGGACCCGGTGTACCGCCTGGACCTGCACGCGATGCTGCGGGACGGCTGGCGCTGCCGCCTCGGGGCTGGTCCGGCGAATGGGCACGTGCTGCTGCGGCCGGAGGACAACCCCGCGGCCTCCGGCGCGGCGCCGCGCTTCGACTTCGCGGCCTACGTCACGGCGGTGCGCCGATCGGGGTCGTGGTCGGAGCCAGGGCCGCTAACGCCGGTGTGTGAGAGGGACCTCAGAAGCGGCCCCAGCAGCGGTTAGACAGGCGGTTGGAGGAGGTTGCCAAAGCGGTTGGGGGCGGTTATTGTTGGTTTCAAATGCCATTGAAGGTGGCATTTGGCGTCAGGGGGACTGTTTCTTGTGCGGTGTGCTTTTGTCATGGATGGGCATGTTGTTCCGACTGTGGTGGTGGATGCGTACCGGGCGAGACCTGGTTTGTCAGCTTCCCTGCACAATTGGAGAGATGAGTACATCAGAACAATTACTCATTGGGCAAGGCAACATGGTGTTGCTGGGGCTCCATTGTCCGCTCATGGGATGCCACTGGGATTCCACAAGCCCTATGGGGAGATGTGCCCTCTGTTGAACCCATGTTCGACGTTCTCAAGAAGCTTCATCCACACACAGCACCCTTGTGAGTGTGGTACTTTGACTGCATGAAAGTGTCTCTCTTGCTCTGAATATGTTTGTGATGGCTGTTGGTTGGATCACACTACAGCCATTTGTCCCGCCGATTAACAAAAACCATGCATGGTGCAGCTCACATCGATTTTTGTTGCTTTGTGCTGCATCGTGGCAGTGATGCCCCCTTTGCTACGATACCAAAATATTGCCCAAAAAAATTAACAAAAATAATGGGCGCCATTGTAATTTTGGCCTTTGGTAGTTTTTACTGGCATTGTAGGCAGTGCATAGGCAGTGCATAGGCAGTGCACAGGCAGTGCTAAGGCAGTGCTTAGGCAGTGCGTGCGCATGGGCACTGCGTAGATAGCGCGCACACAGCGCGTAGGGAGTGCACAAACAACCCATTGTGCTGTTTCAGGCGGTCCCAGAATGCAATCGGGGTCCCTGTCCTGACGAAGCCCCACCTCCAGACCACAGTCCTCCCACGGCTCCAGACCCTCTCACAGAGCAGACAGTCAACCAGGTCCGGGCGTTTGCCTTAGGCTCAACTGCCGAGAGCCTCGTGGTGCCGCTGTCGAGTGCAGCGTTGGAGCGCAAGCTGAAGGCTGTGGCTGCGGAGGCAGGGCTGATGGTGCGTCGTGTAGGAGATTCGCTTGAGGTGCGACAGGGCACGGCGGTGCACTGCAGGGCAGAGGAGGGCTGGGCACTGTACTCCGGGCATGGCAGGGCCATGCATTGGCGGACAGGCCCACACAGGGCAGAGCAGGGCAGTGCCTACGTCTGGCTCCCCCGCACGTCCTCCCTCCGCACAGACCTCGTGCAGCCGTGCGGCCTCGTCCCAGTGCCGACAGCTCTGCCCCCCCACCATCCGCACGAGGCGCCGCAGCGGGGGGTTGGTAGAGAGTGGCACAATGCCCCATGTCCCCATCAGTGAGTGCAGTGACTCCACTACAAAGGGAGCTGTGGGGAAGGTCTTTGACCTCCGGGAACATGGGGGAAATGGGACTGTGAAAAACGGGCATTCTGTCCCAATTTTCCGCCCATTTTTCTCCCATATTTCTCCTATTTCCCCCCATTTTCCATTCTGATCTGTGGATGATTCCCCATTTCGCCCATTTTGCCCCATCGTCTCCCATTTCCCCCCATTTTTGTCCATTTTTCCGGATTTCTGGATTTGGTGAGTTGGTGAATTCGGTGGCGGTCGGTGCGGATGGCTGTGACCTCCTGCAAGCCCCCCGCCGCGTGGCACAGCGCAGAGCAGGGTGGAGCAGGGCTTGGGCCGTGTGGCGTCTATGTTGCGTGAATGTCTATCAATCGTCGTGATCTCACAACAGATGACCTTTTTGGGGGGTTTCAGTGGGTCTGGCGCTCTCTCGGGATCTGATGCGATAGTCGTTTCCTGGTATGCCTGACCGCCCCCCGCGGGCGACACCCATGAGCAGTCTGGATGCTGTCCCCATTGGGGTCGTGGCCGAATGACCGTACACCCTACCCCCAAAGTCTGTCTCATTGGCAGTTGCGGCTCTGTCACTGTGGCATAAGTACCCACCCTGTACTCAAATGCCCTGGTATTGAATATGTAGGAACTCAGGTCCAGAGGGCGAGGGACCAATGACAGTTGCCAGAAGCCGGGCACCCTTGCTACGAGAGTGGTACCAAACATGCGCGCCTATAGCACACATTTGCGTCTGAATGCAAAGAGGAGTCAACACTAGCAGGGGGCACCAGCAAAGGAAGAACAAGGGAGCACATCAGAAAAAACTATTGTCAAGGTGACGGTTCCCCCCCCCATGCCCTGTACAAGCCCGATTTACAGGACATATATACACATGTGAGACAACCCAACAGCATCACGATTTTCCGTGTTGATCAAGGGTGTAGTAGCGGTGCAGGCGCACAATGTGTCCAGTCAGTTGTCCCACACAGACGCTGGGCACAAACGTAACAGTGGGCCGCATGGGCCACACGCGGCAGCGTCCTCTCCTGTTTTTCTCGTGAGCTATGTCTCGCACGTGCGACTCCTGGTGCCACACCATCACCCCGCGTTGGCCAATGTGTAGCCGCGGACCACAGAACACACAAGTGATCCACGGGTAGTGTGTGCTGCCCAATTTGCATTGCACTGTGCATTTTTCCGAGGGGCTTTGTGGCATATGGTGTCATATTTTCATATTTTTCGTACTTTAGCCATGTGCCGGGGATGGGGCAAGGAGCAAGGGAGAGTGAAGGTAAAGACTGCTTGCATCAACTGCACCCTACTGCCAAGGTAGTGAACTTGTTGTGCCTTTTGGCAGGTTTTTGTCCAAGTTTAAGTGCATGAGAAGGGCCTGCACCCACCTTGGAATGCTCTTCACCCATTAAGCGAGGACTGTTGGCACCAAGTGCCACTGCTGCTTTGTCCTTTCGAACAACACAATGTCTTTTTCCCCTTTCCATTTGCCATGGTCCCCAGGTGGGCTTAGCAGTACATGCCACAGTGCTGACAGGGGAAGGAGCAAGTGGCAGGGAGAGTAAGGATTGCTAGCACCAATTGCTAGTTGCCGCCAAGGCTGTAATCTTCTTCGGGTGCTTCATTGATCCAAATCTTTGGGCATGTGAAGTGACGTCTACCCATCTTGGAGTACTGTACACTTGTAAAATGAGGATTGTTGGTACCCAATAATACCTCCCATGCCCCTTACACAATGTTCATGTGCTCTTTTTCCTTGGCCCCATGTCTCCCATGCCCCCGTGATTACATGCCAGGCTTTTACACACATTTGCTTTGGTGCTTTTTCACAAATAAATTGCAGGGAGGATGGAGGGGAGGAAAGCATCCCCTTAATCTTGTGGTGCTTAGTATTGTGAGTAGAGGGAGTGACGGAGTAAGAAAATTGGGGGGCAATGTGGGTGTGAAGGAGTGATAGATTGGCGGGAGTCGAGGGAGTGAGGGAATAAGAGAGCGGAGGCGGTGAGGGGGGTGAGAGATTTGAGGGATGGAGGGGGGCTGTTGGGGAGTATTGAATTGGAGGGCATGAGGGAGTCAGGGGGTAGAGGGAGGGAGGCGGTGGGGGACTGAGAGAGAGCCACCAGCATTGCCTCTGCGGTTCGCATGTCAATACCAACCATCAACGAAAAGGAACGGGAACGACTGTTGTGCAGTGCGTTGTGGAGCCGTCTGGGCAGCGCGGGGCAGGGCAGGGCAATGCAGACCTTTCCCTATTTTTTTGCTGCTTCTGTAGGTCAGACACCCCGCGTGTTTGGCAGAGCTGGAGGCGCTGTTGGGGATCAGTGTGCAGTGCAAGTCCCTCCTGCACAGCGCTTTGTCGCACCGCTCCGCCACACGTCCCACGCAGGACCCAGGGGCCAGTGCTGAGCCCGACAATCCCGTCACAGACTATGAGAAATTGGAGTGGGTAGGGGATGCGGTCTTCGACGCCTGCGTGGCCCATGACGTGTACTGGCACTGGGAAGCCACGGGGAGGGACGCAACTCCGGAGCTCGTGAGTGTCACGCAGAATGCGATGCAGGCGCAGTGCATGCGTGTCAAGGTGCGCACTTTAGCCATGTGCCGGGGATGGGGCAAGGAGCAAGGGAGAGTGAAAGTAAAGGCTGCTTGCATCAACTGCACCCTACTGCCAAGGTAGTGAACTTGTTGTGCCCTTTGGCAGATTTTTGTCTAAGTTTAAGTGCATGAGAAGGGCCTGCACCCACCTTGGAACGCTCTTCACCCATTAAGCGAGGACTGTTGGCAGAGTGCATATGTGTCAAGGTGCGTCTGTCTGCCGAACAATTGGTGCTGGTGACAAGCTGACCACAGTCGCTGACTGGCAGAGCGCAGGGGGGCTCTGAAGGAGGTCCACCGTTTGTGTTGTTGTCTGCATTGAGGACCGACCCCAGGGACCGCTCTAGTTCCCGTCAGAATGCCGTTGGTTTCCTCCAACCGCTCCCGGTTGCCATCGGGGTTATGTAGGGGAGGTGGAAAAATGGCGTGCGGGGAAGGCGGGGGTCGTTTGAGCCCCCAGAAGGAGGATGGGGGGCTCTGGAAAGGGGGCTTTTCCTGCAACCGGTCGCTGTCGGTCGCCCACCAACCGTCAGACACCTCCAATCGTTGCTTTTGAACGGACGTGGGCAGTTTTTTTTGTCTTGCTCTTGGAGACTGCCCTGGCACAGCGTCATCAGTTGACTCATGTTCTGTGTGATATTTTGTGGTGAGTGTGAATGGGCCGTTTGTGTGTGTGCGCAACGGCTCAGGGCGGACGTCCCCTCCTCCAGGGCATCACACACGGGCACTTCCTGCGCGCCGCGCCGGAGCTTAACCAGGACAAGGCCAAACTCTGGGGCGACGTCTTTGAGGCGCTTGTGGCGGTGGTGTATTTCGACAGCGGTGCTGAGGCCACCCGCCAGACGGTAGGGCGGTGGCTCGCCGAAGTGCAGGAGGAAGGCAACATCTATGCCCCGGAATTCCAGTTGGCGCGTGATGCCATTCCTCGGATTGAGGTGCGTGTGATTGAGTGCTGTGGCCTGGCTGAGGGCGTGGGGGAGTGAGGGACTGGGAGGGAGGGAGGGAGGGGGTGAGAGGGTGTTTGAGGGAGGGAGGGAGGGACACTCCTTTCACAATGCCATTGACAAAGGCAAAGGCATGGCTTTGCACAACAAAGACAGGACCAAGGACAAAGTGGCTCATGGCAAAGACGCAGTAAAGGACACGCTCAGCTGCGTGGCTTCCCTGCGGCAGGCTTCCCCCTCACATGGTCAAGATTCAGACTCGTCCTCGCCTCTGCCCTCACCCAGGAAGTAAGTGAAGATTTGGATTTGGATTTGGGGGCCAATCTTAAGGCTCACAGGGCGCCTGGGGTGACGCACGATGGCGCCCCCGACGACTCTGCAGACTCTCCCATTTTGCCGTCTGCGTTCCTAGGCCGGGCGGCTGAGCCAGGCTGCGCCCCGGGCCCTGGTCGGGGCGCTCCGGATGCGTGGCCGCCACCCACCGGCGCGTTGTCTCTTGCCTCTGCCCACGTTCTTGAGGGGCTGCAGCATGTGGGTGACAGCTCACTGCAGCATACCCCCGCCCAATTACCATTCGAGGGGCCATGGGGGTGCTGCACCGGCAGCCCCCCTACTGCAGCTGCTACAGCCGCCGCAACCGCAGTTGTCCTGCAAGCAGCATTTCAGCTGCTGTTTTCGCGCTGCAGGCGCAGTAGGTTTTGTGCTGTTGCTGTAGTGGGCGACAGCTCACTGCAGCCAACCACTGCCCCGTTACCAACCGAGTGGCGATGGGATTGCTGCACTAGTAGCCGTCCTACTGTAGCATTGTGCCGCAGTGGTTGCAGCAGTTGCCCTGTCGCATATCATGCCTTTCATCTCCTTGCCCCGAGAAGCGTAGGACACTAGCCTGTTGGAAAATGCCCTACCCGGCGTGGAATAAAACCAACTGTTGCTTGGTGCTTACGCCCTCCTTTCCGCGACGGCCTCCAACCCCCCACCCCCTTTTTTATTAATTGCCAATGGTCTGGCGAGCCTTCTTCAACTAGCACCTAGTACCACATGACCTCCATACACGCCATCATGGCATCCTCCATGCCCCCCAAGGCAAACCGCCACTTGTACTTCTTCCAACTAAAAGGCCCCACAAACTGCCTTGGCACCGTCGACACAAACAGTTGTGCTTAGTGAGAGCATACACCGGGCATCAAGTATTTTTCTAAAAAATCCACACAAATGACGTCGTCTAGGGGGATATGCAAAGACTCCCCATAGTGCTCCCCGCACCTACGCACACGAATGCCGCCAAGGAGCCGTTCTCAACCCCAATCCACCGACAATTGGCAACCTCAATGCTTGGTCGCCGGCGCTCCTTTGATGAGTGACTCGTACACAGTGTCAACCCACACCTAACTAATTGCAGCACTACGGCAAATCAATTGCCAGTACCCGCTATAAGTCGTCCTTGTAACACCCACCTCCGTGGTGTCCAACATCTCCTTTAATCTAAGCTTTGGACAAACTAGATGACAGGCTTGTCTGTTTGACAATCAATGCATGGAGATCACCATAACTCAAAAGAAGGATGGTGTGGAAGCGTGGCAACTCCAGCCGGGACATTGCTTGGATTTGGTGAAGTCAAAGGTGCACATTGTTCGCAAAGGTCTAGGAATGACCAAGCTTAGCCGGCAAAGAGGGCTAAGGAAGATATGCCAAGATATAAGTGCATGCAACCAACACAAATGGGTTTTCGTAACTGATGTGAGAATCGGGAGTAGCCTATGCTGGGATTTCAGGGCAGGGTTGTTTCTAACTACCATCACCCCGGCCCAACGTAGCACTAATGGTGTTGCGATGCGATACTCCGGTGGTGTCTGCCTTGCGTCACATAGAGCGGTAGTATGCTGAGTTTCCCCGTGAACATATCGGGATCTTTGAGGGCGAAGGTGGAGAGGCAGCTAAGGAAGAGAGCCTAGGAGCCCATTTATGCTCAAGAGATATCATACGTAGCGCACGTGGGGCAACATATTGGTGGTCATGGGTTCAGTCTCTAATTTCGTGTGTACACACAACGGACATCTTCGTTGTGTAGTTGGGACATCGCCGAGCAGTGCATTGGAGGTGCAACATCTATGCCGCGGAATCCGCTGAGCTGGTGGAGTATTCTTGTTAGGCGCTTGAATCTAGCTCAGATTTGTGACATGATTGAGGCTCTCAAGACTAATGGCAGAATACGACTTCACACCGGCTAATGATGGTCCAAGGCAGCATTGTGGTGTTGAGCGGTGGAGAGGCTGTTGATTCAAGGAGCAACCACGTTGCTCCTCGGCACCCGAACCCAGACCCAAACTATCTTCTCGGCGGACTCACCTATCTCGATGTCAACCCCATAATTGGATGCAAATGCCTGCACCATGTCTTTGGTCACCTTCTCGGCTATAAGCACCACCATTCAAGCATTCAGCTCTGCCACCGTGACGCTACCTATCGAACAGACTCTTGATTCCACTGTTACCTTGTCTTAGAAAGTCAATTGCTTTTCTCGCACTGCAAGAATAGCGGCCACTTAGGGTGAGGGGCTGAGGGGAAGGGTCGTGGCATCCCCGAGGACAATGCATATCGGCCCGCCATCCCATACCACGCACTCCCCGGGCCCTCATTGGCTCCCATTGCATCCTCCGCGTTCTCGGGCCACAACCGTTGTGCCGTTGTGGTTGCAGCAGCCTTCTCGCTGCGGTTGTCATGCAGCAGCATTTTAGCTACTGCGTTATAGGCACAATAGCTGCTCTACTGCAACAGCATGTAAGTTGCAGCTCACTCCAGCCATCCCCCACCCCATATGCAGAGGCTAGGGGGGTACAACACCTGCAGCCTTCAAACTGCAGCTAGCGCAACTGTAGATGTCATGTTGTTGTGGCCGCGGCAACTTTCCCGCTGCAGTTGTCATGCAGCGGCACTACGGTTGTTGTTGCAAGCGCCGCAACTGCTTGGCTGCTACAACATGTAGGCCACAGCCTGTAGCCAACCCTTGCCCCGTTACCAATGCAAGGTCTATGGGGGCGCTGCCCTTGCAGCCTTTTTGCTACAGTTGCAGCTATTGTGCCAGGGTAGCTGCAGCTGCTTTCCAGATACGGCCACAATTGTCGTGCAACAACATTTCAGCTGCCGCTTTCGCGCTACAAGAGTACCCCTTTTGTTGCTGCAGCACGTGGGCGGCGGCTCACTGCAACCAACCCCCACCCAGTTACTAGTTGAGGGCCTATGGGGTGGCCACCAACAACCTTCCAACCACACCTTCCGAAGCCGTTGTTGTTATGCTGATATGGTTGCTTGCAGCAGGTGTCCTGTTGTTGTCATGTGGCAACATTTTAACGGTTGTTTTCGCGCTGCTGGCGCAGCAGCTGCTCTGTTGCTGCAGCATGTGGGCTGCAGCTCACTGCAGCCTACCCCCGCCCAGTTACCGATGCAGGAAGGGGGTAGTTTTGTTCTCGCCATCAAAGGGGAATAAGGCAAGAGCCTTCTTCGCCGTCAAAGGAGAATGAAATAAGAGCCTTCCTCACCAATGGAGGGGAATAAGGTAAGAATCTTCCTGGCCGTCCTTCCCACAAGGGACGGGGAACTAGTCCCTCCATTTTGTGCCTTATTCTTCCCTTATTCTCCTTTGACGGCAAGGAAGACTCTTACCTTATTCCCTTGCATCCGCGGGGAAGGCTTTTACCTTATTCCCCTACAACAGTGAGGAAGGCTCTTACCTTACAGTCCAAGCAAAAATTACCAAAGGCAAACATTACTCAAAAAAATATTACCCAAAAAACATCAACCAAAAATTAAGGTTGTTTTGGTGATTGTGGTTTCCCCCCGATTCCTGGGCCCCAAGATCTTTATCATTTGTTCCCCTGCAGGCCCCTGTTTCTTGTGCGGTTTGCTTTTGTCATGGATGGGCATGTTGTTCCGACTGTGGTGGTGGATGCATACCGGGCGAGACCTGGTTTGTCAGCTTCCCTGCACAATTGGAGAGATGAGTACATCAGAACAATTACTGATTGGGCAAGGCAACATGGTATTGTTGGGGCTTTGCAGCGACATCAAAGGGGTGATGAGAGGGAGCACAAGTTGGGGTACCACACAATTTATGGCTGGCTGAAGTATTTCCAAAAGAAAGGTGATTATTTTCACACCCAAAAAACGAGGTCGCAAAAGGATTCTGTCTTAGATTGAGTGTGCAAAAGTTCAAGATGCCATCACCAAATTGAGAACGGAGCCAAATGCCACGGTTAAAGCACGTGTTTGCCGAGGTTGGGATGCATGGGTTGAGGATATATTTGCACGCAATTCCAATGACACGGCTATTGCTGAAATGTCCGTGTCTCACATGCCTACACTACGAAAGCGTAAATATGCTTTATTGGCAGGGGCCATTAAGGACCTACCAGTGGACACCATTGTCCGCTCATGGGATGCCACTGGGATTCCGCAAGCCCTATGGGGGGATGTGCCCTCTATCGAACCCATGTTCAACGTTCTCAAGAAGCTTCATCGTGAAGAGACACAACAACTTTATGAGTGTGGTTCTTTTACTACACGAACGTGTCTCTGTTGCTCCGAATATGTGTGTGATGGTTGTTGGTTGGATCACACCACAACCATCAGCCCCGCCGTTTAGTAAAAACCATGTATGGTGCGACTCACATGGGTTTCCCATTGCTTTGTGTTGCATCGTGGCAGTGAAGGATGACGTCCCCTTTGCTACGGTACCAAAAATTTTCCAAAAAAATAACCAAAAAATGGGCACCTTTTGACCTTTGGTAATTTTTGCTTTACGTGTATTCCCCTCCGTCTCCGAGGAAGGCTTTTACCGAAGCGCAGGGCGGGACAGCGGAGGGATTACGTCCCCTCCCCTCCCCTCCCCTCCCCTCAAGGCGCCATGCACGCGCATTCGGGCACCCGGTGACCCGCGGTGCACATGTGTGGTGTCTCGAGACGGTGGGGGGGGGGGGACAATTGGTTAAGCAGTGGTGCGGTCACAAGCACCACCTGTTGGGTACCTACGGGGTCCTAGTTCCCCGGGTCGCCGGTGTGGATTCCTCCCCCTGCCCTAGGGGGAAGGCGCCGCCGCCGCATGCTCCGTGTAAGAGGAGAAGGTGTAGAGCAAGAGGATGGGCGGGCGGGCAAGCAGGTGGGCGCGGGGGGGTGGGGGTAGGGGGATGTATGGTCACTTGCAATGCACCCTCACGGTGCCATGCAGGAGCACATGGGGCATGTTGTCATCTACGGTGCACCCTCAAGGCACCATGCAGGCACATACGGGGCTCCTAGCTACTAGTGGTATGCCCTCAAGGCACCTTGCAGGCACACATGGGGCACCTCGCCACGTGAGGTGCACCCCTAGGGTGCCATGCAAGCAGACATGGGGCACCTGTTCACCTATGGTTCACCCTCAGAGCGCCATACAAGCGCACATGGGGCATGTTGTCATCTACGGTGCACCCTCAGGGCACCATGCAGGCACATACGGGGCTCCTAGCTACTACAGTCATACACGCGGGCGCTCATGGTGTCCGTCCACACCACACGGCACCCCTTGCGTGCGAGAGTAGGTGCCACCATGCGGAACCCTACGAGCACTGCCGCCACGACGACCACACAGTCGCGCACCATCCCCCCAGCCAAAGCAAGGGCGGAGCAGTATGCGCAGTGGAACTGCACGACATGTGCATGGTGGGCACCACGCGGTTTACATGCCCTCAGCAATGATGGCGCCGGCACTCGCGCCGTGGGCCCGGGCACGTAGGTGTGTCGCCCGGGGGTCCCCGGAGGAACGCCGACCGGAGCGCTACCTGTCTCGTGTACGCGTCGTATAGAGCCGTTGTGACCGCAGCGACTAGGCGGCCTCAGGCGAATAGCCAAGCGGAGCCGTGGAGCACACCCGGGAACGGGTAGGTCTCCCCGCGGGCTCCTTGCAGGCCCCAAGCCGCCAAGGCGTGCGCCGCCACTTGCAGGCCGGAGAGAAGCCCGTCCTGGCCGGTGCCGTGCCGGGCAAAGACGTACATGTCTGAGTGGTGCTGGCTCGGAGCCTCGGCGTACGCTAGCCAGATGTGGTCAACCTAGGGGCTGTCCAACGGCGTGCCCCCGTCAAGGCCCAGCTTAGCCAAGATGTAGTCGCCAACGGCATACCAAACTCGCACGGCAAGACCCTCTGGGAGGCCACCAGGTCCCACGCGTCCAGCTCACTAGCCCACTCCACCGTCCATGGGCTGAACGACACAGTGGACACGCCGGAGTGGACCGTTGCCAAGATCCCGCAGCTATGTGCGACCAGACCGCCTGGCCCAGGTCGCCCTTGGCCGCGAGAGCCCATCTGCCATGAGGAGGACGTGCCCCCCGGGTGTACGCCCGGTGGACCTCCATTGCGCGTGCCGCAGGGGTCGCCCACACGGCAAGTAGGACGAGCACGTCCATGCCCACCTCTCACAGAGTGTGCTCCAGGAGCTTTGGTGCGACCCATCCGGGCCCTGCCCCACATGGCTCAACCAGAGCACGCACAGATTCTCACAAACAATGACGCTCCGGGAGTCCATGGCGCGGAGGAAGCCCCGGACATGCCACAAGCACATGCGGGTGTAGAGATGGGGGATCCCAAACCCACCGCAGTCGAGCGGGGCACAGGAATGCGCGGGGGACATTGCGGGACACCCGCAAGGCGCGAGGACCCGGTCCAACACCGGTGCCTCATTGAGGCCCTGGCCCCTGTACGGGACCGCACTAGGGCCTCATAGAACTCATGGCCCCTGTGCGGGAGCGTCCACGGGCCTTAATGAAATCATGGCCCCTGTGGGGGATCATAGAGGGGCCTGTTTGACGTCATGGCCCCCGTTTGGGGGCGCCTCATACTGATTCGCGGGCCGCCCAACATGCAACGCCTCCATGTCACCACCGCTGACTGCGAGGGCCCAGGGGGATTCCTGAAACCCCCCCCCCACCCCCCACCCCCAGGGTTGACCAAGCATTAAGCAAAACTCTCATTGATGTCCCATCTGTCCGGAGTGAGAGGAGTTGAATGAGCACACTTGCAAGTGTGAACCCCTCCCTCCCCCCCTCCACAGGGGGGTCATGTCAATTGGGTGGGGTTTCGGCGCCACAGGCGCCACAGGGAATTGGTTGCCTTTTCTGCCTTTGGGCCAGTGGCCAAGGCCCAGTGGGTGGGTGGATATCCAACAGCCCCCCCCCCCCCCCCCGTGCGGGTGGCACATTTGTGGGTCCCTGGGTCTTTCCCCAGATCTGTGGTGGGTGTATCCCCCAGTCCACCCCCCCCCACCTCCCACCCCCCAAGTGCAGTGTGACCCAACATGGAACACGGCGTGTACGCCAGGACCCAACCTCAGTCCGTAGTGCGGCGTGCCCTGGCGGTAAAGCCCTGAACCGAGAAGCCCACACCTCCAGCCCAAGCCCAGGGAGGGTAGGGAGCAGCACAATGGGCCCATGGGGCATTCAACGGCCAGTCGCACACGAATGGAACTGACAAGGCAATGAACGCCGCGTGAAGGCAGGCGCGGCTGGCGCACAGTGGCGGGTCCACACTTGACCTTTGGAGGCCCCAGGGGGCCAAGCACAGCCCCGGACATCAACACCCACAAGAACGACATCCGCCACCACACGGGGCCGCCCCCACGAACTGCCCCAGTTCCGGTGGCCCTCGACGCCATTCGGCCGGCCACAACAACTCCCCTGGGGCCAGGGGCGAAGCGGAGGGTCCCACGCACAAGGCCCGAAACGACCGCCCCCCACCCCCGAGTGCCTCGGCAGTGGTCTGGGTGCCGCCCAAATGCCGCCCCCGCCCGCCCTCTCCTCCCGGCAGTCGCACTTCTTTCTGGACCCGCACGCCCGCTTCTTGCCCCCGGCCGCGGACGCGGCGTACCACGTCGGGTCGAGCCAGTGGTCCGAGTTCGACGTCCTGTGCCCGTTCCCCCGCATGCGCCACGTCAACAAGGAGCGCGGCGCCTCCTACTTCCGGCAGCGCCCGAACGCCTGGGCCTACCACCGCGTGTACGACCCCACGGCACTGCACGATCGCATCCTCGCGGCCGCGAGCTTCGGGTGTGCCCCCCGCCCGGTGCCCGAGACCGACCCCTGACGAATCAGGGCTGTGTGGCTCGGGTTTCATGCCCCATGACGCATGCCCAAGAGATCCAGGTTCGAGTCCCAACACAAGTTGCGGCCAAGGGGGGCGGCCTGTTTGAGATCCAGAGCCCCCCCCCCCCCCGACCTCCCAAAGTTGTCGGACCCATCTTTCTCCAATTTGAGATTTTGAGTAGAAGTGCTGGCGCTGAAGGCGCCGAAAATTTTATTTTGGCCTCCTGAGGGTTTTTTTTTTACCCCATGTGTCTGTACTGAAAATACTCAGAATTTCGTGGACAATTCAAAAATGGGTGAAAACCACAAAAAACATTTTTGACCCCCCACACGACCTCCGGGTTGGACCTTGGCTAATGGGGAGTCTGAGTTGATGGGCAAATTTTTTCGGGATTTTTTTTTACCCCAGTCGTGTATTTTCAAAATGATCAGCACATCATGGGGATCGTTTTGAGGTCTGTAGGTTGGGGTACCCACAGATCCCCCCCCCCCCTGGGGACCCGGCAGCTGACCAGCCGACCCCCCTCCCCCCTCCCGCTCCAGACCCGCAAAAGTCTTCACACCCGGTTGAGGTTCAATATCCGAACAGGCTGCCCCCCTTGGGTGCGGCGCTTGCAGAGGGGATGGGATGGGATGGGATGTGATGGGAGAATTTCTAACACCTGCCAGGCACGCCGCCAGACCGACCCCGTACGGCGGTGGCCCGTGTTGCAGGCTGCCAAGCAAACCACCACAGACCCAGTCCGAGACTGGCGCAGTGAAGTTCCCACACGCTTCCACCCAGGGGCCTGCTCTGAGCTGGTCCAGGGAGCAGGAAAAAAGAAAAATGGCCCGGATTGCGCCAGGCAGTTCTTTTTTTTTTTTTTAAATTTCGGCACCAGTCTCAAAAACGAAAAGCCCCCCCCCCCCGTAAGCCCCCCGTAATAACCGCCGTCCATAATAACCAGCAAGTTTTTCTTCTGTCGGGGGGTATCTGCGCCCGTGTATTGCACGTCAGGATCAGTCTGTATGCTGGCGCCATCCGAACAGAACTGTTCTTGTTTACAGTCCCAGCAGAAAACCAAACGTCAGAATTAGCCAACGGCGCCCATTTTTTGGTTAATTTTTTTTGGGTAATATTTTGGTATCGTAGCAAAGGGGGCATCATCCTGCAGAGCCCCAGCAACACCATGTTGCCGTGCCCAATCAGCAATTGTTTTGATGTACTCACCCACCACCACCACGAGGTTTGCGCTTCCCCCTCTTTGGCGTGACGGACAGCCCTGCCAACCGCTTCCGTTCGCCGGTAACCGCCTTTGCAACCGCTTGTGAAACCCCCTTTGGGGGGCTTTGCCCCTGGAACGCATCCCCTACCCCACCACCACCCCCACCTTCTGCGGCGCACGGCGCGCGCCTTCAGAATCGTGAACTACACCAACGAGATCCTGACCCCCAAGACGCGGCTGTGTGTCGACGTCGACGGGATCAGCGTCACGGGCTGCCTCGCCGACGACCCGGCGCTGTACGAGACCTGCGTGACCCACGGCTGCCGGCGCCTGCGGTGCGCCCTTGACGCCCACTACCGCTGCTGGCCCCGCGCCGCGTGCCACGCGGCGCACGCGGCGCGGGAGGCCGAAACGCCGGTGCTGTTTGTTCAGCAGCGGCTCCGGGCGCTGTTCCCGGATACCGACACGTACTGCGTGCTGCTGGACAGCTCCAGTGCCGCCAAGCCCTCGCAGCACCTGCACTGGCCCCTCCTGATGCTGAGCGCCGACGGCTGCCGGAGCGTTGTACGGTACCTGCAGGTCTGGGCCACATCCCTTGGGGTCCGCGGCCGGGAGAACGCTGGGGCCATGGGACAGCAACGGCGCCGTCTGATGAGAAAGAGGCCGGCAAGTCGAATACAAAGTCATGGACATTGGTAATCCAATCGTGTCTTTAAAATGACTGCCATGTGGTCTCGCAGTCTTTCCCCAAGAGTTTGACAACAGGAAACACAGCCAGCGTCGCCCAAGCATCTGTGTGGTCGCCTTCGATGGAAGATCCATCGACAGCAAGGGCTCGCAACGACATGCCAATGGCCAGCGGTTTTGGTACCAATAAATAGCCCTCTGGGGTTTATGAGGATTCAAGGGTTTGATGTGATAATTTGAGATGTGTTCCATCAATCGGAGCTGTTGTAAGACACAGGCGTACGGTGTTGGCGCAGTGACACGGTGACCCCCTGCACAGGGCCTCGACTTGAAGGGGGTGTTGCCCCTCCCCGCAGCCCCAGCTGTGTCTGTCCGTGCCCCAGTGCGCTCCAGCCGTTTTGCAACCGCCAGCACGGCTCCTCAACCCGCTCTCCAACCGCCGTGTGGGGTGCCGGGTGGGGATGCGCAAGGGCGCAGCATGGGATTGCACAGGGGCGCCTTGTGGGGATGCACAGGGGCGCAGTGTGGGATCGCACAGGGGCGCAGAGCAGGGCCGCGCAAGGGTGTTGTGTGGGGCTGCGCATGAGCACAGTGCTGGGCTGCGCAGGGGCGCAGTGCAGAGCTGCGCAAGGGCGCAGTGCAGGGTTGTGCATGGGCATAGAGTAGGGCGGCGCAAGGGCGCAGTGTGGGGCTGTGCAAGGGTGCAGTGCGGGGCTGTGCAGGGGCACAGAGTAGGGCTGGGCAAGGGCGCAGCATGGGATGGCACAGGGGCGCAATGCAGGGCTGCGCAAAGGCACAGCGTGGGAATGAAAAGGGGCGTCGTGTGGGGCTGCGCAGGGGCGTAGTGCAGGGCTGCGCAAGGGCGCAATGTGGGCCCCGCAGGGGTGCAGTGCGAGGCTGTGCAAGGGTGCAGTGCGGGGCTGCGCAGGGGTGCAGTGCAGGGCTGCGCAGGGGTGCAGTGCGGGGCTGCGCAGGGGTGCAGTGCGGGGCTGCGCAGGGGTGCAGTGCGGGGCTGCGCAGGGGTGCAGTGCGGGGCTGCGCAGGGGTGCAGTGCGGGGCTGCGCAGGGGTGCAGTGCAGGGCTGCGCAGGGGTGCAGTGCAGGGCTGCGCAGGGGTGCAGTGCGGGGCTGCGCAGGGGTGCAGTGCGGGGCTGCGCAGGGGTGCAGTGCGGGGCTGCACAGGGGCGCAGTGCGGGGCTGCGCAAGGGCACAACGTGGGATGGGACAGGGGCGCAATGCGGGACTGCGCAGGGGCGCAGTGTGGTGCCGTGCAAGGGTGCAGTGCAGGGCTGTGCAGGGGCACAACGTGGGATGGGACAGGGGCGCAATGCAGGGCTGCGCAAGGGCACAGCGTGGGAATGAAAAGGGGCGCCGTGTGGGGCTGCGCAGGGGCGTAGTGTAGGGCTGCGCAAGGGCGCAATGTGGGCCCCGCAGGGGTGCAGTGCGGGGCTGTGCAAGGGTGCAGTGCGGGGCTGCGCAGGGGTGCAGTGCAGGGCTGCGCAGGGGTGCAGTGCAGGGCTGCGCAGGGGTGCAGTGCGGGGCTGCGCAGGGGTGCAGTGCGGGGCTGCGCAGGGGTGCAGTGCAGGGCTGCGCAGGGGTGCAGTGCGGGGCTGCGCAGGGGTGCAGTGCAGGGCTGCGCAGGGGTGCAGTGCGGGGCTGCGCAGGGGTGCAGTGCGGGGCTGCGCAGGGGTGCAGTGCAGGGCTGCGCAGGGGTGCAGTGCAGGGCTGCGCAGGGGTGCAGTGCGGGGCTGCGCAGGGGTGCAGTGCGGGGCTGCGCAGGGGTGCAGTGCGGGGCTGCGCAGGGGTGCAGTGCAGGGCTGCGCAGGGGTGCAGTGCAGGGCTGCGCAGGGGTGCAGTGCGGGGCTGCGCAGGGGTGCAGTGCAGGGCTGCGCAGGGGTGCAGTGCGGGGCTGCACAGGGGCGCAGTGCGGGGCTGCGCAAGGGCACAACGTGGGATGGGACAGGGGCGCAATGCGGGACTGCGCAGGGGCGCAGTGTGGTGCCGTGCAAGGGTGCAGTGCAGGGCTGTGCAGGGGCACAACGTGGGATGGGACAGGGGCGCAATGCAGGGCTGCGCAAGGGCACAGCGTGGGAATGAAAAGGGGCGCCGTGTGGGGCTGCGCAGGGGCGTAGTGTAGGGCTGCGCAAGGGCGCAATGTGGGCCCCGCAGGGGTGCAGTGCGGGGCTGTGCAAGGGTGCAGTGCGGGGCTGCGCAGGGGTGCAGTGCAGGGCTGCGCAGGGGTGCAGTGCGGGGCTGGGCAGGGGTGCAGTGCAGGGCTGCGCAGGGGTGCAGTGCGGGGCTGCGCAGGGGTGCAGTGCGGGGCTGCGCAGGGGTGCAGTGCAGGGCTGCGCAGGGGTGCAGTGCGGGGCTGCGCAGGGGTGCAGTGCGGGGCTGCGCAGGGGTGCAGTGCGGGGCTGCGCAGGGGTGCAGTGCAGGGCTGCGCAGGGGTGCAGTGCAGGGCTGCGCAGGGGTGCAGTGCGGGGCTGCGCAGGGGTGCAGTGCAGGGCTGCGCAGGGGTGCAGTGCAGAGCTGCGCAGGGGTGCAGTGCAGGGCTGCGCAGGGGTGCAGTGCGGGGCTGCGCAGGGGTGCAGTGCGGGGCTGCGCAGGGGTGCAGTGCAGGGCTGCGCAGGGGTGCAGTGCGGGGCTGCGCAGGGGTGCAGTGCGGGGCTGCGCAGGGGTGCAGTGCGGGGCTGCACAGGGGCGCAGTGCGGGGCTGCGCAAGGGCACAACGTGGGATGGGACAGGGGCGCAATGCGGGACTGCGCAGGGGCGCAGTGTGGTGCCGTGCAAGGGTGCAGTGCAGGGCTGTGCAAGGGCACAACGTGGGATGGGACAGGGGCGCAATGCAGGGCTGCGCAAGGGCACAGCGTGGGAATGAAAAGGGGCGCCGTGTGGGGCTGCGCAGGGGCGTAGTGTAGGGCTGCGCAAGGGCGCAATGTGGGCCCCGCAGGGGTGCAGTGCGGGGCTGCGCAGGGGTGCAGTGCGGGGCTGCGCAGGGGTGCAGTGCGGGGCTGCGCAGGGGCGTAGTGCAGGGCTGCGCAAGGGCACAACATGGGATGGGACAGGGGCACAATGCGGGGCTGCGCAGGGGTGCAGTGCGGGGCTGCGCAAGGGTGCAGTGCGGGGCTGCGCAGGGGTGCAGTGCGGGGCTGCGCAGGGGTGCAGTGCGGGGCTGCGCAGGGGTGCAGTGCGGGGCTGCGCAGGGGTGCAGTGCGGGGCTGCGCAGGGGTGCAGTGCGGGGCTGCGCAGGGGTGCAGTGCGGGGCTGCGCAGGGGTGCAGTGCGGGGCTGCGCAGGGGTGCAGTGCGGGGCTGTGCAAGGGTGCAGTGCGGGGCTGCGCAGGGGCGTAGTGCAGGGCTGCGCAAGGGCACAACATGGGATGGGACAGGGGCACAATGCGGGGCTGCGCAGGGGTGCAGTGCGGGGCTGCGCAAGGGTGCAGTGCGGGGCTGCGCAGGGGTGCAGTGCAGGGCTGCGCAGGGGTGCAGTGCAGGGCTGCGCAGGGGTGCAGTGCGGGGCTGCGCAGGGGTGCAGTGCGGGGCTGCGCAGGGGTGCAGTGCGGGGCTGCGCAGGGGTGCAGTGTGGTGCCGTGCAAGGGTGCAGTGCGGGGCTGCGCAGGGGTGCAGTGCAGGGCTGCGCAGGGGTGCAGTGCAGGGCTGCGCAGGGGTGCAGTGCGGGGCTGCGCAGGGGTGCAGTGCGGGGCTGCGCAGGGGTGCAGTGCGGGGCTGCACAGGGGCGCAGTGCGGGGCTGCGCAAGGGCACAACGTGGGATGGGACAGGGGCGCAATGCGGGACTGCGCAGGGGCGCAGTGTGGTGCCGTGCAAGGGTGCAGTGCAGGGCTGTGCAGGGGCACAACGTGGGATGGGACAGGGGCGCAATGCAGGGCTGCGCAAGGGCACAGCGTGGGAATGAAAAGGGGCGCCGTGTGGGGCTGCGCAGGGGCGTAGTGTAGGGCTGCGCAAGGGCGCAATGTGGGCCCCGCAGGGGTGCAGTGCGGGGCTGCGCAGGGGTGCAGTGCGGGGCTGCGCAGGGGTGCAGTGCGGGGCTGCGCAGGGGTGCAGTGCGGGGCTGCGCAGGGGCGTATTGCAGGGCTGCGCAAGGGCACAACGTGGGATGGGACAGGGGCGCAATGCGGGGCTGCGCAGGGGTGCAGTGCGGGGCTGCGCAGGGGTGCAGTGCGGGGCTGCGCAGGGATGCAGTGTGGGATTGCCCAGGGGCGTCGTGCAAGGCTGCGCAGTGCGGGGCTACGCAGGGGTGCAGTGCGGGGCTGCGCAGGGGCGCAGCGAGGGATTGCAGAGGGGCGCAGTGCAGGGCTGTGCCAGGGCGCTGTGCAGGGCTGCGCACAGGCACAGCGTGGGATTGCCAGGGGCGCAGTGTGGAACTGCGTTGGGGTGCAGTGCAGGGCTGCGCTGGGGCACAGTGCAGGGCTGCACGTGGGTAGTGCAAGACAGCACAAGGGCAGGGCACACTGGGTGTGTGCGTCGGGGCTGGTTGGTATGGAAGGGGATTTGTGGGCGTGGCAGGAGGTGGGGCCTGGGGGGCGGGTTGAGGGGGGGGCAGAGTGGGAGGGGGTGTGGAGTGACGCTCTGTGGCAATGCAATATGAAACCCCAGAATCTATACGGAGTCGGAAATGCACATATGCATCCTCTTGCCAGAGCTCTGCTGACATGTCACACACACTGACCGCCATGGCGATGTGCTGCCCTCTGCCCCGGGGTCACGCAGTCACACATGATCTCAGGTCGAAGCAGTGGAGCAGTCGGTGCAGTGCCGCGTGTGGGCGCTTTCAGGGGAGGCCTGCAGTGCGTTTAGGGCCCCTCATGCGTTGCCTGGGGACAGCTGTTGGGAATGGATACACCACCTCATGGGATGCATGGGGCTGGAGCAGCATGCAGTTGTGGATGGAGAGGCTGGCGGGGCAATACGTCTTACGGTCCCCCCGGATTGGCCGCATGTGGACTTCAGGTATCACGGCTTGTGGCATTAGCAGCGGTGTTTTGTCATGTGGCCGTGGGTATGCGACCGTGTGTTGGTGGGTGCCGCCCGCCTTGCGCACGCGCGGACAAACGGGGCAGCAAAGCGATTGTCTGAGTGCAGTTGCCTCGTCAGGTTGCATGCAACAAAAGTTGCCGACTGGGCGCTTTTCTGTGGTGGTTGGGAGAGGGCAGTGTTGTGTCACACACACACGCGCCCACGCACGCACGCACGTGCACACACGCAAAGTCGTCAAGAGGGAGCGCAATGCAGAACAAGGCACAAAAGCACAACTTATCAACAGCACTAGGGGTCTGCAGGACGCTGAAGGCACATCGCAGCAGAGTGGCAAAGTCCTGAGGATCGGTGTTCAAAGCACGTCGCTGCCCACACACAGTCCGCTGTCCGTCCCTTTTTCCAAGGTCGACCACAAGTCCTAACACCGTCCTACAGCCCCACGTTCTTTTGCGCCCCTCTAGTGCTCATGGAAGCAGCGCCTGTTGTGGAGGTTTTCGAAGGAAACATCCACTTTCCGCACGCACACGCATATGCATACGCACACGCACCCATGTCCCTGCCCATTCCCCTGCCCCTCCCCATGCCCCTGCCCCTGCCCCTGCCCCTGCCACTGCCCCTGCCACTGCCCCTGCCCCTCCCCCTGCCCCTCCCCGTGCCCCTGCCCCTGCCCCTGCCACTGCCCCTGCCCCTGCCCCTGCCCCTCCCCCTGCCACTGCCCCTGCCACTGCCCCTGCCACTGCCCCTGCCCCTGCCCCTGCCACTGCCCCTCCCCCTGCCCCTGCCCCTGCCCCTGCCCCTCCCCCTGCCCCTGCCACTGCCCCTGCCACTGCCCCTGCCCCTCCCCCTGCCCCTCCCCCTGCCCCTGCCCCTGCCCCTGCCCCTGCCCCTCCCCCTGCCCCTGCCCCTGCCCCTGCCCCTGCCCCTGCCCCTGCCCCTGCCCCTCCCCCTGTCCCTGTAAGGAGGCCAGCAGCACAACCGCACCGTAGGGGCATACGCCGAGAGGAGCCCGTATGGCAGTGCCATGCCGGCCAGCACACGACGCCCCAGGCATAGGAGCTGACATCACGGGCTTTGCTTTGGATGGCTTTGCTTGTGAGTGAAGGGAGCGGGTGTCTTGTGCTTGCATTTTTCAGCATTTTCAGCATTTTCAGCATTTGGCGCTTTTCGGTGCAGAGGAAACAAACCAGTGACAAGGAGAGTCAACAAGGAGAAGCAGGAACAGGCAGGAGCACCAACGGAAACAGCCACCAAACAAACAGGAAGCAAGCACACGATAAGGAAGAAAATACAAACAAACAAACGAACGAACAAAGAAAAGGCAGAACGACGACGTAGAAAAAAAAGACGAAAGAGCAGGAAAACACAAGGACCAAACAAGCGTAGGTAAAGGAAGAGCACGGTGATGCAGGGGTAACAAAGCGTGTTAAGGGGCGGGACGGTTCACCCGCACCGACCCAGCGGAGAAGCAAAGCCAAAGCCAAAGCCAAAGCCCCTGTCCCTGCCCCTCCCCCTGTCCCTGCCCCTGCCCCTGCCCCTGCCCCGGTCATTCCACCACTGCTCAGCGGCAAGATCATCCCGGCGCAGCATCCGCGGATCATCGCATGGTTCAAACAGCACCCCCCCACGGTCCCGCAGCCCGTGGCCCACAGCGCCGCACCCCCAACGAAGGACATTAAGAACCCGCGGTGCCTCAAGCTCCTCGTTGAGGCGACGTGGCAGTACTTCGGCATCTGCGAGGGCCATGAGCGGTGGACCGGGCTGGACATGCCCCGCCGCGCCCTTCTGGTGCACGCATGGGCGCTGTGGCTGGACGCGTGTCGCTGGCAACTGCATTTGGACTCCGCGATCTTCCACCCGAAGCACTTCAAACTGCGCATGTACCTCGCCTCCAAGGCCGATGATGACCAGGCGTCCTGCCGGACGCCGGCGGCACGCACGCTGCTGCAGGGAGGCATCCTGGACAGGTTGCGGGCTGTACTCTACTCCAGCCATTCCTGCGTGCGCCCACACACACTCCCCTGCCGTGTCCGTTGCGACGTGGGGTCGCGCGCACCGCAGCCTGCCTTGACGGTGTGCTTAGCGCGTACCGGGGGAGGGGGAAATTAGGAACCGGCGAAAATTTGGAATGGCAAAGTTTGGCACGACGAAAGTGCGCCAAATTATGCCGCGGCATTTGAAGGGCCGAAGCCATTTTTCCAGGGGTCATTTCGAGCGCTCTTGGCATGCGCATTTCCATTGGGCCCAATAACAAGCGTCCAGAGGCCTCCAGGAAACAAGAGCAGCCATCCAAGCAAACAACCGCAACCAACCAAAGGCCCATGGGAAGTAACAACCGCCATTCACGGTCTATGCGTGTTCCTGTGCCACAGTCTGGGACTTTTTGTACCACATTTTGCAGCGGTACCTGAGAATTGGTGTCAAGGTTTCTCCGCACCGAATTTCATTCCATGCCATTCCAAATTCCGCACCATTCCTAATTTTCCCCTCCCCCGGTAGTACCAGCTTTGGTGGTGGCACTGATGCGCACCACTACCGGACCAGTACTGTGTCCTGGTGCAATGATGTGTAGGTGCATCACACGCACTTGTGCATCACCAAAGGGCAGGCGTGCAGAGCAACATCGACGCTGAAGATTAGGAAACACCAGAAGATGATGGCCCGCCGGTCGCCGGTGCGCAGGGCGGTGTCCCTGCAGGAGTAGGTCTGCGCGGTGTCGGCCCCTCGGCGGGGGTTGGTCCGTGGACACAAAGAGGGCTGCGACGTGCTTGGGGTCCAGCCAATCGCACCCGGAGAGAGCCCAACCTGAAGCCCCAGCTTCTTGCAGACGTGTGTGTGGCAGTCGGTCCTCGGGCCTCTGTCTGCCAGTCCCATGCTTGCCAGCCCCTGATGTCCATCCTTGCACTCTAAACCCCCCCCAAAATTGTTAGTAATCGCTTGCTTCTATTTTCTTGCTGCGCAGAAGGACACAAAGAAAGGCGTTGAAACACAGACCAATGAACACGATTCCAGAAGATCAGAAGCAAACACAGTGTTGAGATCTCTAGTTTTCAGGAAGTATAGGCACCAGCAAACAATCAGCTACAATCTGGTGTGCAGGATGCCAAATTCTATTGCCTACCGGCAAGGCACCTCGAAGAGGGAGGGAGCACAGTCAGTCATCAGTCAGTTAGTCACAAAGTCATTCACGAGCCCCACCCCTGCTTATGTTTGGGGCACCCCTGTTTTCACTGCAGAAAAATGGCTCTCCCCAACACCGTGATGACATCGCAGCAGCCCGAGAGGAGGATGCAGTGATTGTTTGGGATTTTTACGAGGCTGTGACAGACGTTGAGGACACAGGCAGCATCAGTGCAGAATCGAATGAAGGCGTAGCAGAACATGCAATTGGAGATGCCTCTTTCTCTGTCTTTTCTATTGCCTCTGGAGTTCCCAGTTTGCCATGCTTGCTTATAATCCGGCCCTCAACAATATAAGCAGGCACACTTGCTTTTATTTTATTTTATTTTATTTTATTTTATTTTATTTTATTTTATTTTATTTTGGTGCTTGCTTCATTCGGGGGGGGGGGGGTAGTTTGCGCTTGCACTTGTTTCTAACAGCAAGGTCAACCGACGCAGGCATGACTCACCACGTGTGCTTTCACCCGGACATCACACCCAGCCCCAGTTCATGCTTCGGTGGCTGTGATTTCAACTTCCGGTGGTCCCTTACATTCCGGCACGTCCACGCACAACCCAAACCGCCCCCACACACACGTGCAGTCCAAACTGGCCCACTGGATCGAGTCTCCGCATAGATTGACAGTATGGATAGTGACAGTGCAGTACACTGGAGTAGAAAGAAGTACCACATCTGTGTGTGCACGCAGGCTGAAGAATTAAGCTCTCCAAAACATTGCGGGCTTCTGCTGCTGCACGAAATATTGCACACCAACCTTCCAAAGCGTCGGGGGAAGGGCATGAGGTAAAGGGGGAGGAGGTTAATGGTTGAGGCAAATGCAGGATAAATTTGCAAACCCCATCTGTCATCTGGTGATCAATGTTCCTCACCCCAACACGCGGGAACAGCACTACGTGCACTGAGCATACTAATACAAATTGGGCGGGTTTTCCAAAAAACAGGGGCAACTAATCAGAGGACTTTCTGGCCGCTTCAGGAGGATCTGTGCCGCATCCGCAAATACAATATTCCTTGTCAGTGATTCAGCTGGTGTTGTGCACCTGGGGCTTCCACAGAAAGTACAAGGTTTGTGACTGCCTGCAGGCGAGACCCTTTGAAACCACAGGCACGAAATCTCTCCAATACGTTGGAGGCCCCTGGGTACCTGGGTGCCTGGGCAGGGAAGTACTAGAAGGGCCGTACATTGTAAGAGAAGGGGGGGGGTCACCCCCCCCCCCCCCCGGACCGCCCACCCAGACCAGACCAAAGTGACCACAGTGGGAATGGCCCCTGTTCCACGATAATTGCCCAAAGTGCGCGCCGCAGAGTGCACCGCGGGCGCTGCACTGCAGGATTAGCGCCCCCTTGGGAGGAATAGCCCAAGGTCCAACAACCCCCACCCCCACATACCCGACCCCCCCTCCCGTCGCTACACACCGCCCGCCCCGTCGCCCGCAGGCACGGCACTCTCCTCTGGCCGCGCCCCGGTCGGCCCGATCGCCCCCGCCGCCCCTCCGCCGGCGCCGAGCCCCTCACCCACCGCAGCGCACTGCACCTCACGTCCCTGCGGGACCCGGTGTTCTGGCAGCAGCAGCCCACCCCCTTCGGATGGCAACCCCGGCCCCTCCCCTCCGCCGTCCCGGTCCTGTGCCCCGAGGCCGCCGCGCCGGCCCCGGGGCTGGACCATCTCGGGTTTGGGCCGCATGGGCCCGCCGAGGGCCCGGAGCCGCGGGCCGGGGACGGGGAGCCCGTCGAGGACAGTCCCGTGCAGCAGCTGCAGAAGTTGGGCTGCGAGACGCAGTTCGTGTGGAGCATCTGCGCGGAGACCGGCCGGCAGGTCGTGGAGCTCTACCTGGCGGAGGAGGCGGCGGTGGGGCTCCCGCTCGCGCGGCGGGAGGGCAGCAGTAAGAAGCACCTCAAGCAGCAAGTGTGCACTGGGCCGGTGCGGGTGTACCTCCCTGAAGCAGATGTTTGTGTGTGTGTCTGGGCCCAGGACGGGATGCCACATCGTTTCTTTGCCGTGCTGGTTTCTGGTCCAGGGGTGCTGTGCCAGGGGCTACTCGTGTTCGAGGTCACGGTGGGACAATATGACGTTTCTTTCCTTCCCTCATTGCCCTTTGCTGCAGAAAGGCACCTCATGGCACCGGACATGTCCCATGTTTGGCTGGCCAACTGGCCAGAACTGATTTTTTCAACGCGCGCGCCCCGCGCAACACACAACAATGTTTCCGTTTTCGCCGGGAGCGAATTTGGGTGGAGTTGGCTTGCTTAAAAATGGGGGGATATGTACACTTGAAATTATGGGTCAAGCTGGGGTGTTCCCCACGATACACCAAAATAGTGCCCGAATGGCCCTTGGCAAGCCAGCTGGTTCCGTCTGACCAGATTTGGGCATTCAGTCTGTGTCTGTCCATTGGGCCCAATGCTTGTTTGCTAATGTTTGCAATCGCGCGTGTGTGTGTGCGTGTGCGCGCGTGCTTCAAGTGTTGGGGAGGGCAAAGGCCGATTAAAGTCCTGGACGCTGTGTGACGGGTTAAGCGAGGGGGTTATGGGTTAGGGGCGGGCCGTGCCACGCCCCGGCGCGACGGAAGGACTGAGGCCGCAAGGTCAAGTGTCTTCCCCCTCTGCCCTCCCATGGCCCCGACCCGGGCTCCCAGAGCGCCCTGTGGGCGCCGGGTCGGCGCCCAACCTCTGCGAGGCCATCTCCTCATCGTCGCCCCCCCCCCCCCTGGGGGGGGGCAGGGCGTGCACACGCCTCCCATCCCGAAGACTGTGCGCTGTCGCAGACCCCTCGCCGCTGGTACCAGCTGAGGGTGCCCCTCGTGGTGCCGGGAGCAGCAATGCCGCAGCCCCCTGTGTCCCCAGCACCACTTGCACGGGGGCCCTGTGCGCATCGCACAGGGACGGCATGGGGCGCCGTTGCCCCACCCTCCTCAACCCCGCCTGCTGCACCGGCAGTGGCAGGGGCGTGGGGGGGGGGGGGGGTCGTCGCTGACAGGCGTCCTTGGCACGCCGCTGGCTTGTGCCGGTGCGCCCGTGCCCATGCCGCGCCCGTGCTCCACCGCTGCGACCTCCTGAAGGGGCGGAGGAGGGGGTGCAGGTGGAAGTGGCAGGGAGGCCGAGGCGCCCCCCAACGCATCGCATGCCCCTGTGCCCTCCCCGTTTCCTGCGCGGCACAGGGGGGTGGGGGGGTGGGAGGTGGTGGAGCCCGTGACTCAGTCAGCGCTTGTGAAATTGCGGAAAAAGCGTCGCACATGGGGAGGCGTGGGTCTCCTGCCACCGCCGGGGGGGGGGCGGCGCCGCCACCGGGGGTGGGGGGACGGCTCAACTGCCCACCCGGCCACATCAACCCCGAATCACTGACGCTCTCCGCCCGTATCGGGCGCCCCCCCCTCCCCCCACTCGGGCACCCACTGAACGGGGGGGGGGGGGGGGTTGTCTCCACCCACGGCACAGTGCGCTGCACCTGGCCGCGCTGAGTCGGCGGGCTGGGCGTGCAGCAGTCCGGCCGCTGGTGGCGGCCCGTCACCACCGTTGCCGGCGACACGCAGGGGTGCTTGGCCGGTGGCTCCGGGGTGCCAACCACGGCTGCAGGGCCCTTCGCGAGGCTGCCGCCCCCGCCACGGCCGCTGGATGCCCCACATGGCCCCGGGCGCAGCAGTGCACAGCCCCACGCCGTGCCAGCCGACACTGTTCGCACTGCGGTTGTTGATGGTCAGGGCACCGACCGCAGGGCGCCGGCCGGCTGTCCGCTGCCGATGGCTGGCGCGGCCGCACCGCACCCACCGCCCACGGGCGTTGCACGCACACAGTCTCAAAAGGACGTGCCGGGCCCCCCCCTCCCAGGCGGCGCGGCAGGTACCCTGCCAGAAAATAGTCCCTGCAGCCGGCCCCAGGGGTCGCCAATCGGCGCGTCCACAGCTCCAAGCAGTGTTGCTACAGCTGTTGCATGTGCTGCCTCATGTGGAGCCGGCACATAAATACCGGCCGCTGTGAGCACCGCATGCTGCGGAAGCCCCCCAGTGGCACTAGAGAGGTGCAGATCCACCGGAAATCGCCCTCCAACAGGGTGCTGTCGCTGGGCAGAGGCTGCAGCAAGTTGCTCCCTCAGCGGCGGCGCCTGCCGGGCATGGCAATGGCCCGGTCTGGCTGGGAGCGCCAAGTGTTGGGGAGGGCAAAGGCCGATTATAGTCCTGGGCGCTGTGCGACTCAAGTGTTGGGGAGGGGGGAGTGCGATACGGCATCCCCCGGTCCTTGTCCAAGCAACGCCCTTCCTGCTCTTCGCACCTCTCATCCCACACCCTTCCCTGGGAAGAAGGTAGACAATGTGGGAAGGTAGGAAGGGTGTTATACCCCCATCGCCTGGTTTTGTTGGGACGGCCGTCACCGGCAGCACAACGCCACGGCGGTTGATGGTGTTTTGGTGGCCGTTCAATGTTTTGTGACCTTAGCACCCCCCCTGAGTGGGAAATTGATGCCCCGTCTGGAAATCGCTTGAACGAGGGGGTGGGGTACCCCCCAAAGACTCCCGCCCTGACTCTACCCCAAAGGCATTGCCATCCCCCAACGCCAGCCCCAACCGCATATCCAACTGCCAGTAACTGCCCCCCCACCATTTTTACAGTCACCTGTATCCGCTCTGTCTGAAATTGCCCGCATAGCCCCGCTCCCCCTCTGGCAAATCTCTGCCTGTCTCCGCAGGTGGCCCTTGATGCCCTCCGGTTGCTCAAACCCAAGGCCGCTGCCCGACTGCAACGGGACACCCGCTGGAGCACAGAAGACCCACCCGCATCGTCGACCCGTGCCCCCGTGCCCACAACATCCAACTCCATGGCCCCCGCCCGGGACTTGGCCACTGCACAGTGGAAGACCATCGTGGCTCAGCGGGCCCACCCACGCCCTCCAACGTCCCGTGCTTTCGCCGACGCAGTGTGGGAGTACCTGATGCGCCGTGGTGGGTGCCTGGACCTGACGTACCCTGAGGTGATGTGTGATGTGATGTGTGTGCGTGGGTGGGTGTCTGTGTGTGTGTGTGTGCGTGTGTGTGTGTGTGTGTGTCTCTTTGTCCTCAGGGGTGGACAGATGCTACACGCTCTGGACCGCCCCATCGGAATTGCTTGCCATCACAACTGTCATGACTGTCCCTTGCAGAAAGGTGCCTAGCCACATGACAGTGTCACCCTCATTGTTCTTGATGGCCTGATGAGAAGCTGAGCTGCCCAGTGCCAGTGCCCTGTGTGCCTGCAAGGGTTTTGCGTTGGGAAGCTTCTTTCTTAGTGCGTGTGTGTGTGTGTGTGCGTGTGTGCGTGTGTGCGTGCGTGTGTGTGTCCGTGTGTCCATGTGTCCCTGCGCGTGTTGTGCGTGCGTGCGTGGGTGTGTGTGGGTTTATAGTGTGGGGGGGGGGGGGGGCGTATGGGGTTTCGAAGCTGCACCCAGAGGAGCAAGGTCAAAAGAACAGGCGGATTGGTGCAGGTCTGGGTGCTGTTTGGGGCCAAGGGAGTCACGCCCCTCCCCATAACCACAGTATCAAAGGGACCATGCATTGCGCCAGTTGAACGGCCTGTGATTGTGACACACACACTCCGTGTCTTGTGTTATGGAGTCATGTGCACAGCGTGTGCAGTTGTGGTGTTTCATTTGTGCCATTTGTTTCGTCCGCGGTTTCAGCCACCGATGGAGTAGCACAGAGGTGTGCCTGTGGGAGCGGCAGGGGTTGCCATCAGAGGACCACCAGGGAGGGGCCTCTAGTTGCCATCAGAAAGCATCAAAGTCTGAATCAGGCACCCGGCGTGGGGCAGCAGCAACCGAGCACACGCTCAAACTTGGGCATCGCGCCCGCGGAGCTGGGCATTGCACCCATGAAGCAAGGCATTGTGCCCAAGGACTGCACTCAGGGAACTCAACATCACCCACATCTCTGAGGTGGAGTGTAAGGACCATTTCAACAAGCTTCCACCTCATGTTGTCTTTCCACACATGGCGGATGCATCGCAATGGCTTGCAAAACGGCGCAGGTTGAGGGCGAAAGAACAGATGTGGTCCATCCACCGGGAACACAAGCAACTGGACAGGGCAGGCCAAGGAGCGTCAGGGAAATTCTGGTACTTGAACTATGACCAGCTGGAAAATGTCCTTCGCTTTGAAATGATAGACAACATA